>CAWUFW010002974.1:659330-1318661 GCA_963921515.1 Calotriton arnoldi
GGGGTTTGAGCCAAGTCTTGGTCAAGAATCCCAAATCCGGAGAGACCGAACTTAAAAAATCCCAAATTTCTGTCGTGTGTTTGGGGAGGGATCTCACATTACATAGGACTCCCTTCCAACCTATACTGGTACCAGAATTGTGTTTAGTAAAAGCCTTGCTAGGAACCGGGGAAGGGGACAGGGTACATGTGTGCTTGGGATGGGTTAAGGGAAGAGGGCTTCTATTTGCAACATTGCTGCTCTGGATGCAGTTCTGCGACTGACAGTAAATACAAGAAAAAGGGCCTTCTATAGTCGGCCATGATATGGGACATGTTATAGCAGGGCATCCACGCGTTGACAATGGTGCCGACCTGAGCTCAAGTAGGGATTCCCGAGAATAGAGGGTACCTTTTTCCAAGGCGGTATCTGTAGCGAAACCGGCATACTTCCTAGCTCCTGGCGACAGTCTGGCGCGTCCGCTGCGCGTCGAGCAAAGCATCCGGTTTTTATTTAGGAGGCGCAGGAACTAGAGCGCTAACCTCCAAAACCGGAAGTCACCAATCTCCCTCCACGCAAACGGGATAAAGCCTGCGATGGACCGGGGAGAGGCAACTGAGCACAACAGCAAAGAAGAACAGGTAAACAATTGTAAAAGTAGGGTTACTCAGGAAAGTATTAAAAACCAATGTGCAAAGTAGGTTTTAAAACGGTAGTAAAAAATGCCTCCCCGCGTAACCCTGCATCTCAGGTGCCCACCTCCCATTGCATCCTCACCCCATGTCTCCAGGGACCCCAGACCCCATAGCCTTGTGCAAAGACGTAGGAGACACTAAATTTCTGGGGGTAGACAAGGACAACCTTTTTGACTTTCTAATGACCCTATACAAATCGCCCATTGTCTGAGAGCCGTACACTCCGTTGAACAAATACAATTGCATAGTTTGTAGTGAACCATTGATAAAGACAGGCCTGTAGTCACAGTTTGCAAGTATGCTTTAATTGCTAATTACATTCACAAAGTAATTAGACCAAACATGAAAAAACATGTTTTTGAATCTTACATCTTCATGCACCAAGCAAACAAAGGTGGGACGAATAAAAGGAAGAATAAACTGAATGCTCTTAGCGTCAGTCCTAAACCTCAAAATGCAATTGGACTTATATTGGAGTGCATTGGAGACAGGCTGCAGGCACACAGAGCTATAAGGGCAGAGAAATGTCCACTTTCTAAAAGTGGCATATCTAAATTAGTAATGTGAAATCCAACCTTACCAGTAAAGAGGATTTATCATTACCATTCCAAAGATATAAAACATGACACAACTACTCATTCTAACCAGGAATTACACCTTAAAGAGTGTATTAAGGAATTTCCAATATTAATCTATGAGAGGAGTAGGCCTCACATTAGTGAAAAATGAAAGTAGATGTTTTTCACCATGAGGAAATGCAAAACTTAAAAGTACATGTCCTACCTTTAAGTTATATAGCACCCTGCCCTATGGGCTACCTAGGGCCTACCTTAGAGGTGACTTATGTGTAATAAAAGGAATGTTTAAGGCTTTCCAAGGAGTTTTTAATGTCAAGTCGACATGGCAGTAAAACTGCACACACAGGCTCTGCAGTGGCAGGCCTGAGACATGTTTAAATGGCTACATGTATCGCTGGAACAATCAGTGCTGCAGGCCCACTAGTAGCATTTAATTTACAGGCCCTGTGTATATGGTATACCACTGTAAAAGGTACTTACAAGTAAATTAAATATGCCAATTGTGTATACACCAATGTTGCCATAATTAGGGGAGACAAATGCAAAAAGAACAATTGATGGGCAGAATGCAGAACAATGTCATATATTCACCCCAGTTCAGGGATCTGGGCCCAAATCCATCATTTTTTTGCTCCCCATGCCATTCCAGTTTGAACCAGCCATATTCAAATCAGTCTTGACCCTGTGCCCAATGGGAACAGTCCAGCCCGAACTGCCAGGCCAGGTCCTCCCTGGACTGGAAACAAGCATCCTAGGACCGGTTTTGGGGTTTCACCCCTCATCAGCCAGGATAGCTTGACTCCAGTGGCATGGAGAGCACGGGACCCAAGTCTGGGCATACCCGTCCCACTCTGGGTGACAAATGCAAAAAGAACAATTGATGGACAGAATGCAGAACAATGTCATACATTCACCCCAGTTCAGAGATCTGGGCCTAAATCCATCGTTTTTTTGCTCCCCATGCCATTTCAGTTTGAACCCAGCCATATTCAAATCAGTCTTGACCCTGTGCCCAATGGGAACAGTCCATCTCAAACTGCCAGGCCAGGTCCTCCCTGGACTGGAAACAAGCCTCCTAGGACCGGTTTCAGGGTTTCAACCCTCATCAGCCAGGATAGGTTGACTCCAATGGCATGGCGAGCACATGCACTTTAGCACTGGTCAACAGTGGTAAGGTGCTCAGAGTCCTAAGGCCAACAAAAAGAATCAGCAAAAAAGATGAGGTAAGCAGGCAAAATGTTTGGGGGAAGACCACCCTAAGGCTGGCAGATATATTATAGGATTCTGTGTGTCTGTTTGAGTACTGAAGGAAGTCGGATCCCTTTTGGAAGCCCCTGGTTTAGCAGGGCACAAGAAGGAGAGAAAGAATAGTTTCTCAAACACTAAAAGTTTATCGCCTGCATTTCTGTAGCTGGAGGGTGAAGAAACCCTTAATGCATCCCAAAGTATACAACACAAAACATAAACTTTTGTTCTCTAATCTATAAGAAGCGTTATTGCAGATGAATGACATGTGTAGAGTGCACTCAAACTGCATTATCTTGCACAAAAATATAAGAAGCCCTATGAGATACATTTGTAATAAGAATTAGCCTCATGTGGATTCTCACAAAAATGAGATGTACAGTGTTTGTGTGGAAGGCAGATGCTTACCAATGTAAGAAAGCCTGGTGTGAGAGACACATATGAGATGCTCACAGAAGATAGGTATAATGAAATATGCAGAATGAGGTGTGTGGGCTAAGCTCAGATATGAGGTATTAGTGATGAACACCAGAAACATAGAAGTTGTGTGTGAAGCTTACAAATGAATACAGTGGTTGGAAGGTCCAAAATGAGTTGTGCGTGGATGCACTAAAGCACAAAAACGTTGTTATATGGGAGGATCACAAAAACTATAAAATGCTCAAAACTAGCAAATGGGCCTCGTGCTAGGATTATTCAAGCCAAAATATTGAGCATTTAATTGAAACAATTATAGAAGGCGTGGAGGCCTTGCTTAAGACTGTTATGATTTATTTACAAGTGACATTTGGAGAGTTGCATATTAACAGTGAAGTAATCTTTGGGAAATAGGCATTGCTGCCAAGAAAAGGAGTGACCTGGTTTGGTAGCTCTGATATGGACATCATTTTCTTGAAGCGTATGTATGTTTTTTTTTTTTATGTTTTTTATTGACATTTGGTTAACAACAATACTTTCCCAAATCAGCATATTACAGTGGGTACAATGTTCTTGATTTCAATCAATCTGGGTACATATTCGTACAACATAAACTGTTACCCATATTAGGGCGTCTCAACTCAATAAAAACCCTCATAACTTTTGTGTCAATATTACTTCCTTATCCACCTTAAACTTGATAATGAAAAATTGCGTGAGAAAAAAAAAAAAAGAGCTTACCCCCTCCCCCTCCCTACCCCACCCCCATCCTTGGTCATGGCTAGCAGCATTCACTTTGGGATTTGAAAAACCCCATCTATTCAATCCTGCGTCTCAGCTATCTACATTCTCCTCTGTTGTATGAGGGGCCTCGCGCATGGATAACGGTCCCATCCCTACCTGGGTGGGGTGGGAGGGAAGCTCTTCCTGCTCAGAGGGATCTTTTTCTTTAGATAGGTCTGCGATCATTAATTGCCAAGCCCTCAGAT
Source organism: Calotriton arnoldi (assembly GCA_963921515.1). Lineage (NCBI taxonomy): Eukaryota > Metazoa > Chordata > Amphibia > Caudata > Salamandridae > Calotriton > Calotriton arnoldi. Next base: position 663,234 of record CAWUFW010002974.1, read on the forward strand.
TGTCCTCAAGTTTCTCATCCCTTCTGACCTTTTTCATCCTCACAGACTCTGCAGTGGCCCACTCTATCATATCTTTAATCCATCTCCCGTGCTGAGGTGAGTCTGGACTCAGCCAGTGAATCGCGACTCGCCTCTTTGCCAGCACGAGCCCCAGCTGTATGAACCTGCTTGAAAGTTTCTTTGTTTTTGGCATGGGTAGTAGTCCCAGCACCACCGATTTAATGGTGGCTGGTATGACCCATCCTGTGGCTGTCTGCAAGGTATCTATAATCTCTCCCCAGTAGGGTGCCAACTCAGGACAATCCCAGACCATGTGGACAAAGTGGGCGTCTGGGCCTCTGCATCTGGGACATGTATCTGCTCGCTCCGGGTATATTTTGTGTAGTATACGGGCGTGAGATATGTCTGGTGTACCACATTATATTGGATTAATTTAAAGCGTGTGTTGGAACTTATGTGTTTGACCCTTTCATGCACTTTCTGCCATTGCGTCTCCGTAAGTGGCTCGCCCATTGCATCGTTCCATTTCATCTGTAATGGAAGGGGAGCTGTAGGGATATCCTCCCGCAGCGCTCTATAAATATGTGAGACCAATCTCCGCCCCCCTGCTAGTGTGGTTATCATCTGCAGCACTGCTGTGGCCTGTGGCTCTTGTGGGAATGATGGCCATATCTCTCTGGCTACTGCTGAGATCTTAGCGTATTGCAGATATTGTCCCCTGCCTAATTGAAAAATATCATTTGCTTCCTCTCTGGTTATGAACCGATCCACAGTATATAAGTCCCCCATTAAAAGGCAGTCACCCTCCTTCCACTTGTTGACATTCATTACCAGTTCTATCCGTTTGAAGGGAGTCACCGCCCACAGCGGAATTTCGGGAGCATACGGTGCTCTCTTGACTGCTTTCTCTACCGCCATCTCCCATACCGATGCCACATGGCATATAACATAAGCGAAAGATCCCGGTACCCTCGATCCCATCATAAAAAGTTCCAGGAGGGACAACTCACGATGCGTACCCACCAATAAGCGCTTCTCCCAATTGTCTTGCTCATCAAACCAATGCACCGCATGTTGTAAATGCACAGCCATATAATAAAAGTTCAGACAAGGAACTTCCAGACCCCGCATCCCCCACCGTCTCTGCAGGGTGCTCAGCTTAATCCTCTTCCGTTTGGATCCCCACAGCAACTCTATGATCAGACTATCGAGTTGTGAGAAAAATTGCTGCGGAACCAGGTATAAAGAGTTCTGTAAGGTGTACAGGCATCTCGGCAGAATGAACATTTTAGTCAATGCTACCCTCCTCATTAGGGATAACGGGAGTCCCTTCCAAAAGGCAACAGATCTCCTAATCCCGTCTATCCTCTTCCATATATTTTCTGCTAGGTATGCCGTACTAGGATGTGTCAATGTGATCCCTAGATATCGAACCCCTTCCAGTACCCATCTCATTCCCACATTAGGTAATTCATTCTCGGGTTTCCCTAACAGGGTCCCCATGGGAAACAATTTGGATTTTCCAGGGTTAAGACATAGGCCGGAGCATACTCCGAACCTTTCCAGTTCGTCTCTAAGCACTGGAACTGCTTCGACCGGACGGCGCAAGTATACCAGTGTGTCATCTGCGTACATGGAAACCACGTGAAGCGCTTCCCCCAACCGTATCCCCCAGCCTTCAATTTTTGTTCTTAATGTAATAGCCAGTGGTTTCATCGCTATAGCGAACAGGAGCGGGGACAGGGGGCACCCCTGCTGAGTGCCTCGTCTCAGACCAAAACTCTTTGAGACTTGTCCTCTTACATGCACCCGTGCAGTCGGGCTATTGTATATGGTTTGCATCTAATTTAGAAACGGTTGTCCCACTGCCATCTTGGTCAACACTGCCCACATATAGTCCCACTCCACCGAGTCAAATGCTTGTCGGATATCTAACAGGCCCAAGGCCCAGTCCTCTGACTCCAGAATTGGGGCATGCCAGACGTGTGCCAGACGCCATAGATTGTGTGGTATTACGTTTAGGGATAAACCCAGCCTGATCTGGATAGATCACTTGGGACATGTAGGGCAACAACTGGGACGCCAGTATTCCACTCAAAATGTTGGCATCCACGTTGAGAAGAGATATTGGTCTATAAGAGCTCGGCAAAAAAAGGGTCCCTATCCGCCTTAAGGAGCATGGAAACGATCGCCTCCGACATGGTATTTGGTAGCATTTTCCTATCTAGGGCCTCGTTAAATACTTCCAATAAGTGGTCAACCAATAAGGGAGCATATCTTTGATAAAATTCCGCCGGGAGCCTGTCTCCACCCAGGCATTTCTCGGGCTTCAGTCGCCGTATAGATGCTAGGATTTCTTCCCTGGAAATCGGTGCCCCGAGGACCTCCGCCCCCGTTTCATCTAACGTAGGGAGATCCACGCCCTCCAGAAATTCCCGCAACTCTCCCGAATCAGTCCGTTGGGCCCCTGTGCATGTAGATTCCAAATGTAATGCAAATTCCCTCAAAATCTCCCCTTGTGTTTGTAGTCGAACCCCCTCGCTGTTTTGTAATTGCAATATGGGTAGTTGTTCCTTTTCCGTTCTAATTGACCTCGCCAGTAGCGCCCCTGATCTATGCCCCTGCATATGTAATCTCTGCCTATATGACGTATATGTGAATTTTTCAAGCCTGGCCCAGGCATCTAGCAGCTCCCCGTGTACCCTGGTCCACTCAGCCAAATGTTCCTGTGTCTCTCATACAGTGCCCTCTAGTCCCTTCAGCTGGCTCTCAAGCTTTGAGATGTCCCTTTCCAATTGTTGCTTCACTCCATACGTGGTCTTCATGCACACCCCTCTTATAACCACCTTCATGGCCTCCCACTCAGTCGATCTATTAGACGTGGACCCCCAGTTCTCCCGAAAGTAGTTTTGTAAGGACTCTGAGACCACAGCAGCATAAGGAGGATCCGATAAGGCTTCCACTCTCAGCCGCCAAAGCGGGATGGCTGGGCGGCCCGGATCATTCTTCAACCTGAGCAATAGAGGAGCATGATCCGAAATGTATCGAGGGAGGTAAGAGATACCCTCCGTGTCTGCCGACAACCAAGGTGTAATGAAGCGTATGTATGGTTGATGTATTTGCTTTTATGCTGAGAAGCTCAGAGTAAAAACACACCCTTTGTGTGATTATAACATTGACAATATTGGGACAGGAGAGGGAGGATTATTGGTGGGTGGCCTCTTTTAGGACAATTTGCCCAAAGATTACAGAATTTATAGATGCGTGTTTTGATTGCTTGGAGAAGCTTGAGTGAAGATGCCTTTGATCTGGTAGAATTGAAAACATTGAGCCATGGAGGGGTTACTGATACACTATGCCAATGTGAAACACTATTTCCCATATTTTATGGAATAGTGCATTATAGTTACAACCAAATAACTTCTAATTTGTGGCTGCCGAACTTTAGGGCCTCGTGTATTTAACCACCTCTTTGTAAAACTGTGTGTGCTGCACTTAGGCTGATGATTTGTGTCTTGTGCGACAAATAATGTACATCGAGTTTACTTTGAATAAATATCATATATATATATATATATATATATATATATATATATATATATTCACTGAAAAAACAAAGTTTGCAGAGACTTTATAATTAGGCTCAGGTTTCACTCGTACAAAACTGGAGAAATTCAGCAGTTTTAGTTAGCTTAGCTAACTAAAACTCGCGCCCTGGATGCACTGCTTATGACCTCACATATTACATCACTCATGACATGGTCAGTGACATCACTGATGACATCTCAAATGACATCAGTGCCAGGCCATTTTCAGCCCCGGGGACCCCATCCCCCGGGGTCAGGCATCTCCGTTGGGGACTGCGGGGAGAGCTTGAAGGCCCCCGCAGACCCGTCCAGCTCCCCTCCTCCGGCGGGAGCCGGCATTGCTTTTACACACAGACTGACATGCAGCTCCCTGTGTGTAAAAGCAAAGTGTGCTCCGCTTTGAGCAAGTGAGAGCAAAATGCCCTAGTTTGCTCAAAGCGGAGCACACTGTTCGCTATGGCATGGCGAGAGCGGTGCTCCCGCCATGCCATATCAATCTGCAATGTCCCGGAGGTGGTCACCCTGGGACATTGCTGGAGCCAATCCTGGGGGTGGCAGTGCCGAGGGCCATCTAGGGCTCCTGGAGGCGGGGCTGTGTGCCCCCCTCTCCTGTGTTCACATTTGCCCTGGGGAGGTGGTGGTCCCTGGGGCCCGAAACGGACCCCCTTCATCAATGCATTTGTTCACCAGGGAGGGGATGGTCCCCGGGGCAGCGATGGGGGCCATATGGTTCCCTGGATTGCTTTTTTTTTTTTAATGTGTGCCCGGGGAGTCAGCGGTCCCCGGAGCAGGGGGGTCCGCTGAGACCTCTCCCACATAATTTTAATTAGCCCCGGGGAGGTGGCATTCCCCAGGGCAGGGGGTTCTGCCAGGTGACCCCCCACATAATTGCAATTAGCCCTGGGGAGGTGGCGGTCACCGGGGCTGCGGGCGAGCCCAGTGGGCCTGCCCACATTTATTATTTAAAATTGTCCCAGGGAGGTGGCGGTCCTTGGGCAGGGGGGTCTGTGAGGCCCCCCATATTGTTTTAATTAGCCCAGGGGTGGTGGTGGTCCCCGGGGCAGGGGGGCCCGCAAAGCCTCCCCCACATAATGCAAATAGCCCCGGGGAGGTGGCGGTCCCCAGGGCTGCAGGCAGGTCCAGTGGGCCTGCCCGCATTCATAATGAAAAGTGACCCTGTGCGGTGGTGGTCCCCGGAGCTTTAATAAGCCATAGGAGGGGGGCCCTGTGCACCCCCTCCTAAATTGACCATATGCCCCCGGGACCTGGCCCACCCGGGGGTTATTTTAAAGCAAGCGCTTTCTAAAAAAAATGCTTTTTACCCCCAGGAGGATCCCTCAGGGACCCCCCAACAACATATCTGGGGGTCCAGGGTATTCCTACCCTGCCCCCTTTTCTTTCTTTTTTTTAACTTTTTTTCTGGGACTCGGCTTCAGGCTGAGTCCCAAGATGGCTGCCAACACTTCCTGGTTGAAGTGTTGGCAGCCAATCAAATTTTAGTAGGATTCACGAGTCCACTGTAAGGACTCGCGTCTACAGACATCTATTTTTTTAAAGATAGATGTTTCAAAAACGACTGAATGGATTTACACCAAATCACAAAAAGCACGCTTTCTGGACCAACATCTAGGTTTCTGCCAAATTTGGTGTAATTCCGTTCAGCAGTTTGGGCTGTAGTCGTGTACGAAAAATGAAAAATCCCCATAGACTTAACATGGGGGAAAATGTGTTTTGGGACCCCCCTTTTTTCTCTGCCCCCGCTTGACTTTCAACACAGCAGCTGAACCAAAAAGGGGCCGGTTTGTGAAAATTTCGTGGAGATTCGTCAAGCGGCGCCCAAGTTATTGGCAAAACAAAAAACGCTTTCCCTATGGCAACTTTGGTCCTAACTATAACCACCTACTGACGGCCACCAGTAGGTAATATATATATATATATTCACTGAAAAAACCATAGGTTTCAGGCACGTTATAGTTAGAAATTAGCATTTAAAAAACCTTAGAAATTCACTGAAAAAACAATAGGTTTCAGGGGCGTTATAGTTAGTTGGACATTTCATTCGTACAAAACCATAGAAATTCCCCCGTTATAGTTAGTTCAGCTAACTATAACTCGCATGCGCCCACAATGCACTGCTGATGACGTCACATATTACATCACTCATGACATGGTCAGTGACATCACTCATGACATCACTGATGACATCTCAAATGACATCACTGATGACATCATCCTTGTGATAGAGTGGCAGACCTCCTCTCACCCTTATATAACCTTTGATACACACACTCAAAGATACAAACTAACATTTTCAAAACAATGGACATGCCAATACCAGTTACAACACACCTATTCATTAATTCCAAGATCTACACACACATCCACTCATTCACCAACAGTCCCTATACAGTCACTCATACATGTACTCACTCATCATATGTACTCATACACCTATACATCCTGTTACACACCGCCACTCATCCATAGAGTTACTCACACACATAGTCACACATGCAAACAAAGTATCAAACATCCATTTACTTGCATATACAGTTATACACACACTACCACACTTACTTCTACAGAAACTTACACATACTTACTCTCTTAAACAATCACTTATAGAAACACCTACTTATTTGTACAGGAACTCTTCCAATCTCTCACTCTCACATATACTCACTTATATACACCAATACTCACATATACTAGTTTAAAACATATGTAGTTACTCATAAAGACACTATTGAGACAGTCATTCACTCACTAACACACCCATACACATACTCATCCACCTATACAGTCCTGCACACATGCTGTCTTCAACACATACAAACAGTGAGTCACTCATTCATGCATCTATGCACTAAGTAATACCCCCACCGAACCATACAGACACTCAGACACTCATACTGATACTCAAAAACCAACTAATAACCCATATAGACACTCATGTAGCTACTCACCAACCCATGCAGCCACTTATACACAAAGTGAGAGACTGATACAGATATTTTCATATTTAAACATTACTCACTAACCCATGTATTCACTAAGATACACTTAGTCAGTTATACAATCAATTTTACAAAAAAATCATCCATTTAGACACTTATATACCCATTTATTCTTCCATCGACCTTGAGATATACATATATAAAACATATTTAATTTTCAGAAAAACACACATTCACTGAATGATGTCATCAGTGATGTCATGAGTGATGTCATGAGTGATGTCATGAGTGATGTCACTGTCCATGTCATGAGTGATGTAATATGTGACGTCATCAGCAGTGCATTGCGGGCGCGCGAGTTATAGTTAGCTGAACTAACTATAACGGGGGAATTTCTATGGTTTTGTACGAATGAAATGTCCAACTAACTATAATGCCCCTGAAACCTATTGTTTTTTCAGTAAATTTCTAAGGTTTTTTAAATGCTAATTTCTAACTATAACGTGCCTGAAACCTATGGTTTTTTCAGTGAATTTCTAAGGTTTTTTAAATGCTAATTTCTAACTATAACGTGCCTGAAACCTATGTTTTTTTCAGTGAATATATATATATTTATTATACTATGTATACATGTGAAAATGTCTCGGTCCCCTGTTTGCCTCGGTGGCATGGAAAAAATGGGTGGAACTGACGTCAGCACACCGACGAGGTCCTCTTATGGCTCCGATGACGTCATACGGTGTCGCGAGCCGAGCCGTGCTCGTTGACGTGGGAGAGCTAGGAAAGAATTTCCGTGGAATGCTGGTGCAGGGGATATTCACCTAAGTGTTCAGGCTAGTCCTTTGGGAGCAACTGTTTATGTTGCCACTCCAGAAACCGAAACCAGTGATCCGAGGGCAGAGGCCCTGCAGATGGCACACGAGGTGGGGTGCCCAGTCGTGTGCACCGGCGGGGCAGCGAAGTGACAAGCACCACAACCCACAAAAAAGGTAACGAGGGCACTGAATAACACAGGATCTTCTCTTTGTATCTGGCAGGAACAACGAAGTTAAAATGCCCTAGTACCAAAATGTAGAATTAGTGCTACAACGGTCTTCAAGAGGACCTGCGATGCCGCTTCTGCCTCCCGTACCCTGGAGGCGGCACATGGGTCACGCGGTGCGGTCATACTGCGGTGGGACGCACACTCGTTGACCTCTCATGGCACTGCTCCACACTTCAGGGAGGACGCTTTCCATTAGCTATGTTTTCTGATGACATGTCGCGCCGGCCCCGTCCAACAACAGAACTCCTTTAGATCCACACAGACTCTTCCACTCTCTCACCGGAAGTGAAACCAGGCCACGCGGACACTTTCACAATACAACAGCCGGGAATGCACTTTTCGGTAAAAAAACCACATTCCTTCCTCCTAATTAATCAAATAAACGTCTCACTGAAGAACAGGGGCCAGCTTCGATCGGTAAACAGCCGTTACAGCGACTTTTACTTTGCGATACCATTACAACGCATGCATTACCACGCATGCGTTGTACATCACGAAGTCATTACTACGCATTTTTTTAGAACGCATGGTCATTTACCACGCATGCCTTTACAACGAATTTTGTTGTAAAGGTATGTATGGTAAATGACCATGCGTTCTAAAACATGTAGACGATCCATGTCGTTGTAAGGAAACAGAGGCTGTTCTGTTTCCTCACAACGACGTGCACCGCCCCTCAGAGATGACGTGAAGCAGGAACCACGAGGAGAGAGGAACCATGAGGAGTGAGAGGTAAGGGGATTGGGCATGGGGTGGGGGTTTCTTTTCTAGGGTTTAGGGTAGTGCAGTGGTGTTTGGGGGTGTAGGGGGTCGTGCTGGGGGTAGTGTTTTAGGGTTTAGGGTAGTGCACTGGTGTTTGGGTAGTGTAGGGGGTCGTGCTGGGGGTAGTGTTTTAGGGTTTAGGGTAGTGCAGTAGTGTAGGGGGTCATGCTGGTGGTAGTGTTTTAGGGTTTAGGGTAGTGCAGTGGTGTATGGGTAGTGTAGGGGGTCGTGCTGGGGTAGTGTTTTAGGGTTTAGGGTAGTGCAGTGGTGTTTGAGTAGTGTAGGGGGTCATGCTGGTGGTGGTGTTTTAGGGTTTAGGGTAGTGCAGTGGTGTTTGTGTAGTGTAGGGGGTCATGCTGGGGGTAGTGTTTTATGGTTTAGGGTAGTGCAGTGGTGTTTGGGTAGTGTAAGGGTCATGCTGGGGGTAGATTTAGGGTTTAGGGTAGTGCAGTGGTGTTTGGGTAGTGTAGGGAGTCATGCTGGGGGTAGTGTTTTAGGGTTTAGGGTAGTGCAGTGGTGTTAGTGTAGTGTAGGGGGTTGTGCTGGGGGTAGTGTTTTAGGGTTTATGTTAGTGCAGTGGTGTTTGGGTAGTGTAGGGGTAGTGCTGGGGTAGTGTTTTAGGGTTTAGGGCAGTGCAGTGGTGTTTGTGTAGTGAAGGGGGTCATGCTGTGGGTAGTGTTTTAGGGTTTAGGGTAGTGCAGTCGTGTTTGTGTAGTGTAGGGGGTCGTGTTTTAGGGTATAGGGTAGTGCAGTGGTGTTTGTGTAGTGTGGGTGGTCATGCTGGGGGTATATTTAGGGTTTAGTGTAGTGCAGTGGTGTTTGGGTAGTGTAGGGAGTCGTGCTGGTGGTAGTGTTTTAGGGTTTAGGGTAGTGCAGTTATGTTTGGGTAGTGTAGGGTGTCGTGCTGGGGGTAGTGTTTTAGCACTTATTTTTCTTTCTACAGCACTAACCATAATTTCTATGGCAAAGTGAACCCCCTCATTTTGGTCCTTTTTAAATTAAATGTTTTAAGTGTTACCAGTTTATTCCAATCAAGATGGCTTCAGGTGTGCCATACTTTTGTCATAAGTAAGACTGTTAGCGCTCTAGTTGTTATTTAGAACACTCTGGGAAGCTGCAGTAGAACACAAAGGCATCAACTGACAGGCTGCTCCTGTTGAAATATAACAGGAAGCTATTTGAGATCACACTTGAAACATGTCCTAATTTTTCTTTCTACAGCACTAACCATAATTTCTATGACAAAATGAACCCCATCATTTTGTTCCTTTTTAAATTAAATGTTTTAAGTGTTACCAGTTTATTCCAATCAAGATGGCTTCAGGTGTGCCATAATTTTGTCATAAGTAAGGCTGTTAGCACTCTAGTTGTTCTTTAGAACACTCTGGGAAGCTGCAGTAGAACACAAAGGCATCAACTGACAGGCTGCTCCTGTTGAAATATAACAGGAAGATATTTGAGATCTCACTTAAAACATGTCCTAATTTTTCTTTCTACAGAACTAACCATAATTTCTATGGCAAAATGAACCCCCTCATTTTGTTCCTTTTTAAATTAAATGTTTTAAGTGTTACCATTTTATTCCAATCAAGATGGCTTCAGGTGTGCCTTAATTTTGTCATAAGTAAGACTGTTAGCGCTCTAGTTGTTCTTTAGAACACTCTGGGAAGCTGCAGTAGAACACAAAGGCATAAACTGACAGGCTGCTCCTGTTGAAATATAACAGGAAGCTATTTGAGATCACACTTGAAACATGTCCTAATTTTTCTTTCTACAGCACTAACCATAATTTCTATGACAAAATGAACCCCATCATTTTGTTCCTTTTTAAATTAAATGTTTTAAGTGTTACCAGTTTATTCCAATCAAGATGGCTTCAGGTGTGCCATACTTTTGTCATAAGTAAGGCTGTTAGCACTCTAGTTGTTCTTTAGAACACTCTGGGAAGCTGCAGTAGAACACAAAGGAATCAACTGACAGTCTCTGACCTTGTTGGATGTACATGTTTTACTGAGAATGTCAGACTTCATTCTCACATGACTGAGAAAGATAATGTGACTTTACAGAAAATATGCTCTCATTTTGGCTTCTGGAGCACCTTCCAAAACTGTATGGGACAAGCATGTGAAAATAGTTTTCTCTCAAACATGATTCATGATATCCCAGCAGAAGGTTTTTCACAGGGTAAAATCACCTTAGAACACACCACAATTCCTGAAATTAGTATGGTACCATCAACAAATGAATTCTAATGTAACTAAAGTCTGTTATCACCCTTTATAGTTCTCCTTTTGGTAACCCTCAAAATCTTCGATTCACTACAATGCATTTCAATGGGGTACTATCATTTATATTGGTCCCAAGATGGCTGCCAGCAATTCCAGGATGAAGTGCTGACAGCCAATCAGATCTCACGATGACATGTGTGGTTAGGCTCCGCCCAGATATATATGTGTTTTCTTTTTCAAATTTCTCAGGAACTACTGAACGGATTTACACCATTTAAGCAAAAGGCACGACCCTGAACCAAGGGCTACCTTTTTGGCAAATTTGGTGTAATTCCGTTCAGCAGTTCAGGCTGTAGCTGCGACTAAAAGTTCCTATGGAAAATTGCATGGGGAAAACACGTTTTGGGACCCCCTTTTTCTCGGCCCCCGCTTGCCGAATCACCCCGAGACTTTCAGGATAGGAGCGGACCGGAGCGCCCCAACAAGTTGGAAAATTTCGCGAAGATTCGTCAACCGGCGCCAAAGTTATTTCAAATAGAATGGTGCGGATTTCCTATGGAAAATAGGTCCTAACTATAACTATCTACTGGCGACCGCCAGTAGATAATATACATATATATATATATATATATATATATATATATATATATATCTCCACAAAAGATGCCCCTGCATAAAGACACACTCCTCCAGCTGGTAAGTACAACTTTAATTATCCAAGAAACAGGGTTACAGCTCCGTTTTTTTTGTCCATTTGCCTGACGCGTTTCAGTGCATTCACGCACTTTCTTCAGAGGCGCTTTTGAGAGCACATCAGTTTTCAGGCTTCTACAGTTCCCCTGCGTGCTTCATCCATTTTATGGGCCTCCGGTGTGCCAGTTGTACTCTCCCATAGCCCCCGGTCTCCAGTGCTCCTGCCCTTCTGCCCAGTGTCTCCCTCCATAGCCCTGGTTCCCCAGTGCCCCTGCCCTTCTGTCCAGTGTTTCCCCTTCATAGCCCCAGGTCTCCAGTGCCCCTGCCCTTCTGCCCAGTGTTTCCCATCCATAGCCCCGGGTCTCCAGTGCCCCTGTCCTTCTGCCCAGTGTCTCCAACCATAGCCTCGGGTCTCCAATGCCCCTGCCCTTCTGCCCAGTGTCTCCCTCCATAGCCAGGGTCTCCAATGCCCCTGTCTTTCTGCCCAGTGTCTCCGTAGCCCTCTGTCTCCAGTGCCCCTGTCCTTCTGCCCAGTGTCTCCATCCATAGCCCGTGTCTTCAGTGCCCCTGTCCTTCTACCCAGTGTCTCCCTCCATAGCCCTGGTTCTCCAGTGCCCCTGCCCTTCTGTCCAATGTTTCCCCTCCATAGCCCTGGGACTCCAGTGCCCCTGTCCTTCTGCCCAGTGTCTCGCTCCATAGTCCTGGTTCTTCAGTACCCCTGCCCTTCTGTCCAGTGTTTCCCATCCATAGCCCCAGGTCTCCAGTGCCCCTGCCCTTCTGCCCAGTGTCTCCCTCCATAGCCCGGGTCTCCAGTGCCCCTGTCCTTCTGCCCAGTGTCTCCACCCAAAGCACGGGTCTTCAGTGCCCCTGTCCTTCTGCACAGTGTCTCCCTCCATAGTCCTGGTTCTTCAGTACCCCTGCCCTTCTGTCCAGTGTTTCCCCTCTATAGCCCCAGGTCTCCAGTTCCCCTGCCCTTCTGCCCAGTGTCTCCCATCCGTCTCCCTGGGTCTCCAGTTGCCATGTCCTTCTGCCAAGTGTCTCCAACCAAAGCCCCGGGTTTCCAGTGCCCATGTCCTTCTGCCCAGTGTCTCCCATCCATAGCCCCTGGTCTCCAGTGTCCCTGTATTTCTGCCCAGTGTCTCTCTCCATAGCCCTGGGTCTCCAGTGCCCCTGTCCTTCTGCCCAGTGTCTCCATCCATAGCCCGGGTCTTCAGTGCCCCTGTCCTTCTGCCTAGTGTCTCCCCTCCATAGCTCCAGGTCACCAGTGCCCCTGCCCTTCTGCCCAGTGTCTCCCATCCGTAGCCCTGGGTCTCCATTCCCCCAGCCCTTCTGCACAATGTCTCCCTCCATAGCCCCGGCTCTCTAGTGCCCCTGACCCTCTGCCTAGTGTCTCCCTCCATAGCCCTGGGTCTCCAGTGTCCCTGTCCTTCTGGCCAGTGTCTCCCATCCTTAGCCCCGGCTCTTCAGTGCCCCTGTCCTTCTGCCTAGTGTCTCTCTCTATAACCCTGGGTCTCCAGTGCCCCTGTCCTTCTGCCCAGTGTCTCCCCTCCATAGCGCTGGGTCGCCAGTGCCCGTGCCCTTCTTCCCAGTGTCTTCCATCCATCTCCCTGGTTCTCCAGTGCCCCTGTCCTTCTGCCCAGTGTCTCCCTCCATAGTGCTGGGTCGCCAGTGCCCGTGCCCTTCTTCCCAGTGTCTCCCATCCTTCTCCCTCTGTCGCCAGTGTCCCTGTCCTTCTGCCCAGTGTCTCCAATCCACAGCCCCGGGTCTCCAGTGCCTCTGCCCTTCTGCCCAGTGCCTCCCTCCATAGCCCTGGTTCTCCAGTGCCCCTACCCTTCTGTCCAGTGTTTGCCCTCCATAGCCCCAGGTGTCCAGTGCCCCTGCCCTTCTGCCCAGTGTTTCCCATCCGTCTCCCTGGGTATCCAGTGCCCCTGCCCTTCTGCACAATGTCTCCCATCCGTAGCCCTGGGTCTCCAGTGCCCCTGCCCTCCTACCCAGTGTCTCCCATCCGTCTCCCTGGGTATCCAGTGCCCCTACCCTTCTGCACAGTGTCTCCCATTCGTAGCCCTGGGTCTCCAGTGCCCCTGTCCTTCTTCCTAGTGTCTCCCCTCCATAGCGCTGGGTCGCCAGTGCCTGTGCCCTTCTTCCCAGTGTCTCCCATCCATCTCCCTTGGGCTCCAGTGTCCCTGTCCTTCTGCCCAGTGTCTCCAATCCACAGCCCCGGGTCTCCAGTGCCCCTATCCTTCTGACCAGTGTCTCTCATCCATAGCCCTGGGTCTCCATTCCCCCAGCCCTCCTGCCTAGTGTCTCCCTCCATAGCCCTGGGTCTCCAGTGCCCCTGCCCTTCTGCCCAGTGTCTCCCATCCGTCTCCCTGGGTCTCCAGTTGCCATGTCCTTCTGCCAAGTGTCTCCAACCAAAGCCCCGGGTTTCCAGTGCCCATGTCCTTCTGCCCAGTGTCTCCCATCCATAGCCCCTGGTCTCCAATGCCCCTGCCCTTCTGCCCAGTGTCTCCCTCAATAGCCCTGGGTCTCCAGTGTCCCTGTCCTTCTGGCCAGTGTCTCCCATCCTTAGCCCCGGGTCTTCAGTGCCCCTGTCCTTCTGCCTAGTGTCTCTCTCTATAACCCTGGGTCTCCAGTGCCCCTGTCCTTCTGCCCAGTGTCTCCCCTCCATAGCGCTGGGTCGCCAATGCCCGTGCCCTTCTTCCCAGTGTCTTCCATCGATCTCCCTGATTCTCCAGTGCCCCTGTCCTTCTGCCCAGTGTCTCCCCTCCATAGTGCTGGGTCGCCAGTGCCCGTGCCCTTCTTCCCAGTGTCTCCCATCCTTCTCCCTCTGTCGCCAGTGTCCCTGTCCTTCTGCCCAGTGTCTCCAATCCACAGCCCCGGGTCTCCAGTGCCTCTGCCCTTCTGCCCAGTGCCTCCCTCCATAGCCCTGGTTCTCCAGTGCCCCTACCCTTCTGTCCAGTGTTTGCCCTCCATAGCCCCAGGTGTCCAGTGCCCCTGCCCTTCTGCCAGTGTTTCCCATCCGTCTGCCTGGGTATCCAGTGCCCCTGCCCTTCTACACAATGTCTCCCATCCATAGCCCTGGGTCTCCAGTGCCCCTGCCCTCCTACCCAGTGTCTCCCCTCCGTCTCCCTGGGTATCCAGTGCCCCTACCCTTCTGCACAGTGTCTCCCATTCGTAGCCCTGGGTCTCCAGTGCCCCTGTCCTTCTTCCTAGTGTCTCCCCTCCATAGCGCTTGGTCGCCAGTGCCCGTGCCCTTCTTCCCAGTGTCTCCCATCCATCTCCCTTGGTCTCCAGTGTCCCTGTCCTTCTGCCCAGTGTCTCCAATCCACAGCCCTGGGTCTCCAGTGCCCCTATCCTTCTGACCAGTGTCTCTCATCCATAGCCCTGGGTCTCCATTCCCCCAGCCCTTCTGCACAATGTCTCCCTCCATAGTCCCGGCTCTCTAGTGCTCCTGTCCTCCTGCCTAGTGTCTCCCTCCATAGCCCTGGGTCTCCAGTGCCCCTGCCCTTCTGGCCAGTGTCTCCCATCCTTAGCCCCGGCTCTCCAGTGCCCCTGTCCTTCTGCCTAGTGTCTCCCTCCATAACCCTGGGTCTCCAGTGCCCCTGTCCTTCTGCCCAGGGTCTCCCCTCCATAGCGCTGGGTTGCCAGTGCCCGTGCACTTCTTCCCTTTGTCTTCCATCCATCTCCTTGGGTCTCCAGTGCCCCTGTCCTACTGCCCAGTGTCTCCCCTCCATAGTGCTGGGTCGCCAGTGCCCGTGCCCTTCTTCCTAGTGTCTCCCATCCATCTCCCTCGGTCTCCAGTGTCCCTGTCCTTATGCCAAGTGTCTCCAATCCACAGCCTCGGATCTCCAGTGCCCCTGTCCTTCTGCCCAGTGTCTCCCCTCCATAGCGCTGGGTCGCCAGTGCCCCTGCCCTTCTACCCAGTGTCTCCCATCCGTCTCCCTGGGTATCCAGTGTCCCTGTCCTTCTGCCCAGTGTCTCCAATCCACAGCCCTGTGTCTCCAGTGCCCCTGCCCTTCTACCCAGTGTCTCCCATCCGTAGCCCTGGGTCTCCAGTGCCTCTGCCCTTCTGCCCAGTGTCTCCCTCCATAGCCCTGGTTCTCCAGTGTCCCTGCCCTTCTGTCCAGTGTTTGCCCTCCATAGCCCCAGTTGTCCAGTGCCCCTGCCCTCCCACCCAGTGTCTCCCATCCGTCTCCCTGGGTATCCAGTGCCCCTGCCCTTCTGCCCAGTGTCTGCAGCCATAGCCCAGGGTCTCCAGTGCCCCTGTCCATCTGCCCAGTGTCTCCCCTCCATAGCGCTGGATCGCCAGTGCCCGTGCCCTTCTTCCCAGTGTCTCCCATCCATCTCCCTCGGTCTCCAGTGCCCCTGTCCTTCTGCCCAGTGTCTCCCCTCCATAGCGCTGGGTCGCCAGTGCCCTTGCTCTTCTACCCAGTGTCTCCCATCTGTCTCCCTGGGTCTTCAGTGCCCCTGTCCTTCTGCCCAGTGTCTCCCCTGTATAGCGCTGGGTCGCCAATGCCTGTGCCCTTCTTCCCAGTGTCTCCCATCCATCTCCTTCGGTCTCCAGTGTCCCTGTCCTTCTGCCAAGTGTCTCCAATCCACAGCCACTGGTCTCCAGTGCCCCTGTCCTTCTGCCCAGTGTCTCCCTCCATAGCGCTGGGTCTCCAGTGCCCCTGCCCTTCTGCCCACTGTCTCCTATCCGTCTCCCTGGGTATCCAGCAGGGTCGGATTGGGATCACAATTTGGCCCGGGCACTGACAAAAAAAGTGGCCCACATTCAAGGTGCGTGGTCCACATTGAAGGGGCGTGGCCCACATTCAAGGGGCGTGCCCTTTCATGAGAAAGGGGGTGTGGTCAGAGCAGTGAGACAGAAACCTATGGGCCTGCTGTTTTCCCACTCATGCACGCAGTGAGTAAGGGGTGTGTCCATATGGAGGTGAGGCAGGAGCTGGGGAGGGAAAGGAAGGCCACAAACATCACCCAACAAGATCCCCCATTGAGGAGGGAGTCACTGGAAAATATGAATACTGTGAAATGTTATCTTAGTGCAAGCTTAGACTCTCCCAGAATAACAAAAAGAACATAGAAGTAGAATGGTGCACCCGACAAGAGGTACAGAATGACTTAAGTGTCAGAGCGCAGCCTCCACAACATAAGAAAACCAGACAGGGAGGCACTAAGGGGAATTCAATTACAATTAAAATTTTGCATCAGAAAAGCTGTGCTAAAAAATACGGACATGTTTTTATAAAGTGTCCTCTTTAATTATCATGTTCCCTTTGCAGAATCATAAAGCATGAACCAATCGTTATTTTTTATAGTTGTTTTTCCATTTGACAGTTTTATATATTGTGAATGCAGCCCCACACAAAGGCTATTTGAGTTCTATTCATGAGCACCAATTACAGTACACAAGATCCGATTTTTTATTTAAGGGCCTGGGCGATGAAGTGATCTGCCCAGAATCACAGAGTATTGAGCAGACGCTGGAACTCAAACCTGATTCCCCATCTCTGCAACTCTGGCGTCAGGCCACATATGCCTATGCACACACAAGGAATGAAAGTGGGAGGATACTGTTCTTGTGAAGGACACAGGGCCAAGGTGACAATGGCCTACAAGCTGAGCAACTAAAAAAACAGCAAGGCCCCTTTCTGTTACAAAATTATTCAAGCCCTCCAGAGCAGGAGCACCTTAAAAGGAGCGAGGCCCCTGCTATTACTAACCTACTCAGCCCTCCCCAGCCCTCCAGAGCAGGAGCACATGAACAGCAGTGAGGCCCCTGCTATTAGTAAATTAATCAGCCCTCCACGGCCTCAGGGCAATGTCCTGGCAGGGGAGCACAAAACACAGCTGCTGGGTCATCCATGGTAGCCAGGGGAGGCTGAGGTGAAGATGGTGTGAGTTCCAAACATCACCTGGCCCCCACAGCGAGACCCATTCTTCCTCACCCTCTATGCCCTGAATGTGAAGGGCTGTGGATGAGGTGTTAAGACAAACACTGTTTCTGGGCTGCGTGGGCCCCAGGGGGCCCGAGGTGAAAATGGCTCGAAGGCCTGAGCAACACCTGGCCCCCAGGGAGGCCGATTCTTGAACACAATCACCCCTCCCCAGCCCACCCTCAGCGTGATTGCTTTGCAGGGCAGGGGTCAAGGAGAGGCCACAGCTGATAATCGCTGTACGGCCGCCCAGCGACGCTGCTTTCCTTTCTCTGTCTCTGTCTCAGTGCCCTCTGTGGGCCGGTTTTTTTTCTCCCCTTTCCCAGTCCACAGAGAGCAATGTGGACTGGGAAAGGGGAGAAAAAAAAACGGCCCACAGAGGGCACTGAGACACCGGCCCTTCGGCCAATGCCCGAGTGCCCGCAATGCCAATCCGCCCCTATAATCCCTGTCCTTCTGCCCAGTGTCTCCAATCCACAGCCCCGTGTCTCCAGTGCCCCTGTCCTTCTGACCAGTGTCTCCCCTCCATGGCGCTGGGTCGCCAGTGCCCCTGCCCTTCTACCCAGTGTCTACAATCCGTCACCCTGGGTATCCATGTGGCATGTGCCCCTGCCCTTCTGCCCAGTGTTTCCCATCCGTAGCCCTGGGTCTCCAGTGCTTCTGCCCAGTGTCTCCCTCCATAGCCCTGGTTCTCCAGTGCCCCTGCCCTTCTGTCCACTGTCTCCAGCATCCCTCTCCCTCCCTTAGCTCCGGACCGTGTGTCCAGCGTGCTTTTCCTCGCACTTTCCTGCCTCACCTCTGGCCCTTCCCTCCCAGTCCCACGTCACTGATTGAAAGTGTGATGTCTGGTGCCTACGAGCGCTGCTTTTAAATTGCAGTCTCCACTCTCACTATGGCTCAGATTACGAGGCGCGGTCTCGGTGGACTCGGACAGGTTATAGAGTGACTTGGCAAAGTCCACAGCAGTGTCAGACGACAGGACAAGTGATAGTTTTGAGATAGCCATATTTTGTAACGGTTGCAAAAATTCTACAGATTTTGGATTACTGTCGCAAATGCTGCTTTTACTTCCTGCAAAAGTATGGGAACTCAGGCCGCATAATCTTGGGGGTCTGCCTGAGTGATTCTAGCAGCGACTGATTGCTCGCCCCAAGAGGGCTGGGATCTTCCTTCTCTTTCTCTCCATGACTTATATGGGTGGTTCAACTTCATACCAACGCTTCCTTGATCCTTGGTCACGGGGTCTCGATTTACTCCTGTCATGATGAATGTCCACTCTTTGGTTATAAGAGCGGACCATAATCTCAACACCCAGATAGCTGAAACTGAACAGAAAATGTTAATTTTTACCATAATGACCTTGTGCATATATACCAAACTTGAGTTCTCTTTATGAAATTTCAAAACAGCACTTGGATATGGGCACTGGAGTGTTTTGCGCTTTTCCATGATTCCTTGAGTAATTGACAGGACGGCGTCGAGGTTGCTCAGGAGCAGTACCCCCAATAGGTCCACCTTCCGGCAGCACCAACTCTGCTACTCAAGGGTTCAGCGTTTCAGAGAGACAAGACGAGGGATATTGGGGAGGGTATTGCAGGGAAGGAGATGTGTAACGAGAGGATAGTAGATTAGGATCTTCTGTTTCTTTAACCAACTAGACGTTTTGTTACTTTTAACTATTGATGAGTTTTAGTATCCTCTGTTTTTTACCTGTAAGTGAAAATGTGGTTAGCACATCACATTCAGCCTTCATGAGATGATTTCGTACTTAGTTGTTCGTAGAACCTCTGTGTAGCTCCTAGAGTTTCAGAAGATAAAACTCTTCTTTTATGAGAGCAAACGGGTCTACTGTGTTTTTTTGTTTTTAAACAAAGATTTACTCTCAGGTTGATGACATTGTTATTCCTCGCAATTGTCAGCAGACAGATGCTAATGCTCTTAGCTTCAGAGTATTCAAATGCTAAAAGGGTTCACCATGGGCCAGATGTACGACCATTTTTGCATGCGCAAACGGGTTTGCGAACCCGTTTGCGCATGCAAAAACAGCATGGGGAATGTACAAACCCTATTTTGCGACTCGCAATTTTTTGCGACTCGCAAAATAGGGTTTTGCGACTCGCTATTAGGAAGGGGCGTTCCCTTCCCAATAGCGAGCGCAACCCTATGTAAGAATGTTTTGCGTCCGCAATTGCGGGCGCAAAACACTCGCAAATTACCACCCTCTTCAAGAGGGTGGTAATGGGGTCGCAAAAGGGAAGGGGTCCCCAGGGGACCTCTTCTCTTTTGCAAATGGAGGGGAAAATAATTTTTACGGGCAGGCAGTGGTGCCAGGGACCACTACCTGCCCTTATAAAATGAAACGAAAACGTTTCATTTTTTTCTTTTTTAAATGCATGCCGTTTTCCTTTAAGGAAAACGGCCTGCATTTAAAAAAAAAAACTGCTTTATTTAAAAGCAGTCCCAGATATGGTGGTCTGCTGAGCCCAGCAGGCCACCATACCTGGGAGGGCCTGCCATTCCCAATGGGGTCGCAAATTGCGAGAGGCTCACTAATATTCATGAGCCTCTCTATTTGCGACCCCATTGGGAATCGCTAACAGTGTGAAAAACACTGTTGTACATTGGAAATAGCGCCTCGCAAATTGCGAGCCACAAAAAACTCACAATTTGCGAGGCGCTATTACCACGGTTGTACGTCTGGCCCCATCTTCCTTATAGTTCAAGTCATATGTGCGGGTACATCAGACAGATTACTTAAGTTTCTACAATGTCTTAAAACTGTGAGCGATTCTTTTGCGTACACATTTGATAATCTTATTTTTCTGCAAATGTAAATAAATACTGGACAACGTATCTGCGAGGCTAGGCACAATAACCAGGTGAAAACAGATTGTATTTTGAGGACATCAGCTCCACAATTAATACTCTGTGCTTGGATGGTGAATGGAGGATAAGACTTTTTATTCTTTGTTCAAGAGTCATCAGGCCGACACTGGTTTCACGACATGCCGCTTCATCAGGGCCAAAAAATATATACTTTGCAATGTAGTGATCTTTGACACTTTTCAGAATAAGGAAACGAACAATAATAATCTCAATCACAAAATGCATATAATAAGCAAATAAATCACATATTGAGGGAGCTGTAACCGTTGGGTGATAAATACCTCGAAATTTTCTGAGGTGCGGTGGGCGACTTCTTATTTTCACACGTGAAATCCAAACACCATCCGACTACAGAGTATTAATTTTGGAGCTGAAAGACCTCAAAATGCAGTCTGTTTTTGCTTAAATTCTTTTTCAGGATTGGCAGGTTTTGTCCTGTAATGCCTTTTTGAGGTCAGTGTCAAAACCATTGAGGAGTCTCTCTTTCCCTCCCCCTTTCTGTGGCAATAAGCAGGTGATTAGGGACAAGTAGTCTTACCCAAAGACTCAGTTGGGTTTCCATGCACCTTGCTTCCTGGGGTGTCGTAGATGGAAAGGCAGTTTGTCTCCAATTATATGGATGCTCTACTCGCCCGGAAACTATTTACTTGCACGAATGAGTTGGAACCTCTCTGAGTCACTGAAATAACAAGTGATGTACGGCCGGCAGTGCCGCTCTATATAGGATCATAGATCCAAGATTGTCAGTGGGATTTCAGAAGGTCTCGCGAGATCTCATTGTAATCTCGCAAGATCTTGCCATTGAAAGCGCATTACAGTGTAGACTAGAAACTAGTGGGAAAAGTATCAAGGTTAATCAATAACCTTTATGCCATCCTAAAGTATATTTTTGGTAGATAGCTCTAGGTTGCTGGGCCAAAACACTCTAGACTACCCCACAGTAAACATGCAGAGCAAATCACACAGAGTGCACAGCAACAAGTCATGCATCATTCCCCACGCAGAAAAATCACATAGAGTGCACAACAGCATTGGGCTATACAAGCAGTCATGCAGGGCTGATGCATTTGGTGGGAACAAAGGAGCACAGTGCCAAATGACATAGTTTAAACCAGCAAAGCTTGCTCCTGAGCAATCATTGAGTAAGATGGACTTTCCTTCCTCAGGGATTCCTGCCAATAATGTATACAAGTTTTAATGTAACTTTTTAGTTTCACCTTCCGAGCATTCCCTGTAGCAAATCACTGCATTACATGATGGATATCAATGGTCTCCTCAAAATGGAAAACTTTATTAAGTAAAATTATGTTACAAACTGTAACCCTTGGAAATGTTATGTTTGTTATGTTATGTTGTGTGTTGAGGGAGGTCATTCCGTGTCTTGGGTGAGATGTAGGAGAATTAGCGACCTACAGGTTTGCTTTTTGAGGATGCGGGGAATGTGTGCAAGTGAGGGAGAGAGTTGTTGTCTGGTGGGGTGGTGAAAGTGTGTGCGACTGTTCAGTTGTTCTGGTCCAAATCAATTGTTATACATCTGAATGCCGAAGGTAACAGATTAAAAGTAAAGTGTTGTGTTTTGCAAACTCTTTGTGAGCTGCAACTACTCACAATGACCTGGAAAATGCTGTGACCCAAGTATAACATAATTTAATTGTTGATTATCTGCACAGAGACACACACACACGTTTTAATACATTGTAGGATGCTACAATCATTTTGTTGTCTTGATGAAGACCCTTTAACTAATCAATACACAAGGTTGAAACATCTACGTGTTTACTTTATAGGCCAAACATGTTTTTTACATAACTGTGTAGCCTGAACTGACACTGGTGTCTGTGCTTCTATGAGAATTGTTTCATTGAATCAATATTTTGTCTTTACTTTATTGGTCGGCTGTGAACATACACATCTTCTCATTGATCACTTGCACTGTGCTGTCACATGGAGCAGTTCACTGTTTGTGTATATCCAATTGAACATAAATCCAGACTATACCTTTTTGTTAAAGAGTCTATCCTTTACATATGTTCTTTCGGAGTTTAGCATAATTTAGATCCCCAAGTATCTCAAAAACCTCGGGCAGTGACACCACAATTGAGAAGACACAGGTGGAACTTGATATAGATAGGTACTACTCTACCGAAAGCAATCTAATACTCAAATCCATATTTACTTCCACTCCTCTATCTAGAAACACCATGGACCTATTCCGCACAGCAGCCAATACCGAATAAGAACAGCAATACAAAAAATACTCTTGCAAAAAACAATTCCTCCCTGTTAATTTAAAACTGATAGAAAAACAAGCAAAAGACTCAATGAAAAGCCAGAAATAATAATAAAAGAAGTGGATAAGGGTGGTGGTCATTCTCATTCAACACCCAGATGACTATATTACAGAAGCAAACAGACACCTTAAAATTGTTGTTGGATAAATGGTGCACTAAAAGATTCGTAAACTGGAAGAGAACAAATACATATTTATTAATAATCCAAGCACGGCAACATTTTACAAAGGACCCAAGATACGTAAAGGAGAGAGATCCTCTCAAGCATTGGCTCAATTTGTTTCACATTTGGAAATACATTTATGTGCATATAAAACCCTTCATGCGGGACTTATCGCAGTATATTAAAGATTAAGGACATTTTAATCAGCCTACAAGGCATCACTTGGAAGAAAGACTGTGCCATGGCTACCATTGATGTTACTAGTCCTTACACCTCAATTGACAACTGAGATGGACAAGAAGCTATAAAAAGATCACAGGCAACTAGATTTGCTCACATTCTGATGGCTAACCAAAGGCAAATCAGAGACACTAGAAACCTGCCTCTGTGAAAATATGTTCACATTCAATCAAGATTTTAACCCGTTTACTGCGGCGATAATTTCGCCGCAGTGCGGGGCGTTCCATTATGTGGGCGGGGCCGCGTCGGCCAACGGACGTGCGCAGCACTACCGAGGTAGTGCTCGCGACGGCCGCTGGCCGACGGGCGCACTTAAAGGGTTAAAGACAAAGATGCGAACAGCTATGGGTGACACATTTGCTCCTCCATATGCTTGCCTCTTTTCAGAATAGGTGGGAAATCACTGGCTATGCGGCAAGTCATTCAGTGGATTTACACCATGTAATATATACATGGGAAGGTATATAGATGACATCTATTCATTTGACACTGACAACGTGACAATCTCCAGAGATATACCGATGAAATAAAATAGAACCCTTTAACACCTGACCTACTTCACAACTATCCATAACACAATTAGATTTCCTTCTCTTAACAATCTACATCAACAACAACTCCATTCCCCCACAGTGGCCATTCTTCAAAAGGATCATTCATACAATGCAGGGCTTCTAAGCGCTTTCAAGCTGGGGGAAAAGATGGCTGACCTTTATGGATGCCTGTCTAGATTTTTGGCACAGACGTAGACCTCTCACGTGTGTCCAGCAGAAAGGTGTTAACCGTGAAATACAAGACTGCCATAAAACAGCCGCACGCTGGTAAGGGGGGGCACGTTTTGTAGAACAAAGGGGGGTAGCTTTGGGCCCTCCTTGTACCAGCAGCAACACTGGACTTTGCTGTGGATGCACTGAGGCAGTTATTGTGTGGCCCTTTAAATTAGGAGTAACCAGACATGTGTAACAAGCATTTGCAATGCAATAGGTCTCGCAATTTGGAGATTTTAAGCTATTGGCATTTTAAATGATAATGCCTTTTATTTATGTGTTTTTAAAGCAACACATATATAAAAGGCATTGACACTAGCTTGTAAAGAATCCCTGGATAATAATCAGCTTTGCTTAGTTGCTGTTTTGTAAAAGCTATGCAGTCAAGGAGTCCTGGAACTGTATTTCATCTCAACCAGTACCTCTGGCATTTATTTCCACACGTTGAACAATATCTACCCATGATTACTACATCTACCATGAGAGTGTCATGTCTAAAGAAGCCAGAAGCATGTTAAAATCATGTAAGATATTTATTAAAATGTTGTTATTGTTTTTTTTGCAAAAGGAGTTCATAACGTACAATACTGAAAACACACATCAGTACCCCTGAATATTAGATGTAAACACATGTAGAATTTGGACGAGTCTGCCTGTGCAATGTCAGTGACCTGGCCAAAGACAGTATGAAAGGGATGATCTGATTAGGAGCCCCTAAAATACGTTTTGGCACAGGGACCCTAAAATCCTTAAGATGTCCCTGCCCCATCCAGGCATTCATCCACACTCAAAGCATTGACTTATTCTGGCATCCACCTACTCACCTATGCCAAACTGGCCAATCAATGAAGAAGCACTTCCGTTTTTGAAAAAACCTGACTGATTAGCTTTCAAAGCACTTATTAGGCAATGGAGCCTAACGTTTGTTTTTTCCACAATGTTTGGCCTTGCCAATAATAAAAAGAACCTAAGAACCAATTTCTACAGTTTCCCCTCATGTTTAAGATGTTCCAGCGATAAAACGTACAATTATTTTTGAAGCACTCTTGTGCTCTGTGACGACAAGTCTTTAAAAAGCTGTCTGCAAATGAACACTACTCAGGCTGAAAGACTCAGGTTGCCCCGGTGACTCGAGTATAATTTGTCACTCCCAACCATGTGAGAATATAGAGATTGCTGAACCACAACCCCGCTCCACCCTCGAATAACAAGCATTGAAAATGCAATAGGTCTCGCCTTTGATTAAGTTAAAGCCATTTGCTTTGCTAATGGTATTGTATAGCAAAGCAAATGGCTTTAACTTAATGAAAGGCGAGACCTATTGCATTTTCCTCTTCAGCTGGTGCGTGGATAGGTGTTACTTTTTGCAGGTCGTTGTTTTCCTGCAAGAACGGTTTATTTCACAGCTGCTGTGAGTATGCAGATTGGCTGCTTTACCTCAAGTAGGGAGGGTGAAAAAAGCTGCTTTCCTTCTCAGAGCCAGGGCGGGCAATGGCAGTGAGAGCCGAGGGGCATGAGACAGCACGACCCGCCCACCCCTTCACTATTTCAACTTGTCCGCTCCACAGACTGGAGCAGGGCGGGCCGGGGAGGAGCTGCTCCTTGGTCTTTAGTCAGGTCTGTTCTGGGGAGAAGTGGGGGGCCAGCCCAGTGGCAAGGGTTGGAATGGAAGGAGCTGATCACGTGTGACAGCAGCAGTTCAGTCCATCATAAGAAAACAATAACAGACGTGTGTCTTGCAAAGTACTGTGACTGATTGGGAGGGGGGAGAGACATCAGAGAGAGTGGGGTGGAGGAGCAGGAGGGGGAGACAGGAGACTGAAAGCAAACCAGCGTGAGAGCTGACAGAAAGACCTCAGAGCTGCCCTTCTCCCCGGAGACCAGAGCCAGTCCATGGCCGGGGGAGCTGCGAGGAGCAGGACAGGCACAGACATCAGTGCCCCTGCTCTGAAGCAGGCAGCGGCACAGCTCTGGCTCCCTCTCGTCCACCTGGCTGTGCTGAAGCCTGCTGACTGATTGGGGAGGGGGGGGGAGGAGCACAGAAAGTCAGACGAAGGAGCTCGGAAATAGACAATGAGAGAGAAACCAGCACGCAGCGCCCGTCAGCGCTCATAATGTATGTCAAGAATTATTAAACAAGCGGGGGGGAGTGCATGGGACAGAACAGGCGCCCTGTGAGAATCGCGCGCGCTGTCATCCTGATAGTTATGTGAATTTGAGGCCCCCACACATTAAACAGTTTGTGTACTTGCAAGTTAGAAATACTACAACTCCCAGAATGCACTGCTTTATGAAATCAAAGCCTATGACTGGTAAGAACGAGCTCGGC
Organism: Calotriton arnoldi; assembly: GCA_963921515.1. NCBI lineage: Eukaryota > Metazoa > Chordata > Amphibia > Caudata > Salamandridae > Calotriton > Calotriton arnoldi. The sequence continues at coordinate 689,118 of CAWUFW010002974.1, forward strand.
GTGAATGACCCCGTCCTTTATCCTTAGGAGTGAATGTCACGTACAGCCACAGTTTTTCTATTTCTATTCATAGTCAGACACTTGCGATCAGAGGCGCAACTAGAGCCAAATTTTGGGGGGGTGGGGCTACTAAAAATTTCGGGGGGAGCTGATTCTTCCCGCAATATGCAGAGTGGAGATGCAGGGGCTATAAGAAGGGATGAAAACACCACAAAGCCTCGTTAGCAAGTAAATGGTCTTTTAAAGACCTGTGAAGTACTCGGCTGCGGCTGTGTGTGTGCCCGGGAAGCTGTCTCAGCCCGGGCAAATTATGCCGAGTCCGCCGTCAGAATGCTAATGTTACAGACATCCCCTTGAAACAAATACACACATAAATTATGCAGAGTCCGCCGTCAGGATGCTAATGTTATGGACATCCCCTTGAAACGCTTCCAACAACATGTGCACATTCACGCATAAAAAAACATTAACCGCGCATAACAAAGTAGCGTAACAAAATAGCGTACAATGCAATAAGCGTATAAAAACAAAGTAGCGTAGCAAAATAGAGTACAATGCATTCCACACGCAAACGCATGCAATAGTTTAAAACAAAAAGTGCAGCAAGTCAATGATAAACCCACCGTCTCACGCCGCCAGTAAAAGATCCAATCCCGCTGGGCGTGGCCTAAAGAGGACAGGGTGGCAACCAGGAGGGACTAAAAACCCACTGGTACAATCAACAAACGCTGTTCTGAATAATAAGTGACGACAAACGACGCATACCAATCACATTTGTAGGCGGAGCTGAGACAGAACTTCTGGAACCGTATCGATTCCAAGAAGCCCTCGCATGGCGAGAGCAGTGCATGCGCGCTGCTAACGCCAGGCGAGACCTAAAAAGGGATCCTGTGCGAATCAATTGAAAAATGCAAGGTGGGAGAGCTAGTACTGACAGCGATGGGCTTTCATCCTTAGGCCTGCATGCTCATTCAGTCTTCCTCCCTCTGACTTGCATCATGGGCTTCATTACAAGAATTACAGTTATCATGACTCAGCAGTAAACAAGTAAATACACCCGAATTGGAATTCCAGGCTATTTGGAAAAATAACACTCCAAATTTCCTTTTCCCATTCTTCTTTCACCAGAAAAAACCTGATGAAATGCTCGCGGAAAAAAAGTCGAGGATGGGTGGAAAACATGCAAGGCAGTGTGAGCATCCAATTATTCTTGCATTGATTCCTTACTTCCGTGTTTGAAACTCGGAATGGCCTGGTAATCCTCTCTCAGAATTAGCGCCCCCCAAGAGTTGCCGTATCCCGCTCTGTCAGTGACTCTAGGTGGAGGATTACTGATACCACTCTCTCTCACCTCCTATAATGAGTGGTTAACTTTGTCCCTCACTTCAGCTCGTCGCTTATTTACGTATTCATTCACTCACACACTTCCAATCACGCTCACACGCTCTCCTCTCTTGCTCTGACCCGAGTTTTCACATTTGCTCTCTCTAACAGGTCCACACTCCTTCCCTCTCTCTCTCTCTCTGTAGTGCATGGTTGAGGCATGGAGCGGAGGAGGGCGAGGAACCAGCCTTGAGGCTGCCGACTTTAAAACAAAAAGCACTTTTCAGACTTACAGAGATTCTTGCCCGTACCTGATCTGATCACTTCGCAGTTATTTTAATTAAACACAAATTTGGACCAGGCGGTAATAGGAGGTGGCTCTGATGTTTGCCAAGTACCTTCGTGAGTCATTTTTTCCTGGCTGAGGTGGTTGCGTCCACGTACATCTCCCGTAAGATGGTTATCATCTCAGTATGTTCTGAGAGGTCGTTCATTTCAGGATTACACTTTTCAGAATGCAACGGCCTGTAATAGCTTGCAGTTTTGTGACTGGATTTATGAAGTATAAGTAAGGCCACTGAAATTATCGCGCAGGAAAGGGTCAATTTATGCAGCAAGGTTAAGTAAATTATGCGGCAAGAAAAGGCAATTATGCGGTCTGATGTGGCACATTTTTTAATGGTATTACTCTGTGGATACCCCTTTCTTTTGAGCTGTTGGTGAGCCCCCTCATTTTGTCACAGTCAAATAGATAGTGGCGGCTCCTCCGCTAAGGCGGAGGAGCGTCGCCCGACTGAGAAGGTCAAAAATGTAAAAATAAAATGATAATAACTCATTGTTATTATCATTTTATTTTTACGTCCTTTGTGAGCTGGGGCAGGGCAGGGCTGCTCTGCTCACAGAGCAGGGCAGGGGAGGAGTGGTTTGCCCACTCCAAGTGCGCATGATGCTTTGACCGGCCCCCTCGTGTGCACTTTGTATGTCTGCATGGAGAACATGCCCAAGCTCCCATTCTCTGACTGAGCGCAGATCCACGGCGCTCAGACCAATCACAACGCTGCATTGCAATGTTGTGATTGGCTATCGGGAGGCTGGGAGCCGGGTGCTTTCTGCCCTGTGGGCGAAGAGACCGAGAGAAGGAGGAGGCGGCGGCAGACTTGTAAGTGTATTTTTAATTTCACTCCATCCCTCCCCTCTACCCCCGCGACCCGCCGCCACCCACCACCGGTAAATACCAGCCGCCACTGCAGAAAGAAGCCCGCCATGATTTTATTTATCCCAGTTTATTCTTCTCTCCTCAAGACTACTTCCCAATGTCTGTGTGCGCATTTTCTTGGACACATTGGGAGATTCGCCCCACACACAACTTCTTGTTACCTAGAAGCATTTGCTCATTATGTAGTTCATGGTACTTTTAATCAAAAAAAGACACTTTCTCCAGAAAGCCTTCAGTGCTTTCTTTTCTGTGCATCAGACCTGCACAGGACTCGCTTGGTACCAACCATCATCCGGACATCCAAAGCTTGCAGGTCTGGTGGGCACTCTCTGAGCTCCAGCACTGCTCGGTGTCTCAAGGAAATGCATTAGAGAAGACAGAAGATGTGTATTTAATGCTCTAATGCATTAAAGAACAGGCAGGCAATATATGCCTTTTCCATGCATTGGCACATTAAACCCAGACCTATTGGCATTCCAAATGTGTATTCTAATACCATCTCTGCCCCCAGAGTATGAAATAACCCTACCACCACTGTTTAGTACTAGTACACCCCGAAGTTTGGGTCTAGTTGCGCCTCTGATTATTGTTATATATACCAAATCTTTGTTTATAAAAAGAAACTTACCTTCACAATATTTTTGTCCTCAATATTTTTGACATGATATTTTGCCCACACAATATTTTTCTCCAATATTTTGTCTAAACACAAAAGCCCCTCAATCATGTCCTAAAATGAACTGAGGTGACACCATTCTGGCCCGCGGCCAACACTCTCTCGTGACGCTGGAGGCTTTTCACTCATCCAGCATCTTTCATCACACAGCAGTGTGTGCCCTGGAACAATAAATAATAAAATATAAAAAACACTGACGAGATCTGCTGAAGGTCGAAAACCGACACCCGCCTCCAGCCCACAGTGACATTGACCAAGAACTCCAGGCTTCTCAGAGCAGGACGGATCCATACAAGCGCGCCCAAGGGCGGTTGTGTCTGGGGTGAACGAGAGTGGCTCAGTGTGTTTCTCAATCTCTCACATCCCAAGACATGCAGCCGGGTGGAAGATGCCAAGTAAATAATGGCACGACTGAAGAGAAGATTGTGGCAATTTTTTTGCTTTTGTTTTCTAAACTCTAGGGTTTTACCCCAGGGCCTGCCAGATATTGAGCAATGCTGGACAATGTCAAGCTTTTGAACCCAGAGCCCAGACAATCATGCTTTCCTTGGCTGGTCAAATGGCAGTAAATAAATTGGAAATACGTTGATACCTTGCCTAATGCTCCCCTGGCACACCTGAGCCTTGACTTTGGTTTCTCCCTCCATAGGCCGTATATGATGAGCTTTGCCAGGCCAGCGCAGACCCCGAGGCCGCCATTTAATTGATTGAGTACATTATTTTCAGATAGTGCAGCTCGGAAGCAGCATGCAAGGTTTACCTCTTTCTGATCTGTGCTCTCTAAATTAATGTTGTAACTCGGAGAAATATCCGGTTAATTGAACTGATTGCTGCAGGCGATTTAATCAGGTGCCCAGTACTGTGCGGTGCCCACAAAGCCCGTCATGATGGGGCCACTGGAAGCTGACGAGCACGGTATGTGCGCAGCACTGATTCAATGCAGTCTGTCTGGCAATATCAAGGCTTCCTAAGTCTCTTGCTGTATCTTAATACAGAGGGCCCTGTCAGCCAGGACACGGGACCACTGTCCCTCCGGTGCGAAGTTGGGTGACGGTTCAATAGTCCTTCCCCTGTGCGACCCATGGAGTTTAAGACTTATGGAGGCTGCAGTGCTGCCACTTAGAAAATTATACCTCGTTGAAAGAATATGAAGAGCTCTTCGCCACTCTTTAAGGAGAGCATCATATGGCAGTGGAGGCACGAAGAAGCTCACTATCCCTGTGGGCAGTGAGTCCACTGCCAGTGGAGGTGAGACATAAGAATTGCGCAATGGTTGTGGGTCATTGCCGTAGGAGGAAGGCTAAGGGTCTAATTACGAGTTTGGTGGTCCATAGGACCACCAAACCCATGATGGCATGGCGTGGTGGCTACCGCCGCAACCGTCTGGGATACGCGATTCTTCACTGTTCGCGCAGCAGTCTGGGGCAACAAAATGCTCTGCCAAGCATATTATGATTTTGATGACCTCCACACTTTTTATGGCGGTGATCCCGCCATGAAAAGTGTGGTGGTCAGGAAAGTAAGGGGGCCTGATGAGGTGCACAGAAGCTCAATATGTCTCTGTGGAGGTTGGCTAGCTGCCAGAGGAGGAGTCACCATCAGTCTGTGGTGGTGCACCACAGTGGTCACAGGAGGTGAGAGAAGGTCTGTGTTGAGGGGCTCACTATCAGAGGAAGTTACAGGAGCTCAGAATTGTTCTTTGGTGGTGGGCCCACTGTCCGGGAAAGAGAGCAGGAGTTCAGCACAGTCAGTGGTGGTAGACCCACTACTAGGGCAGGCAGGCTGCACGAGGCTGTCTATCAATATTCTGTAAAATACCTCTGTTAGTTAATCAAAATTGCTAGCAAAAAAATTTGTCTTAAAGAGTCAATCCTACAACATCTACAGTTCAAGTTTCAAGTTTATTGTTCTAGTGTTTAGTCTTTTTAAAACCATTACACTATATAATAAAATTAAAAAAACATTCATAAAACCTTTTGTGCACTTATTTTACAAAATTTTAAAAATAAGTATAAATATAAGAGAAAATTCGTAATGTCGTCTCATTAAAATTTATATTATACTTCACATATCTCTCCTGCAACAGAACATTGGCAAAAGATGTTTCTTTACAGTCAGAGTAAGATGCAAAACGACTCCTTTTTATCTAGGATGCGATTAATATTTCCCGTCAACATCTACAGATAATCTCAAACATTCCTTCTCAGGCAATGACCCTTAAAGGATGGAAGTGTGGAATGCTCTTTCCTCTCATACAAAGCTCACTTCTTGCCTCCATACAGTCAATCTGAACCTAAAGAACACTAGTTGTTGCTGCCCAACTTCTACTACCTTTCACCATCTTCTCTAAAATTCCTCTCTCTTTTATGGCCAGATTCTGTTACCAATATTGTAAGTGTGAGACATAATTGATAAAACTAATGGTATCTGTGATGCTAGCTCATATCAGTAAAGTATTAGTAAAACATATGTCCTAATGCTAAATTGCTACCTTACAGAAGAAAATATTTGATATCCTTATTTCATTTAGCTAATAAAACTATTACCTGTACGTAAACAGATACTAAATCATTTCCTGTTCATACATGGCAGTCTTTGAATCTCTTTACGAGGAAATGTATAAATATTTCTCTTTACAAACTTGGTAAATGCTCAGTAATATATTACTTATCTTGGATTCCAGTTAATATAAATGTTGCATATTCATCTAATTATCATAATCCATCTTGTACTCCTGTCTTATCTGTTGCATCTTATTTAGTACGTTAACCTACATCTAATTTTGTCTTTTGATACTTCACTCATCTGTAACTACCTGTTCCTTTAATCTTATGCTTATTTTTTTAAATGTGCCGTTATTTTTATATTTTCATAAACATTTGTCCTTTTACCTGGTCCATGCCTATTGTTTGTCTGTTTCATTCCATAAAATATATTGGCTACACAAATTTAATCAACCCATGCTCCCCTTCCATGTTCCTAGATGTTTGTACTCTGTACAATGTGAATATAATTGTAAATAGTGTGCACTCATGTTCTTACAGCCCTTTCATATACATACATTTGTCGCCTTGTCACATTACTCCTATCAATGGATGCCTTGCTGTTTGTATATTCTCATTATGTAAAGTACCATTACATCAAAAACTAAATAAACAAAAAAGGAACATGAAGTTTATCGCGCCCAACCTATCTTTCATCCCCACAGCAATCACGTCAGCTATAACCCATCTTTCCTCTCCACAGCAAACACACCGGGCTCCAAATTTGCCCTCCCTGTTACCTGACCTTTATAACACTTTGATAGTCACAGGATTTATAAAATTCTATTTTTTTGTTGCCCAATAATTTTATAAGTTTTATATTTTTATGGTTAACACTTGTGGATAAGCAAGCAAAAGTCTTGTGCATAATTGCACCAGTGTAAGAATAATATTTGTCACACGCCTCTGTATCTCTCAATCTGAGAGAATATTAGAGGTCTTATTGAATGAATAATGCTCATATGTTTCTGCATTTTAGATGGTTGTTCCCAACCATGGTATTTCACATTTCACATTATGCAGCTCTCATTCAGACAACTTAACCAGGGGTTTGCGTATGAGTAGTTATTGATCAGTTGTCCTCTCATCTTCTCATATGGGCTAAGAATTTAGGTCTTCGATTTCCCATCTGTTCGATTTTCTTCTCTGACTAGGCCTGGGATTTGAGCCATAACCTGATATAGTTTTGTAATCTGACGAGCCTATTCACAAACTGAATTTTGTAGTACGTCAAATAGTACTACAATAGTATAATGCAAATACTATAAAATGCTACTCAGAAACCTATGGGCGAAGATCTCAGCCTCCTTGTCTCCTTAATTTTCTTTCTGGAGATCTCCACCTAAGTGATGGAAATCTCCGCACATGTAGGTATACTTTTTTTGTGGTAAATATGGGAGAAACAATGGGAAGTAGCCTGAAAATTGGAAATACGTACTACTAAATGGGATGGTTTTAGGGAGATTAAAGGAGAGCTTTCGGGAGGGAAGTGCTAATACAAACACACACTCACAAAAGAGTAAGACTATTGCAAATCACAGACTGCACTTCTAAAGTTACTACTGCCAAAAGATGGCAAAGCAAGTGTAAATTTACTTCAGCCCAGTCAAGCACCATACATGGCCTTTCACAGGTACTGTAACACACTCCTACTTGAAATAGTAAATTAAACTTTTAAATTTTTATCAAAAGTGAAAAATAATTTAAAATAAATAAAACACAAATAGAATTTAGTAAATATTAAATCAAAAAATTGTTAGTGAGGCTGAAAATATGTTTTTTAATTATTATCTCCATTGTTTTAATTAAATTAATATATTTAAAATAATTGTTTCATAAACATTTAATTTGATGAGTTAATGTGCTGTAGCATTTTATTATGTTTAAAAAATCTTTTTTTATAACAACTGCACTTGCAAAAACAGCATGGCTTAAACCATACTTCGAGATCCACTGAGTGCAATATGCTTTTTATTAACAACATTAATGTAGGAGAAGGCATCATGGCCCACTGTATAAGTTCATAGTGATGTCTTATATGGTGTGAAAGTAATGTTGGCATTTTTTAATAGTTAAAGCTGACTGTTCAATGGACCCTGGACCACACTTACAAGAAACGGCCTAAAGGTGGTTTATTAGCCCTGTATAAAATACCTAAACAAACATACATTAGTATTTAACCATGGATATCTGTGTTACTTTATGATCTGTGTTCAAGTATGTGTGACTAGTTTGCACTGTTATTGTGATGTGCTTTGGTGTGGAAAACACATGCATTGATGACTATGGTACAAGTAGATGTGATAATTACCTGCTCACACGAACCGTGCCCATTCTTTTCAAGGCTGCGGCTTCATGACGCAAAGCTCATCAAAGATCGCCGCTATCACCTACGAACCTACCCCAACTGCTTTGTGGCCAAAGAGCTCACGGATTGGCTGATCGACCACAAGGAGGCACCCGACCGTGAGACAGGCAACCGGCTGATGCAGAAACTTATGGACCACACGATCATCCATCATGGTGAGAAGACATCATGTCCTACGCATCTTAAGCCCGACACTTGGAAGATCTACTTCTCCCTTATGTCAAAGTGTGCTCATAGGAATAACGTGTTACTTTATAAAGTGCTTCGTACCACATTCCTTCTGTTTCTAAGGGCCACATGCATCAAGCTATTTTGCGTTCGCAAACTGTGCGAATCGCAAAATTAGACCGTTTGCAAACGCAAAATGGTCTTTCCCTCTGTATGAAAGGCTTTGGCATTCGCAATTTAGCTGATCACAATTTTTTGTGATTACCTAAATTGCGAATGCAAATGGGGACTCACAATTTGCGATTCCCTAATGCACATATAAGAAGCCTTTCCTAAATGCGAACTGTGCCTTTAGGAAATGCTATTACCATCAACTTCAAGTTGATGGTAACCATGTGCAAACTTTGAAAAATGCACAAAACCGCACTTTACAAAGTGCTATGTGGCGCACACATGCCCCTAGGGCATGTGTGTGCCTTACATGTGCACATTTTTTTGTTAGGGGTGCTTCAGGGGGGCCTTAGGCCCCCGGGCACTTTTGCATTACCTAATTTGCGATTACATATTAGGTAATCGTAATTTAGGTAATGCAAGACCATTCTCACCTATGGGCCTTGAGGCCCATAGGAACGAATGGAGTCACAATTACAAATAGCTATTCCCTAATTGCGTTTGCGATTTATAAGAAATCGCAATTAGGGAATCGCTATTTCCTGTCTGTTTTGTTACATTACATTTTGCGACTACCAAATAGCGATTTCTTAAAAATCGCTAATTGGTAATCGCAAAATGATATTTTCATACACGTGGCCCATAGTGCGGTAAATAACAATGTGGATATTACTCAGATTAATGCAACTCAATTGAGTGTCCTCGGAAGGATGGCTGACTAAGCTGGCCTTGCCAGGATGTGGACTTGCGAACTGCAGATCACTACATTTTTCAGAGGCAAGCATGTAACTCACTGGGCAATGTGCTGGTTATTACATATCTGTCACATATTTATTTTCTCTGCAATTGCCTGCCTGCAATCGTGTTTCACTACAGCCAGCTTGATATCTCAATAAAACACAAACTTTGCACTGCACTTTAGACACCATATTGATTATTAACCCTCTGTAGTAGAGCAAACGTCAGGCCGAGTGTAAGTGGTGCAGCTGATCGCTCTACCCAGGAGAGTGAAACCTCAGATGAAGACATTTTTCACGTATGATTGTTTAATTGGATGAATTTAAATACCCAATGCAAGTGATGTTTGCTAAGATTTGTCTGTAGCCTATGCCATACAGAAAACTGGGTTACCTAAAAATGGTGCACACGAAAGCTGATGTGTCTGTAATTGCCTTTTGAAACTTGTGCAGCATTTCTAGGCACTATGGGGTCGATTCCGATTCGGGCCGGAAATTTCTCCGACCGAGCCGGACCCGGAGAGATTTCCGACCGAATCGGACCCGTGCAGTCCGACCGAACGAGTACGATGCGGCCGTATGTTATCGGACACGAGTCGGTCGGACTCCCATTGAACTCAATGGGAGCCGGTCGTACAACGCGTACGCGGGCTCCCATTGCCTCAATGGGTGCGAGGCGGACAAGGGCGCCCCTACAGCGAGTACGCCGCGGGCGCTCGCGGCGTACACGCACAGGTAGGGGGACCCTTGGGTCCCCCCTGTGTGCGACTCGCGCGGCTACGCCGTACAGGGGTCCGACACGGACCCCCAAAGTGCGGCTCCGACAGCTCTTACGAGCCGGAGTGCGCGGCTCGGTCGGACTGCTCGCGGCGCGCATCGTACTTACCCGGCCGGGAAACGTCTCCATTGCGCGGTGCGAATCGGGTCCGAGCGAGTCGGTCGGAGCGGTTCGAGTCCGAGCGAGTCGGTCGGAGCTGTCGGGACGCCCGGACGAGTCGGTCGGCGAATTCGCATCGTACTCGCTCGGACGGACCCGCGTACGGTTCGGTCGGGAAACAGGCTTTCGCATGGCTTTTTTCCCGACCGAATGGTATTGGGTGCGCCTCCGACCGAGATCGGAATCGGCCCCATAGTGTGCATTCATTATATATGTTTATATACAAAAGGATCAAGATAAATCTATGGTAAATTGAAAAAGGACATGAATAGTGCTAGTGTCAAAGTTCGAAAGATTAACAACCACTTTTACTTACAAAATTCTAGTTCCAAAAACATTTAAGGGTAGATTTACTAACAGCTTCTAGGGTGCAACACATTTTTGTGCTGCACTCTTGAGCCTTAGGCTCTATTGCACCCAAGCACTGGGTTTTGCTTCACGCTGTTGCACTTGAGTGTCCTGGCAAAACTTTAGTAAATGTACTTCAGTGTTTGGAAAGCAAAACTTAACTTCGAACCGTGACTATTACCATAATATAACCTTGTCACAACTTGGCTCTAGCGCCCAAACTGGCTATTGCTTGAGTTAGAATATTAAATAAAAAGGAGGAAGAGACAGATAAGAAAACAGGGATAAAGGGGGAATGCAGGATGGAAAAGAACCTAGAAGAGTGCGACAGAGACAGGAGGTGTTTGGTGGTGGAAGACAGAGGCATGAGTGGTTGAAGACTATGGAGTCCTGGTATCCAAACGCTGGCATTTAGCAACACCAGCAGCAGGTTCATAAGAAAAACATTGGGCCCCTGTATTATTTATTTTAGCACTGAGTTTCAGCTCTGCTGCCTACCCCTGAATCCCACCTCCCGCTCTTTGCATCTTGACTTCCATTCCTCTCAGTGTCACATCACAGTCTTTTTGCCATTCTTTACTTCTTTTCTTATTTCCTTTTAATTTCATCTGTCTCTTTCAGCCACCTTCCCAGGTTCTTCTGTCATTTACTGTCACTTACTGCCATTTCTCCATCTGCACTCTCTGCTTTGGTTCTCCTTAATTCCTTTAATTTTTACACATCTCTGACCCCGCCCTCTCTGCTGACCAGATGCCCAAGGCCATCTACCCATAATTCACTTTCAGTCCACCTGGTGAGACACAAGCCTTTTGGTGACAAAACTGACAAGGACAATTCCTTACTCCATTATGACATAACAACCGTAATCGTAGACTGCGCGTTCATCACCAGCTATATATCGATGCCTTTAACAGATAGGAGGCAGTGGAGAAGCCATTGTGTCGTGTGCCCCAGTGCATGAAAAGAAATGGGGCCCCTACTGCTGCTTGAACTGTGAAACACAACAACAATGATGGTACGGTAGGCCCCTCAGGCCTCTGTTCCCTGGTGCCACTGCACCTGCTGCACAAGTGGAAGCTACGATCCTGATAGCAGCTGTATTGTATAACTCAACTCATTTTTTCAACCGAGAGGGGATGACACACTGAGGGGCTTATTTACAATCCCTTCGGGCCACCAGTGCATCATTTTTTTTGCTGCAGCGCAATGGGCTTGCACCTAATTTACAAGGCCACTTAAAGTCACCCTACATGACTTTTCATGGCCTTGTAAATATGGCCCCCTTTCACGCATTACTCTGCGCGAAAGGGGCATTGCATGGGTGTTGGTTTGGGTGTTCCCACGCAACATCCATGGAACCTGACACTTTCCCAGATTTACAACATTCTGTAAAACTGTGAATGCATTGAAATCCTATGCCGTCCTAGGGGAGGCATAGAAATGGTGCAATGAGGAGAAACACTTTTATTTCTCCTTGTTTTTTCCTCTTTCTATGCATGCTGCATTTTGCAGCACGCATAGAAAGAGGAAAATGCCAACAATTATTGTTTTTGTACAGGAAGGCATCCCTTCCTGCACAAAAACAATCATCTCCGCAGCGCAGGGACCCTTGCAAAAACACGCAAGGGTGCCTGCACTGGCGCATGGCAGCCAATTGTGCGCCAGTGCAGGGGTAAGCACAGGGATACGTTGAATTGTTGTTAATACAACACATCCCTGTGCTTTCCAAATGACGCAGCACAGCGCAGCCAAATGGCTTGCGGCGCTGCGCTGCATTATTTTCTTGTAGGTGAGGTCCTGAATGTATCTGTCTGCATGTCTTGTGACAGTGGGGTCACACAGTGATCCCTGTAGAGTTAGTCCACTGATGACAAGGGGGTCGGAAGGACATGAGGTATTTACCGGACCTGTTAAACAACCTGGACTGAGGTATTTATAAGGAGGCGGAAAATATATTATGTTCTGTATTCAAAGTGGGAAATGAGGCATAATATGTGGAATTCTTTGCACCCCACTCTAAATTGTGCATGACCTGCCAAAATTGACCCCGGGAAAATTATGGGGATGTGGAGTTTAAAGCTGTGGGGATTACCTGGTTCATTAAATTCTATAGGATTTGTAATTCCAAACCCTGCTCAAACAGTTGTTTACACAAGGATTAGCATTTTACGACCCAACTGTGGTCGGGTTTAGGGCACTATCCTGGCTTGGGATGAAGGTTTAATGCAGAATGGGCCAATTTGGTACGTAGCAAATTCGTCTCATCCCTTAGGCACGTGAGAGCCTCCTCTTTTCTGTTCACCTGAGATCTTAGGTGCAACCGTAGCATAGCGAAGGCTGCTGTAAAATTACACAACATAGCAAGTCTACCCACTTAATTAACCTTTACTCTCCCTCTTTTACCACATTACACGTAATCCCCATCTTTACTTCCCCTCTCACTTCAGGTTTTTTCGATTTTATCTTCTGTACATCTTTTTCTTTCACTCCCTGTGCCCCCACACCCATCTTTACAGTCATGTGCCCAGTATGAGTCCGCTCTCTCCAGGGTCTCCTTGAATGACACAAACAACAATAAACGTCAAGGTGTCGCGCTTTCGTCTTAAAGTGTCGCGCTTTTGTCTCACTCGCTGTGCCCTTCTCCACGGATCAGCAGGACCCAGCAGACCCAGCCGCCTGTACCATCACCTTGGTAGCGCAAGGGGGAGGGCAGCTCCAGTCTCTGCCCTTTGCTCCCAGGTGAGCGCGGTGCTGATTAATGTGTTCCCCAGGGTAGTGATTTTAATATCGGGAGAGAGCGAGTGGATATTTTTAGCGAGGCGTTTCCCGGCTACCATCCCCGGCATTGTTAACCATTAACCGTTAAATGCTGCTCACGTGCCAGTGGCGTGAACCAAATTGGCTCCTTACGAAAACAGGCGCATTCCGCCATTGAGCTCTTCCTGTCAGTGACAGCAAGACCTGAGGTCGCCCTTAGCCATCTCCCATCACACTCCTCGAACGTTTGAGTCTCAGGGAGTGACACTGAGGGGCAGATTTACAATAACTGACGCATCTCTGCATATTAGCAGAGATGCGTCAGGTAATTTGCGTCATGCAAAAAAACCCTTGTGCTACCATGGATGCGTCGCATTTACAATGCAGCGCATCATGGCGCAAGGATTGACAGATGCGTGACGCATCTGTTGGTGTAAAGGCAACGCATTGCTGGAGTTGTGTCGCAAGCATGACGCAACTTCAGCAATGCTTCGGAATGCCTATTTCTATTATGCTGCGTCACTCCTTACGCCTGCTTCAAGCAGGCGTAAGGTTTTGACGCAGTGGCGTCGTAGAAGTGACGCAGTGAAATCTTGTAGATTTCACTGCGTCACTTTTACGAGGCTTTCTTACATCGGAACGCCCACCCTGCATACATTATACCTGACTCAGGTATAATGTAGCGCAGGGCTTTACAACGTGACACATCTCCCTAGATGCGTCACATTGAAAATGTGTCGCAACGTGGCGCATCATTTACGACGTCGCTGTGTCACAAAAGTGACGCAACGGGGGTGTAAAAGTGTCGCAAGAGGTTTGTAAATCTGCCCCTGAGAGTTTTAAGGGTGAGCCCATTGACATCAATGTACATAAAAACGCCTTTGGAGGGTGACGCCAAGTTTTCTGGGTGGGTGATCCCATTGAAGTCTATGGAAGGCATTTCATTTCTTTGGTTGGTGAAGATCAGTTCAAGGAGGTTGAGTGCAACTGAGATGTATGCTCTATCACACTCCCTCCATGTGGTCTGTGCTCTTTGGTAGTGGCGGCTCCTCCGCTAAGGCAGAGGATGAGCGTCGCCCCACTGCTTTTTTGCAGTGAAACAAAGGGAAAATAAAATGATATTAACTTGCGTTATTATCATTTTATTTTCTCCTACTTCGCAGCTTTGCGTGAGGGGCAGGGGCAGGGGAGGAATGGTAGCACCCTCCTAAGTGCACAATGACTGCTTGGCCGACCCGCTCCGGCTGCCCAAAACAGTCTTGCGCACTTCGCATGTTCTCCATGCAGGCTGCATTTTACAGCCTTCATGGAGAACATGTCCAGGCTCCCAGTCAGCGTCTGAGCGCCGAAACACGGCCCTCAGTACAACCACAATGCTGCTAAGGCAGCATTGTGATTGGCTGACTGGGAGCATGGGTTTGCTTCCTGTTGAGGCCAAGCGAGGGAGGACTACGGACGGAGGAGAGATGCTGCGAGGAAGTGGCAAGAGGGTAAGTTTATATTTCTTAAAAAAAAAATTATACCCACTTCCCCACGCGTTCCCCCCTCCCGCCCCTGACTCCAACCTCCGATCCGTGCTGGCTGCTGTTGCTCTTTGGGTATCCGAAGAGAGGCCAGAGTAACAGCACTTCATTGGTTCCTCGCTAAATCGTATAGTTGCTTTCCACCAATACACTGCGTTTATTGCGTCACTTGAGGTCCCTGGGGCACTCATGATCTGGGGAGCAGAGGAGGACGTCAACAAACCCCACTTGTCCAGAAGTCCCGATACTCTGCCTCCTAAGAGTTTATGATTTACTGGCACAAAATGGAAGCATCTAGGTGCACTGTGTTCAGGGGCATGTTTATTAATTAACACAACTAATGAAAAGCAGAATGACTGACGAAGTCTGTCCCTATCAGGGTCTAGGAAGTGGAGAGTAGTGCCCAAGGCCACATTGATTGGAAACAAACTCTACACATGCCGCTTAAAGAATAATTTTTCAACTGAAATCTGGAAGTCATCCTTTAAACATAGTGAAATCCATGGAAGTTTGTGAATTCATTGAACGTGTTTTGTACTTTATTTTGGGCTTTCATGGGCTGAAATACTCCCCCAAAAAATCTTAGCCTCCTCAAAAACTGCTTGATATTCATATTTTTGATTATTCAAAAAAAGTATATTATTACATATTTAATGTATAATTTATAATTTTGCAAGACTAGCAGACAATCAGGTTGCCTACTGGCTGATATTTCACAGAAAGCCCAGAAATTTGAGGGACTGTCAGTAAATCATTCACAAAACAGCAAATACTGACAATTCCTCTGCTTTCAACAGAAATTTAATGAGAAAATACATGTGGAAAAAATGACAGAACCAAACCAATATAGCCATTGAGCCCTCTGTAGCGGGCTCTACCAGCCACTAAAGGCCTGCTCCAGCATTAAAGCCTCGAGCCGAAGGCAAGGGCCTTTAACAAGGGAGCGGGCCTTTATTGACAGGTAGAGCCCGCTACAGAGGGCTCTAAGGCTATTAGAACATTCCGCCCCTAGAGGGCAGAATGTTTTAATTTGTAAAACAAAGGTCTCACGGAGCCTGATGGGGTTGAAATCCCTCTCGGGTTCCGTGAGGCCTTTGTTCACAGCTGTTGCAGTGAACAAACATTGGAATGTTGGAGCTCTGGGCTTCTACCAGCCATAAGAAGCTCGAGCACTCAATTGTTTTCAATGGAGCTCCCAACATTCCAATGTTCTAATACTGCTTTAAAACTATTACTAACAAAAATAGTAGAGAATTTGCACTGCTTATATATCGAGTACTGGCACCTATATCTTCCTAGAATTTTAAAATAAATAAATGACATATAGTTTCTCTTTCAGGTTATCATCACCTTTTGTGGCTTTTTAGCCACCTATGAAGTAATTTAGATCCAGACTCCTGCCTAAGATTCAGCTAGTGCTGAAAAAGATGGAAGCCTCAAAATCAGGCACTATTGTGAAAGATGCTAGCATAAAATTCAGACACTTATTTTGTTTCTCTACTATTTTACCCTGGCTGTGAGAAATTGGTTTGTTGATTGAGCGAGGTGTGAGCCCTTCTCAAGCAACAGTCACAGTCCGTGGAAGGGTAAACTACAAAAGTCACTAAATTAACCTGTGCTTAACCCTCTAGTAGCTTAGCAAAAAAGCAGTCAGGCTTAACTTGGAGGCAATGTGTAAAGTATTTATGCAGCACGCAAACAGTAATAAAGTGAAACCATAACACAAGAAAAAAAACACACCAATTTAGAATAAATGAGTAAAATGTAATAAATTATTGACATCAATATGACCACAAAAATTCAGTCAGTAGAATCGCAGATATACAATTTCAAATATTTAAGGTAAGCATAGCGCCTAATAGCACAAAGCTCCACTCGCAGTTATCTGGTCGTCTGCGACCAGTTGAATGTCACATGTTCAGGTCGACAGCGATGGAGCGTGGACCATATACAGGGATCAGGTTAGTCCCAGTGAAAAAGTTACCTTCCGAAGTCCAGTGCGAAGAGTTCCATTTGAGAAGGCCATGGGGAGTAGGGTGAGCGCGCGGTTGGTCATCGTTCTAGTGGGAAGAGCCGGCCGGGCAGCATGGATGGCCATCCGTGTAGAACAAAGATTCTGTCAGGAGTTGTGGACGGTCATTGCTGAAGCCTCGCATTGGTGGTCACTGCAGGCTGTTAATGCTGTAGCGCGAAGTTCAGGTCTCACTTTGGTGGTCATCACTGGCGGTTGCTGTAGCACGAATAGTTGGGCGGGTGGTTGGCGAAGGGCAGCAAGATCTTGGGACGAGCATGTTCGTTCACAGTCGTGATGAGCCCCAAATTTCAGGATTTCTCCTTTTCTTCAAGGAGGAGCTCAACTAATGCCACACCAAGGGTACATGACCTCTTGGGAATCAGTAACTAACTCAAGCAGAGGCCAGCAGGGCTCAGGCAGGTCAACTTGCAAGTCCAGGCAGATTCAGAGCAGCAGGTCAGCTGGGCAGTTGCTTGGAGACTACTGGAGCTTGTTGTGACCCTGTAGTTCAGAACAGGAGGTCAGTCAGCTGACCCTTGGTGTCACTTCAGCCTGAAATGAAGGGTGCAGGTCCAGTCTTTCTTCTCAGACAGCAGGGCAAGCCTCAGGTAGGCCCAGTTGCAAATCCAGGCAGGTCCAGTTCAGCAGGTCAACTGGAAGTCCCTCTTCTGTAGTATCTACAGGTCTAGGAGTGCACTGAAGAGTGGGCTGAGGACTCCCTTTTGGTACCTGGTGCCCATTTTGAAGTGGAAGAAACTTCTTCCCCCTACAGAAGTGTCTGGAACTTCCTGCCTCTCTGTCCTGGTCCCAGTATATCTGCAGGTACAATTGGCTAGTGTGAAGTCTTGTGTTGTGAGCTGAAGTAGAGTTTTTGAAGTGCAAGTGTGTCAGGTGACAGCTCCACCCTTCTCATCAACTCCGGATGGCCCATCCTGCCAACACCCAGACACTCTATTGTGTGGCTGTTTAAGGAGAATACACAAAGGCCAACTACACCTAGTCATGTGACCCAGGAACAGGCTGTAGGCACTAAATGGGTATAGGAAAAAACTTTCCAAAAGTGGCATTTTCAGAATTGTGACTTAAAGTTCGACTTTACCATTATAGAAGGTTTTAAATTACATTTCCTCAGACACCAAACATGACATTCCAACCTGCTCCAAAACAAAAGTTATCACTTGTTAAATGTAATAAGGTAAACTAATGTTATACTATGTGAGAGGTCGGCATGTCAATAGTGAAAAACAAATTTGAGAGTTTTTCTCTACCAGAACAACTTAAAATTACTTGTCCAACTTTTAAAATGCAACACACCCTGCCCTATGGGCTGTTTAGGGCCTCCCTTACTTAGGGGTGACTTATATTTAATTAAAATGAAAGGTTTAGGCCTGACAAAAGGTTTCTTTTGCCAAGTCAAAATGGCAGTTTAAAACCGCACACACACACTGTAATGGCAGTCCTGAGACATGTTGTTTGAAAGGGCTACTGAAGTGGGTGGCACAATAAGTGCTGCTGGCCCACTATTAGCATTTAATTTACAGACCCTTGGTTCCTGTATTACCTATTTACCAGGGACTTAAAAGTAAATTAAATAGGCAAATTGGGTGTAAGCCAATTTTACCATGTTTAGAGGAGAGAGCACAAGTACTGTAGCACTGGTAAGCAGTGGTAAAGCGTGCAGAGTCCTAAAGCCAACAGAAATAGGTTCAGTAAACAGGAGGGGGTGAAAGGAAAACATTACGGGTGACCCTGCAGAGAGGGCCAGGTCCAACAATGGCCATAAAGGAAGATACGCCGATTCACTCTAACTGCTCCAACTCATTTTGCCAGTCCCGAGGTTGACTCATCTATTAATTACAAAGGGTGGAAACAACTTCATAACAATAGTATATTATTGAATGGATCATTGAATGTTACCACTTTTGACTCACTCGACAATTTGTTGAGGATGTATATTCTTGTGACTAAGTAGCAGTGTAACTACTGGAATTACTACTGTTTCCATTCAAATTTCTACTATTATTAATCAATTTAGTCTTTGAACACTCACTGAGCACTGGCCTCTGTTAAACTTGCATTTTTAAATTTAAAACCATGAGGCTGGTTGGCTGACAACCAGTCTATAAAATCTGACTAAAATAGCCTGCAATGTCGGTCTATCGTTGGCAATACATTTTTGGCTAGATCCATGGCCTGACTGGCCATTCTTACAATCTGACATTTCCCCGGTGGCTTAGGGCCCCCTCTGGCTGGTCCCTCTGCAACTCTCTCCAGCTTCCCCAGGTTTAGTACAACAAACACAGTTGGAACAAAGATAGAATGGTGAGGGAAAGGGAAACAGATGTGAGGGAAATAGAGCACAAGGGAAGAGAAATAAATAATGGATAAAGATTAAAGAGAGGGAGAAGGGAGAGTGAGGAGAGAAGGAGAGGAGAGAAGGAGAGAAACTGAATGGATGGACAGCTAGATGGATGTATGGATTGTGAGGAAAGGAATGGAAGCAAAACTGGTTTGAACGTTTTTAAGATGGCTGCTTTTACCCTGAATAGATACAGCAGGAAGTCTAATTAGGGAATACATTATTAGCAATGGTAGCTTTGGTACACATGAAAAAATACTTTAGCGTTCCTGTTTGAAACTTTGTTAATTTTATTTTCTCTAAATTAATCCATTCAAACCATTGTTCTTCCTGCTCTCTTGTAAAGTGCTCTAATGCCTTTGGGTCATGCCCACCCTAAATTTAGATATAAAAACATCTGCTAATATAATGTCCTAGTATAACTACATACTTCCAAGTTGCCTTCTGGAATATGGTGTTGTCCTATTTCTGGTATTTTACAGAATTTACCACCATTTAACAATGGGTTTCAAAATATCGAATACAAGATATTTCATACCAGAATATCTTGTCAAACAAATCAACTCAAAATTAGTTTGAGACAGAATATAGATGGTAAGAATAGCTTCTTTTTAGGTGTGTAATATTATTTTTTTAAAATAATGTATATACTAATGTTTAGGTTAATGTAGTTGTGTTAAATACTTTCTATTAGTTAATTTGAAATACATTAGTTATTACAATATCATTGGATATTAGTATTATGAAAAGAAGTGTTGTTTAGCATAGCTTGTAATTTTTAATGGGCAATTTAAAATGTGTTAAATTTAATTAGTAAGTTTTCGTTTAGCTTTTTAGAGGTGGGTTGTTGGGCTGTAGGGAATTAGGGTGGAAAGTTATTTGAAATAAACATTGTTGATTTTTATTTTTAATTAATTTGTTATGCTAATTAAATGATAATTGGTAATTATATTTCCTATTTAATTGATTGTTATTTTAAATATGTTAGTATGGTTTGTAATTTTTAATGTGTAATTTAAATATTTGAAAGTTTAACTAGAAATTTTTAATTTTGTACCTCGTTATTGGATTTGCAAGGGCTTAGGCAGGCCACCCAGGCTATTGAAGTCTGTTTTGCCAAATTGTAATGCCTGTCACAAAAATGCAATGGCCCAGATGTGTGGGCAGCAAAGCAGCACATCACAGCATAACAGAGCTGGAATGAAAAATGTTTGGTACCAGAGAAACTGCAGATTTAAATTTTTAAGCTGTACTTTATCTGGCACCACCTTGCCATCATGCTTATCAGCATCTAATGCATGATACTGAAGGGAGCTGTTACTTTAGGCACCTCCACCTCCACCCACCTCACACCTTAGTTTAAGGTGTGAGGAGGGTGAGGGGCTAAAGTAACAGCTCCCCTTTGGCACCTTGTATTTCATGCTACTAATTGTGCGTGATGGGTGCCGCAGAGTGTGGGGGCCAAGAAGGAGGAGGACTAGTGCAAGGGAGAAAAGGGGGAGGGGCAGGAGGCTGGGAGGGAGGTTATGGAGTTGTTGCTAGGAAGACTGCCCGAGGTTGGCGTGAGCAAAAGATAAGTGCCACTGTGATATATATATATATATATATATATATATCCAACTCCTTAATTGTCCCTTCAGTCAGAAACACACTCGGACACAGGTCTGGAATAAATCCTTTACTGGTAAAATCGTTTCTCATGTGCAGATATCTCTTACAGCTTCCCCGTCGAATACGCCTGACGCGTTTCAAAGCCCATAGCTTCTTCTTCAGAGGCTCGACGTTCGATATGCAATCTCGGACACACCTCTTTTCTACTTGATACCACGCCCCCCGATGGGCAAAGAGTTATGGTTCTTGTAGTGTGTCTCGCAATTCTCCCCAATATGGGTGCACCTTTCCGCTGTTGACCTTCACTCAAAGCCCACAGATGGGCCTCCGCACATGAGTACGAAATAAATCCAATGTCTGTGTCCCACGATGGAGGCTAGGTTGGATACCGAGCCCCGTGGCCCCCAATGCTGGCGGGTTGGTGTGTTTCTCGCGGCAGGGACCACCACGTTATGAATCCAACTCCTTAATTGTCCCTTCAGTCAGAAACGCACTCGGACACAGGTCTGGAATAAATCCTTTACTGGTAAAATCGTTTCTCATGTGCAGATGTCTCTTACAGCTTCCCCGTCGATTACGCCTGACGCGTTTCAAAGCCCGTAGCTTCTTCTTCAGAGGCTCGACGTTCGATATACAATTTCGGACACACCTCTTTTCTACTTGATACCACGCCCCCCGATGGGCAAAGAGTTATGGTTCTTGTAGTGTGTCTCGCAATTCTCCCCAATATGGGTGCACCTTTCCGCTGTTGACCTTCACTCAAAGCCCACAGATGGGCCTCCGCACATGAGTACGAAATAAATCCAATGTCTGTGTCCCACGATGGAGGCTAGGTTGGATACCGAGCCCCGTGGCCCCCAATGCTGGCGGGTTGGTGCGTTTCTCGCGGCAGGGACCACCACGTTATGAATCCAACTCCTTAATTGTCCCTTCAGTCAGAAACGCACTCGGACACAGGTCTGGAATAAATCCTTTACTGGTAAAATCGTTTCTCATGTGCAGATGTCTCTTACAGCTTCCCCGTCGATTACGCCTGACGCGTTTCAAAGCCCATAGCTTCTTCTTCAGAGGCTCGACGTTCGATATGCAATCTTGGACACACCTCTTTTCTACTTGATACCACGCCCCCTGATGGGCAAAGAGTAATGGTTCTTGTAGTGTGTCTCGCAATTCTCCCCTATATGGGTGCACCTTTCTGATGTTGACCTTCACTCAAAGCCCACAGATGGGCCTCCGCACATGAGTACGAAATAAATCCAATGTCTGTGTCCCAAAATGGAGGCTAGGTTGGATATCGAGCCCCGTGGCCCCCAATGCTGGTGGGGTGGTGCGTTTCTCGCGGAATGGACCGCCGCGTTATAAATCCAACTCCTTAATTGTCCCTTCAGTCAGAAACGCAATCGGAAACAGGTCTGGAATAAATCCTTTACTGGTAAAATCGTTTCTCATGTGCAGATGTCTCTTACAGCTTCCCCGTCGATTACGCCTGACGCATTTCAAAGCCCGTAGCTTCTTCTTCAGAGGCTCGACGTTCGATATACAATTTCGGACACACCTCTTTTCTACTTGATACCACGCCCCCTGATGGGCAAAGAGTTATGGTTCTTGTAGTGTGTCTCGCAATTCTCCCCTATATGGGTGCACCTTTCTGATGTTGACCTTCACTCAAAGCCCACAGATGGGCCTCCGCACATGAGTACGAAATAAATCCAATGTCTGTGTCCCACGATGGAAGCTAGGTTGGATACCGAGCCCCGTGGCCCCCAATGCTGGCGGGGTGGTGCGTTTCTCGCGGCAGGGACCGCCACGTTATGAATCTAACTCCTTAATTGTCCCTTCAGTCAGAAACGCACACGGACACAGGTCTGGAATAAATCCTTTACTGGTAAAATCGTTTCTCATGTGCAGATGTCTCTTACAGCTTCCCCGTTGATTACGCCTGACGCGTTTCAAAGCCCATAGCTTCTTCTTCAGAGGCTCGACGTTCGATATGCAATCTCGGACACACCTCTTTTCTACTTGATACCACGCCCCCGATGGGCAAAGAGTTATGGTTCTTGTAGTGTGTCTACGCAATTCTCCCCAATATGGGTGCACCTTTCCGCTGTTGACCTTCACTCAAAGCCCACAGATGGGCCTCCGCACATGAGTACGAAATAAATCCAATGTCTGTGTCCCACGATGGAGGCTAGGTTGGATACCGAGCCCCGTGGCCCCCAATGCTGGCGGGTTGGTGTGTTTCTCGCGGCAGGGACCACCACGTTATGAATCCAACTCCTTAATTGTCCCTTCAGTCAGAAACGCACTCGGACACATGTCTGGAATAAATCCTTTACTGGTAAAATCGTTTCTCATGTGCAGATGTCTCTTACAGCTTCCCCGTCGAATACGCCTGACGCGTTTCAAAGCCCGTAGCTTCTTCTTCAGAGGCTCGACGTTCGATATACAATTTCGGACACACCTCTTTTCTACTTGATACCACGCCCCCCGATGGGCAAAGAGTTATGGTTCTTGTAGTGTGTCTCGCAATTATCCCCAATATGGGTGCACCTTTCCGCTGTTGACCTTCACTCAAAGCCCACAGATGGGCCTCCGCACATGAGTACGAAAAAAATCCAATGTCTGTGTCCCACGATGGAGGCTAGGTTGGATACCGAGCCCCGTGGCCCCCAATGCTGGCGGGGTGGTGCGTTTCTCGCGGCAGGGACCGCCACGTTATGAATCTAACTCCTTAATTGTCCATTCAGTCAGAAACGCACACGGACACAGGTCTGGAATAAATCCTTTACTGGTAAAATCGTTTCTCATGTGCAGATGTCTCTTACAGCTTCCCCGTTGATTACGCCTGACGCGTTTCAAAGCCCATAGCTTCTTCTTCAGAGGCTCGACGTTCGATATGCAATCTCGGACACACCTCTTTTCTACTTGATACCACGCCCCCCGATGGGCAAAGAGTTATGGTTCTTGTAGTGTGTCTCGCAATTCTCCCCAATATGGGTGCACCTTTCCGCTGTTGACCTTCACTCAAAGCCCACAGATGGGCCTCCGCACATGAGTACGAAATAAATCCAATGTCTGTGTCCCACGATGGAGGCTAGGTTGGATACCGAGCCCCGTGGCCCCCAATGCTGGCGGGTTGGTGTGTTTCTCGCGGCAGGGACCACCACGTTATGAATCCAACTCCTTAATTGTCCCTTCAGTCAGAAACGCACAAGGACACAGGTCTGGAATAAATCCTTTACTGGTAAAATCGTTTCTCATGTGCAGATGTCTCTTACAGCTTCCCCGTCGATTATGCCTGACGCGTTTCAAAGCCCGTAGCTTCTTCTTCAGAGGCTCGACGTTCGATATACAATTTCGGACACACCTCTTTTCTACTTGATACACGCCCCCCGATGGGCAAAGAGTTATGGTTCTTGTAGTGTGTCTCGCAATTCTCCCCAATATGGGTGCACCTTTCCGCTGTTGACCTTCACTCAAAGCCCACAGATGGGCCTCCGCACATGAGTACGAAATAAATCCAATGTCTGTGTCCCACGATGGAGGCTAGGTTGGATACCGAGCCCCGTGGCCCCCAATGCTGGCGGGTTGGTGAGTTTCTCGTGGCAGGGACCACCACGTTATGAATCCAACTCCTTAATTGTCCCTTCAGTCAGAAACGCACTCGGACACAGGTCTGGAATAAATCCTTTACTGGTAAAATCGTTTCTTATGTGCAGATGTCTCTTACAGCTTCCCCGTCGATTACGCCTGACGCGTTTCAAAGCCCATAGCTTCTTCTTCAGAGGCTCGACGTTCGATATGCAATCTTGGACACACCTCTTTTCTACTTGATACCACGCCCCTGATGGGCAAAGAGTTATGGTTCTTGTAGTGTGTCTCGCAATTCTCCCCTATATGGGTGCACCTTTCTGATGTTGACCTTCACTCAAAGCCCACAGATGGGCCTCCACACATGAGTACGAAATAAATCCAATGTCTGTGTCCCAAAATGGAGGATAGGTTGGATACCGAGCCCCGTGGCCCCCAATGCTGGTGGGGTGGTGCGTTTCTCGCGGCATGGACCGCCGCGTTATAAATCCAACTCCTTAATTGTCCCTTCAGTCAGAAACGCACTCGGAAACAGGTCTGGAATAAATCCTTTACTGGTAAAATCGTTTCTCATGTGCAGATGTCTCTTACAGCTTCCCCGTCGATTACGCCTGACGCATTTCAAAGCCCGTAGCTTCTTCTTCAGAGGCTCGACGTTCGATATACAATTTCGGACACACCTCTTTTCTACTTGATACCACGCCCCCTGATGGGCAAAGAGTTATGGTTCTTGTAGTGTGTCTCGCAATTCTCCCCTATATGGGTGCACCTTTCTGCTGTTGACCTTCACTCAAAGCCCACAGATGGGTTTTCAATGTTCAGTCATGAATTTTCAGAGTCTGAACAAGTGTTTGCAGTTCCTTACGTACTGATTTACACATATTTTAATATAATGGTTTTGCCCCAGCATCTACATCTTCTAGTGTTGGCTTGATTGTCAATATACTTCTCAGTATTTCCAATATTGTGGGGAGGGTCAGAGGTAAGTGTGGTCCTTCAAGACCAACTCCCCTCTCTAGTCTTGAGGTGATACATTGTTTTATTTCTTATATGCACTACAAATATTTAAGACATGGGTAAGCAGAAAGGTTTTGTACTGTTCTAGCTATAGAGGTCTTGAAATTGAAAGTGCCTTAATGTTCACCCCTTATTTTCTACTAGAGACACATTGACATTCATAATGTTGGTAATTTGGGCTTACAATGCTCCTAGTGAGCATACTACATTAATTGGCATTTGAGTTCTTTCAAGGGATGCTGGTAATTAATTGACATTGATTTCAATAATCTATACTCATACTGCATTGATCAAAAACGGAATGATGCTCAGCCTCCGTCAACTGTATCATAAATAATAAATTCTTTTATAATATGTGGTTTATGTTCATTAACATTAACACATTTAGGTTTCACCACTCTTTTCTTTTGCTGCATCTTCTCCCTTTGTATCCCGGCCATTCTCATTTTTCGAACCCCAGGCCACAGAAATCTCACTAGACTTCATGTTGCTACATACTCTTGTCCGCAGTATGATCATATTAACTCTCATCCGCAGTGTTCACCTGCTCTTCCAAGACTTTTTGTCACATAATCTTGTGCAGTCTTCCAGTCTCAACTAGATTTATGTAATAAACCTAGTAAGAATTTAAGAAGCATGGCAGTGAGAACTAAGTTGGAGGGGGGGGGGATCCCTCAATTATTTATTATTACATGAGTGGTTACGTACAGCTCAAACCTCTTTCGTGATTCATATCCTCTTCCCTTTCTCCCAGGCACCCCGCGCCTATCGTTGGTTACTTCTAAAGAGGATCTCCATGCACAAAATTCTAATGTTTCTGAAAAACGTTCTGTGTTGCTATGAACATGCAGTTCCTATTCCAGGTGTGAGAAGTTCAACATATGCTATGATAAGTTTTAGTGTGTCCTGCTGCGAAATAACTGCAAATCCTGAATTTGGTTACTATCTTGTTGCTTTTCTTCAAATGCCAATGACTGTAAGCGTAGCTAGCAGTGTCACACAAAACATAAACTCTCTTATGAAGATGTACACATATACCATTAAAGTGCCCTAGGGTAGACTGTCTTTAATTTGCTTCTATTCTTTCCAGTGTGTGATGAGTACTCTGATTACAAAGATGCCAAACTCCTGTACCGCTTCCGCAAGGACGATGGGACCTTCCCGCTGAACAAGGATGTCAAGGTGTTTATGAGAGGCCAAAGTCTATATGAGATGTAAGTATAAACATAATTTCACAAAATCAGTTCTCTTGGTGCATGCTAATGATGACAGATTCTGAGATGCAAAACCCTCTGAAGATGACTGTGCTCCTCATATCTTCTTTGCACCAGAGGAGGAAGCTCCTTCTGTGGAGAATACCGCCTTGTGAATATCCTCTCTTCACAAGCATTGAAAAGTTCTCCAAAGATAAATCTTGAGTTTGTTTGAGCGTTTTGCACAATCTGATTATTATTCAGTTCTTCAGTATTCGAAATAGGATGTCGACAAATTATTTTAGATTGACCACTAAAAGGCAGTTTCTAGAGAAATAGCAAAACTGGGAGTGCAGTAACTATAAAAAGTTATATTTTGATTTTTTTTTAAATATTTGCAATAATGTACAAATTAGTATCTTTATTAGAAGACAATGGAGAAGCTCGCCAAATAAGGGTCCGATTGAATTTCAGCAGAAGTCCATATATGAACTTGTGGGCGTGGGCGAAAATTACATCAAAAATGTGAACTGTTAGAAAATAGTAATTTTTTTCAATTCTGAAAACTGTTGTTGAATCTTGTTTATTTAGCCATTGTGGCAAAGCCAAGTTTCAGTCAATGTTTGGGCAAAACAACCAAAATTGGAATTACAAAACTTCAAAATTCCGACTTGGATTTTGGAAATGTGTGTCTAAGATTTTCGAAAAATGTATCTTAAAAAGTCACGATGTTGCTATCCAACCCTCGGCTGAAATTTCAGTAGGATGCACAACTTTAGGAAATGTTTATGACTTTTCTGTTTAAATGAAATGCCCAAATTCAATCAAGAATAGAAGCCATAGATGAGAAGATGCTATGCCTCTTGCTTTTGGGAGATATATGGAAAAGGGGCCATGACTGCCATTAGGACAGTCTTTTCTCCTAGATTAAGTCTGTGCTTAGTTCCAGCATGCATTACACATCTTTATTAAAAGGGTTTAAGATGTTTTTGGACGTGTGCACCTTCTCCTGGGAACAACCACCATAGCATGTCTCAAGCTCGGATTTGGACCATTTTGGAATAACTACGAATCTGCTTCACCATCATCCAATGATTCCTAATAAAACCTTGCAGACTGTTAGTCTCTATTGCAGGAGAGAGAGAACATTTCACTTCAATCTAACTTAGGGCTACTGGCATCTCAAAGAGTTAGGAACCACTTTAAGGGTATTCATATGGGTCATTGACACAATGTCCAG
Organism: Calotriton arnoldi; assembly: GCA_963921515.1. Lineage (NCBI taxonomy): Eukaryota > Metazoa > Chordata > Amphibia > Caudata > Salamandridae > Calotriton > Calotriton arnoldi. The sequence goes on from CAWUFW010002974.1 coordinate 716,910, forward strand.
CCACTCACTCTCTTGATATGCAGACCATGTGGCACTGTTGCCAGATATTTCTAATCTTTCAACCTGTTCCCAGGGCCCCACATTTTATGAGGCACTTACAAAGGACCTATCATCCTTAAAATATCGCTGTTTAGGGCTAAACCAAAGGCATTTATTTCCCTGTTAAAAGTTAAATATATACAGCTAAATCTTCTCACCCGCCCCGTTCCACCATCTTCAAGCGAGGTACACCAAAACAAAACAGATGCACAGCGAATCACACAGACAAACACAAGACAGGCACACATAGACAAGAAGACATGCATGCAAACAACATACAACAAGGCACTCAGGACAAAACAAGTCAGAGATACACACCAAGCGAAAAGGAACAAAGAGACATTCCGATTCATGGTCAGACAGACACACATAGCAACACAGAAACAAAGGACGATCACTGGAATGCAAAGACACGTAGCAACAAACAGAGGGCGATTATATATGAAGAGGCTTTGAGAGATACATAGACACACACCTAATAGATCATCACTTGGAGACTCAAAGTCAGACGCATTGTATGGAGAGGTACAAATAAAGAAAGAGCCACTCAAACACTGAAACTCACAGACACAGACAACAATAGAGCACAGACACCTACTCACCCAACAGAAAGGCTGCCATGAAAACGAACAAACAAAGGTGCATAGTAACCTGGTCTTTCATCTGTCCACCACGGCCTCCCACCACACACGCCCGTAGGCATAAAGAGACACACAGCCACAACCAGAACATACCTGCACAGATAAACTCAGAGGCTTTTAGAAACGGATGTGATGTCATAGAGTTGGGCAGACAATAAATGAGAGCCACAGTGGGGCAAAAAAAAACTCACAGTCACGCATTGAGACACTGCCACAAAAACACACAAACTAATATATACACAGACCCCACCACAGACTGCTGCACCAGGAGAAAGCTGAAGTGAAAGCTGCACAAGTACACACAAAGACACAGCATCAGATACCCCAGGAAACACACATTAAAAGATGATACAACAACACAAATATGTATGTAAAATGTATGATAAGATAGTAGCCCACAAGTGCACATGGATAGACATGCACCAAAAGAGAGGGTGTGGTGTAAAAGCCAGAGCTGCTGACTTTGGAACTGGGGGACCAGGTTCGCGTCTCGGTGTCGAATCAACATCCTGTGATTCTCCGCGTGCTTGGAAACATCTTTCATAAAAGCTTCTTGACACCCAGAATGAATTTCATTTTAGGAAAGCTTTTAAAACTTTTTTGTTTACTTTACAATAAGTACGTTGGATGTCATTCATTACCCGGTCTATCAAGCGCCTGGGCAGTCTCCAAGTAGCTGTGCGCTATACAAGCCTATTTATTCATTAATTATTATTTAAAGAAAAATGAAAACATACTGCTGTGCGAACACTGTGGGAATATGTTTGCAATAGCAAAGGTAAACATAGCCATGGGTATCTATTTTTCAGCGGTATTGTACATAGTCTATTGCTGTTTTAAAGTTCCAGTATGGCTGTCACATTTAGAACCAATGTTTTGGCCATCTTAGAATGGTATAACAGTACATTATGGACAACAGCATTATATAATGATTGCTTGGTTTGGAACTACTGGTGACACAGGATACAGTGCTGTGCAACTGAAATGAGTGGCAAGGAAGCGGTCCATCAGCACTGTCTGGTGAATTGTAGTATCCTCTTTAAAAAAAAAAAGAAAAGAAGCAAAGAATGAAAGGGGAACTATAGAAGGGGAAAATTGAAAATGAAAGGACTAGCCAACCAGCCGACACTGAAGTGCACTCATTTGCACATGTGATCAGAAAATGTTGTCCTTCATAGGGCAAGAGAGCCAATGACTGATGTGGCCTGAACCTTCACCCAATGCAGCGCACTGTCATGATGTAAGCAGAGTGTAAATGACACTCAGGCAGCCCAATGGCAGAAAAGGGCTGACTCAAAAACCCTCTAGGGATCCCTATGGATAGGATGTATGTATTATGTTTGATTTTTGTGTTCCAAGGTCTTGGCAGACAGTTCAGCCGATCAGGCCATCCTTAGAGATACTAGCAATAAATATTACAGTGCAAATCTTCCACCACTGGGGTTTATTAAATGGTGCAACCAACATGAAAATCCTTCCCTGCAAAGGTAATCTGTGAGATTTTATGTAGAAGAATACCTAACTGCAGGATTTAACACAGTGCAAAAACAATCCACCATTAAAAGCCTATTGGCTTTAACATGTGCTACATAGTAAATAAATCAGGCCTACTGCCTTTGTCGTAATGTTTCCTAATAAACAAGTCAGATTGTGGCATCTAAAATACCTTTTCATAGTTAACCAATCAGGACTTTAGCTGTTATCACTGGCTTGTCAATAAAAAAACGCAACTCAAGACTACTGTGTTGAGCTTAAGCTTTCCCACAAGATAATAATTAGCCATATGACCACACACTTAAATGTATAGAAAATTACAGTGGTCAACGTAAAATATGATCTTTCATAACAGGGTCTAACAATGATTCTCACATTACAAATCTTCCATACCCACGGTTTGTCAGAGGGGGTAACCAATACCAAAACCCTTCTAGGGTAATCTATTAGAGTTTATTTAACAAAATACCTATCTCTAGCCTTTATTACAGACTTCTAACAATACACTCTTGAATATCTATGGGCTTTAACAGATACTTTTCAGAATCACTCTTTTGAGCTTACTGCCTTTATCATAATTGTTCCCAATAAACAATATAGCCCATGACCTTTATCACTGGCTTGGCACCATAACCAACACAAACCTACGGTGTTGGGCATAAGCTTTCCCACAAGACAACCATCAGGTATATTGTAATAAAATTACAAATATGCACAATATTAGAATTGTTAGAACAATTTAAAATCCTTTCTAATAGTCTTATAAAGATTGCAATAGTGCAAATCTTCAATCCCCCTGGTTTGTTTGTGTTCTCCCCAACACCACAAACCCTTGCCTTCTATGGCAGTCTCTGAGACTGCGTGTAACAAAATACCTGCCTACAGGCCTTAGCGCAGTTTAATACCAATCCTCACTTAAAAGCCTATTTCTTTTAACACATGATTTCAAAATAAGTAAGTCAGGCCTACTAGCTTTGTCATAACTTGCATTTTTTTGTTGCAGTTGTATATAGAGCACACTCGACCCGAAGGTATCAGAGCACTTTACATGAGCACCAGTTGCATTAGAGATGGACACATTAATTTTTAGGCATGGGGAGATTAAGTTGTTTGCCCAGAAGCACAGGATGTTTGAGCCTCCCGCCAGACTCCAACCTGGTTCCCCAGCTTTAAAGTCATCTGCACTAGCTGTTTAGCCACATCCTCTCCTTATTATAACAGACAACACCTAAGGAATCTGATATAAGTTTTCCCAATGAACCGATAATAGTTATTTCCTTTTACATTGGCATGACCCTATAAATACCACCAGCCTGTGGAAGTTGCATAAGCTGGCAACCATCATGCCTACAGTTATAACATTGCAGGTGGATAAGCAGAATACTAACACTCCTTAGAGGGCCTAACATGGATTCTCACAGAGCAAATATTGTTTAGCCACCATCTGTCACAGGGTAAGTGACACCAAAGTCCTTGTCTATTATAGTAATCTGTCAGATTCCATGTACCAAAATCCTCTGCAGGCTTTTTAGACAGAAAACTAGAAATCCACCCTAAATGGATTGACTTTAACAAATACTTTCCTAAATAAATGTCAATCCTACTGCCTTTATTGTAACACTTCATACTACACAAATCTGTCCTATAGTCATGATTGCTACCATAACCAACATCAAGGCCCTCTCTCAGTAGTACTCTGAAAGCTCCTTTTGTTGATCACATAAAGTGTGGTGTTAGGTGCATTGTCAAGCCGACCGTAAAAAGAGTAAATTCGGCACTCTTGTGGGTAATCGTTGTAATATGTAGCCACCATGGGGTTCCATCTCAAAAATGCTGCCTTGCCTCGTCTTGTAGAAGGGTAGACCGAGTATGTTTCCCATTTGACCCCAATGAAGTGTTCGGCATCAGGTATGCAAGCTCCAACTGGACTATTTTGCTATTTACTCCTCCTGGTCCTGAGCGAGTTTCCATTCATATCTTCTTTTCATAAGTTCTTCTGCAGGTCATCAAAAGTCCCTCGCTGCCTTCTATTGTGACCACTGAACAATAGCATGATTTACCAGACTTGCTTTTTCCTGGTCAACTACATGTCCGGCTTTCCCATCACAACCTGCCCCTGCACTCCTTTCACTGACTCATTTAAAACATGTTTTGCACACTTGCTTATAGCATTGGCAATTTTCTCCACTTCTTTGTAATTTTGTTCCTCTGACCACCTTAACTATTTGTGTTTCCAAATATACTTCCCACCTCAACTGGTTTTTCACCCTCAGTCACCAACGAACTGAAGGAAGAATACATTTCCAGGCTGACAGAACAGCTGCTGGTCGAATACATTCAGAAGTTCAAATTCTGTCACAATTGGGATGCCATGTAGTGTTATAGGTGCAAAAAAACAGGGGTTTTCGTCCTAAAACACCACCAGGTAGGACGTATAGCAAGTATATGAAAAAGAAGGAACCTGGCTGTTTATTTTTCAAGGCTGCGCTTTATTTTTAGCGGTCAAAAGTACAAGACTCTAAGTTCTTGCACTTTTAGGTGTCTTAATCACAATTATTTATCATATACTAACACCTTTCACAACACGTTTTGTTCATGTCTGTGTTGAGTACATATCTGATACACAAAAGCTATAATACATATAAAGTGCATACAAAATTGTGAATAATATCAAAAATGACAAAAATGACAATGTGATTATAACAAACACAACCATACAAAAGTTTTTTACAAGAATATATACAATTACACCAGCAGTTCATTTGTGCCAATTATACATGGGCAGTTCCTTACATCCTATTTTTTTAGGGGTTTTGGAACTGCTGCCACAAGGGAAAAAAATATATATATATATAATGTAATACTCTGTGGGGTCTATTTCATTCTAAAACCTCCTCAGAGGACATTTAAGACCCTTCGTGGCAATAGATGAGAAACAATGCCGACGCGTTTCCAATCCCGATTTTAGTTTTCTGGATTTTCGTCAGGGCTAGGGCACGGTGTAACCTGAACTTCTTTTGATGCACTCTTGGTGCTTCTCAAATATCACGTGTTTGGGACAACTGATCCACGGCCGGAGACTGGAAAACGAAGAAGAAGAAAGCCTCGATTCTGTTGGCCTCGTTAGTGAAACCTTTCATGATTGCGGCATCCTTACCACACTGGGTGATGGAGCGGCCGCTTTTACTGACGCGGTGTTCAAATGCTCTCTACCTGCTTGTTTTTGTCGAGTCACAGTTTCAAATTTTTTTTTTACAAGAATATATACAATTACACCAGCAGTTCATTTGTGCCAATTATACATGGGCAGTTCCTTACATCCTATTTTTTGAGGGGCTTTTGGAACTGCTGCCACAAGGGAAAAAATATATATATATATAATGTAATACTCTGTGGGGTCTATTTCATTCTAAAACCTCCTCAGAGGACATTTAAGACCCTTCGTGGCATTAGATGAGAAACAATGCCGACTCGTTTCCAATCCCGATTTTAGTTTTCGGGATTTTCGTCAGGGCTAGGGCATGGTGTAACCTGTAGGTTGCAACAAATAAAAACAAATTACCTAAACTTGTTATCCCCTTTTTTTCTTTGACTTAGCTCTTCATATAACCCAAAATTTTTTTTTGCTGAAATACCTGAACTTCTTTTGATGCACTCTTGGTGCTTCTCAAATATCACGTGTTTGGGACCTGAAAACACCAGGGATATCTTAATAAGTATAGTTTAGTTGAGCATTGTGTTCAACATCGTGTATAGTTGATTTAAATGTAACTTACAACTGATCCACGGCCGGAGACTGGAAAACGAAGAAGAAGAAAGCCTTGATTCTGTTGGCCTCATTAGTGAAACCTTTCATGATTGCGGCATCCTTACCGCACTGGCTGTTTTAAGAAAAAATTGGGCGCTTTTAAGTTTCAATTCAAGTTACCAAAAGTATCCATTTTTAATTCCTCCGCAAACAGTGTTGCACTTACGTGATGGAGCGGCCGCTTTTACTGACGCGGTGTTCAAATGCTCTATACCTGCTTGTTTCTGTCGAGTCACAGTTTCAATTCTAAAACGACAAGAAATTATACTAGCCTTTCTTTTCTAATGCATTTTCGACAGAAAACAAAAATTCGAACTATAAAAAGATTCACTTACTAAGCCAGTTTCTGCATTCTCTTTGTATGTGCTGACAGTCGACCGTTCGAATCTATCGTGGAGTGACTGAAACCACCAAATTGATCTATATCCTGTTGCTACAGGAAGTACTAGCTTGATGTTTTTTGCTGATGCATTATGGGGTTTGTAGTATGTATAATGTATTTATGCCGAATCTGACACTATTTATTTTTTCAAACATGACCCAAATCAAATTTATCATCAATTTGGCCACGAGGTAAACGTTCCAGTTATTTTGTGCCTCAATCTCCTCCGTGGATCAGATCAAAAACTCCTTGTTTTATAACCGTGAAGATTTTGAACAAACCTTTATTACTACTTGATGGACGCTCACAAAAACAGTGATTGTCATCAATTTGATGATGAACTACAATGCAATTTTAAAATCTATACAAATTATGGGAACAATTTTTTGCGTTAAAGAGAAATGGGTACCTTCATTACTATTTCTAACTATCGCTTAGTACCAGTTTGGATTTTTAGAAAATCTTTGCAGAGGACTCAGCGCAATATTTGGTGTAATTCCGACATTTCGTTTAGGCCACTCGTAACACAGTTGTATTTTAAAATGAGATAGGGTTCTCTCTTTTGGAGCAATGTTTCTACATTACCACCTCTTTGTGGTGTTTTGATTCCTGACAGTACTGTCCACACGAAATCCTTTTCAGGATGTTCCTTTTCAATGAAATGAGGTACCAATGGTGCCGTTAAAACTTTTTTTTATTCGTGAGCGATGTTGGACAATTCTCTGATTGATCTGCTGTATTGTTTTGCCAATATATAACTTAGGGCAGGGACACATAATGGCATAAACAATATTTTTAGTTTTGCAATTTGTAAATTCTCTGTGCACCCATTTGATGGAATTGTACATAAATTCTTTACCTTGAAGCATTGTGTTCTTGTCTGTGGGCGTATCGATACATTGATGACGTTTGGTGCCTGTGGGAAGGCACCGACGCCCAATTGTCAACTTTTTTTGAGTGGCTTAACAGCAGACATGCTGATATTAAATTCAGCATGATGAGAAATCAGACACGTTTAACGTTTCTAGATGTAGAGGTGTTTGTTCAAGATGAAAAACTAAGCACCACCTTACATCGTAAGCCCACAGACAAGAACACAATGCTTCATTATCGAAGCTTTCATCCAAGAAGTCTAAAAGACAATCTGCCTTACAGTCAACTACTGAGAATCCGGCGGAATTGTGCCCGCAAAGAGGACTTTATGATTCACGCTGAAGCCTTCTGTGAACAACTACAAGAAAGAGGGTACCCTAAACGAATGTTAAAACATGCAAAAAAATGAGCGTGGTATACACCTCGTGAAGAACTATTGACTAAGAAAATCAGAGAACCATTAGACAAACTGGTATGTGTGTCCACATTTGGCCCACATACGCACCAATTTCGCAAGGCCATTTTGAATACTTGGCATTTGCTCACTGGCCTTGAATGCCCTATGGAAAGACCACTTTTCGCGATGAAAAAGAACAAAAGTATAGGACAACAAATCATACGGGCAGATCTACGCAAAACTAAGAATAATTTAGATTTAAGAGCCCTATGGAAGATGCAACCAGTAGAAGGACACCATAAATGTGGTAATTGTTCTGCTTGCAACAATACTGTAGAAGGTAAAGAATTTATGTACAATTCCATCAAATGGGTGCACAGAGAATTTACAAATTGCAAAACTAAAAATATTGTTTATGCCATTATGTGTCCCTGCCCTAAGCTATATATTGGCAAAACAATACAGCAGATCAGAGAATTGTCCAACATCGCTCACGAATAAAACAAAAAGTTTTAACGGCACCATTGGTACCTCATTTCATTGAAAAGGAACATTGTGAAAAGGATTTCGTGTGGACAGTACTGTCGGGAATCAAAACACCACAAAGAGGTGGTAATGTAGAAACATTGCTCCAAAAGAGAGAAGCCTATCTCATTTTAAAATACAACTGTGTTACGAGTGGCCTAAACGAAATGTCGGAATTACACCAAATATTGCGCTGAGTCCTCTGCAAATATTTTTTAAATCCAAACTGGTACTAAGCGATAGTTAGAAATAGTAATGAAGGTACCCATTTCTCTTTAACGCAAAAAATTGTTCCCATAATTTGTATAGATTTTAAAATTGCATTGTAGTTCATCATCAAATTGATGACAATCACTGTTTTTGTGAGCGTCCATCACGTAGTAATAAAGCTTTGTTCAAAATCTTCACGGTTATAAAACAAGGAGTTTTTGATCTGATCCACGGAGGAGATTGAGGCACAAAATAACTGGAACATTCACCTCGTGGCCAAATTGATGATAAATTTGATTTGGGTCATGTTTGAAAAAATAAATAGTGTCAGATTCGGCATAAATACATTATACATACTACAAACCCCATACGGCATCAGCAAAAAACATCAAGCTAGTACTTCCTGTAGAAACAGGATATAGATCAATTCGGTGGTTTCAGTCACTCCACGATAGATTCGAACGGTCGACTGTCAGTACATACAAAGAGAATGCAAAAACTGGCTTAGTAAGTGAATCTTTTTTTAGTTCGAATTTTTGTTTTCTGTCGAAAATGCATTAGAAAAGAAAGGCTAGTATAATTTCTTGTCGTTTTAGAATTGAAACTGTGACTCGACAAAAGCAAGCAGGTAGAGAGCATTTGAACACCGCATCAGTAAAAGCGGCCACTCCATCACGTAAGTGCAACACTGTTTGCGGAGGAATTAAAAATGGATACTTTTGGTAACTTGAATTGAAACTTAAAAGCGCCCAATTTTTTCTTAAAACAGCCAGTGCGGTAAGGATGCCGCAATCATGAAAGGTTTCACTAATGAGGCTAACAGAATCGAGGATTTCTTCTTCTTCATTTTCCAGTCTCCGGCCGTGGATCAGTTGTAAGTTACATTTAAATCAACTATACACGATGTTGAACACAATGCTCAACTAAACTATACTTATTAAGATATCCCTGGTGTTTTCAGGTCCCAAACACGTGATATTTGAGAAGCACCAAGAGTGTATCAAAAGAAGTTCAGGTATTTCAGCAAAACATTTTTTTGGGTTATATGAAGAGCTAAGTCAAAGAAAAAAAGGGGATAACAAGTTTAGGTAATTTGTTTTTATTTGTTGCAACCTACAGGTTACACCGTGCCCTAGCCCTGACGAAAATCCCGAAAACTAAAATCGGGATTGGAAACGCGTCGGCATTGTTTCTCATCTAGCGCCACGAAGGGTCTTAAATGTCCTCTGAGGAGGTTTTAGAATGAAATAGACCCCACAGATTATTACATTATATATATATTTTTCCCTTGTGGCAGCAGTTCCAAAAGCCCCTCAAAAATAGGATGTAAGGAACTGCCCATGTATAATTGGCACAAATGAACTGCTGGTGTAATTGTATATATTCTTGTAAAAAAATTGAAACTGTGACTCGACAAAAACAAGCAGGTAGAGAGCATTTGAACACCGCGTCAGTAAAAGCGGCCGCTCCATCACCCAGTGCGGTAAGGATGCCGCAATCATGAAAGGTTTCACTAATGAGGCCAACAGAATCGAGGCTTTCTTCTTCTTCGTTTTCCAGTCTCCGGCCGTGGAGCAGTTGTCCCAAACACGTGATATTTGAGAAGCACCAAGAGTGCATCAAAAGAAGTTCAGGTTACACCGTGCCCTAGCCCTGACGAAAATCCCGAAAACTAAAATCGGGATTGGAAACGCGTCGGCATTGTTTCTCATCTACCGCCACGAAGGGTCTTAAATGTCCTCTGTGGAGGTTTTAGAATGAAATAGACCCCACAGAGTATTACATTATATATATATTTTTTCCCTTGTGGCAGCAGTTCCAAAAGCCCCTCAAAAATAGGATGTAAGGAACTGCCCATGTATAATTGGCACAAATGAACTGCTGGTGTAATTGTATATATTCTTGTAAAAAACTTTTGTATGGTTGTGTTTGTTATAATCACATTGTCATTTTTGTCATTTTGATATTATTCACAATTTTGTATGCACTTTATATGTATTATAGCTTTTGTGTATCAGATATGTACTCAACACAGACATGAACAAAGCGTGTTGTGAAAGGTGTTAGTATATGATAAATAATTGTGATTAAGACACCTAAAAGTGCAAGAACTTAGAGTCTTGTACTTTTGACCGCTAAAAATAAAGCACGGCCTTGAAAAATAAACAGCCAGGTTCCTTCTTTTTCATATACATGTAGTGTTATAGGGCAGCTTCAAGAGCGTCAGCTGATTATAAATGGAGAGCATTTCAGGATCCTGAGGGGAACAGAGAAAGGGGCCTATGGGGTCAAGTGTGCATGTATGTATATGAATACACTAAAGGCCCACAAAGTTGAGTTTATGAGTGAAACAAATCCAAGGGGATGAGGTCAACGGTCAGTTGTTAACAAAGAAGATGAACCGCCATCAAAATTATATACATTTGTTGTTGGGATCTAGCTTTCATGATGGATTCTGAGGTTGAAAAGAAAGGATGGTTTTCATAGGGTGGGTTCGTCCTCTGGTGGACATTTTAAGTATTGCATATTGAATACAGCTCCGAAACAGATGTATGGCTTGATTATAGAGTTTGGTGGGCAGGGTACTTACCCTGCCTACCAAAAACTCTGTCTGCCTGCCTCATTTAGAGATGGGGACCTTAAGTATTTTCTAAACAGAGCCCCACTTGGCTCTGTCGATGGAATACTTCCTCTCACTGTAGTGATGTCTGGCAAGTACGTTGATTGGAGGGGCGGGCAAATGGGTGGGGGTATAAAATAAATACACAACATAAATAAAATGAATACATACATGAAATAAATAAAAAGTCACTTACCTGCTTGCACAGACACGTCCTCCGCATTACGGTTCTCTTATTTTCTGACGTCATGTCCAGGGCCACAGCTAACCTACTTTACCAATCCTGGTGCTGCTCTCATGCTGTTAACCAACATGAGAGAAGCACCAGGATTTGGAGGGAGCGACATCTCTCGGCGCTCCTGAGGACAGTAGAGGCCTGTGCAGGCTCTCAACCCAGTTGCTAAGACAGCTGGGTTGGAAGGTTTATAGTGCACTTGTCAAGCTGGCTGTCGCAAGATGGCCAGCTAAAGGGACATGCACACTGGAAACTAGTGCACAGGCAGCCCACCACTGCTGCCACTCAGCAGCCTGCCCCTTCCTGAGTCTGGACGGGTTGACAAAAAATAAAATGGTAATGATTTAACTTCATTACCATTTTATTTTTCGTCTCTGGGGGGTTTTTGGGGCATTTAAGTGGGGCGACACTCCTCCGCTCTAAGGGAGGAGCCGCCCCTGTTTGACTGACAAGCAGAGTAGAAGCTTTTGGAGAAAGCTCATTACAATGCCCGTCCTATTTAAGGTGGACAGTGTAATGCCTTTTTCCTATAGGTTACCACCAGGAAAAATCTGGCAATAATGGAGAGGACAAACAATAATGACTCCATTCCCTGGGAAAAAACCTCCAAGATGTGGGAGTCATTATTTTTCTGTTTTTCAAAAACAAACTACCCCTTTGGGAGTTTGTATTCTGAAAACAAAAGACTTTAAAAGTTTGATGGACAGCCATCAAAACTGACAGCGGCCATCCACCAATCTTAATTTGTACACTGAATGGAAGTTCTCTGTTGGCAGTTCTCTTCAGTGTACAGAGATGACTGCTGGGCAGGCTCTAAATCCAAAATCAATAGCTGTGGAGTTTGCGAGTGGGGGACAAAATGTTTTGGGGTTTTCCCCTATTTTTTAAGTGAATCTAAACAACCTGACATAGTCCAACTACTTTCCCATGGAGTTGGGAATCACATTTAGAAAACTGACATGGATCCGTGAGACAATCGCCCCTCCAACCCTCGACATTCAGACCACGTGAGGCTTTTTCCAACTAGAACTAATCTTTCAATCATTTACTGGGGTGCCACATTCCATGAGGCACCCCTAAAATAAATCTATTTAGAACTAAGCCCAAGACCCTTCTCTGTTAAACCACATTCAGTCGAATCTTCTCCCGCCGTGCCTCTTCCACTATCTTCTAGCAAGCATGAAAGCTGTATCACAGAGCAACCAATGAATTATACGTAAGTAATCACTGTAGCCAAAACAATTAAGAGCCTTTCAGATGTCAGACCGATCCCAGAAAGTCACTCCATATCTCGGCATATCTCTGGCTCCTTATGTCATCCGCCAACAAATACAAGGCCAAACAACTCAGATATGCAGGTTTCAGTCCGTAGTTTGGCAGGAGAGTAAGGCTGCGGTGGGAGGGGGCCTTAGGGGGCTGGTGTTCGTTTGTAGTGGGGTTTTCTCTTTTTCTGCAACCATGTCCTTGGTCACTCAAGCTCTCTGACATTTGTTTATGTCTCTTATCACCGAGATGACCTTGAGCAGAATCAGGGCGGTTTCTCCATTAGGGCAGTGGGGCGGTTTCTCCATTAGGGCTGTGGGGCTGCGCCCCTCTGAAAATTCCTACACATTTACATTAAAAAATATAAAATAGATTGATTTATTTAGCGATACGATCATATCTCTAAATAAATTGATGTATTTAAGTCTGGGTTGTCTGTTTCAGGCTGCCTGCCCCGTCTCGCTCTGAAGCAGGAGACGGAAGACAGGCAGTAAATCAACTTTCTTAACGTGACGCACCACGCAGGGCTTTCTGTTTTAAAGCCCTTCATTGCCATTGGGGTCTCTGGTTGCATGCACACTGTAGGCCAGTGACGCAATAAGCGTCGTGGTTTCGGGCGTAGGAGACTTCATCCCTGCGTGATTTCAGACGTCCGTCATTCAAAGACGTCGATCCCACCCTTTCATCATACGTGAGAGTGGATGCAAGCACGTCTGATCCGGTGGCTTGATCTCGGTAATAGTAGGTGTTTGCAAGCTAATGCTGTGTTCTGTATATTGTGCCAAGACACCTCATCATGCTAATCTTCCCCACTGTGACACCCCGGGCCCTCGCTGCGACACCCCAGGCCCTCGCTGCACATCACTCGCTACTTTAGAAGCGGAGCTGCGGCATTTGCTCCCTTGTGAAATGGATCCAAATAAGGAGCAGGGTTCGCTTTTGTTCCCTTGCGATATTGGATCCAAATATCCGAGTCAGGCCCAAAGCGAGAGATATGTGCTTACCAGTGCTTAATTTGTAAAATATTAAGTGGCAGGGCTCTGACCAGGAGGCCACTGAAGCTTGCACCACCCATCGCCCTTGTCATCGCTGCCAAAACAACTACTAACCATCTCTCTCGCATGTATATGCGACAGTTCAGATTATTCCAGGTCCCACAAAGCTAAAGGAATGGCTGGGGAGGCAAGTATTAGCAATTGTAATGTATATTGTAGGCCTAAACACCCGCTGTTCTGCTCATCTCTAAATTAGATGAGCAGCGTCACCATGTGGTGGACTGTTTTAAGTATGGTGTTGACAATTAGGTGCCGGTGCCGAGCACCGAAAACCAATTACGTGCCGGTGCTGAGCACCGGAAAGCACCGGCTCAAATTAAGCACTGGTGCTTACTGTGTAACATGTGCTTACAGTGGCCAGTTCTCTGATGTATGGCATTAAAACTGGCCTGGCCCTGTGTACATGCCCCTAAGTTAACACTGATGCTAAAAACATGGATTGACTTGCAAACAATGAATGTTAAAAACGTCGAGGGAATACATTTCAGCAATTTAGTTCCTCTCTTATTTTACATACTTTACTTAATATACCATTCCCCATGTGTTAGCTATTTTATAATGTTGTTGTGTATCTGTATTTTCTCCTGTGCATTCTTTGAAGCTTGAGCCATACCAGGTGTTTATGAGGGGCTTTGACTGAGCGCTCACGTGCTAAGGCTAAAGCCAAACAAAGTGCCTGTCAGTAGGTTGGCCTCTCTGCAGAGCACACAGAACAATGTTTGTGTGTTCCATTTGCAACTGAAATTCTGTGAATATGTGTGTGAAGGGGGTACACTGATGTCAAAATATTTGCAAGGCAAAAGTAAGAGAAATTAAAGTGCTTAAATTTGAGGGAGTGCAGTGCATTTTGGGGGCGGTGAAGTGACAGAGATGCAAGGAAGGGCATTCATGGAAAAGTGAAAAGAGGATGCTGAAGAGGAAAGAGAGGGGGTTGAACTTGATGTGCAGATGGACAAGATATGCAAAGAAAAAGAGGATACATATCTGACATAAAGCACACATAATTGAAGGCCAAAACTCCTTCTGCAGGCCTCAATGCTATATAATTCACAGACTCACTATTTCAGAATTTAAACATTTCCAATGTTAATTATTTATAAGAAATCATTGTTGTTTCTGATTTATCTTAAACAGCTAAAACCCAGTGACAAAGCCAATCATACTGACAGGCTTTAGGCGTCAGTATGAGAGAGAAACCAAAATACCGGTCTGATGGCACACTATGGGAATCACAGAAATGTATTTGGCATGTTCCTTTATAGAGAGCACCCTCTTTTTTTCACCTCACTTAAAGGCCTGTCTGCACATATTTCTATATGACTGGTTACAGCTAGCATCTGTGGGTGCTTCTCGAAGTCTGGTTAGAGCATATTTTTCCAAAGTTAATGCTGCATGCAGTGCAAGACACTGGGCAAGCATACATTTTAAAGGGCTAAAGTTGTCATGCAGAACAATTTACATATTACAGTAACTGTTGAACAAATTAATGCAAGAAGATACGGGGCAGTTTTTAATGTGTTTAATATTTCAAGACTATACGTTCCCACTGCTTAATAAGCCTTGCTTTATCTCTACATTTATTTGCTTTAAAATGCGCCATTTGCCAATCTTTTTTTCATTTCTTTCTCAGGAGAGGGACTTCCCCTGGACCCCAGGTTTGTCCATAGAACTTGTTCACATCGCTGGCTATATAAAAATCATGCCCAACGTTTACGCCGCACCACTTTCAAATGTCACCAGCCGCCACTATAGGTTGTAAATGTAGTTCTGTTCCTGCTGTTTGAAAGAAATCCTCCAATGTCTTTCTGGCAATTTTTGCAGTTTTGCAGTTTACCATCTCATGGTTTAGGTTTGCAGCAGGCTGCCTGCGTTTCCATTATTCACTGTTCGAGCTCGTTTGCTGGTTTGTGCTGCTGTTGTGAATATTTCACAGAATTTATTCTGCTGAAAGCTATTATTCTTTTAGTATTACAAAGCATAGCCCTATACTGGTGGAGGGCGTTTTAGGTCTCTGCTGTAAGACACGTTGTGGATTATACCAAGAGTTCACAGTGGTTAAGCGCCCCCGACTGCTTCCATTGATCGGCTTCATTGTAACTCTGATTTCCTTGCATCTTATTTAATGGCTTTCCTTGTCCTTGACAAGATGTCACAAGGAAAACCATTGAAATTGAAACCAGGTAATAATAGTGCCATCTTGTGTTTGTCCCTTTCCACAGACCTTCCAACTCACACGGTGCCACCATGTGACACACGATATCGGCTCCCATCACAGGTCTCCCGGTGAGGAGCCGATATCACATGGTGGCAGGGAAAACGAGATGAAAACCACTGTGAATAGTGCTTTTCCAGCTCCTTTTCTGAGGCTTTGTAATGCTGACGTCCATTAAGGGGTATGAAAACACCCCAGGACATCAGCGCCAACCACAGCAAGTTTTTTTTTGGGGGGGGGTGGGGGGGGCTTGGGGGCTGGGTGAGGTTCAAAAGTGCCTCGAAGGTACTTCTCGGCATGAGGCCCCCCCTTCTCACATGGTGAGATTGTTTTTCAAGTTGGCAGGTATGTTTCCAGGAGCAGAGTCTCTTTACCATCCTTTTTATAGGCAGACTGCATCCTTTCACTGCTCACCTTAAGGGAACTCTCTTTTTCTTTTTGTTAAGCACACTGGTCGTGAGCATGTGTTTTATAGCTCTCTCCCTCATGTGCTCCTCTCCCTTAGAAAACACTCCCTTTACTCCATGCTCTGTGTATCTTTCTCCCTTATGCACCTCCCCGAAAAACCCCTTACGGCCAAGAGCTGCATTTTGTCCTCTACCTCATGTTCTTCTCACCCTCCAAACCCTCTGCCCCTTGCTCTCTATGTTACTCTCTGCCACATGTGCTTCTCTCCCATGCAAACCCATTACACTCCATGTTGCTCTCTCCCTCGTCTGCTCTCTTCCACAACTCTCTCCCTCATGTTTGTATTTCCTGCTCCATCACTTTATTTCTTATTTTCTTAGGGCCGTGTAGCTTTGATGTGACACTGTGTCACTCTCTGCGCCCTGCTGCAGACAACGCCCATCTCTGCAAATTCCACATCATCGCACATGCACTGTAGAATGTTATGTTACATTGATTTATAAGCGCACGGCTACCTGAAAGGTTTCCCAGCGCTAGCCTCCTCATCAGCACCGACCAGGCAAGCCAGACCTTACTATTTAAAGGGAAGAAGGAATCAGCCACGGTTTAAGCTGCTTCTGAAAAACTGTAAGTGATTTGCAGGCTCTCAACGAGTGTGGCAGATCATTCCAGAGCTTAGGGCCGCGAAACGCAAATGATCAGCCACCTAGACGAGACCGTGCTGCCAATGAAACTGGGATCTTTGTGCTGCAAGTGCAGCGATCAGCAGAGGGTAGTGGTAGCACTACTATACATGTGCCCTTTTTAACCATTATCTCCCTTTAATAACTAGAAGTGCATCTTTGCCTTTCCTCACTCCAAAGAGAGAAAGATTTGTGTAATCCTCTGCACTCCGGAGTCCTGCTCTGAAGCTTGTCACCAAGCCATCCCTCCCAACCCCAGAGAGAACAGCTAAACCGAGAGCTGCAAAAGGCCCAGCATGGCTCTTTGTTACACTTCCCAGAATGTAAAAGAATTGAAGTCTTATTCTGAGGGACACTTACTGGTTGTTTTATTGCTGCCTTTCCAAGGCCTGCTGCTTATTAGCACTAAAATCGGGAAAATAGAAATGTTTGTGAGCTTTTCCACCTTAATATCGACTGCGAAATGTAGTGGTACCAGAACATCCTGTCCCAAAAAATTGAGGGCATCAGTATCGAGATGGTGAGTTTATGTAGGCAAGTACAGATTTACTTTACTTCAGTCCACATATATGTACTTTGGTGATGTATATATCTTCAAGGTACGTGGATGAGGAGTTAAGAATTGTAAATCTTTTCTTATCTACATGCACATACCTTCTCGATATTTTTGTTCTCGATATTCTTGACACCATTTTTTCTACCACAATATTTTTGCTGTCAATAGTTCAACATGCAGCCAGTATTTGGCTTTTGATCTACGAACTGAGATGTTGTTCCACTCTACTCACCCAGTTCCATTTCAGTTTTCAGTAGCTGTTTTGTTTGTGAACTTAAACATTCATTCTGATCCACTTTTCTGCAAATGATGTAGAGACTAGTTAAAAACAGTGCCAGAAGTGCAGCAGGTGTAGTGGCACCCAACCCAGGCATTCTGAGGGGGAACCATGCACCCCAAATATTGGTCCATCTGGTGTCCTGTCTCTGGGAGTGTGTGTGGGGCGTGGGAGGTTCTATCCTTGCTATAAGGCCTATGGAAACCTTGCTTGGCCGCCAGTAGAAAAGAATGTCCCTTTCTTCCTACTTTCTTGGTTCTTGGGTCAAAATCCTGTTGCTGATGATTACATGTTTCCTATTTCTTTAAAGGAGCAAACATATTATGTAAATGTACAAAGCAGTAGTCTCATACTTTGCCTAATGATTACAGTTTCCTATTCGTGTATGGGATCGAACCGGTGCTTAATTTGTAAACAAAATACGTGGCAGGACTCTCGTCAGGAGGCCACTGCAGATTACATCACTCATTGCCCCGGTCAGTGCTGCTAATGATAGTAATAACACAACTACTAACCATTACACTCCTGCAAGCATGACAATGCAGACTTTTTCAAGCCTCCAGAGCTATAAGAATGGCTTTGGCAGAAGGCAATAGTAATTTCTAATGTCAATTGAATTAATAATTACCTGTTGCTGTGTAAATTAGCCAGACACTGCCACCTTGTGGCAGACTGTCAAAGCGCCGGTGTTGACGATTAGGTGCCGACCACAGGAAACCACTGGCTCAAATTAAGCACTGGATTGAACATATAAGTAAACGTACAAGGCAGTATTTGCAGACTTTGCCTATACGAGACCTGCACCTTGCCGGAACAGGATTGCACTGCGAGACAACAAAGGCAGAATATCAATGGACTGAATTCCATTACATGAATATTGAGGGCAAAATATCAAACAGGTGAGTGCACAGAGGGAGGTAAGGATTTACTATTCTTAACTCGCATATACATTCCTTGAATAAATATGTATATCACTAAGGTAAGTATTTGTGGAGGTACGTATAGAAAATCTATATAAAGTTACCTTTCAATTTTTTGACCCCCGATATTCTTGTCACGATATTTTATCCCATCCATATTCTGCATGTGATATTCAGAGCCTTCATCCCAGAACAGTCGTTACATGGTGCTGTGTTTGTCCTTAAAAAGCACATTAGCTCAATCAAGTATGAAGTACCAAAAAATGGATGCTAACCATCCAGAAAGCCCAACCCGTATGAAATTGTGGGGGTACTGGGTGCTTCCTTAAAGAAGCAGGTGCCATTTGCTGTCAGTGCTAACCAAAATGTGGTTTGCGTAAATTATTATTATTTTTATTTACCAATCTAAGTGTTGTTCACCATCTTAGATTGATAAATTAAAAAAATAAAAATGGTGTCTCTGTTACTCTTTAGGTGCGCGCATGCCTGGTGACACATACATGCACCTACGTCATCACGCATGCAGACGTCTATAGGATGTTTTTTTTTTGGTGATGCCGCAGAGCATATGCAAAAAGTATTGGCAAAACCGATAAGTCAACAAGGCGAGACATATTAGCTTTGACGATGCTTGTTTGGCTTCTCATCCAAATGGGTGCTGGAAGCTACCAGGGTAGGTAGACACCCGAATAGTTTTAGTGCTCGAGAAAAAAGAGCTCCAGAGACGAAGAGCAAAGTATCTTCACATGACTTTTGTATTCATTGCAGCCGAATTTTGCACCTTTGTTACTGAGTTTGTGTCTTGCAGTGATTCATTTCTCTCCAAAGCTAGGTTGAGGTTGACTAATAAGTGAGATGTAGAGCACCAGTGCCTTTGTGGATTACAATTTTATCTAAAAGCAAACCTTCGAGAGTGACTTTTTTTAAAGTCAGCCATAGTGTTGAGCTGCCTTACTTTTACTTTAAGTGGTACTTGCGATGGTAGGTAGACAAAGCTTTTGCAGCCTTTGTATAGCTTACTTGCGACTACCACCTCCTTTGTAAAATTCAAAAGACAGCTCAAAGACATCTTCCTCAATCGTTCTCTCTCGAACCGATAGCTGCCGCCGAAGCCCACAAGCCAGCACACTGCAGCTCACTGCTATTGGGACATTAAGACTTCTACCTCCCCCACCTCCATGACCCCTGCCTCTATCACCCCTCCCCGAAGGAGGCTCAGTTCAAGTCAACAGATACACAACTTGAATACTACTTGACTTTCATGCATTAATGATGTACATTGCGCTGAGACTTCCAAAGCGCCTTGAGCCAATATGTATACTTTTTGCTAGATTGTATGAGTCTCATGTCACAACTGTTGTAAAGTGCTCCGATACCTTCAGGTCTGGCCAGCGCTATATAAAACTCCTAAATAAATAATAAATTGTGACATTAGAGGCCTCGTACAATGGCTGATTGCTGCTGGTTTGATAGAGGGGGTCTCTCGGTGGACCATGCTCCAAACCACAGACTCTCTTTGCATTGCTGAATGAACCGTTTAAGAGACCAGGAAGAAAGCATTCTTAGGCATAACATCCTTATGATCTGTGATGTCTTTTTTGTTGTAAATGTGCTTCATAAAATGTACTGTCCGAAATATTTCTAGAAAATGCGTACGTAGAAAACACACCAATGGAAGAGACGAAAGTCTTGGGGAGTGACTGTCTTATGGAAAATGTCTACCAGGAGGAGAGCTGTCTCTTCCTTATAGGTTTTATATAACACAGGTGTGTTCCAGAGTGATTGAAATGTACCTAAGTTCATGTGTTTGCCATATTGACTACATTCCGCGATGGTGACTTCTTAAAAAGATTAATGCTAATATTCCTCAGATTTAGGAAGAGAATATTAAACAAAAAGTCTTGTGTATCACGGTACATTTGTTGCCGTCTTGCTAAAGGTGTTTTTGTGTACGTTTTGAAACATATTGGTAATTTTTCCCTTTGGTTTGTTTGTTCCTGTTCTTGATATTTTTCAGTCAATAGATGACATTGCTTTTCATCTGCTGTAGTTTGTAGGCCAGCATCTCCCCATTCTGTTTTCTCTCTTCTGATTAATGCTGTCTACTTCTCATAAGGCTAACCTAAGCTTTCTGCATTAATAATATTAAATATTCAACTCACATTTTAGCAATTTCTGAAGTTATAAGAGCTGTAAGACTTGCATGTTTGTCACTGCAGATCGAACGCCCTCTAGCCACTTTCTGGCTCTAGATGAGGCAGCACATGCTCTAGAACATGGTTACTCTCATACATTTCCTCGGGGGCCGCAAAGTACTGTCTGTGGTATGCCTGAGGGCCATACCGATGCCAGCAATGCGAAGGTCGGGTGATGAAATGTAAGCGTAGGTAGACACGTTGCAGATGCATGGTGTGGACAACAAACCGAGCCTTCACGTGATGTCTGTCTGCCATCAACGATCTATCCTCATGCACCATGAATTAAAGTCAAAGCATTAACTTCTAATGTAAAACGTGAGAGGTAAAGAGATACTCATCTGGTGGCTGCATTGCAAAATGTGAAACCAGAAAACTTGGTATCAGTCCTGGCTTCCCCACTTGACCAAATTGTGTGATCCTAGGCAATTGGTTAATTTCACTTTGGTTCCTATTTCTTCTTTACCACATATGAGAACCCCTTAAATACATGAGTTTAGGATGTGTGCTGTACAGAACCTGCTGTTGTGTTTTTTAATAAACTATAATGTTGTTTCAATTATATAACAATCAAGGCTACACACAAGGTGTACCTAACAAATGACTTGCCTCTCGGTTCACTAATAGCATTGTTTTCAGAATGGGGTCGGCATCAATATTTTCAAGATCACGTTTGAAAACTATCACAGCTAATAAATGCCTCCCAATGTAGTGATATAATCTGATCTACTAAGGTAAAAACTCATGCATGTTAAAAAAAAATTCACGTGTTTGGAGAGAGTATATCATGTTTTTTGCATGTTTAATGCAAGATGTCTTTAAAACGAAAGGTGTTCCTAAAGATAAGTTGTCTAGGACAAGTTCTTTTCTTCTTTATGGTTACTTTAGTTAAGGTGTAAATAAAGTATGCTTGCTTGTTTCACAGTTTTCTGAATGCTCCTGCTCCGTCAAACGAACAGCAGCCCAGTGCTGCTGTTCACCATGGGGCCACATGTAAAGGTCAGGAGTGCCGCATGCGGCCCCCCGGGCCGTATTTTGACTATCTCTGCTCTAGAAGATGTGCCTTTTTCCTTCCATCCTGCAGGTTTGTTGACGTGCCACACCACAGACATGGAGGAGAGTGAAGAGTGAGATGGGGCACTTCCCATTGTTGGGGATCCTCCATAGTAGAGTGCTGTTGGCCTTCTGAACTCAAGAGCTCTGATCTCACCAATTACCTTACTTTCCCACCAGGCTAATCAACGCTGAAGACTCCATCCTGAAAGTGAGGGAAGACAATGAGGAAACCAATCAGAGGACATTCTTGGGCTGCGAGATGATCGATTGGCTTATTCAGGAAGGAGAGACAGGCAATAGGAAGGAAGCGGTGGAACTGTGCAGGGCACTGCTGGAGTATGGAATAATTCAGCATGGTAAGGAGTGGGAACACCTTGGGTAAGGTGATAATGGTGGCACATGCCGTGCATGCTTACGTTGTTTGTTACTAGGGTTTATCCCACAATTGTGTGTCATTAATGGGCGTCTTGTCTGTCTCTTTTGCATGAGACACTATAGGGTGTGGTCTGTTCCATGTGTACTGAATGTCACAAGTGTGTTCTGTATCGCTAGAGAGTGTGATGTGTTGTATTTAATGTGCTTCACGTAACTGTGTGTTACTAGAATCACTAGTGGTGTGACTGCCTTTTATCAACAGTGGATTTGATCTGTGACAAGTGGGTGTGCTGACATGTGCCACTCATAGGGATGATGTCTGTCACTAGCGGGTATGTCATGTATCACTAGTGGGTAAGCTTGGGGTCAGCATTGTGTGTGTGTGCATCTCTAGTGGATATGTTGGGTGTCACTACTGAGCATTATGTTTAGCAGCATTGCAGACTCTGGCTCTTCTTGGCAGCATCTGTTCGCTGGCCTCAGAGGGATCTGTTTTGGCTCCTGTTTGTGTAGTGGTGTAATGAGGTTATGTAGCGCTGCAGCCATTTTTTCATGTCTGTTGTGACATAGCTAATAATATTCATTCCAGATACAGACTGTTAGGCCTTTAATGATAAGCATAATTTACATATATTTAGAATTAATAAAACATTATATGCTTATTTGCTGTACTGATCTTATTTTTAGGATCTTCCAGGCATGTTCTCAAATTGATTAAGCATTCTTGATCAAAGATACTCCTCTCTGGAAAGGGCTTCTTTCTATCGTCATTAGTGAGTCCCACCCACTGTTCCAAATATCTGCACTTGATTTTTCCATACTGGTGGTACATAGCAGGGCAAGAGTCGCTTTTGGCGGGAGCTGTTCCTGCTTAGAATTCTTGGCCTTTTTTCCCATTTCACATTCACACATAGGAAAGCAGAAAGGAGTCTGCGAGGGTTGTATTGCAGCTTATCTTATGCAAAGGGTGAGGGAAACAGAGTGGCGGGAAGGAAGGGACCCTCAGTTAAACTCTTGTAACTGATCTTGTGGCGGGAGGAAGTGGAATTTATCTTTTACAAATGCACACTCACACCGTTGCTTTCAGCCAATCCCTGGTTAATGGCATGAGACTAGCATACCTGCCAACTTACAAATTAATGCCACCATGTGAGGAGGGGGGCGGGCCTTGGGGGGGTGGGGCCTCGTGCCAAGAGCTACCTAGGAGGCACTCTGCCCATCACCAAGGACCCCCTGCCTCTCCCAGAAAAGTAGAAACAAAGGGTAATTGAGGCTGTTGCTGATGTCCTGGAGTGTTTTTACACCTCTTAATGGACATCAGCTGCTTATAGCCTCCAAAAACGAGCTAACAATTCACTGTTTACAGTGGTTTTCAGCTAGTTTTTCCTGCCACCGTGTGATATTGGCTCCTCACTGGGTGACCCTTGTGATGGGAGCCAAAATCGTGTGCCACGCTGTGCCACCGTGTGAGTTGGCAGGTATGGACCAGTGGAGGAGCCGGGTTGCTGAATCACGGAGCCTCTTTTCACACACATTCATTCTTTTAGGGTCTGTGATACAATGCTGGCACTCCTGCCTATCTTCTCCTTCTCACACTATCATCTCGAGCCCTCATACTCTTTACAGTTGAAACCACACAGACTAGTTCTTATCTCCTTTCATTTCATTTCAACAACTTGACGATTCTGTAAACAATGATTTTCGGGGGTGCCTTACTGCTGTTGCTGACTGGATGTACAATATTTGTCTGCAACTCAATTCTGACAAAACTGAAATTTTAGTATTTGGTACTCCATCCCCAGTCGATGCAAATATCTTGAGTGTCTTTTGAATACAAGGTATGTCCTTGCTTGGAATTTTCACTCATGATACCTCAAAGTGCATGCTGCGGAATTTACACATCATTTGCATCATTTTCCACACATATCATGTAACTATAGAGAACAAAAATACTAATTTTCCACAACCTTATTAATAATATCCCTCCTCAAGCTGGAGCTGTGATGGCTGCCAGGGGACCGTGATGATACCATCTACTAGTTGGTCTTGTCTATGGCTCCAGAGGACCCAGAATCCCCTAAGCACCCTTCAGTTTGGAGGACCTGGTTAGCTTCAGCGATGTTGCCACTCTGTCTCAGCAGGAATAAAGTGAGGATTTTCAGCACTCCAGGCAAATTAGAAATTGTACTGCTGGGGGCCTCCACTACACTAAAAAGTTGTTTTTAGGTCTTTTGAGGTAATTCTATGACACCATTTTGTGGCTCACTCATGCACCTGCCTTACCTCGACTTCCAGAAGAGCAGACCCTGGGCCCGATGGTCCTTTTGCATCACCGTAATTGTTTCTTGCACCCTGATATATGTCATACATCCCTAAGCTTTAGCCACACAGCTACTGCATCTGGATGACGTGCATATGGTGGATCCTCAAACATTTTCCAATGTTCCTGAGCACGATGGCGAGCTGCGTACCCCCCTTCAGATCCCTTTTTGGTATTTCTTATGGAGTTATCAATATAACTTGATATCAAAATGTAGACATAGCTCCAAATCTGCCACCTGTCTCTAACACCAGTAACTTCTAGATTGATACATTTAGCATCCAGAAAAAAAGATACAAATTTAAATCCATCCAGTGGACAAAGCCCTGTGGGGGGGAGGCTAAAGCAGCACAGTAGTTAAGCCTACAGCAAAACTAAAAGTGACATGGTGGCTTGCATTTGCAGGTAAAAAAAGAAATGAAAATATACTTTGATGTTTAAGTATGTCCTCATTGCACTTCATTTGTACGTGTGAGTGCAACTATGAGTCTGATATATTTGTGTGTTCACAGGTTTGTCTGTCTGGATGTCTCCAGTGTGTGCCTGTTTTTGCTTTGCCCATGTGCTTTAGGTGTGTGTGTGTTTTGTGAGCGAATGGCTTAGTATGTGTGCACCTCTTTTTGCTTGCTTGTGAGTGAGAATGTGTGCATCTACACCTCTCCTTGAGAGTGCCAGTATTCCTCCCAGAGTGTTACCCACCAGGGCCTCCTTCTCGGGTCATTCTAGCTAGCCTGGTGTCTCCGATCCTGGTCATTCCAGGTCGGTAGACATTGGGTCCAGTTACATGGGGTGCAGATGTGCACAGAGAGGAACTGCTGCAGGGCCAGGGGCTGCGGGCAGGAGGACAGCCCATCCCAGGCCCGATGGCAGGGCTGGACTGGCCGTAGCCTGCACCTGGGCGTTTCCCCGGTGGGCCGCCAGGGTGGGGGCCGTTTTTGTTACCGGGGGCCGACAATATCGGCCCTCTTTAACAAAATCAGCTGAAACCGGCCCTAACAAACAGCTCGGCTGCAACCCCCTCTTCCCCCCAGCGGGCCCGGCCAAGCAGTTTGCCAGGGCCGGTTTTGGTTCCCAGTCCGGCCCTGCCCGATGGGGAAGCATACTAGCAGCGGTTACTGTTGAAAACAACACATAAGTACAAAGGCATCAAGTTTTTCTTAGGAGCTCGATGTAGGCACTGCGAAATGCGGGGTTGCAGAATGCCAATGGTGCCCTCGTGTCACACCCCTTTCTATCTCACTACCCCTCCCTATCTCTTTATCGCACTCCTGTAGGTTCTGTTTTGTCCCTTCTTTCTCGCTTTGTCACAGTTTTCATATCTTTCTCTTCTTCCTTCTCTTTCGCCTTTACTGCCTTTCTCTCTATTGTTCTGGTCAAAGTCTGATGAAATGTAAGCCCTTGCCCCCCAAAACGAGCGTCAATGCCCATCATCTGAACACACCTGTTATACAATGCTCACCTGGCCTAACCTATCCCCAGGGGTGGCTGCTCCACAATGGCAGAGGAGCGTCGCCCCACTGGCAGAGCCAGCTGCTAAAAAATAAAACGATATTTGATTATCGTTTTATTTTTAAGCAGCTGGCTCAGCCAGCGTGTACAGGGAGGGGCGGGGCATGGGAGGGGGGTAGTAGGAGGAGTGCTATGTCACTCTCGAAGTGCTCATGTGTGTTTGGCCGGCCATCTCAGGCCGGCCAAAACACACATGCGCACTTAGGTTTCTCCAGTCCGGCTGCATTGTGCAGCCAGGCTGGAGAAACCCCACAGACTCCCTGGTCTGAGCAGGGTGTCTTTCTAGCCTGCTCAGAGAGCAGCTCGGGGATTGGACAGGGAGTCTGATGCAGCCCCAGTGCCTGCTGGGACACGAAGAGGAAGCACCCAGCGCGACGTGGGACGCGGCCGTCAACTGAAGGTAATTTTTATTTATTTATTTTAATCCTCCCCCTCCTCCCCCGCCCCACTACCTTTTGTGTGTAGCGGCCGCCACTGCCTATCAATGCCTTGATCTGTCCTTTGACTCTCCCCTACTTCCCAACTCCGACTGGTTCTCCTGCTAACTTTTTCCTTTCCGCCTGCTCTGAGCAAGCAGAATATGTTTGCAGATTTGTCCCTGGATTCAGGGAGAATTCCCTGGATAAGGGCCGGAAATACCTCGATCTGTGTGGTTATTCCACATTATAGGAACAAACTTGTAATTACCAGATTTAGTGCTGGGATTCTGATTAGAAATGGAGAGTCAGCCCTCCATGTATCTCCACACCAAAATGTGGCAAACTTTAATGAGGGCTGAAAAAAGTGTCAGGCTCTTTAAGCACAAATTTGGGCAAGATGTTCGAAGCTACTCAGCATTTCTTAACAGGCCGAATTGCTATTTCGGCCCATTAAGAAATGCTAAATCGTCTTTTGGCATGTACAAAGTCCGTTTGGGAATCACAAAATGCGATTTCTACCCAGCACAAAATCGCATTTAGTGACACCTAAACAGGAAATCGCAAACAGGGATTTCATATTTGTGATTTCCCAGGCACATGTACGAAGCATTTCCTAAATGCCAATTGGGAATTTAGGAAATGTAAACTCAAAGTAAAAAAAATAGTAATTTCTAAAGAGCCACTATTTAGGAAATGCAAAATAAGTAATTCGTACATCTGACCCAAAGTCACTCCCTGTGATGATTCTAGCGTTGCGTTGATGAGTGATGGTGTGCTGATGTTCTTGTTTATCCATTGTTGTAGCATCTTCATCCATTTGAGAATGTGTGTGTGGGTGTGGCTGGTTGCCTTCATGAGAATATTCTCTTTGTGCCTGTTTGTGTGCGCATGTGTGTGGTTGTAGGTAAATGTGGTGGTGCAGTGGGCATATCTGTGGCTGTGAAAGTGTTCTTCTCTGTGCTTTTGTGTGGCTGGTTACCGTTGCATGAATGTCTTTCTCCCTGATGGTGTGCACATGTTTACGTATGGTTATGGGTATGTGTGGTGGTGCAGTGGGCATATTTCTTTTTGGTTAGAGGTGGGCGACCCGATGAAGGCTCGAGAGAGGCTCTGACTCAGCTCGAGAAAACGAGCTGCACTTTCATGTGGCTTCTGCCTACCATCCACACTCTAACCACAAACGCCAACAATGGTAGAAAAAGCATTAGCCTTTGATATAAAACTGGAGGGAGAAAGCGACACCCCTCTAGTGGTTCAACTGCACAAGCTGAAACCAGAAAATTATGGGATCACTCAAGATGTCTGCGTTTGTCCAAATTGTGTCATCCTAGGCAAATACATCTTGTGTTTGATTCAATACACAATAATGTTACTTCATGTATACTAAGAATCCCACATTTAGGGAGCACGTGACAACTGACTTGGCGCTTCCTTCACCAATGGCATTGTTGCAAGGGAGGGAGGAGCCTTGAAGGTTTCTAGGTTCACATTTAAACACCTTGGGCCTCATTTATGAGGCCCCTGGCTGCACCGGAACGTCACTTTCTTGACGTTCTGGAGGCGCAATGTGCCCCGGCATATTTACAAGGCCGCGTAAATCCACTTTACGTGGCTTTTCATGGCCTTGTAAATATGTGCCCCTTTCACGCAGAACACTGCGTGAAAGGGGCGTACCATGGGTGTTGCTGTGGGTGTTCCCATGCAACACCCATGGAATCTGACACATTCCCAGATTTACTAGAAATTGTAAACCTAGGAATGCGTCAGAATCTAACACCACCCCATGGGTGGCGTAAGGGAGGCGCAACGAGGAGAAATGTTTTCATTTCTCCTCGTTTTTCCTTTTTCTATGTGTGCTGCAGCACACATAGAAAGAGGAATTCGCCTGATTTGATTGATTTTATGCAGGAAGGTCTCCCTTCCTGCACAAAATCATCAGCCCCGCAACGCAGGCACCCTTGCACCATCGTGCAAGGGTGCCTGCGTTGATCTTGACACTCTGTGTGACTCTGCGTTGCAATCACTTCCTAGACTAGACCCTAACGTGGATGTCAATGATCTCACCTCCCATTGCCTCTCAGTCCTAGCAGTCGAAATCGATATAGTCGCTCCACTCCAAAGCAAAAAGAAAAGACCCACCCCTCTGCACCTTGGTTCAATAAAGCTCTCTATGATGAAAGGAAAAACCTTAGAATCTTGGAGAAACAGTGGAGACAATCTCCGTCCACCACCAATCTCTCTCATTTACGTTCGGCAAGATCCAAATACCACAAGCACATATTCCATGAAAAAGCATCACATTTCAGATCCCTCCTCGACTCAGCCAAGAACAGACCCAAAAAACTTTTGACCTCATCAAAACCCAAACTGCTCTCCACAAACCATCAAGCCTGAGGATTCTTCAAAGAAAGCAGCAGAATTCGCTTTATTCTTTGATGAAAAGGTAAAATCACTAGTGGATCAGGTCACCCACCCCACCCCCATTGAGGAACGAAAATCCTTAGTCACTTGGCAGAACTTTGCAGCCATCTCGGAAGATGACCTCCTCAAATGCATCCTTGAAACCAAACCCTCCAACCATTCCTCTGACCCCATCCCCAGTGGCATCGCCATTGATTTCTACACCAATACTCTCTCTTACTGGACCAGACTAGTTAACCTCTTCCTTAGTCAAGGCTCCCTCCCTACTGCCCTCAAAACAGGACAGGTTACCCCTCTTCTAAAAAACCTTCCGCAGATGCGAATGACCTCAACAACTTCCGCCCCATCACCAACCTCCCTTTTCTTTCTAAAATCACAGAAAAATGTGTTGCGAAACAACTTTCCCTACACATTATGGACAATAATCTTCTTGACGTGTTCCAGTCGGGTTTCATCCAAAATTGCAGCACTGAAACAGCCCTGCTGCAAGTGATTGATGATGCGCTGCATATACTCGATTCTGGGGAATCGTGCCTTCTGATTCTTCTTGACCTCTCTGCAGCCTTTGACACTGTTAATCACAACACCCTCCTCAACATTCTTCAACAGAGAATGGGCGTGGAAGGCACAGTGCTTAAATGGTTTGCCTCATTCCTCTCGGACAGATCACAAATGATCAAGATAGCGAACAGTCTTTCGTCTCCATTGGCGGTAGGTCAAGGCGTCCCTCAAGGTTCTATCCTTGCACCCACTCTGTTTAATCTCTATCTGGAACCCTTGGGGAACCTCCTTAGTAAATCTGGGATCCACTACCATCTCTATGCGGACGACACGCAAATCTACCTCAAGATGTCTTCCGCACACGATCTTTCACTACTCAACTCTATTCACAACTGGATGTTAGTTCACCAACTCATTCTCAATCCCACCAAAACTGAATTCCTCCTCCTATCTACCTCTCTTTCCCCTCCTCCGGTTCAATCCTGGATGGATCAGCTGAATTTTCTCAACAATCAACCCGTCATTGTCGACAGCGCTAAATCCCTAGGTGTCATACTTGACAAAAGACTCAACCTAATCTCCCACATCAACTCCATTGCTAAGAACGCACGTTACCAGCTGCGACTTCTGTGGGGGATCCGTCGGTTCTTCCTGGAGAAAGACCTAAAAACATTGGTCCAATCGCTAGTTCTCTCTAGACTGGATTACTGCAATTCTCTCCTGACTGGCGTACCCAAATCTCACCTCTCCCCCCTCAAATCCATCCTCCATTCAGCAGCTCGCTTTATTTCAGGATCCAAACGTAGTGACCACATTACTCCTATCCTGTCTTCTCTTCGATGGCTTCCCATCGAGGCAAGATCCATTTATAAAACTGCCTGCATCACCCATAAAGCCTTGCACACTTCTTCCTCCCGTTACCTGGCGAATAAACTGAAAATGTCAGGAGGCTCGAGACCTTCTCGGAATGCAGTAAAGTTTCTGCTTGAGCCCCCTCCTTCAAAAGGAAAGATCGATGGCTCAATCGTTCTCAGGTAATGCGGTGAGAATCTGGAACTCGCTTCCGCCATTGCTCCGTGCCACTACCTCCATCCAGATTTTCAAAGCGGACCTCAAATCTCTTCTCCTTCAAAGACACTTCCAGAACTAATACCCTTATTCTCAGACCCCTCCAGGAAGCTAGTTCATCACTGTAAATTTGTAACATCTTCTTGTTCATTCCCCACCCTTGATTGCTGTGTCTGATATTGTGTTATTGCCTATATGGTTTTACTCTACCTCTCCTGTTTATTTTTGTAACGTTCTATTTTGTACCATTGTTCTCATGTAACGTAACTGGTTCCATTGTACAGCGATCTGACACCTTCGGGTAAAGTCTGCGCTATATAAAAATGCATTAAATAAATAAATAAAAAAATGGTGCAAGGGTGCCTGCGTTGGCGCATGGCAGCCCATTGTGCGCCGAGGAAAAAGGCAGGAATGCACCGTATCTTATAGATACGGCGCATACCTGTCCTTTTCTTTTGCCCTAGGGCAGCGCAGCAAGAATCCTTGCGGCGCTAGCCTGCGTCAAAACCTCATAAATGAGGCTACTTAACTTTTAATAAATGCCCCTCTATGCAGTGATATAAGATGATTCGAAACATTTCCACATGATAAAGAAATACTCTTTTTAGAATTTTGTAGAGACTTAATCATAGTTGCACAAATTCATGCCAGAATTTTCCATGTTTCGTGCATGGGCTTTTAGAGCCAAGCCAAGACTTTGGCTCGGCTCTTCCTGTTCACTTGATGCCTCGCCCTCTACTTTTTCCAGCTGTAGTCCTTTGTGTGTTTGTGTAGTTGTGGCCAGATGCCTTTGAATGCGTGGTTGTTATCCTGTGGATCTCTCTGTGCTTTTGTGTGGTCTGGATCTTTGCACGTTTGCTGTCCCTTTGTGCTTTCTCTGCACTTTCTGCAGACATTCTTTACACAATTGTGCACAGATACACAGCGGAAGCCCTCACGTCACGCATGACAATCACCCCTGCCGCAGGAGCTTTGACCCCACAAACTGCTGAGCATGTAGGTGCTTTTGTTTCTAAAGGGCAGGCCCAGAGCGGCGGCCCGGGCCGCGGCAGCCGTGTGTGTGTGACAGAGAATTCTAGCCTGTTCTGATCACAGACCTCCAGGCCTCCTCCCAACGAGTGACCGTGTTTATTCCAGTCTCCAACAGGCACCACTTCTTCGACAGCAATCTGCTCTATCTGTTTCGGATCAACTTCCGCCGGCGCCGGAGGCTGACCGAGCTTCTGAACGACAACCTGATTCGCCCACAGCCGGGGAGCCCCGACAGCCCCTTCTGCCTCCGGAAGCTGAACCCCGAGCCAGGCAACTCGAGCTTCCTGTCAGGTGAGCGAGGGTGGTGACGGGAGGGGGTTGGTTTGGAGGGCGAATCTGTCTCACATTTAGAATGTTGGCTTCAGAACAATGGAAGGAACTCAGAACCGTGGAACAATCAGTAATTCTTGTCATAATAATGCATTGTTGTTAATATGATCAGTTACTGGGTAGAACTGGTTTTCGCAGCGGTCCTACCTGTAGCCTCTGTTGATGTTTTTGCGTTGGCTTGTAGTTTAGGCCTGATTACAAGTTGGGCCGAACTATGTGCCACTCGTGGGATACCGATATGCCTGATTATACCCGGCCTGGTTTTTCTACACGTCCTGGATGTGGTAACACCGGACCAGATTATACTGGCCAGAAATGCGAGCTGGGAAATTATATGAGGCTTGGTATGTAACTGCAGACTGGCCACTGACTCCCGTCCCCTTCCTATGGCACGGGTTGACAACAGAACGCTCCTCTCTGACAGCACACAGATTTTTCTAAAACCTTGGGGCATATTTACAAAAACATGTCCGAGCTCGGATCTGCACCAAATTCAGCAGTGCCGTGCTCTGACATTTTTTAAATGCAGAGAAGCGCCATAAGAATACGGTGCACCCCTTTGTTTCCCCTAGGGATAAAAAAGCTGCCTAGTGCCTGCGCTTGCACCCTGCAGCCATGTTGCAAGGGGTGCCTGCGCTGCAGGTGCGATTGTTTATGTGCAGCAAGGGACTCCTTCCTGCACATAAACAATTATTCATGGCGATTTGCTCCTTCTATGTGTGCTGCAGAATGCAGCACGCATGGAAAGAGCAAAAAAATGAGGAGACATTAATAATTTCTCCTCATATCGCCATTCTAATGCCTGGTAATCCATGGCGTTAAAATGACGCTGTTTTGGGCGCTACCTCAGCCTTGTAAATCTGGGGCAGCATAAAAAAACAAATGGCAAAACCCATTGCACGCCGATTTGCAGCAAAGGACTGCTGCGGAAAGGGAAATATTTACAAGGTGCCGTTAAGCCACATTAAGTGGCTTAGCGCCACCTTGTAAATATGGTAAATGGCACTACGCCACCGGAGCATCAAAAAAAGTAATGGTCCGGTGGTGATAGGGGCTTGTACATATGCCCCCTTGTGTCTTCCCCTCAGCCAACTTCACAGCACTGCCCCACACAGGCTTGCCAGCTCCTGTTTACTACTGCCTCAGATTGCGTGGTAAATGGAAGTATCATTCCCCATTGAATAGGGAATTTTGTGCGGAATTTCGCTTGGAAAAAATGGGTCCATGTTGTTATTTCCATTCCATAGGGATTAACCTGTAATGGCCTGATTTCGGTGCAGGGATACTGGTCAGCAATATTATTTTCAACCACACGGTATGCCCACATCTAACTCCTCCTTTCTTGTAACTGGGACTTCAGGCAGAAGTTATTGTGAGCAATTCTACAAAACCTGGGAAGGGCTGAGAAGTGATTATGTTTCTCCTGATATTTTGCCATATTTTGCTCTATCCCTCAACACTCAGGCCCCAATTACAAGTTGACAGAACGGTGCCTCCACTGTCTCCGCGGTGGGATATTCTTCAGGCCCATTATACCTGGCCTGACTTGCCAGCACTCACATTTCACATATGTGGGATCACTAGGACTGATTCTAACAGCCAGAAATTCTGACGTGGAACATCCCCTGGCCCATGCCGGATCCCCAACTACATCATGGGCGAGCACAGAATGCCATCCCACAGAAACTCTGCTCCATGATGCCTGCCTGAAGCTGCTCTCCCCACCCGGCTCCAACCACCCACCTCCTCAGGTAGGAGGTAAGTGAAAGCATTAATCCACATGGAATAGGGAATTCTGTGTAGAATATTAGAATATTACTCAAACTGGGTCCCTATAGTTATTTCCAGTTATGTGGAGATTAGGATGTAATACCTGGAATGGGATGTGGAATTCCGGACAGAAACTTTATTTCTTGTCTGATTGAATTCCTGCACTTCAGTGGTTAATTTGTGAAAAAATAAGTGCCGGGGCTCTTGTCAGGAGGCAGTTTCCAACAGACCATTGCTCCTATTATCGCCGCCTATAACAGAACTAACCAAAACCCTACAGATGGGGCGAGGTTGTGGCATAAGGGCCAGAGCTGCTCACTTTGGAGCTGGGGAACCAGGTTCGAGTTTCTGTGTAGGCTAAACAGCCTGTGATTTTGGGCAAATTACTTAATCTCCCCAGGCCTACAAAAAATGAATGTGTCTTTAACTGGTGCTCATAAAAAGCGCACCTTTGAGCCGAGTTCATGTTATAAGCACCGGTGTTGACGATTAAGTGCCGGTGCTGAGCACCGGAAACCACAGGCTCAAATTAAGCACTGCTGCACCTAAATCTACCTATTTTGTAATCAGGGCCATAGAGGCACTGTTGTGAACTTAGGAGGAGTAGCATCCACCATGTAGACCACTTCTGTTCCCAATAATAACTTGTCCTATGTTCTCACACCCGGATTTCCTGGGTGTGGGCACTCTAAGAACGATATGATAATCCCATGATGCAGGCCCCCAGCTCCCACCCACTTCATGGGAGTGGGGGCACAGCACACCCTCTCTGCCTGCTCAAAGACCCCTCTGATGCCCTCCACACCACGCTTCCCGCTCCCTCGCATTATCCACCATGCTTCATCCCACCTAGGGCAGGCGGTAAATAGGAGCGTTCATTCCAGCGGAATAGGGAGTTCCTTGCAGAATTTCACCCATAAAAAAGGGTCTGCATGATTAATCCCAATTCAATTGGGATTAAATTATAATGGGCGAATTAATGTATGGAGATACTGGCCATAAACATTATTTCGGCAGCACAGTATCCTCTCAACAAAATCCAACTTTCTAGTATTCAGGGCTCTTTTATATGGTGTACTCCAGGTGTCACCACTCTCTGTGTGTATATTTAATGCATTCACCAAGCTATTACTCAGCCTTATTTTTTGTTTCTTTAATTTCTTTTGGTATTTTCTAAAGAGCTGATTGCCATATTGTGATAACTTTAAACTGTTATTAGCAATCATAACCTAATATTGGAATTATATGTTGACAACAGAGAGGTCCTTTTACAGACCAAAAAGACTGGGCCAGTTGCTGAAGGGCCTCTCTGACTTGAAAGTATTGGAGAACTGGAGCTGGCTGCATCTGATTGGTTCTAATCAGGGGAGGCCGTGACTACCTTCCCGTAACCGTCCCTCGCTAAACCAATCGGTCACGCCTTTGTTACCTACTGGCTTTGCTAATGGTTTTTAGTCACGCTGCACAGCCTCTGCAATCTTATGTAGCATAGCTAAAGTAAAAAAATAATTAATAAATGCCTCTAATGTGACCGTCGGTGTCATTTTGTAGACGCAGACACCACGCATGCTCATGGATACAAGATGACGCAGGCACTTTTTCTTTGTAGTTACTTAAAAGTGCTTTTTTAGATCAGGGAGGGGAGTGGGAAGGGTGGAGGCAAATGGCTAAGCTGCACGGAGGTGAATGGTGAAGCAAGATGGGAAAGGAGTGGGAGGAACACCGAAGCAAAACTGTAGGGGACGCAAGCTCAACGGGGATGTTGAAGGTACGCAAAAGCAACACAGGAGGGGGGGTCTTTGCAAAAGCAACAGGGGTTGTGGAAAAGCAGCAGGTTAGCAGGGGCGTAGGAGACAATACATTTCTGGGGGGTGGGATGGGGGGGACAGCCTTATAACCAGGACCACTGGAATTTTGCGATTGTGTGGTCGCAGCAATTTTCGCATAATTATAGATATGCCACATAATCCACCATCTGCAGCATAATCTGCAAATTTTAACCCAAAAACAATTTCTTTCTAGCTCAAGCGGTTCAAAAGTTAGTAAAAATGCAGTGGCACGTGTTGCCGCGCATTGGAAGACCCTTTGCAAAGCTGGAATTTACACTTTCTGTTGCTTAGTGCTATATTTGGGTATTAAACTGGTACTAAAGAGGTGCTACTAATGTCCACATATTGTTACCAAGTTTAAAAATGAGAAAATAATGAAGTAATGCTATTAAAAATGTGCTGCATTATGCTGCATAATTTGCTTTTTCTTGCCGAATAATTTACTCAACCCGGAAGCATAATGTGGCCCTTTCTTGCCGCATAATTCCAGTGGCCCTGTTTATAAGCCCGTGCAAAGCTGGGTGAACCTGCACACTGAGCTTCCATACCCCATTTCCCTGGCCTGTGCACGTCTGCCACTCCTCTATCACATGGAGGGGCGCTGTGTGAAATGGAATATTCATTGACTTCCTGTTCATGATGAATCAGTTATGATACAAGGCAAAAGAATGACTAAGAGATTTTGACCTCTGCAACACAAGAAGTTGAATATATGTGGAGCTACAGCCCCCTTCTTTGAGACCCAGAGATATCTGGGGCCCACTATATACCTTTTTATTCCACGCTGCTAAAGTCGATGATGTTGAACCATCAACCTCCCCTAGCCAAACCCACACATCAGACTAAGCACTCTATGCCTGTGATATATGTGCTGCCAGTACAAAGATCTGACAGACTACAATACAATATGCAATCTAACCACTGTGATGGTCAAACTGAATCTTGCTATTTAGAGCCTTTTGCACTCGCTCTTATGGGTTTGAACTGCCCTCACTGTATTTCCCTGTAACATTGTGGAATGTGTGAAGATTTATGCAGATGCATTGATATGAACCCTGCATTGCTGATGCCTTGCTTGAGTATCCCCTTGCTCTGAGATTGCAGTAATCTGCTCTCCAGAGTTTAAACTGTGTCTAGAAAGTGCATGTAGCACTCTTTTTTTGGCTAGGAGAGTACGCTGTTTAAGTGTGGGAAAAGCAGCATTGTTAGAGGCCTGGTTTAGGCCCTTACCTGCAGCATTGCAGAGTGTGGATTGAGCCTGTCTGTCTCCAAGGAGATTCTGAATAGAGGAGTAGCTCCCAGCCCCCTGCTCAGCCGCCTGTGCTTGAGGTCACACACCCCTTATATAAGATAGTATTGAATGATCCATTTGTGCACTGATTGGTGGCTGTGGCTGTTGTTTCTATTGGGCTTTGGGTTAGTGTTCTGATTGGCTGGTAAGTCTAGGGTTCTGATTGGTCCCTGGGTCAGTGTTTTTATTGGACGTAGGTCTTAGGGTTAGAGTACTGATTGGTGGGTTGGATTAGAGTTTCAAATTGGTTCCTGGGACTAGGGTTTCTATTGCACGTAGGGCTTAGGATTTCGTGCCTGACTGGCTGCTGGGAATAAGGCTGGGACTAGGGCTGTGGTTAGGGTTTCTATTGGACATAGGGCTTCAGGTTTCATGCCTGATTGGCTGCTGGGACTAGGGCTGGGACTAGAGTTTCTATTGGACGTAGGGCTTAGGGTTTCATGCCTGATTGGCTGCTGGGACTAGGACTGGGACTAGGGTTTCTATTGAACGTAGGGTTTAGGGTTTCATGCCTGATTGGCTGCTGGGACTAGGGCTGGGACTAGGGTTTCTATTGGACGTAGGACTTAGGGTTTCATGCCTGATTGGCTGCTGGGACTAGGGTTTCTATTGGACGTAGGACTTAGGATTTCATGCCTGATTGGCTGCTGGGACTAGGGCTGTGATTGGCTGTAATAGGCTGGTGTCATGTTGGTTCTAGGGCTTATGGCTAGTGTTGTGACTGGTTAGGGTTCCCATTGGCCGAAGGGGTCACCTGATTACTAGGGCTATTTTAGCTTAGGTTTCAGGGCGTCTCAGACCAGGTGTCGAGGCTAAGGGCGGAGAGGACAAGGGCAGTTGTCTGTTTGAGCCTGTTTGGGACTGGTCGGGCCTAGGGCCAGAAATGCAGCCCAAATTTACATGCACCAGCACCCACCCTACCCCATCCACAACCAGATTAACACTCACAACAAATTAACTCCACCCATTTACTACAAGCTAACCCTACATAAAGTTCAATGTCTCAACACCCACCACATAACCCCATAAGCCACACCTATACAACCTTCTACCCCAGCTACCACACATTTGCACCATCACTTACAAACAATACACCACTCTATCCTATACCACTAACCAATCCACTCATCACAAACACAACCCAAACCCACACCATGCGTAACTATATCCCATCCAGACACACACTCCCTGTTCTAATTAATCCTAACAGACCCCTCTTTGTCACCAGCACACCTATACTCAGCCTTCCATCTTTTCATCTACCAACACCCTCTTCTTTCTACCACAATAACAAAACCATGCAACACTACCACTCCACTGCACCACACTTATTACCTTTCAGCAATCAAAGCAAACACTCTTAACTCTAGTTCATCCCCTCTTACACACCACATACTCTATTCACAAACACATCACCACCCCCTTTACCTTACAACTTCCACTCACCAACAATGCTTTACATACAAAACCTTCTCAGAAAACAGATACTCCAGCACCTCCTTTCACAACTCATCAAAACAAAACATAACACAGACACAAGCACAACAAAATCTCTCACAGACACCTCATAATATTTTCCGTCACAAACTACAAGCATACACCCACTCCCACCTTCCTGACTACACAAATGATACACACCATCAACAAACACCAATGCCAAGCTTTCTTTCTTCCCCCACACCTAACACATACTCAGCAACTCTTTTAACCACCTCTCGTCCAATTTAGAGCCTTGCAACATGACCCACATGCTGCACTACCAACCCTTACTCGTACACCTTCCACCATAAATAGACGCAAACAAAATAAGCAACATGCCACTCCTCACAACTTCGCATCTCCATGTCTACTGCACAACAAGGCTACTCTTCAAAAACAACGCAGATCACCAACTAACTCTCAAACACCATTTCCACCACCTACACACGCAGACCCATCAAAATGCCTTCTTAGCCTGCTGGACGAGGAACACGATACAGAACAGTTACAATGTGTATATCCTCATACAGCTAATACCAGCACGAAGGACACACCTGTTACAAGCCCACAAAGTACTACTCTCTCTTCTACAAAACAAAGTCGCACTATCACCAAAGCACATTCTCTAAACTGCTTACTAATAAATGCTCGATCGCTCTCTAAAAACAAGCATCACATCTACGACCTTCTCACTGACGCAAAACCTGACATACTCTTCATAACTGAATCATGGTTGGGAGATGATATGGCTTCAGTCTTGCATGAAGCCATTCCTCTAGGCAATAAACTATCACCCAAAAACGTATAGGCAAAAGAGGTGGTGGCCTAGCTGTTGTGTTCAGGCAAACATTACATATCAATAAAACTGATGAAATCTCCATGCTAGGTTGTGAGGCACTCTTTACCAAATGCAACCATACACCATCTTCCTCCTGTAAGTTCTTGCTCCTTTATAGAACTCCACCAAACAATGCAACAATCCCAGACACACTTCTAGAGACGGTTTCAAACCTTATCACACTACACTCCAACCTATGCATTATGGGTGACCTCAATATTTGGTTTGACAAACCCAATATGCCTCCATCCAAAAAAATCATCATTGGCCTAGACGCACTGAACCTGCATTAGATTTTCCACAAACCCATACACATTGCTGGATACATCCTAGATGCAATTTTTGCAAATACAGAACTAGTTACCTTTCAAACAGTGACTCTACTCACATAGTCAGACCACCATTTGCTTGCTTTCCAACATAAAACAGCACTAAGAGACATACCTAAAACCACCTTACGCGCATTCACCTATTGACCGTGGAACAAACTAAATTTTAAACACTTAGAAACACAGCTAACATCCAGTACAGATCTAGACACAATAAATTCAGTTAAAAAACTATATGAGTGGTTACAGGAAGATTTTGATATCCTAATACCACTAAAAACAACACAACAGAACAAAAGAAAACAGGCACCTTGGAGAAATACAGAGCTAAAAGAGATAAAACAGCAAATTAGAAAGCAGCAACATGCCTAGCTCAAAACAAACACCAATCAAGATAAACTTCGCTCACAAAAACTTAACAGATTATACAACAAATTTCACACAATGAATTTATGGACTTGGTCAAAGCAAGCAGGCCTGCCGGCAGCCTTTCTGACCCCTGTCTACCACAAACCTTCAAGAAAATTCTTCTAACAACCTCTCCTGTCACACCAGTAAGAAGAATCATCAACAATTGCTTACCTACCGGAATATTTCCAGAAGAAGTAAATAAGTCATACATATGCCCACTACTGAAGAAAACAAACCTGGACCCGCTGAACCCCGACAACTACAGACCAATTACAAATGGACCTTTCCTGGGGAAACTGATAGAAAGAGCAGAATTCGCCCAGATGTCACAATTCATTGAAGATAATACCATACTTTCAAACTTCCAAACGGGATTCCATCCGGGAAGAGACACAGAATCTGCCCTGGTTGTCATCTGGGATGACCTTAAGAACACAGTTGACCAGAACAGGGTTGCTGCGTTACTTCTCTTGGACCGCTCAGCTGCCTTTGACACTCTGGTACAAAGACTCTAAAAAGCCGGCATAGAGGGGACTGCTCTCGACTGGATCACATCCTACCTTCACAACAGAACTAATGTTATCCATTCTCTTACAAACGTACATCACAAAAGCAAGGGTCCCTCAAGGCTCTATCATCTCACCCATGCTTTTCAACATCTACATGAAGTCATTACCGACACTGATCAATCAGTTTCACCTTATCTGCTATAACTATGCAGATGACACACAAATACTCCTTCAACTGGAATGCCCCAAAGACATTGGAAACTCACCAATTTTCAGTTGTCTCAGAGCCATGGATCAGTGGATGACATGACCATGGACTCAAAGCAATCAATGAATGCCCAAGTGGACAAACTTGCAAGATCAAGCTTTGTTACTATAAAACCTCTGTGACGCATCTTCCCCCACCTGGGTTGACCACACAAGGTCCAGGCTACCATCTCTCTTGTTCTGTCTAAACTCGATTACGCCAATAGCCTCTACCACAGATCACCTTCAACAACTATGAAAAGACTACAACGGATTCAGAACTCTGCTGCCAGACTACTCTTACATATAAAACTGCAAGCCCACATCTCCCCCTCCTTGAAAGCCCTACATTGGTTACCAGTTGCCAGAAGATCTCATTCAAGCTGCTTTGTATCACCCACAAAGCGATACATGGAACAGGACTGCTCTTCATGAGGAGTAAAATCACAAAATACATTCAACAAAGGAACCTCCGCTCTAGAGTGGCACCTTGCCTCAAAATCCCACCGTACAAGAAAAAAACCATGGGTGGCACATCCTTCTCCGTTCTAGCAGCCAAACTATGGAACTCTTTACGCCCAAACATAAGATCCACCGACAACCACCTTATCTTCAGAAGACTAATCAAGAATTGTCTCCTCCCCACATAACCACCATACTCAAACATAAATATAAAGCATATCGCTCTGTATATAACATGTATAATAATTATGATTATAAAGATATAGATATTCATTAGTTCTGCTTAACAAATATACATATTACTTATATTTACAATAGTCTATGTTTAAAATGTATATAAGTGACTTCATAAATAAAATATTTTATCATAACTATCTACAATTGCTTCACTATTGATATAAAAAAATACTAAATTAATTTAAAGTACAGCAACACTTGAAGGTCTGAGTTTATTAAATGTGAGTCCAATATACATATATTAATTTCCTTATGCATATATACCTTTAATGTACTTATGATATACCTTCCATGTACTTATGCATCTTTATATTTATTACTTTGCTTGTAATTCAGCATATCCAATGCACTACCCTATATCTCACCCTATATCTCTCATAATATATCCTCTACCTCCACTCTGACTCATCTCAAACCTCATTCCGCTACTCTCTCAAATGCACTACCCTATTTCTCACTCTATACCGCTCTCAATATATCCTCTACCTCAACTCTCTGACTCATCTCAAACCTCATTCTACTACTCTTTCCAATGCAGTACCCTATTACTCACCCCATGCCTCTCTCAATATATCCCCTTCCTCCACTCTCCCATTCAACCCAGACCCCATACCACTACTATGATCCCCAAAATAACCCTTTCTAGACTCTTCCCTCCTCTACCCCTCATTCCTCTTTTACTATTCAGATCTCCCAAACAAGCTTTTCTAAACCCTTCCCTCTGACTCTTCCGCCTCCACCTCCTCTTTACTCATCCCAAACCCCCTCCTATTGCTATGAACTCCAAAAAAAAGTAAAACAATATATAATTTCTCGTCCCTTCCTTCTTCTATCCCTCCACTATTCCTTTTGCAATCCAAATAACAGACAAACAAGTCCACCGCTCAAATCAGATTACTTTCATATTTCCCTACACTAATTCACCACTAATCCTTTTTGGGTTCCAGAGTAGCCTGCTACTCGCCAAAAAGTGCTACAACACCTCATCAGGGGAACAAAAGCTATATAAATGCAAACCCTTCCCTCCTCCATCCCTCCACTGTCCTTTCAATCCAAATAACAGACTAACATGTCCACCGCTCAAATTAAC
Organism: Calotriton arnoldi; assembly: GCA_963921515.1. NCBI lineage: Eukaryota > Metazoa > Chordata > Amphibia > Caudata > Salamandridae > Calotriton > Calotriton arnoldi. Next base: position 759,225 of record CAWUFW010002974.1, read on the forward strand.
TTCATATTTCCCTAGACTAATTTCCGGAGTAGCTTGCTACTCGCCGAAAAGCGCTTCAGCACCTCATCAGGGGTAGCAAGCGCTATATAAATGCAAACCTTTTCCTCTTCTATCCCTCCACTATCCTTCTCAATCCAAATAACAGACTAACATGTCGACCACTCAAATTAATCTCATTTTTCACTATACTAATTCACCACTAATCTTTTTTGGGTTCCAGAGTAGGGTGCTACTCACTGAAAAAAGTGCTTTGACACCTCGTCAGGGGCAGTAAGCGATATATAAATGCAATTACAATACAATACAATGTACCCTCACATGTAACTATTATTTTTTATTTGTCGATTTTTGTTTTTCCTGTCTGTACTCCTAAAATTTGAAAATTAATGAAAAACAGTATAATGCAAGTCAAACAAGTATATTAAAAACAGAAAATATCACAATATACTTCAATATGCTCAAGATGGAAAAATAACAACAACATAAATAATAATGCTAGGCAAAACTGCACAAAATAAAACGTTGCTTCTCCCTTTCACCTACGCTGTAATCTAACCCTTGATTAATTAGGTGAAAAACATTAAGAGTATATGGCAGAAAGAGATTCACTTCTAGAAGCTGAAATGTGCGAGTGAAAATGAAAAATCCGGGCCCAATCTCGGCTTCCCTGTTTCACCAAAAGGTGTTATCCTAGACAATGTTGTATTTCAGGGAGCCTCCTTTTTAGCCTGCAGGTGTCAGGCTGTATGGGACTCTTCCCTCTTTAGATCTTTCTCATTGCCCTGCAGGGCTAGTCTTCAAAGTAGCAGGTGGGGGTTTTGCCCAGGGCGGCAGTATGCAGACAGCAATCAAGCAAACACTGCTTTCAACTCCACTCTCCCTTTGTCCTGCCACACAAAGAATGAGGGCAGCAGTAGTTGGCACAAACAAAAGGGCTCAGGGTGTGGATGGCCTCCTGACTCACCTTCATTCTGTGACCAGCAGATTGGTCACTGATAGCTGGAGGCAGGTCAGCACGTGTGCAGGGCCATAAAAGGTAGCGCTTTTGTGCGCTAATGGCCCTGCGACTCATGGAAGTGACTGGGATTTTTTTTTATCCCCCCTGCCCTTGTCCCCCGTGTTCCCCCACTCTAAATTTTGGGGGGATATATCCCCTGCACCCCCCTCACTTCCTACACCCATGCAGGTTAGGCATGTGTGGAAATGTGGAGAAGCTCAGGATTGTATGGGGCAGAGAGAAGCAGTCAGACAACAGAGGCAAACACAGAGTGCAGTGGGAGAGATGTACACAAAGGAGAAAGCTGGAAAACACATGCACTCTAATGGAGTGCTTCACACAAAATAAAAAAGTAGTGCTTGAAAAGCAAGTGGTGGAAGAACGATGCCAGCCAGACAAAGAGATTTTAGAGAGGCAATGCCATCGGAGGGACAAACACAAGGTTAATAAGCTGGGACATGAATAAGAAGCAGACAAATAAGAAGGGACAAGGAAAGCCAACCAACGGTAAGCAATGGAGGCTCCAGGTCTCGGTATATTCTTGGTGAGCCACAATATTCCTCGCACCTGTCTAGTAGGCTTGACGCTTTGGGCAAAGTGAACGTAGCCTGCAGGATACTAGCCAGAATACCAAAGACTCTGCCAAATGAGTTTGTCTCAACAGAGTAGGACAAACTGACCAAAGCAAAGCAGTGAACCATTGAATTACCCTGCAAAGGGTAACTCAAACACTGCACTAGGCAAGTGCCAAAAAAAATGTCTGATGAGAGCTTTATTCTCCCGCCTTGCAAAGTTAATGCCCACTTTTTTCCTTAAACTTTCAGCAGTACCAATATTTACAATATTGCAGCCTCCAAAAGGTAATGTTCTTAATTACCGATCTTGCAATCGAAACGTGTTGATTTCTTGTAGTTTCCTCCTTATGATACTGCTGATTTCCTTCAGTGTTCCTGTTGTTAACATGCTCTAACCGATACACTATTTGTAAAGGATATTGGTGGAAACGCAATGTGAGGGTCTGAGATACATCTGCAGTGATATGAGGACTAAAAATAACAATTTAAAAAAAAACAGCATTTACTTTAAACTATCTAGCGGTTGACTAGTGAAGTAAAGTTTTAAGTAGATATTAGGTTTTTGTTTACTGCTTTGCCTCGTCTTTCTGAGCAGAGAATCAAAGTACAAAGGCCCGTCTCCAGACTTTCACAATGAAATGAGATTGGGAGAAAAAGTAGCAGAGACTCTTCCATGCTTTAGTACCAAAGGACAATGACTTTCTATGCAACAAACCCAGCTGATCTGGTGTAGAAAACCCCTCTTCAACTGCCCTGATCCTGACCTTTTGGGTCATTCATGCAATACCTGGGTTTTCACTCTTGCGCTGTAAATGATCCAAGGTGTAATCATCAGGCCAGCTCTTTCTTCCCGCTCCATCACTGATCGAAAGGAGACTAGAGTTTTTCTTTTTAGGTTTAAAATTTGCCTTGTCTAATATATTTGTATGTCTTATAGAGGCCACCAACTCATTAATCATTGGAGGCTCAGCTTATATCACATTTTTGCAAATTTCCTTTCTTGCTAGTTATATCAAGTAAAAAAATGGTTTGCTGTCATCTGGGTTGTCATGTTCATGTCTGGTTCATCAGTTACAATACCAAAGAAGATGAGGGCAAGGCAAAACATGTGGATATCATTGGTCACCAGGCCACATCTTGTGCATTTTGACTCTGTATTTCCCATAAACTTTGACATCTTATCCAGGGTTCAGTAGCATCTATAAAGAGTAAAAAGATGATTCTTTCTCAGTGCTGCAGGTTTTACAACACCATAAAGCAAACTCAAGGATACTTGCTATATATTTCCCTTCTCTGCATGTGGCAAGTGCTTCTCTCAGCTTTCATATGGTGGTTTTGCTCTTTCATCTGTGGCGGCTTCCAGCTGCCACTACCAATTAGATATTTCCTTTTCCCTTGGTTTAGTGTGCTGCAAGTCTTGTTCTATGTATGTGGCATGCATCAGAATCAGTCCACTCTTGGAACTTTATCTACAAAGTCAATTGTAAATACTTGAATCTAGAAAGAGTTCCTTCAGATTTGTCAACCCATTGATCCAGTAACCGGGGTTTACCTACTGATACTAGATCTCCCACTTATCCTTCCTGATTGGATCACACAATCTATATTTAAGCACCACGTGAATCCCAAATTGGGGCAAGCATACTATGATAGGGAATCCCCAAAACTGATATGACCTCGTACCATAGTTTGGTAGATGCCTGCGGAATCTTCAATCTTTTCCTCTTAAAGAACCCTGGAGAGCCAAATTTATACAGAAATCCTGTTCCCGCTAAGCTCCTGGTCATGCTTTTCAACATGCCCCCTATTAAACTGAAATTGTGCTTCCAATCATCAGCCTACAAATTTTAAGCTGAAGTGCTCAGCAGTATATCTGTAAATCTAGTAGTGCTAAGCCCCCTTTGGTCAGCTTTTTCATTAGTTTTTTCCAGGAAATTCTGGTTCCTTTAGTATTCCAGACAAGGCTACTTATATTTCCGTGTACTTTTTTGAGCTTTTCTTATTAAAGATTAGAGGTATGCTGTCGAATACAAAAGTAAATTTTAGGAGGGTCATCATTTTGACTCGACCATACAGGGACAGTAAGAGGTTGCTCCATTTTTTCACTAACCCATTGTTTCTTTGATGACTTTATTCAGGTAGACCTCAGTTTTTTACTAGGTCATTTGTCACCTATATTCCCAGATATCTGATGACTTCTCTTCTTTCTTCCCCTTCCCAGATACAGTTCCACGTCACTACCTTAGTTTTGTTTCTTTTCATTTACTTGATACCCCGAAAATGAGCCAAAGGTTGCTACTTTCTTCTGGATATGTGGAATTATATTATTAATTTTCGAGGTGTATATGATAAGATCGTCAGCATACAAGAATATTTTTTTATAAACCTATTGCAAGAAAAAAGGACTATGCTTTTAATAAGATGAAGACTCAGAGCAAACAGATCTATGTATAAATTAAAGAGAGGAGACAGCCTTGCCTGGGCTCTCTCATAATGTTTACTCATTCCATCAATTCACCGTTAACGAATATCCTTGCTGTAGGTAAGCTGTAAATCAGCTGTATAACTTCACAAAAAGTATTGACCAATCCCATATATGTTAATATTTCAGCCAGCTAGCTCCAGTTATCCTGGTCTTATGCCTTGGCTGCATCAAGTGTTATCACCGCTAGGGGCAATGAGTTAATCGCAGCCACATCTATAGCCCTCACTAGTTCATGCAAATATCTGCCTGGCATAAACTCCTTTTGGTCTTCATGTATCAGCCCACTTATTTGCTGGACTAATCTTGTTGCCATAGTTGCAGCAAAGACTTTATAATCGCAGTTTAAAAGGGTGATTGGTGTATAGAATTCGCATTTGTTGGGAGGCTTGTTAGGTTTTAAGATTAGGCTGATGGTACCCTCATACCATGTTGATGGTAACTGTGCATCTCCTTCCACGATCTCATTAAATAGGCTTTTCCATTTTGGAACAATTACTTATTTTAAAGTAGTATACAGCAGTTCTGTTGGCATCCCGTTTGATCCTGGGGCCTTCCCTTTCCTGCTGGATTTTAATAGTATGTTGATTTCTTCTTAACCTATTTCCCCAGGTTAGGGTCAACTGCTGTTCATGGTTCAGTGTATTCAAATACTTGTCTTTTAGCCAACAAGCACTCTGCTGTGTAAGAACTGGGTTTACCATCCAATTTGTACGTCCTGCCAGGACATAAAGCTTCTTGTAGCCACCATTGTATCCTCCATGGGGTTCACGGTGTCCTCTGGGCGTTCCTCTTATCATAGCTCAGGGGAGAGGAATAGAGACAAAGATCAAAGGCCAGCATCATCTGGCTGTACCTGTGCAACATCATAGGTGAGCCCATGATCCACTCAGCACCCTTATGTGTGCTGTACTGGTTAAATCCTGTCCCAGAGGAGGACAGAAGGTGTTTCACCTTCACACCTCATGGCTCATGTTTTTCTCAACTGTCTAGAGTTGATTGTGCTGATGCCTAATCATCAGAATCATCTTTCTTACCATTAAAATTCCTTAAACACAGTCACTAAAGTCAAGTTTCCATTTACACTGATGAAGCTCTGGGAACAAGTGGATGCTCTTAAAACCAGAAGGGCCCAACCATTGGAAACTATAAGGTCTTGTAGTTTAAGTTGGTTTATTCAAGTAGATAAACATGTAGCTTAGATCCTGTAGAGCAGCCCCACCAGGAGCAGCCTGCTAGCTGCTCAGCCCTTCCACCAACTGTCACCACTCATACCCAGTCACTCAAGCATTCCACTCATGGCCCACACACCAACATTCCACACATAACGCTCACACAGGCTGAGCAGCTAGGAACAAGACAACATAGTACATTAAAATACAACATGAGAATACTACATTATCTCTTTCCTATAGAACAGAAGAATAATGAAACCCAACTAAGAAAACTACAAACATCAAAGTACAAGATAAGACAATAGTCCGTAACCCAGGGATGACAGCAACACCACATCACGAGAGGGATAGAGACTACACAAGGAGGACAGATAGATTACCCATCCCCCTCCTCTAATAAAAGAAAGAAAATGAAATTCAATGAGTATGCTCCCCATGTGAGGAGAAAAAACGTGTACACTCCCATGTAGGGAGAAAGACCAAGTTAAAATGTGGAAAAAGGGACTATAACCCAATTTCCTCCCCCTCAAACAAGGGACAAAGTGTATACTCCCCAAGTAAGGAGACAAGTCGTGTGGAAAAAGGGACTGAAACCCAATTTCCTCCCCCTAGATCAAGGGACAATGTGTATACTCCCCTGTGAGGAGAAAAGTCATGTGGAAAAAAAAGGACTAAAACCCAATTTCCTGCCCCAAAGTAAGGAACCCAAGGGACGAAAACCCAGAGAAATGTAGTGAAAAAACACTCACTACAACAAAACAAACGTGCGGCACATGGTGGCTTATGCACACAAGGTAAAAAATCCTTGCAACAAAAATTGAACGTGCGGCTCATGGTGGCTTACGCACACAAGGTGTAGAACCCTTGCAACCAAATTGAACAAAACCCTTAAGTCAACCCTCTTGTAAGGGCACAATGTCAAGAAAATGTAGGTATGGGACTAAGACCCAAAGTCTCTAAATAATGCAAACTCTTTACACATTGACAAACTGTGGCATCACTAAAACGATTATACTGTACAAATACTGTAGTAATATGTAAAACCTATTTAACCATGCCGGTGAGCGATTTAAAACTTGTTCAACCATGCCGGAGAGCGATTTCACACCCGAGTAGCGGAACCCTGGGCACACTCTCAGCATGTGCACCCTCATCCGAAACATGTTAAATTAACATCGTTGAGATCACCAAAAAGTACATGTGAGTAGAATATGAGACACTTCACAGATGTGAACTAGACATGTTGTGCCCGTTTCATGTAAATACTTAAACAATAGAGACAAATGTTCGACCAATAAAGTTTGTCCAAAAGAGAATTGGTACCAAGACCAAAGACTATTAGCATGTCCCATGCCTAACATGCAGATGATGTAAGCCAGTCTAAGGTGAGCGTACCACATTATTGGAAACAGAATAGACATCAAGTAAGCTCCAGACACAGATACGTCGGCAATCGGAGCTTGCGACAAGCTTTGTTGCAATTTGCACAGGCAGACAAAAGAACGTGGTGTGCTGTCACCGGGATCGTAGTACAGCTATAAGCAAACACCGAGGTCAAGTGTGTAGAACTTCTTGTAGAACGGTACCCAGACAAGCTGATGCTGTCACCAGATGGCAGCCAAAAGTGCCACTCACCACCGGAACTCGAAGTAGTGTTCACTGTCCACCGTACGTTAAGCCATCTGTTCACATATGACCTCGTGGAAACAAACGCTGCACTTGCGATGAAAAAGTGATTGGCAAATGAGGTCAGAGCACCATCACTTAATATGAACCATCGTCAACCCTAAAATGGCAGCACGCTGTTCTTAGTCGCGCTGGGTGGCTCCCGGCACGTATATGCTCCCAAACGTTGCACAGCTGCTAACTATCCCACGAAGAAGACGAAGCGTCACAGAGGAACCGCGGAAGGCAGCATGACTTAGGTAGGTGCACGCGCTGAATAAGACTCGCACCTCTATTTTAAAAAAGACCAAGGGCGGTTAAACCGGCAAAGTTGCTAAAGAGACTCCAACAATAAAAGACAAAAAATGTCTCACCCGTTCCGTTTGCCTCAATTAGTGAAAACGCACCTCAGAGGTTGTAGAAGCGTTCAAAAGGATGTGTCCTTTCACAAATAATGTCTCACCTCTCTTTGCCCCCAGGGGCTCGAAAGACACCGCTGCTGTGTGGCCCGAAGCACACCTTCACACGTGTTACCATTCTGCCAGCCGCTGCTAGTGAAAAGACACCCTGCAGCTTGTAATTGCGTTCCAAAAGTCCATGTGAATCTGTTTGCACACACTCATGAGTGTTTCTGTGCAAGTCCCAGTGCGTAGGGACCTCCGCTCCAGTGCAGGCAGAAATAAGGTTGTAGACACAAAGGGTCTCCAGGTGCAGGTTGCCAGGGGCACGCAAACACATTGAACAGGCACCTCCCATGTAGCGCACACTTGAAAAGTTTGTAAGGCTTGTTGCAGATAACATGTACATGTGAAATACATTGTGCGCAGCATCCATGAAATAAGTGTAGAGGCTTACTTTACTTGAAAGCGCACTTCTTGTTTATGTGGCCACAAACAGAGTACAGCACGCTTGGGTTGGGGCTGTATGATGTAATGGACACTGGTGGGGCTGCAATGCGTGCTGTTCCAATTTCCTTCGTTTTCTTTGTAACTTCTTTTGTTTCTGTGTTTCCTCCTGTGACTTGTTGCGTCTTTTCCCTGTTGTCTGTGCTTGTGAGACTTGTAGCTTCTTCCCAACATGTTGTCTGTTTGTAGAAGTAATCTTCAGTGTCCTTCAGATCAACAGTAGAGCGTGGGGACGTCTCCAACTCGTCGCCAAAATAAATGTAGTAATGTAGTCCACACTGGTAGATGTAGTTTAAGTTGGTTTATTCAAGTAGATAAACATGTAGCTTAGATCCTTTATAGCAGCCCCACCAGCCCTTCCACCAACTGTCACCACTCATACCCAGTCACTCAAGCATTCCACTCATGGCCCACACACCAACATTCCACACATAACACTCACACAGGCTGAGCAGCTAGGAACAAGACAACATAGTACATTAAAATACAACATGAGAATACTACAGTCTGTCCCCTGTTTATCGCATAAGGCTCCAAAATATATTACATCTGGATGCATTCTTGTGGGTTCTCACCTATAACCTTGTCCCCATCAAGAACTTTTAAAACTTTAAAAACGTTTCTGTGACTACGAGTGTCCAATTAGGATTTCCCACATGGACCCTGAAATGTGGAGACACTCCCATGCCTGTTGACCAGTTAACTGCAGAAGAGACTTGGATGTTGTGCATTAGTGACTCACATTCCCCGTTACCAGAAGTTTGGTCAGGACCCAGTTGCAGCTTTCAGACGATGTGGCTTTTGGACTGGACACTTTCATAGATCAATTTTAGACTTTGAGCTAATCCTTACATCTGAAATTGAAAGGCTGAGTTTTGCTGCTGCTTGACCGCTTTCAATTACTTCATTTAAGTCACAGTATCCTTTAGTCCTACCGTAAATTCCTATAGATCCACACTCTGGCCTGTCAGGTCCAGAAAATCCGTCAGACTGCCCAAGTGCAGCCCCATAGGATAACGGTTGCCGTAGGAGCAATGTTAAAGATACAAAGGTCATATCTTGACACTAGAAGCTACCAGTGCCTTTTTAGGTCTCGGCTGACGAAAGCAGCGCGCATGCGCTGCTCTCGTCATACGAGAGCTTCTTGGAATCAATACAGATTCCAAAGCTCTCGGAGGCGGAGTTGATGCCCCGCCCATCTTCCTCATTCGCTGGCGTCATCCTGCATGCAAAACGCAGGCTCACGATTGAAAAGGAGGCTTCTTAGTCCCTCCTTGTTGCCGCCTTGTCTCCATTTGGTCCCGCCCACCGGGATTGGATCGTTTACTGGCGGCGTGTTACTATCCTCTTTAATTACAGGGTGAGGACTTTTTTTGTCATTCCAGCTGGTTAACTTTGAAACTGAGCGCGGCGCCGCTTCACGGACACCGCGCTCGGATTATTTATATATTTATTAACTTTAGGACTGAGCTCTCTTCAAGGACACCGCGCTCAGTGTTAAAGTTAAGAAATATATAAAGAACCCGAGCGCGGTGTCCGTGAAGCGGCCCCACGCTCAGTTTTAAACTTAAGCATTTGCAATGCAATCGAACCGATTACATTGCAAATGCTTGTTAAATGGGATAGCCATCCTGCCAGAGACAGCACTGGAAACAAGACGAGGGGGAGGGACAGTAAAAAAAAACAATCACCCCCTCCTGCTGCTGTCTGTGTAGTGTTTTGCCATCTGTTTTCCCGGCTCCCAGCTGGAAGAGATGAGAGGGCCAATTCCACCTGGGAGTGATTTCGGGGCACCAGAGAGATCTGAAGAAGGGCCTTTCATGTGATTAAACGGAAGCATTAAAAGGGAGAGGCACCCCATGACGAGTGACACCCCCAGGCCCCCCTTTCCCAATCCTCTGATCGCATTCCTTTGGGCCCAAACATCTGTTTAAAATTCGGAACTAATTTTCATCGTAGAACCTAGGCCAGAGATCATCGACAGGGCTAACCCAACCCGCTGGAGGCCGAGAACACTTTCCCGACCCCAGAGTGCGGGCTCCCGTGTGCACCACGTTAATATCCCGTGTAAGCGTGAATAAGGGATGAGAAACCACTGGACTCCTGTAACATGGGCGCTCCTTTTAATCAGCTGTAAAGTGCTTCAAGCCCCTGCAGAGGCGAGAATGATGCGAGAGAGAGTTACTGACAGACATTTCAGATTATTCACATCCTGAAAATTGTCCGTCTCTGCATTTTTTTTACTATATGTAGTGCTAAAAAGTGAGCATCCTGGGACAGTTTTACACCTCGCAGGTATTTGCTGTGCCTCGTGGCTCGGTGAGCTACCAGCAAAGATGGGCCGACTTGCCTGAGATGTATGGGCACCGCCTTTCAGCTCCATTGTCACCGCTGTACTTGTTCACTCTGGCTTTCCTGGGCTTTGACGTTGAAGGCAAGTAAACATTTCTGAGAGATTGGTGCAGCTTTGCTGAGAGGGCGAGTCCACTGAAGCCTACGAATGAGGTGAATGGACTACTTAAGGTTGAGGACATCCATGCGCGCAACATCCAAGTGCCTCAGCCCCCTCCCGTCAGGTGAGTGGGCTGGGCTGAGTCTGCCAGGCAGTGATCCAGGTTCACCCAGGGTATTACACTGTCCGCCCTAAAGCCCTGGCGTTCACAGTAAACCTCTGTGTTTATATTTTTTACCTTTTTATTTCTTTTAGCCGCCTCCCCTGCATGGCCCTTTCATTACTTAATCGCTGAATCTGCATATCAACAGCGAGGTGACTGGCAATGTTAAAGGGTTTATAGGTGTGAAGTAAAGCCAGTCCTCCCCGTCCAGGAATGAACGACACGACATCATGCACACGAAAAGGAATGCACCCACATCACAACAGGCTTTTGCAGAGAATGTAGCGGAGAGGTATATTTAAAGTGGACATATGATAGATGTATACAGGGTTAACACTTTTTCAGATACAAATGGGGACGAGGCTAGTACCTACCTGAATAGCAATTTATGGAAAAATCTGCTGTAATTTTAATCACGACTCTGTTAACTTTTTTGCTCCCAACAATCTTATTTTATTATGCCACCAAAGTAAAATGGCAGGAGGGTTTAAAATCAACACGGTACAGTGAGTGATACAGAAAGTATAGTAGTCCTGAAGAGTTCACAATACACACTCGGAATTATACACAAAAATAAGACGCCATCTGGAGCACAGTGAATGTGAAGCCAGCAATTATTGCAGTGAACAACTGAGTATCAAAGTGATCAAGTCAGATCATAAGAAATGTTTCCAACCAAACATTGAACAGCGAAGAGTAAGACTCTGATAGCTTTAATAACCATTTAGGAATTATGTATATTGCTTGGAAATCATTTTGATGCAATATATGCAGGGCCACTGGAATTCCGCAGCAGGGGAGAGCAAAATTATGCAGCAGGGTTAAGTAAATTATGTGACAAGAAGGCAAATTATGCGGCATAATGAGGCACATTTTGTGATACTATTACTTTATTAATTTGTCATTTTTACACTTAACAGTGTCTAAGCATTGGTTGTACCCATTAGTGCCAGTTTAACACCCAAATACAGAAATAAGCAACAGAAAGGTGACCAATCACCATTTGCAAAAGGCCTTCCACTGCACGGTAACGCGTGTTGCTGAGTTTTTAGTAACTTTTGAAACGTCTGAGGTAAAAACAATTTGTTTCTGTTAAAATCTGCAGATTATGGGACAGATGATAGATTATGTGTCAAATATGGCAAATCTACAACTCTGCAAAAAACACCACAGCCATACAGTTGCATAATTCCAGTGGCCCTGGATATATGGTTGTATTAACTGCTTAAACCTTGTATTTCACACAGGAATAACTATGAGCTTTTGTTCAGTTCCAAGAGTTTTTTTTACCAGCCTTTACTTAAAAATATCTGCCATTTTGGTAACAGTCTGGCCAGGTGGCAACCCTATGGGAAGTTACAGCATGGAGGGAAAAATGGATGCAAGTGGGGAAGAGCCACTGAGAGAAAATAACAGGCTGTAGGAGTGAGGGAAGAGGCAGAGGGAAAGGTGAGTGTATGAGGGAAGGAATCAGCGAGAAAAAGTAATGGGAAGCAAGAAAGAGGAAGGGAAGACATACATGGAACACTGGCAGAACCAGTGTGACTTCCATGTATGTCTTCCCTTCCTCTTTCTTGCTGCCCATTACTTTTTCTCGCTGATTCCTTCCCTCATACACTCACCTTTCCCTCTGCCCCTTCCCTCACTCCTACAGCCTATTTTCTCTCAGTGGCTCTTCCCCACTTGCATCCATTTTTCCCTCCATGCTGTAGCTTCCCATGGAATGGCATGGTGAGCAAAAAAACGATGGATTTAGGCCCAGATCTCTGTATTGGGGTGAATGTACGACATTGTTCTGCATTCTGTCCATCAATTGTTGTTTTTGCATTTGTCACCCCGAGTGGGACGGGTATGCCCAGACGTGGGTCCCGTGCTCTCCATGCCACTGGAGTCAAGCTATCCTGGCTGATGAGGGCTGAAAGCCCGAAACCGGTCCTAGGATGCTTGTTTCCAGTCCAGGGAGGACCTGGCCTGGCAGTTCGGGCTGGACTGTTCCCATTGGGCGCAGGGTCAAGACTGATTTGCATATGGCTGGGTCCAAACTGGAATGGCATGGTGAGCAAAAAAACGATGGATTTAGGCCCAGATCTCTGTACTGGGGTGAATGTACGACATTATTATGCATTCTGTCCATCAATTGTTGTTTTTGCATTTGTCACCCCATGTGGGACGGGTATGCCCAGACGTGGGTCCCGTGCTCTCCATGCCACTGGAGTCAAGCTATCCTGGCTGATGAGGGCTGAAAGCCCGAAACCGGTCCTAGGATGCTTGTTTCCAGTCCAGGGAGGACCTGGCCTGGCAGTTCGGGCTGGACTGTTCCCATTGGGCGCAGGGTCAAGACTGATTTGCATATGGCTGGGTCCAAACTGGAATGGCATGGTGAGCAAAAAAACGATGGATTTAGGCCCAGATCTCTGCACTGGGGTGAATGTATGACATTGTCCTGCATTCTGTCCATCAATTCTTGGTTTAGCATTCCAATCATATCCAAGCACTCCAGCACTCATCCTGGCTGAGCAGTTGGGAAGGCGTAGCTAAGGAAAGGGAATAGTAACACTTAAGTTATAACACAACCCCCTTCCTTAGGGAAACTACAAACAGAAATAATGCGAATGAACGGAAACATCATTAAATACATTAAAATCACAAAAGATAAAAGGAACATTCCCAATGTATACATTCATTAAAATCATGGAAACGAATTGACAGAATATACATGAAGCAAACGATAACTCCTACAGCAATCAACACTTCATGAATCAATTAAATACATTGAGATCAACCCCATCCCCCTCCCTTAGAGAAAATAAATATACAAGCATTCCAAGACGAAAGAGGACATGGCGTAAAACACAACAAAGCCAGTGCCTCTGAGCCAATAAAACCCTCAGGCAAACAAACTTCACAACTCTGTACTGAGGAACTAACCACCCTAGAACTCTGTAGCAGGGTACTAACCACCCTACGACTCTGTATTAGGGTACACACCACCCTAAAGACTGTACTGGGGCACTTGTTGTATTCCGCTTTAGGTGTCCATATATAGGCTTTCCTGAAACATGTCCTTATATAGGCACAATTCGCATTGCCCTTATATAGGCATAGAATCCCAGTCCTTATTTAGGCATTAGCCGTGCACTCCAAATACAGGCATGGTCACCGACATCCGTCCACCCTAACGTCACAACGAGTTCTTAGAAACCAGACCCTTAAGCTCTTGGGAGTTCCTCTAGCACAGGATTATTGATTTCTCCAAGAACTCATTTATTATGCATGAACCGCTATACCTTAAGGGTTCATTCCTGACGTCTTCCTCTGTCCGACTTCACGTCAATGCTAACATTCCAAGACACCTACCAGGTATAAATATACCTTCCCTTGCCCAAGCAAGTTAGGAGGAGACCTCGACTTTAGAGGAGCCCGTGTCCCGGCCTGACGCACTGAGAAGACACTGTCATCCCTGCTCGCAGAGAATCCAGCTTCCAGTGTTCTGACTCCCTTCGCAGGATGTTAGAGTTCGAGATCCGGAAAGAGATTCCCACCTCTCTCATTCTCAAGGTATGGAGCTGACTAGAACCTAGAGGTACTCTCGGCATACCAGACTCTTAGTATATCATACTATAGAATACTCCACCTACTTCTTACCTTGCACCACACTTAGGTTAGGTACACTGGGGTAGAACTAGCTTAGAGAAGCATCTTATGAGTACTCGCATTTTTAGCTCATGTTATTTATGTACGTGAATATATGCTAAAAGATAATGCTAGCGCAGTATTATTTCTTTCTACTGCTTACGCTGTACATTATATATCTTGCATATTGTCTTGTTATCATAACAGCTCATATCTCTTACACGAGAAACAAGACTGTTCAATAAATCCTTTTATTGAAACGCCCGTCTATTATTTCTGTGTAACTCTGAAGAAACTAAGCATGCACGATTAGCTGAGTGAAACTGTTAGCTATTGTTTCCACGATTCTGAGAGCGTTCCGATTCTAAAGGGAAACAAAGTTGTCATGTTTATGCGGTTGCCAGAAACTACTCCCTTCTTGTTTACAAGGAGTTTCTAGTGGCCTCTGAGCTAGCTGGCACAAAGTAATTAAGTTTAATATACTCGATAGGGACATACCGACCTCAGTCCTATGTCAAAACTATAGGCTATATTATTCCAATGCGCAGAGCCTATTAGGGAAATAGGAACTACACTACATGGCGCCCAACCGTTTGGTAAGGCAGTAATTAAACGCTAGATACTGAGTAACTCAGTCGTGCTTTTCTCTCAGAGACCCCTACTCACATACTCCATAAGACGTCTGGAGTGGGTAGGGTTAAATATCCGCCAAAGCTAAATAGGACAAAAATTCTATATATATTAGCTGTTTGGTTTGTTCAACGTTGAAGGATACAGTGTTCCAAAATATTGTGCACCTTATCTTTTTGTTTCCTTGAAACTTGTTCTGCATTTTTCAAAAAACAAATGTCCGAACACGGGGACAATAACACCGGGAACGGTGTAGCTGCGGCTGAACCAGTCGTAACAGCTTTTAATTTTACCGGTTTAAATGAAACCGAGGAGGGTGTTATAGACATCGCTCCAAACTTAAGAAGAGCCATCACTCTAAAACTTATAAAACACGGCCTACCACCAAGAGGGGGTAGTGCAGTTTTCGTGATAGAGGCACACGAATCCTTTCAGACAGAGGTATTCTATTCATGGATAGTATTCCCAGAATCAAATCCAGTAACAAAAGTGTTTCACTTCTACAAAGAAGATGAACCACCAGAGGAATATATTCCTTTCGAGGATATTGAAATTCCACTAACATACCAGGAGCATCAGCTCTGGTTTAAAGGCGCCCTAAAACATCACAAAAACATTACCAGGCGCGGTCCACTAGGTAGACCAGGAGCAACATGGCCGATTCTAGCCGGCTACACACCTCATCCTGACATTGAAGAGATGTCAGACGAGGAATTACTTACTCAACTTACAGAGTTAATAAAAATTTACAGACAATTAGTCCAATATGTCATGCAGACTTTCACAGTCCAACCACCATTGACCATTCCAAATCAAACCCCTCAACAGGGGAATACACTAAAAATTACACCACAAACTTTATACGCAGTCATGGGTAAAATGCCCACAAAACGTGAGCAAATTCCATTCTGGATAGCTCAAAAATTACTCAAATCGAAGCAGTATTTCCTAATACTAGCCCTTATGAGAAACACAGAATACTAACAATCTGTTTACCAATGGGGATCACACCACAACTGGAAGATTGCACCACTTGGGGCGCAGTCTTTGCTGCCATCTATACTAAAACACATGGTGTTCCATCAATTGCAGTAATACCAGATGTCCTGAAACAAATTCAAAATGAATACGGGGCAGAGCCTGCTCTGAATTTAGGTATGAAATTACTGAAAAATTTCGACCAGGTCTCAACAATAATATTATCTAATATTAAAGGGGAGGCAGCATCAGTGGCGATCCGCCAACGCTTAAGGGAATTTGATGCAACAGAACATCAACATGAACTACCCAGAATAATAGAACAATCTTATGCAGAATTAGGCAGAGATAGTTTGGGTGTAAAACCTTTGAAGCCAAAACTATCTGAAAGTCCTGAGAAGGACTCTATTAAACCAACTCCTACATCTTCTAAAAAGAAGTGGGAAACTAATAAACAAAATTCAAACGAGAAACATTCTCAATCCCGAGGTAGGTCTCCTCAAAAGGAGCCCTCTGAAAGGAGGTATAACCTCAGGAATAGGGATAATTTAAGAAAACCTGACAGGTATCAAGATACTGATACACGCTCCTCTCGTACCTTTCAGATATCGTCACAGACATCGGAAAGAAGAGGATGGTCAGAACAAAGAGAAGAACGCGTGAAATCCAAAGACGACAAACACGTTCAGAAAAATAAATCAAAACCTCAATTCGCAAAAAAGAAGGTAGCAGGTCTGAAGATCAGACATGCAGAGAATACTGAGAACACAACTCAAGAACGGAGAATGGGCTCAGACAATGCTGGACAGTGCAGCAGAAGTCACAATAGCTCGCCAGAACCTGAAGGAACTTCTGGAGATAGTGGACTTGAATGAGTACATCACAGTAGAAACTGTAGACACCAGGGTTAGTTCTCCACAAAAGTTATATGGAATAACACTCCGAATGGAGAGAGACATACCAAGAAAAGTGAAAGCACTCTTTTGGGAGAAACTTTTAAGGGGTTATGATATACTTCTAGCAGAAAAAGACTGGCTACCACAATTTGTCAGGGAGTGCCCACATGGTGAGGACATTATTATGCCTGCCTTCTCCAACCATATTCCAATTCACCTAAAATATAATTATGCCAGGAAATGGGCAGTTGCCCAGGCCCCAGCATTATATAAAAATCATGTAGGATGGGATGAGGACTCACCTCACCACAAAATACAGTTAAAAAATCAACCTACTGCACAAAGGCAGTAGCCAATAAAGCAAGAAGCTAAAAAACAGGTCAGGGAGATCTTAGATCAACTTGAATACCAAGGGGTGATTGAAACATGCACCTCCTCAATGAACAATCCTTTGTTTCCTGTATCCAAACCAGACAATACATATCGTCTAGTTTTGGATTACAGACACTTGAACACTTGTTCTAAAACATTTGCAGTGCAAAATGCACATAGTACAGCATTAATGAATAACATTGTGCGTAAAAAATATAAAACCACATTGGACATTTCAAATGGTTTCTTTTGTCAAAACATAGCACCTGAAAGCAGGTACTTAACAGCTTTCTCAATAATGGGGACCCAGCGTCAATTTGGTAGGCTCCCACAAGGGTTCAAGAACAGCCCGGGGTTATTCTCAGCGAGGGTAACAGAGTTACTACAAATTTATGATAATGAGGCATTGTCATATGTCGATGACATCTATCTGACAGCCGATGACCTAGATAGGCACTTGAACAGGGTGAGTACCATTATATTGGGCTTCGCCTCTGAGGGCTATAAATTCAACTTTAAAAATCCAGAATTGCCCATCTCAATGTCCTTTTCCTAGGATATGAGCTTTCAAGTGAAGGCAAGAGCTTGGCAGCTAACTTTCTAGAAAAGTGCGCGCTGCTCCAACCTCCAAAAACGCAGAAAAATTTACAATCCATCCTGGGTTTCCTAAATTTTGGAAGAACATACATTCTAAATTACGCAGAAAGGGTTAAACCTCTCTACGAATTAATCAAACCTGATTTTTCAACAAAACATTGGACACAGGAACACACAGAAAACCTGCGTTCACTCCAAGCTAACATGTTAGCAACAAATCACTTACAAACAGGCGTAAGTCAACGCAATTTAGTGATCCGAATAATTTCGGGTCAATGCGGATTCACCTATTTAACATTTAATGAGGGTGAAAAAGTACCAATAGCATACAAATCACATTTGTATACACAAGCAGAAATGCGCTTCACTTCAACAGAAAAAATACTAACAGCAGTTCAAACCGCTGTAGCAAAAGAAAGAGCTCCAGCTCAAGGAAAACGCATTATTGTCGTAACTCCAGTACCAGCCTTAGAGGCGGTCACAAAAGCGAGCATTCCAAATGCAAAAGCTTTACATCCTAGATGGATACAATGGGTTAATTCTCTTGCTGCAACAGATGTTGAATATGTTTTTGATCCTGATTTAAAAACACAAGCGTTCCTGCAATATGAACATGAATATCCTCTGCCCACTGAAATTCTGCCTCTCGATCAGTATGAATTTATAATTTACACTGACGGATCCGCACAACCCGCTACAGGGAGTAAGCAAGCTTACAGTGCAGCGTGCGCAATCGTTAAAGGTCGCATGCGCGATGGTAACTTCAGACTAATGGTCACTAAAACTCAATCTCTAGGAGATTGTACAGCTCAGCGAGCTGAACTACAAGCATTCAAACTGGCACTTGAAAATACAGATCGCGAATTCCCCACACTAATCGTGTGCGATTCTTTTTACTGTGTTCAGTCGTATAATGAATATATACAAAATTGGCTTGAAAACGGGTTCAAAGATGCAAAAGGTGGCACAATAAAGCATAAAATGCTTTGGGAACAAGTAGTTCAGTTAAAAAACGAACTACCAAAGGCTCACGTGATACACACGCTGAGTCATCAACGTGATGGCGTTCACGTTGCAGGGAATTCATTGGTTGACGAAGCCGCAAAGGGGGCTGTTCAGAAGGCTTCCGTAGCTGCGATCACTAGTTCAAAAACGAGAATAGACAGTGAGATATTGTTGGCTGTCAATGCTACAAGCAAAGGCAGTGGTGCAGCGTTACCTAAAAGGTTTCCACTCAAGTACTCTTATGTAATTGATGCGAACAACGTTCCTTTTGCTAGAATCCTTGGTGTGGGGGATAGGGTAATTCCAAACATGGAACGTAGAGCAGCTTTGATTTATGAAGCACATCTGGGGGAGGGTCTGTCACATCAAGGGATCTCTAAAACAATATTAACATTAAAAGAGATCTACTGGTGGCCTGGAATGAATACACAGATTCACATCTTCATCGATGACTGCATAGACTGCAATAAACTGCGTGATGCAGAACGCCACCAGACACCATGCTACTAAGTAGCCTGCCCAGTACAGACACCATTGTTAGACAGCATTAGACTATCTACGCTCAGGCGTCCTTATGGACAAATGCGATCCCACAAATACTAAGTCAAGGTTCCTATGGATATGGCCTCAGTACTCGGCTGACGCTCGAACTGTTATAAAAGATTTGCGAGTCTTTATCGGCACATACGCAATAGGCACACTACATTCTGACCAGGGCCCTGCGTTTAGCTCTCGGGCTTACAAAGAAGCCATGGCCAGTTTGGGCGTTGCATTGCAGTACTCCTCTCCGTTTCATCCTGAGGGAAATTCTGTTGTGGAAAGGAAAAACCGGGACATAAAGCAGTCTATAACAGCTAGAGTATTAGGTTCGGGTGATGGGTGGGTCAAACATCTTTATGGGGTCCAACGCTCATTAAATAATTTGCCAAGAAGTTCTCTAGGGGGGGTGGTCACTCCATATGAGGTCCTATTTGGGACAAGAATGTGGGTTCCCGATCTCGATTGTAAAGGCACAGTGGTGGAAAATAAACCCTTTGATATCAAAGATCGTTTGGCTGTTTTACAGGATCTAAATGAACTAAGATCGAAACAAAGCAACGTGTTCCTGAAGCCAACCACCACTGGGGAAAAACCGGCAGTCCCAGCAAGGCCTGTCTGGATCCCAAAAGTTGGGGATCTAGTCAGAGAGAAGATTGCGGACAAGAAGGAATTTGGACCTTCTTACAGACAACCAATACCTGTCCTAGCCATCCACGGAACAAGAACAGTACTTCTGCCGCCCCTTGCTGGAAAAAAGGAGAAAAGATTTGTGTCAATCGACCTCATCAAACCACAGTATGTGGCCAATACTAAATAGTAGGCCTCGTGGACTCCGACCTAGTAGCAGACGCACTCCCCTCGCTACTATCCAAGAGGTTCAGACTGAAAGACTCATAACCATCGAGAATTCAGCAGTAACAGATGAAGGACTAAGCAACAATGCTATGGAACTCATCCCTCTTGAAACTCAAGTAACAGTTCGTCCAGATACACCTGTCTACAACAACGTAACAAGTGATCAACTGGTTCCAGCGATTTCAACAACTCCTGATGCAATTCCAACAATTGACCGAACTGCTTCTGGCTATTTCATTAACTTTGATACGTTTTCTGAGGATCCCAGTGAACCTGAAACGACGCCAGCATCGAAAACTTTCAAGCAACAAGTTCAAGACCTTTTTCATTTCCTGAAAGAGACTTATCTGGTTTCACCATGGATTGAACTATGGATTATTTCTGGAATATTTTTCTTTCAGCTTTGGCTAGCTTTGGTTATGACTATCAGCATGCTTATAAATGGCAGATACATCCGTTTGGGCATTGAAAGTAAAAATGTGAACTTACTTTTAAAACCACACAAATCATCCCATCGTGAAACAAGAGACTTGTCAGCAGTGAACATCACAGCCGTTCCTATACAGGATGGTATAGTGTGGGACAAAACCGATTTCGATATCTTCGGCCCTACGGAACTTTTGAACATTCCACATTTATTTAAAATTTCACTAAGTGATTTTATTACCTCCAGTACCTATTCTGATGATTGGGACTTTGAGACTGTAAATGATATGATGTCTGACCTAGAAAGGTCTGCCGCGTTCTCTAACAATGAATACTTAGAGGGTTCATCAGACTATGAACAGCTTTATTGTTATAACCACTATGGTCATTATTTCTTGCATAAATCTGCAACACCTAGAAATGTGTTTATGTTTAACCAATGGGAACATTGTCCTACACCACCAAAAGGTAGTTCAAAAACGTTTGCAAATAAGTTTCCATATTTTTCAGGGTACAATATATCTGATCCAGAATCATTTTACTATAAAAATGTAAACAAAACAGGACAGAAAATTATGTTAACTAATACAAAACAAATTTATTCTGCAGCCTTTATTACCCAACTGTCTAGACAAGGATTTGACTTTTGGAAAGACACAATAGACACAAAAACTGTCTGGGGTTCTAAAGATTGGCAAGTGCAGGGGATTGAAGCTTTGTTTAGAGCATGTATCATCCCACATCAAATAATGTTTTTGAATGACACTGTGCAACAAACGTCTTGCCTTGGTTTAGCCAAGATCAAAGATATGAATACACCTTCTGTACCAACACCTGCAAGTAATAGCACTACACAGGAAGCGGTCACAGTAGACACAATACTACAAACCAACAGAACAGATCCTGATTGGAAAAAATGGTTACTCTGGCCCACAGACACAAACATCTGTCAAGAAAGATTCCTGAATAAAAGACAGGGCTTTACTATCCATAGGCCAGACCCACGATATGTTCAAAGACAACATCCAGGGGTAGTAACAACATACAGTGTAGGAAAATTGTGCCTTGACTGGTTACAAAAATCTACACTCGAGGATGTGAAATAACACTTATCTTTACTTAAAGAAGACGCAGACCTTAGGGAATTCTTGCTAGGACCAAGAAAACCGCGTCAAAAACGTTTCATATATGCCGGCATCTATGCTGCTTATAATGAGATATGGAAGGTTTCACAGGCAGAGGCCGCAGAAAGAATACGTGAACTTGATCGTATTAACTTAGAGAAAACTCTCTCTGTGGTCGACAATGGGTTAACAACTTTGTCATCCAGAATTTATTCATTGGACAACATTGTATCCTCTGCTATTGACATACTGGAACAAGATTTAGCCATGTTACAACAAGGCCAATCTCAGTTACGTTCTATTATGTTATTAAGCTGGACGCTGCAATCTTTGCGTGCGGGCTATGTGCCTTGGCGTTTTATCAACACGTCGTCTCTGTTTGCAGAATACAATCTAACTGATAAACAGATCGAACTGGCACAAAGGGGAGCAAAGTATACAGTGCTGAGCATTGAAAAACTGGAAAAATTACCATTCACAGTGGCAGAAAAACCAGCTACAGATTGGCTTATTCATGGCAAAATCACTCTGCCTGTCACTACTTTTCAGTTTCAGTATTGCCTCAAACAAATGCAAGCAGGCAAATATGAAAGGTTGGGTAAAGAATACATTAAAACATCCTGGGATTTACCTTACGACTACAGATGTTGGAGTGGGGATCGTGAAGTGTTTCTAAGCGGTACACACTGTGAAAATGCACTAAGCGGTTCACTCATATGTCAGGGCATTTCTTTACACGGGGCTTGTAATGGTTCTGTGGCAAACTTGTCCTGCCACCAGCAAGGTACACCAGCTGCTGTGATTGATCCAATGTTTGGCCAACTTTCTAATGGGAGTTACCTCACGTTGAATGATCAGAGTTGCTGTGGTATGTTGCCAGGCATCCCATATCTGGTAACGGTCGACTCCAGGGTTACTTGCTGTATGCAAGTATTGTTCCCCCAAACAGAGACAGTCAGGGAGTCGCCTCTATGGCCTTCATTGAATGTTTCTTTTATACGTTTTGATACTTTAAGCAGAATGAAAGCCATGCTTTTGCAACAAACCGTGCCTTTGACCTCGGCCAAAGAAATCTATGATTTACAAATTGCAAGGACTTCGGCTGAGATACAGGCTCTAATTCGTACAAACTGCCCTATACATTTCGCAGAAATGATGGGACGTATCTTTAACATGTCTGATACGAGCGGAATTGTACATGTATTTAAGACCATCTGTTCAGGACTATTAGCACCTTTTCAGGCAGTCCTCGGAATCATCCCAAACTTCGCACATTCGGTGTTTGGTGGTGTGCCATTAATTCTAGCACTTGTTGCAGGAATCTTATTTCTATTCCTAGTATTACGCTATGGCAAGCCTATTCACCGGCATCACTCCCAGCAATGTGGAAAAAGCTCTCCTAGAACGGAAGTGCCGTGAGCGCATAGTGCAACTTCTTGGCATACCTCGTCTACGGGAACTTAATACAACATGGTTTCTGTCATTCAGACCAATCTGGCAAGATTGCATCTTACCTGTTCTACGCTGCCTGCTTTGCAGTGAAGAATGCGTGCTAGACACCTGTCTAACACTCCCATCAGTCATGCCAACGGATATCGATACTCTGCTGGACCCGATAACGGCCCATGCTCTGTGTTGTCCCCAGAGGCTACCAATCCTGATGACGGCATTCATTGAGATCTCACAGACGCTTCCTGCTGCTGCTGAGGTACGAGATGGATCAACAGGCACACAGGTAACAACGGACGCGAACATTGCTGCGGCATCCTATGCTGAAGGCGATGCTTCTCATCTCTGTGCGATTAACCTTCTGAACGAGGTGTTCCAAATGTCACCAACATCGGTAGACAATATTTTGTCTATTGAAATAGATGATTTCATGTTTACACCTGACCCATACACTGACTTTGATTCGGCTCACAGTGTACAAGGGACGCAATGAATTTGGCCTTCATATTTTCAAAACTTGGAACTCTTCCTAAAATTGAACTTTTCTTTTTTTTTTTTTTTGAAAATACATGGCAAAACAATCTGCTTACAGTAGAACTATTCTTATAAAACGGACTTCTTTGAATACTTCCAGGGACACATTGTCACCTTATCTGTCTAAAATTTCATTTAATACCATGATATGCAATGGCTTTGATTTTTGAAAACTTATCAACCATTTCGTCATATGTATATATTTCTGTTTATTCATTCATGTTGCATTTTATTTATAATATATGCTTAGAATGCAAAAATGCTTTAAAATGTACAGTACCGATTGCATTTAACAGTTTACTTTTAAACTTCTTTTTAATATGCTTTTAGAACTGTTTTTAGCAACATGTGGTACTCAGTTTAAATGTATAGCATTTAATGTTTAGCATTTAGTATTATCGTTCATTCGAAAGTGGAGTGGGTGTTGTATTCCGCTTTAGGTATCCGTATATAGGCTTTCCTGAAACATGTCCTTATATAGGCACAATTTGCATTGCCCTCATATAGGCATAGAATCCCAGTCCTTATTTAGGCATTAGCCGTGCACTCCAAATACAGGCATGGTCACCGACATCCGTCCACCCTAACGTCACAACAAGTTCTTAGAAACCAGACCCTTAAGCTCTTGGGAGTTCCCCTAGCACAGGATTATTGATTTCTCCAAGAACTCATTTATTATGCATGAACCGCTATACCTTAAGGGTTCATTCCTGACGTCTTCCTCTGTCCGACTTCACGTCAATGCTAACATTTCAAGACACCTACCAGGTATAAATATACCTTCCCTTGCCCAAGCAAGTTAGGAGGAGACCTCGACTTTAGAGGAGCCCGTGTCACGGCCTGACGCACTGAGAAGATGCTGTCATCCCTGCTCGCAGAGAATCCAGCTTCCAGTGTTCTGACTCCCTTCGCAGGGTGTTAGAGTTCCAGATCCGGAAAGAGATTCCCACCTCTCTCTCAAGGTATGGAGCTGACTAGAACCTAGAGGGACTCTTGGCATACCAGACTCTTAGTATATCATACTATACAATACTCCACCTACTTCTTACCTTGCACCACACTTAGGTTAGGTACACTGGGGTAGAACTAGCTTAGAGAAGCATCTTATGAGTACTCGCATTTTTAGCTCATGTTATTTATGTACGTGAATATATGCTAAAAGATAATGCTAGCGCAGTATTATTTCTTTCTACTGCTTACGCTGTACATTATATATCTTGCATATTGTCTTGTGATCATAACAGCTCATATCTCTTACACGAGAAACAAGACTGTTCAATAAATCCTTTTATTGAAACGCCCGTCTATTCTTTCTGTGTAACTCTGAAGAAACTAAGCATGCACGATTAGCTGAGTGAAACTGTTATCTATTGTTTCCACGATTCTGAGAGCTGTTCCGATTCTAAAGGGAAACAAAGTTGTCATGTTTATGCGGTTGCCAGAAACTACTCCCTTCTTGTTTACAAGGAGTTTCTAGTGGCCTCTGAGCTAGCTGGCACAAAGTAATTAAGTTTAATATACTCGATAGGGACATACCGACCTCAGTCCTATGTCAAAACTATAGGGTATATTATTCCAATGCGGAGAGCCTATTAGGGAAATAGGAATTACACTACACACTCACCACCCCACAACACTGTAATAGGGTACACACCATCCTACAAGACTGTACTGGGGCACTCACCACCCCCACAACACTGTATTAGGGTACACACCACCCTACAAGACTGTACTGGGGCACTCACCACCCCCACAACACTGTATTAGGGTACACACCACCCTACAAGACTGTACTGGGGCACTCACCACACCACAACACTGTAAAGGTACACACCACTCTTCAAGACTGTACTGGGGCACTCACCACCCCACAACTCTGTACTGAGGCAAACAAGCACACAATTAAGCACACGAGACATGCGCAGCATAAAAAACTAAACGAGCCCAATATAGAGTAAAAGACTCAAGAACCATTCAGCAACATATTCCACACACCATTACAAGGCAAGTAACGACAAAGGGGCCCATAAGAGTAAAATACATGTAGGCAGGAAACCCAAAATAGCAACAGGCAAAACCACTCCGCATGCAGCACACAAGTATTACAAACAATAGCAGAAAGAAAGTCATTTACTCCGGTGAGCGATCTCTCACCCGAAGTCCTCACCCATGCTGTATACTAGTTGACAAACTCCATGTTGCTACAATAAATATGAAAGTGGCTGGACTGGAACTTTCCTTGAGGTTTACAGGGTGCACTCCGACTTTGAAGACTTCACGCTATAATGGTCTCTTACGCAGTGTCAGTAAACTGTAGTTACACGCGCTATCCAATATGAAGGTGTCCATCGGTTTCCAAAACGTCAGGTTGCCGCAGAGAAGAACAAACTCCACAGTGGAGCTTTGACGTAGAATGAGTTCCCTTCAGAAGTGGGGTAACAACAGGCCTCTAACAACAAGCCGGCTCCAATCCCAAGATGGTTGCACGTAGTTCACGCCGTGCAGGATGGCTCACGGCGCGTCAACGCAGCAGAGCGTCCCTCAGCAGCCAGACAACAATGACATCGTCACAGAGGCTACCTCGCTACTCCACGCGACTCCACAAATGAGGTGAGACGACGCGCACTATTGGAAATTCAAACTGCAGAGTGGCGGTTTTACAAGCTCCATTGTACAAACACGACAAGAACAGGGCAACCAAAAACAGAAATAGCCTCACCCCACATGGCCTCTTCATGCAGGCTGCAGCGAGACGAATGCTCGCAGTTGTAGAATCGTTCCTGCAGACAAAACAGGGAAACATGCCAAAGAAAAGTTGCGGTGCAAACCAAACCGTAGCTTGCTGACACAATCAAATGTAAACGTCACGTTAGCAAAGTGTCGAGCAAGTTCCCCTCCAGTGCAGAATCACCCAAAACTCCTCAACAAAAACTCACGCAGTTGCTGGCTCCATCAAAACACTGCCTCCAAGAACACGCAGTTGGCAGACCCAAGTTCAAAGTAGAAAGCCTAAATCAGAGCTTAGATCAGAACTCAGCAACTCCTTGTGCCTGAAAGCACACCCAAATTCGCAGCAGCACAGCAAGGTCCATACAATCCCTTGATGTAAGGAAGGTGAAACACCTCAAACAGGCTGTCCAGTTGGTAAAGGACACTGGTGGGGCTAGTAAGGGCGTTCCCCTCCTCCAAGTTTCAAGCTTGTTCAGCACATATCTCACTAGTAGTTTCCAGTAGTACAGTTCATCATCAGCTCTCTTTGTTAGAAGATCCAGGTTTCCACAGCAGTTTCAAATGTAGTTGATATTCCAATGCACACAGGTTCTTGTTTCAAATCGTCGCCAAAAATGTTGTAATTGAAAGTCCATTAGCTGAGGTGTATAATATAAAGTTGGTTTATTCAAGCTTAGTTACAGGGTAAGTTTCAGGTAAGTAATTAGAAGATGGTAAATAGAAGATTGCCCCACCAGGAGCAGCCTCCCTGCTGCTCAGCCTGCAAGCTCCAACTGACACTCAGCACATCCACAGGCACCCAAACATCCTGTGACATCACCAAACATTCCGCATTCCAATCATAACCAAGCACTCCAGCACTCATCCTGGCTGAGCAGTAGGGAAGGCGTAGCTAAGGAAAAGGAATAGTAACACTTAAGTTATAACAGAATCCTAACCCTGGGAATGCGTCAGATTCCTACGCCTCCCCATGGGAGGTGTAGGAGTGGCTCAACGAGAAGAAGTACTTTTATTTCTCCTTGTTTTTTCCTCTTTCTATGCGTGCTGCATTCCGCAGCATTCACATAAAGATGAAAATGCCATCAATCATTGTTTTTGTGCAGGAAGGTGTCTCTTCCTGCACAAAAACAATCATCCCTGTAACGCAAGCACCCTTGTAGCATGACGCAAGGGCGTCTGTGTTGGCGCACGTCTGCTGTTTGTGCGCCGGTGCAGGGGAGAAGGAGAGGAATGCGTCTAAATTTATGGAAATGTGGACCTCAGTATTAATTTGTACTATATGACAGTCATTTATGTTCATCTCTCACTTCTCGTTCAGTCCAGCCCAGCAAGGAGATCAAGCTGGTGTCTGCGGTTCGCAGGAGCAGTGTCACATCCTTGGCCGGTTCTAACAACAGTAGCTACTTTGCCACCCCTCCGAGCCTGGGCTTCATGCCAACTGTCGAGTGTAACCCCAAGTCAGGTAAGCTATGGGCTGCTTGTGCCTCACTCTGTGTCAGCACATCTCTGCATCAGGCCAGAAGTACGGACCGGCGACTTAGAAAGAGTGCCATGGGCAGTCTACTCTGCCCCTAGGGAGCCATGTCTGGGGTGCAGTGGACCCCTCAAATCTCTGGTCTCCTGTGCCCTGCTTTAGGGTGACCACCTCCTCCCAGGTCTCAGATTGCAGTCATGGACTTTTGGATGATGGCCTAATACATTCTGCAGTAGTATTGATTTGTTTCCATTAAAATAACATCTGAAATCAATCATTATTAGAGGAACAAATCAGGAGACAGAGGCCATATCGAACTACAGTAAAATGGTCACCCTCCCCTGCATCTCCTGTACTAAAGGCAACTACACAGGCCATCAGACTAGAGACATGGCCTTGAGATGTAGCTTTGGACGAAAGTGAGACAGAAAACAAAACTAAAGCTGCACTTCTAGAACCATAAGTCTTGGAGCCTTGCACTCTGCATACAGTGCGTAATTTGTACTGGTGGTTGTAGGTGGAGGGCATCAGCACTGGTCCAATTTCATCATAACATTTTGACACAGAGCAAGAAAGGCAGAAAAGGGATAAAGAAGGACAAAGAGAAATATTGGAAAACAGTTACAAAAGGGAAAACGCAGGGATGAAAAAGAACCTGAAAGAGTGAGGAAAGAACCCAGACGTGCAGGATGGTGAAAGAAAGAGTTGTGCAGTGACTAAAGACTAGGCTGCTTGGTATACAGCAACCCAGCATTCAGCAGTACAGGAGGCGGTTTTAGCATCACTAATAAACATGCTGCAGTGTAAATGTTGTCATAGGGAAGTGATGGTGTTTGGGCTATTTGCACATAGTGTTGAATGTTATGATAAGCGATACATGTCTGTGCATGGATCCCCAGAGAGAGTAATGGGCTTTTAGATGCTAAGGGGCAATTCACAAAGGTAGCGAGCAAAGCTACCAAATTCCTTCAGGGTGTTCCTCACACAGAGTGAAGAAAACACCTTTAGGTTTTTTTAAAGACCCCTCACCCACCAACCTAGTTGGTAGCAAGCTTCATCATTGAGACCCCAATAATGAAGCATGCCACCAACTAGGTTGGTGGGTGAGGTGTTCTTTTAAAAAACAAAAGCCATTTTTTTTCTCTCTGTGTGAGGGACACCCAGAAGGAATTTGGTAGCTTTGCTCGCTCCACTTTGTTTATGGCTATTGTGATGGTAACTCTTCTCACTCTCCCCTTTGTTATTCTGTCTATTCACAAAGGTAAACATATACATGATTATCACCCTATAGTAAAGTTTAAGGGAAAAGTTTATTAAAATTAAAAATAAACTAGTAAGCATATTCTAATGTTATTTTAAGTAACTTAATTTAAAATATTTACGTCAAAGGTAGATAAAAAAATACTGCATTTCAACTAATTTTTTTATTAAATATTTAATTATTTTTGTTATATTAATTAAAATTATATTTTCAAAAATTCAAATAAAACAAATCTCACCTGAAGTATAACATTTATATTTATTTATTGTGTAGTAACAATTATTTAAAGTTGTGTACACATATAATTTAAATTATTTTTAATTAAAGTAAAATTAATGTTAAAATTAAAAAGGTTATTAACATTTTGTATAGTAAATACATATTTAAGTTGTATTTATATAAAAAATGTTGACATCGAATTCCACGTATTTATATTTAAAAAAAAGTTAAAATAAGTTAATTAATTTTAACATCATTTCTTATGGGCTCTTATTTTGAGGGGCCATTATTTTCTATGGGTGGGTGTTGCAGTACTTAATCCACCCCAGAGCTGAAGTACATTTACAACTGTTATGGGTCTTGTTTGGCTGTAGTAACTATGGAAGTGCAGTTTGGCAATAGCAATGGGCTTAACCTTTTGTGGGTGGGTGCATGTCGCTCCCTAAAACCCTCCATTAAACCCTCCCTAACACCCTCTCATGTATTTGAAAACATCTCCCATTTTCCAGCCACTCCCACCATTCCCTCCAACATTTGCTCTTAAAACATATACAGAGTTGGACAGAGATCTATGCATGTAAATGATAGAATAGGTGGAATCATAGACCTTTCACAAGTAGGTTAGAAGATTACATTTTGTAGTATGGTAGTAATACTATTCTTACTACTTAACATACTACAAAAATGCAAACGTAGTTTGACACTGTCCAGCTGTGTCAACAGAGCATCATGGAGCCACCTGTCTCTCTGCATGTGAACTTGTGACTTGCAGTCAGCTATTTCACTGCATGAATGTTGCCCATGGGTGAGTGACTGATGGTCAGATGGTGTGCACATGGTTCTACTCTTGGTGACTACCTCTGGTGAGTGAAAAATGCCCTTGCAAAAGTCATGATGCCTAAGACACACAGTCCAAGGAATTAAAAATATAATTTGATCCAGTGCATGGTGGCTCTTTTATGCAGAAGAGGCATCCGACTGTGCCCACTTTGTGGCCCTCAAAAGATAACATTTTATTGTGAGCAAGTTCCCTCATGGAAGGATAAAGCCTCATGCTTGTTAGACATTGCCGTATGCCGGGCAATTATTTGCTATGTGCATGGTGCGCAAGGCTCACCCATTTCCCTAGGACACAGTCGGTAAAACAAAATCTTAAAACTGCAGAAGGCCAGACACGAGGTCTAAGGTCTGTACATGGCTTTGGCATTATGCCATCATGTGTGAAGATGGACTTGTGTGAGCTGTGGGCTATGAATTTAGGACAGTGGTGCCACAGTTTTGACCAATCCGATTTTGTGTAGAGCACATCACCCGCCTTTCAGTCAGTTCCCTGATATGAGTCCTTTCTGTTACAGTGTTAAAGCGGAAAGTCACAAATGAGGAGCTGTTATCCCCGGGAGCGCCTTACCTGAAGAAAACCCTAACGGTGAGTCATCTGATAACATACCAAATTCAACAAACAACCCTGTTTTATAGTCTGCTCATTAAAATGTATAAAAACTGCAATCCATGTCAACGACCAATGGAAGCTCCTATTGGTCTTTCACATTTCTGATTGGCTAAACAAAAAAGCGGATTATTTGTAGTTGATGTGCATTGTAATGGATATCAAAAAATACTTGGAGCTCTGCAGGGATAATCAAAATTTCAAATGACTGAAATTCTGACTACTAGTTGATAGGTTTCCATCACACTGATTTTGTTGTAGTCAGTACTGTTCCACTTTTTGGACAGATCACAAAAAAAGACGATGTTGTTTCAGATTCAGCGACATTCAAGCCATTTCTCTTGCAGATTGTAGGAGATGCTGTAGGCTGGGGCTTTGTGGTTCGCGGAGGGAGACCCTGTCACATCCAGGCTGTAGACCCCGGTGGCCCAGCCTCTGCAGCAGGCTTGAAGGTAAGGTAATTCTATATGATGACCCGAGAGAAAGTCCTTAGACCCATGGAAGGGCACTTGCATTGCTGCCTTTCCTGCGTACTAGATGATTTTGTGCAATTTTAACGCAGTGCAGTTTATCACTGACATTGTCACAAACAGACCAATGAGATAACGACTTTTGCATCCATTGACCAGTGTAGTTTGTGCCTCTATGCACTTGGTTCATGCAGATGTTTTTGTACTGATCCAAGTGTCCAAATGTTGATACAAAATTGCTCTGCCCCTGTCGTGTACCACGTAATCTGGCCTGATGTGGCATTCTTATTTCAGACCCAAAAGAAGACTAAATTACATTTAACGCACATATCCTGAATCAAACTTTTGACAGTAAAGAATGTGATGCTGACATAAACCCAGGTCATACCTCCTTAGGCAATATAACAAAGCTTTATACAATGCCAATAAACAGTACATTTCCCAGCATCACAAAATGTAGCATTACCTTCTACCACTGACGTTTGAGACTGAACTATTATTCTCTTAAAATACGTTGTATTTCCTTTTTTATTTGAATCATGTTCCCTTTTTAGCACAGTTGATGTGCTATTAATGGCTACTTACCTGCCCTGTGGCCATCACTGACTTCTTGTGCAACTACATGCCAGGGACTGTGCAGAAGATCCCCATACCAAAGGCTGTCTCTTCCAGGGGAGGCACTCTCATCTCACATGATAGTCTGAGAAATTGGCCAGAACAGCATATATTGCACACGTGCTGGGCAATTGCACTGATGACAGATGCAAAATGTAGTCATCAAATTGGTCTAAACATTTTACTGCAAACCCTCTCACACAATTGCAAACTCATCGTTCTAATCTTACCTTAATGCAGTGGGAGGTCTCCCCCACCCCCGAGAACATTCTAAAGAAATTGAAACGATTGATATGCTTTAAAGCACAATTTTCTTTTGAAATTGGAAGAAGGCACAGGTTGTACAGGAGCTCCAGAAGGCAAAAAAAAAAATCATGCTGAGTGGCCCCTTCAAATCTTTAAGACCATTATAAAATGAATATGACCAACTAATGTGTATTAGAGTACAATCTACTCATGAAAAAGGCTAAAAGACATAGGGCCCGATTCACAAAGGTAAGTCTGATAGCAAAAGTCTAACTTTACGACTTTTGGTATTCATCGAAGAGCATTTACAAGTAGTAAAGTTAGACTTCTGTCTCAGTTTTGGTCTCAGTTAAACTTAAGACCAAAACTTAAGTTTATCTGAGACAAAAGTCTAACTTTACTACTTGTAAATGCCCTTTGTGAATACCAAAAGTCGTAAAGTTAGACTTTCCTCTCAGTTTACCTTTGTGAATCGGGCCCATAGATTGTAGAGGTAGGTCCCATAAGCTAGTTGTGAAAATGGCATTTCTTTCTATAATTTTTTAATAATGTTTGTATTATATTTTCCTTCACTATTACCTTTCACATCCTTTGCCTTTCCATCTGCCATATAATATGAGTAGTATTCTACTGTGAAGCGGTAGGATGGAAAAATGAAAAAGCACACACATCTCCTAATCTCAGATTTTGGAAAGCCAATACCAATGTTTAGGTCTCGCCTGGCGAAAGCAGCGCATGCGCTGCTCTCGCTATTGCGAGTACCTTTTGGAATCAATTCTGCCGAGGGCTTTCATGCACGCGTCTGCATGGACAAACATGGCTGCTCTCGCCATTTGTCCATAGCAAACAGCATGCGCGTGTCCGTAGGAACTGTGAACAGTCCGACGCCATTTTGTTGCCATAGCAACAAAAATGCCGCTTCGCGTGTGCTTTTAATTAGCGGGGGCTTCGCGCGATCGCTTTCGCGATCGCTTTCACTTTCACGGCCGCTTGTTTTTTTTACAATCTCGATCACTTTCACTTTTGCGATCCTTTTACCCTGTCATATTCACCCAACAACCGACCAGGCGGACGGTGCTTTTGTGTTTTGTGCGATGTAGTGTGTGTGTTACTGTTGTGTTAAGTGTGTTACTGTTGTGTTCTGTGTGATGTCCTGTGTGTTGTGGCTCGTATTCTCCCAACAGCTGACCGGGGGAATGATGCTGTTGTGTTATGTGTCCTGTGCCGTGTACGTTGTGACAGCTGACCTTGCGAAGAATGCTGTTTCTGTGTGATGCTCTGTGTTTTACTGTTACATTCTGCACAAGGTCCTGTGTGCTATGACGTGTCTCACAACAACCGACCGGCCAAGCAAGGATGCTGTTGTATTCTATCTGATGTGCAGTGTGTTGTGACGTTTTCTCCCAAGAACTGACCTGGCGAACGATGCTGTTGTGAGTTTATTTTAGCACTTGGGAGAACAAACATTTTCTTTCTGTTTGCTGTGTGCTCGCCACGTCTGGGCATTTCCAGAGGTTTCTTCTGTGCTTGAACGTGAGAGCGGGGGTGAGAACGGCTAAAGTTGCCGGCGCCCGTTAAAACCATAATTACTTTCAAGCCAACAAAAGTACAGGAAAGTTTTTGTTTGTATTTCGCTGTTGGTTTGTGAGCCGCTGCTGGCTGGTAGTCAGCAGTGTGGAAGTAGATACCTTTTATCTCAAGATACCTCGAGAGTATCAAAAGTTTGGCTTGTGTGGTTTTTTTTGCCGTTGTTTTACTTGTAATTTGATTCCGTTAAGTGAAGAATCCCGCTTTTTTTGTACAGGTTTAATGCAGCTGCCTGGAAAGGGTTTGGGGGTGAAAGGGTAATAGCATCTTAGCATGCCTTTTCACATTATCATGAAACCGAGACTAAAATCATGCAAATTTATCAGAAAGGACACGGATTCGTTTTTTTTTGCATTGCCAGTTTATTTTAGGGTTACAACCAGAGATTGTGTTTACGCTTTTTAGGTCTCGCCTGGCGATAGCAGCGCATGCGCTGCGCTCCCCATGCGACTGCCTTTTGCAATCGATTCTCTGAAAGTCTTACATGCACGCGTAGGGATGGACAAAGATGACTGCTCTCGCCATTTATCCAAACCTAACAGCATGCGCGTGTACGTACGGACAGTGGACAGTCCGACGCCATCTTGTGCCAATAGCTTTCTATTGTCATGGCAACCAAGCTTCTTATCAGAAGCTTCGTCACGCTGCCTTGTTTTTATAGCGCGAACTTCACCCGAAGGTATCCGGTATCAGAGCGCTTCTATTTCTCCTTGCCGCACCAAATATTTCTCTTTGTCATCTCTTCGTCACGCTGCCTTGTTTTTATAGCGCAAACTTCACCCGAAGGTATCGGGTATCAGAGCGCTTCTATTTCTCCTTGCCGCACCAAATATTTCTCTTTGTCATCTCTTCTCTACGTTTCTCTTTCTTTCTATTATCTTTCATTTGGTCTGTGTTTAACTCTTTCCTCTCCCTTCTCCCTACCCCTCTCTGCCGTATAGTGGCTTCCTCCCTGGCTTCCTCTCTATTAATTATTTTTTCACTTTGTGTTCGCCCAGCTTTCTTCTTCATCTCTCTCTCTCTCGAGTGTTTTTTGCTCCACACTTTCATGCCTACTTTCGGGGACCCTCTCTTCTTTTCTCCTCAACAGAATCAACCGCAGCTGCGAACAAGGCGCATACGAACACCACCAACTGCACCTGCAGTGCCCATGAGCAATAAAAGATGCACCTGGGGTATCTGTGAGCACCAACTGCCCCTGCAGTGCATGTAAACACCTATAACTGCAACCAAGGCACCTTTTAGAACAACCGTGAGCCCCTAAGACACCAGTGTCCCTCCTGCGAGCAACACCACGTACCGAGGCACCGGCAAGCACCACTTGACTCCACCTGCAGTGCCTTGCATGCGCCAATAGCGCCTAGAGTGTTTGCAAGCATCACCCACTACAATTAATACCACCGCAGGTAATCCCCAGCCCAATAACTGGAGGACCTTTGGGCGCCACTAGTCGCACCTCTTTTACCTACAACCACTGTCCACTGCACCTGCTGCACCCCGTGAGCGCCAGCAAATGCATTTGTGGCATATGTGTCAGTGAAAGGAACGATAAACGCTCCCTAGTGCTTCCTTAAACCACGATTCTACGTCTGTTGCGGGTACACGTAGCAAGTCATGAGGATGTCCACGTGACCGCATTGGAGATTAATTCCCCTCATTTTCACGAGTTGATTCATGTGACCCTATGTGAATTTAAATGTGACATTCTGTCCGTTCTCGGGCAGAGGTTTTTTTAGCACGTACTTTGTGGTAGGAGCAGGGCTTTAAGTGGGATGAAAAAGCTGTGAGGTCTCTCCAAGGGGCGTGGCCGATGTAATTAAGGGCGTAGCTTAAAAACACCTACGCTAAATATGTGTGTTTTTCATTGCTTGCCGCCCGACTGGTGTTTTGATGCTCCTGTCATTGCATCCAGATATATAATGCAAGTAACATTACACCTGCAACAAGCCAGGACTATTGCTTTGTCAATGGGTGTTAGTTGCATAAGATAAATAAGCAACAAGTATGGCTTCGTTGTATAGAATATTGAAAATGCTTCAGTTCTGAAATGATGAGACTGAAAGAACAGTCTCTTTGAAGTTACATCAAAGCAGTGGAGGGTGGGACTGCTTCAAAGCTAAGATTGTTTTTCCACCCAAGGGTGAGGGCAAAAATGGAGAGCCCGATATGGAGCTCTCTTAGCACCTGCTTTTTAGAATTGCCGGCGCTGAGCACCGGCAGGACCCAGCTCACTTAAAGCCCGGGTAGGAGATACAAACAAGCATTAGAATGCAATAGGTCTCGCCTTTCATTAACTTAAAGCCATTTGCTTTGCTATACAATTCCATTAGCAAAGCAAATGGCTTTAACTTAATCAAAGGAGAGACCTATTGCATTTTCAATGCTTGTTTTTTTTAGGCGCAGGAAGGTGACATCGTTGTGATGCCAGAGTTGTATTGAGAGACCACAAGTAAGCAAATGCTATTTTGTCCGGGGGCCTGAAAATCCTAGCAATGCTCCTAAAACAGCAGCCCTTACTTACCCCTTAGGTTGCATAGACCTTAGAGGTTGGGATAGTAGTTCTACCTGCTAAAGTTATAGTGACATTAGAGGTGCAAACATATCCCATACTTTACACCAAACATACAGGCTAGGTCATAATCAGGGTTCCTGGAATTTTGCCATTCGTTTGCTACTGCATTTTCCATGTAATTATTAATTTTCAGCACAGGCAACAGTGCCATCTGCTACATATTTTACAAATTTAAATGCAAATATTTCCAGCTCAGATGAATCAAAAGTTACTAAATAAACAGTGGACATGTGATGCAGCACACTTGGACACACTTTGGAAAGTTAGCTGGTCCCTTTTCAGCTGTTGAATGTAGTACTCTGGTATTAAAAAAGGTACCTAAATGCTGAAAGTATCTAGATAGAATCAATGCCTCCAACTGATGGTCTGGAGAATAATTTTAATTTGCAGCATGAAAGAAACCTTTCATATTTAAATGTAATTTGAACAGAATTAAAATAATGACTCATGCTGCCCCACAGATATCCCAAGGCAGAAGGCATTGAGAGAGTGGAAAAATCCCAAACGTTTTACTACTGTTTGTAAAGTCGGATATCTTGAATCTCAAGTATATCCTAGTGATACCCTTATGCTCACATAGGTATTGTACAATACCGCTACACAGGTCTTTTACATAATGGAATGAGGTCCTTCCAGAGCTTCATACTGTTGACCCAGAACAAATCCGAAACTGAAAACCAGTTTAAAACATATTTGGGATGCACAAAATAAAAGAGGCTCACGTTTTATTATTACATGTGAACATGTCCTTCTGTTTCCTTCTGACTACAACATTATGGGGCCTATTCACAAACTGCATTTCATAGTATTGAAAGTAGTACTACAGTAGTACTATTCGTAAACTACAACATGCCATTATTAGAACATTGGAATGTTGGGAGCTCTATTGAAAACAATGGAGTGCTCCGGGCTTCTAACGGCCGGTAGAAGCTCGGAGCATCAACATTCCAATGTTTAACAAAGGCCTCACGGAGCCCGAGGGGTGTTTAACCCCCTCGGGCTCCATGAGGCCTTTGTTTTACAAATTAGAACATTCTGCCCTCTAGGGGCGGAATGTTCTAATGACCTCAGAGCCCTCCGTAGCGGGCTCTAGCGGCCATTAAAGGCCCACTCCCTTGTTAAAGGCCCTCACCAACACTGGAACGGACCTTTAATGGCCGGTAGAGCCCGCTATGGTGGGCTCTAAGGCTATAATAAACCTATATCCGAGGCCTATGCATCAGCCTGTCTTGCCTTTTCTGTGCAGAGATCCCCACACACATCTTTATACGCTTTTGTAGTAAATGTGGGAGGGACGGTAGAGTGGCTTGAAAA
Source organism: Calotriton arnoldi (assembly GCA_963921515.1). Lineage (NCBI taxonomy): Eukaryota > Metazoa > Chordata > Amphibia > Caudata > Salamandridae > Calotriton > Calotriton arnoldi. The sequence continues at coordinate 796,613 of CAWUFW010002974.1, forward strand.
TTGGAATTACTTAATCCTAAATGGGCGGGGTTTAGGGACATTAAGATATGGGACATGTTAATAGAAACACTCACAAAAGGGTAAACAACTAATGTTAAAATAATTACATTATTTCAACATTGTTATTTTATACCTATATTTATGTATTGCTCTGTCCTGCTACAGAAATTCAAGGCTCACTCAATTTTGGTGCTGGTGCTGGGGCGGTGGGTGTCATCCCTGTGTCATATTTCAGTAATCCTCAAATGAATACCTGCACTCTGAGATAACTTCAGTTGCAGATTTCTTTATTGGTGAAGTGGCATAAAACGCCTTGCTCAAATCAAAGGCATTACACTATGTGATCAACATAAATAAAAAAACTAATGATAGACCATGACAAAAGATGCTATACACCTTTCATCTTTAGTCTGTTTGAACCATGACTCCATGTGAAAAGCAGACTCAGCACACACTCTCCATTGTGTGGTTACAGCTCCACTTATCCATACACTTTGGGGCATATGTATGAAAAATCCGTTTTGCGAGTCCTTAATAGCGATTTTTAGCGAATCGCTATTAAGGACTCGCAAAGGCAATGTATGTAGGATTCGCAATATTAATTGCGATTCCTACGTATTCTTAATTGCGAATCGCAAATTGCGATTCGCAATTAGGAATACCCTCTCCTTCATTCCTATGGGCCTAGAGGCCCATAGGAATGAAGGGAAGACATTCGCAATTTGCGAGTACCCATTAGGTACTCGCAAATTGCGAAATGCAATTTCAAGGTGCAACGGTGTCAAAAGGACACCCTGTTGCACCCCTGAAATGAGCATGTGTGCACATGTGAACGCACATACATGCCCTAAGGGCATGTATGTGCGCCACATGGCACTTTGAAAAATGCCAAAAAGTGCATTTTTCAAAGAAATCGCAAATTACCACCAACTTGAAGGTGGTGGTAATTTGCGATTTCCAAAGGCAAAATCGCACAACTTGGGTGCTTCAGGAATTGCATTTAAGGAATCGCAATTTATGATTCCTTAAATGCATTCGCAGAATAGGGAATCGCAAATTTTGCGATTCCCGATTGTGCGAGGGCCTTTTGGGATGATACATCCCAAAAGGCTTTTTCCCGTTCGCAAATGGGCCGATTCTGAGAATCGGCCCGTTTGTGAACGGGAAATAGGCTTCATACATATGCCCCTTTGCTCACATATAATTACAACTTTCAAAGAGTTTTATTGTATTTCGCAATGGAACAACGTCATATTAGGGGAATAGAATCCACATGTTTGCACATTGTTATCACAATAGAGGGTATGTCATATAAATTGATGTCCATGGTGATAAATATAGGCATACATTGAATCTTTTTTGAAAATCGATCATGTTTAAGTCTCAGTGGATATCTTTACATACTCTTTATTTACATTAGTGCCCCAGTGGGGTACTGCATATATTAAGTGGTACCAAGCTTCTCGCTGATCATTTTCTAAGAATTCCAAACTCTCCAACCATATTTTGTTATTTTCATGTTATCATATATTTTACATAATATAACCCCCTAACGTTAGCCTAAGTTTATTCAGGAAAAGCTGTGCTGAAGTTCATATTCAACACACTTAACAGTTCTCTTTTAAATCTTTTGTGGTGCACTCCAAAGGCTTGCCTGACCTCTTTATGCAGTGTGGACTGCCAGGGGGTTTGGTTCCTAGTCCAATATTGTACCTTATTTTAAGCTTTCTCAGCAGATTAATCCTATCTCCACACCTTTCTGCTTGGCAAAACCCTGTCAGTACCAAAGATAGTAGCTGTGGGCTAGTCCTATGATCCTGGGCAAAATGTTGCACTACTGAGTAAGCTGTGTTTCTTTTTCTCTTTTACCTTCTACTGAGAGTACACAAACATCCATCAAAATACAATTCAGTAAAATTTAAATAAGTAAACTTTTAATTGTTTATCAAAAATAATTGAACTCAGCACAGAACTTTGAATAAAACTTACTGCATATTAAATTACAATTAAAATGTTAGTGAGGGTGTAATTTTTGTAATTATTTAAAATAATATTCATAACTTAAATGAATATATTTAATAGAGTTAAACGTATTCAATAAATATTTATTACACATTTAACTTGTCATTTCATTTTATTAGATCTAGGACAATAATACATGTTTAAATATTTGTTTTAAAAATAATTAACTTTTATTAATTTTGCCCATACTTTTCTGAAGGGAGATCTCTGCCACGGTTGCAACGATCTCCATCTACGTGTGCAAAGTTACGAGTAGTAACTTTTTTTTATATATATGTGTTTACTGTTTTAATACATTACAAGTCAAATATGAACCACATTAGAGTTGACAATGGCAGCAAACGGTCCGCAATATGATTCCGTGATTCAGTTAAGATTGTTGCAAATAAGAGCACAAGTGAACAGAAAAAAAAAGAACTACAACAATGGAGTCTACAAGGGAAAAAAATATCCTAGGTCGTCGGAGAGTTTGATAGTGCACTGGGTAGGTCGAGGTACAGGTAATGCACCCAGTGTATGTTGCAAGTGTACAAGCAGAAATAATGGGGACACATGTGTATGTGTGTTCCTTAGGTCCAATTGCCTGGTACAGTGGAAGACTGGAGGCGGTGTGTGCATGAAGCAGTTGTGCATCCCAGGTCCGGGAAATGTCTCCATGGCCTCCCCAGTGCTCTCCGCTGGCACTCCCCCCTAGTAGTCAGAGGGAAGGCCAGGGAGGGGCCACTAGAGTCCAATGAGTGCCTAGAACGTGGGTTTTGGAAGGGCTTAGCCGGACCATATCTGCGAGCATCCTGTGGGGCAGCCCATGAGAACATAAGGAGATGCTGCGGAAACCGGGTGTCGTTCAGGGAGGGCGGGTGTCGTTTTTTGCCACTATGTTCCTGATATAGATCTCCCAACATCCACCTCCTGCCAACCCTCCTCCTATGGTTCACAGCAATTTAAGAGCATCTTCCTCCGCACGCAACCACTTCAGCAAAGTGTCAGCCAGCATGGAGTATCGGGGGCCGAGGGCGCATTCCACGACATCGCAATGTCGCTTAAATAGGACAAAGGTGAGGTTGAAAAAGCTGTGAAAGTGTTTGTCCCCCTTAGCTTTAGGGCGAAGTCCAAGTAGGCATGAATCAGGCGATAATATAAGGACATGCTATGGGAGCTCAGCGCTGATACCTGTAATCTCCCATATGCTCTCAGGAGCACAGGGCACTCCCAAACCATATGAAAAAATCCTGCCTCGAGTACCCTGCATCAAGGGCCCTCGGGAGACGTTGCAGGAAACAGGCATTTGATGTGTTGAGGTGTCAGGTATGCATGATGCAAATAATTGAACTGTGAGAAACAAAAATGGGGAATGCGGTAGACCTCCTTCACGTGTTGGAGCCTTCAGGACCAGCGTTTCTCCATCAGTGGTTGTGGGAGAACAGTATCCCATCTAGTGCAAGCCTCCTCAAGTATCTCAGATGTGGCAGCGGACAGTGTTGTGCACAGGATCGAGATTGCACGCCGTGTGCCGCCCCCAGATAAGAGCATGTGCAGTGTCAGTGATTGAGGTTTAGTATTGATTGTGTGTTGTATGGCGTGGTGTGTCAGAAGATGGCCAGCCCCAAACCATACATGTCTATGATGTCTGGAAAGGACATGAACTTGCCTTCAGTGTAGAAATCCCCCAGGTAGTTAATGTCCGCCTCCCACCACGGTGCTGTGTCGAATCTCCTGGCCTTCTCTTGGAGGCCTGGCAACTGCCACACCAATATTTGTGGGGAGTATGGCAGAAGGGGCCTCCCACCATGTACACATCTTCGCCAGCAGGAACAGGCCACCATCACCTGGTGCATTTCCCTCTGTGGGCGAATTCTCAAGTCAGACAGCCATGTATAAATGCTGGTCCCCTCTAGGACCGTCAGAATGTCCACTCTCTCAGGACAAGGGGCCGTGCCCAGCTAGTGCAGCGGCCATTGTGAATGCACCCCTGTGTAGTACAGTTCATAATTGGGAGCAGCGAGTCCCCCTCCAGCAATGTATGCTGGAGCACAGGTAACGCCACTTACCATCTGCCCCTGCCCCATATGAACTCCAGCAAGAGGCTGTGGAGTTCCCCCAAAAATCACTTGGGGAGCGAGAACAAAAGTGCAGCAAAATTGTATAGGAGGTGGGGTAATATAAGCATTTTAGAGATTGCTACACGACCCGACGGGAATAGATGCAAGGACAGCCAGAAGGGGATAGATTTGCAGATCGAGCCAAGTGCCTTATTGACATTGCCCTCCTTGAGGTCCTTATCTGCATGATCTACCTGGATCCCTAGGTATTTAAACGTATCGTAGCACCATTGAAGGCAGAAGTGCAGTAGGGTACCACTGTCCGGTTCTGGGATCGTGGATAAATGGACCAAGCAAGACTTGGCCCAGTTCACCCTGAGGTCCGACATAGCCTGAAGTCCTCCAGTAATAACATCAGGCCCGGAAGGGAGCTGGCCATTTCTCGCAAAAAAGACAAGGGCATCATCTGCATATAGCAAGACTATATGGTGCATACCCTGTGCCTGGACCCCTCATTGCTGTGTGTGAAGGTGTAGTTTAAAGGCAAGGGGTTCCATGGCTATGGCAAATATCAGAGAAGATAGGGGGCAGCCCTGCCTGGTACCCTTTGTAATACAGAACTGTCTGAAATCAACTGTCCTGTCCAGACTCTCGCAGTAGGACAATTATACAAGGTATGAATCCAGCCGATGTATCCTGGGCTGAAGCGCATGCTCTCCAAAGTCACCCATAAGTAATCCCATCCCAAGGTGCCGAATGCCTCCTCTATGTCGAGTGACACCACAGTCTGCCGATGAGAGCCAGTTAGGGCAGCCTGTATGAGATGTAGAAAGCGATGAACAGTAAGGAACGTATTTCGTCTAGGTATATACCCCGATTGATCTGCATGGACCAGCATGTGGGTCACAGGGAGCAGACGATTGGCTAGCACTTTCCCAAGTATCTTGCAATCAAGATTGAAGAGGAAGAGTGGACGGTAAGAGTGAACATCCGAGGGGTCATGGTCCGGCTTGTTGATGACCACAATCAGCGCCTCACGGAGTGAGTCTGGCAGCCGACCCCCCGCCCTAGCTTCATTAAACACATCCAAGAGATGTTGAGTAAGATGTGCAGTGAATGTAGCATAATGGTCAATAGGCCGCCTGTCTGTACCCGAACAATCTGGGCAATGCCTGTCTGTAATTCCTCTAATTGGATCGGTGCATCCAGGTCGGCTCATCGGATTGGGGACAATGTGGGTAACAGAAGTTCCCAGTGGAACTCGCGGACCTGGTCGGGTGGGAGTGTGTCTCCTGCCTTGTTTAGGATCCAATAGTACTCTGAGAAGGCCGTGTTAATGGCTGTCTGTGAGGTGACCACTATTGCATCCCCCAAATTAATGACTCCTAGCAGTGAGCGCGGTTGATCCTCCTTCACTAGCCACACCAACATCCTCCCCGAACGGTCTCCCTCATCATGCAGGAGGGCAAGCCTCTTCTTATAGTCATGCCACCCGAGGCGCATCTCTGATTCCCTTTGTTGTTGTCGCAACTGCCAGAGCTGCCCAACTTCCATGGAACGATTAGCCATTGCTATCTCATGGTGGCGCAGATCTTGTTCGAGGGTCCCCAGCTCCTTAGTCAGGACTCAGCAGACCCCCCACGCAGTAGACATACAGTGGCCCCTCATCACCACCTTGTGTGCATCCCACTTCAGAGGAAACAGCTCCATGGTAAGGGACTAGTGACCAACTCTGTGGATGACCAATGGGTTGGGAAATGGTTGGTACTCCGACCCTGAAATAAAAGACGCAGAGATGTCATGAAGCACCCTGCTCAGGACCAAGTGGCCAAGGAGCAGGCATGGGCTGGGGGTCAATCAATCAGTCTCGGCTGCCTTCAGGCCTGAGTGTAGTGGGATGCATCAAGATGATTTGTAGGCCCAGGACGGAGCTCGTTAATTCACGTGTTGTGCGTATGCCATCTTGGCCATGCCCCTACTATTAGTAATTTTACACTCATAACTGTATTGTATAAATGTATTCATCGTACTTAATTTTAGAAAAGAGTGAGTAGTGGTGTTGAATTGAAAACTATTTAATAATAAATCACATTTTTTAAATATGTTGATTAATATTATGTACTTTTATTGTAAAATGACCACCCTGTATACATAGAAAAAATGACCCACAAACCAAAGCAAAAAAATATTTATAACATTCATTATGTAACAATTTACATTTTGAAAAAAGTTACGTTTGAAATCGCCAAATATTTGTATCACAGTTTTATAATCTAGTTATAATAAGAAACAAGGACAATGTAAAAATAATATCTTTAACATTCTTAAATAAAAACATCATTATAACAATTCCCAAACAAGCCTCAACTGAGCCGCTCAACTTGTAAGTTAAGCATTCAAAGAATATTATTCAGCCCTAAATGCATGAACACCAACATTTGAAAATATAAAATTTTTACACATATAAAACAAAAATAAGAAAAAATCATTCATAGCTGTAAATGTTTTAAATATATTTATTATATATTGTATAAACGAAACACAAACATATGAACCCCTCAAAAATGTACCTCATTTTCTAACTTAAATACAACAAATGACATAATCACATTTGAACCGCACAATAAACACTACCCACAATATCCTCCAATAAACTCCACAGCCTGCAATTTAAAAACCTGTAATTAAAAGACCCAAAATCAATGATCCCATTTTAAAAAAAAGTAAATTATTTACAATGTAATTTTAAAAAATGATGAATAAATTGCTCTTTGCGCTTCGGAAGGGCCCCGTGTCATGGGTGTCACAATAGTAAGCCTATTTAAGCAACATCACATGGGCAAATTTACTAAGTGACGCAATTCAGCTCGCCAATCAAAGTTGCTGCACTGTGTTGCTTGAGAGCAGGACAGCACCATATCTACTAAGATATGACGTTGTTGCTCTTTTGCTCTGGGCTGACACTCTTTTAGCTGTCTTGCGTCATGCACACACCCTTGCTCTGTAGTACAAGGGAATGTGTGTGATGTCTGGCATTGGATTTGTATCGGGAAGATGCCCTTCCCGTATAAAATGCTGTCCTTAGACATACTTTAAAACTTTCCAAGGTTCTATGTGCACTGTACAATAAAGCATTACACAATCAAAGTAGATAAAGTTCAGAGAAAATAAAACCAGTGGCGGCCGGCACAGGTAAGAGCGGTGAGGGCGATGGGGCGGGCGGGGAGGGGGGGAGAAGTCGACTGACGATGGGATAGGTAAAATTAAATTAAAAAATTTATAAATCCACTTACCTTGCGCTCGCGGCATTGCCGACTCGGTGATGCGGCGAACACAAGGTAAGTGGTTTTATATACTTTTTAATTTAATTTTACCTATCCCATCTTCTGTAGACTCCCCCCCCTCCCTCACCCCACCGCTCTTACCTGTGCCAGTCGCCACTGAATAAAACTCGAGGAGGCATATTCTTTTGGGTGCAAAGTCCTGTCTTCCATTTTTCACATTTAGGGATTTGCCACAAAAACCATGGATGATTGCATGGGAATGCCCGTGTACCACTCATAGGTCACTCCATTGATGTAAAGCAGCTCAGCGTGCTACTGTGCGTTACTTCCCAGCGCAAATCGTGATTTGGCTGGACTGTAAAAAGTTTTTCAAGAATTTGCTCTGCTTAACATCACTCTTTGTGACTTTGAACTGGTGCAAAGTCTTGCTAAATCTGATCCATAGTATTTTGGACCTTCGAGTTTCAGTATGAGTTTGAAACTGAGAGCACCAAAGGTGGTGGTGAGAAAAGAGCCACAATTGTCAGCCGTGCCACATACTGCTAGCTATGTGGCTCTCTTATTTACTGCATCATTTTACACAAACAACCTGCTCTATACAATGCAGGGTACACAGCAAGCCCCTTAGTGCCCTCATATTGAGCTCATAGTAGGCACAAAAGTGACACTGCCATTTATACCCTAAAGGACAGCTGGGTATATTGGGAGTATGGTACCCAGAATTTCTATATTTCCAGGACCTTAATGGCTACTGTCAAACAGTAAGAGCAAACTGCGCCCTAAAATGAAGACAACACTGCCATCTGGTGGCTAAAAAGAAAATACGATTTAGAAAAACAAACTTCCGTTAAATCCATCCATATTTTGACGCTAATTTCCTTTTTATGTAATCGTTTATTTTATGCCAGTAAACATGCTGCCACGCGTCCTCCTCTTCTGAGAGGTTTTCACTAATAAAGCGTTAAAGGAAAACTGATGATATGTACCATTATTTAAATGAGCTAAAAGTACTATTCTAGCTCTTTACAGTGACTTTTATCGCGTTGAGCTTTTAAACCTGTAAAACATAACTATGCTCGTTCAGCTACCTGCTCTTGTTTTTCCTTTGGTTACTAACACAGTCTAGTTCTGTACCATCAAAGGCCTGTTTGATAAGTGATGACAGTCGCATTTTGATGACATCCCCCCAGGGCTTTAAGTGGGGGGGTCTGTGGGGGTCTGAGCACCCCCAGTTTTTTTGGGGGGGCCTCGAAAGGGGTCTCTAGGGGGCTCTATTTTCGTGCCTCAAAGGTCAAAGGTAGGGTGACCAGACGTCCCGGTTTTTGTTTGGTGTTTCGGGTGAGCATGCGCGCGCACTGCTTAAGGCGTGACGTCATTGTAGCAGGAAGGGAAATCCTTTGAAGAGAGACACTTTCTCTCGGGATTTCCCTTCTCTTTGAGCTACGCAGCGCCACCTACGTCATCGTGCCAGCCATCGGCACAACAACAGCTGGTTAGAACCGGCACGACCCTGCTGTTACGGCCTGCAGCAAGATTTCTCCAGCAACCAGTGTGACCCTGCTCTGCCTTAAAGCAAGCGAGGACGAGGGTCTACAACAGAATCCAGCAGCAGTGACACTACCACTACCAGTGCAGCCCTGCCCCTGTCGGCTCGTCATCTCTATGCCTCAAAAACCTGTCTGATTTCTCTAGATACATACCTGCCCGTCTTTTTCTCAATCATATGTCTATTTCTAACCAACCGACCGTCCACCCATCAGTCAGTTTATCCATCCATGGGTCGTTTCATTTACATTATATTCCCTTTTGTGTGTTAGTCCGTCCAGGTGTCTGCTTCTGTTCACTGATCACCTAATAAATAACGTTTACAGTAACACATATGTGATAACGTGGAACCACACATGTCAAATCACACATAGGATGAACAATAACACATGAAATACATACCGACGTTGGCATACACTCTAGCGCCGGTGCTTGCACACACAACCTGTGAGCCTTCAGAAGGACTTGTGCCAGCGCCGGAAAATACCAATAAACCACCCAGCCACTGAATATAATAACTCTAGATGCATTAGGAAGGGAGTTGATATATATATATATATATATATATATATATATATATATATATATATATATATATATATATATATATATATATATTACAGTTTGATATAGCTCTGTCTCGACCCGAACGTATTGGAGCGCTTTACGTGAGCTACATGAGCACTAGTGGCATCTACCTCCGTGGCATTTTTGGAAATGAAAGTACCCCAGTGACCATCTATTTCAGCCTTCTGGAGCTGGCAGAAACAAATGCCCTTGGCGTAAAGACAGCTCTCCTAAGCTACTTCGAAAAAGTTGGACTCACAAAAAGTCTGCTACATGATATCTTGATTGCAGTATGTTCAGATGGAGCAGCAGTAATGTTTGGTAAAAAAGGAGGAGTAGTAGCATTGCTGAAATCAGAATTTCCAAATCTTGTACTGACATGGCACTGTTTGACTCACAGACTAGAACTTGCTGTGGCAGATACAGTTGATGAGGTTGCCGGGGTCAATCACTTCAAGATTTTCATGGACTCATTGTATGCCATATACAGCTTGTCACCAAAAAACCAGAGCGAGCTAAATCTGGCCGCCAGCGAGCTATGTGTACAGCTTCAGAAGATAGGGAAAATGCTTGATACTAGATGGGTAGCATCCAGTTACAGATCTGTGAAAGCTGTTTGGAACTGCTTCCCTGCCTTGTGCAAACATTTTGAGAATGCTTCTAAAGACCCATCCAGACCCATAAGAGACCGGAGTAAGTATGAAGGTCTCTTGAAGAAGCTTACATCCTATTCTTTTATCAGAGATTTGGGGGTAATGTGTGATGCACTTCAAGAGCTCAAAGAATTATCACTCTCCTTACAGAGGAGGGACATTACAATTGTTAATGCCCACAGACTTTTGGTTAGTCAAGTACGTATATTTAGAGCAATGAAGGACTCACCAGGGGAGTTTGCTTCTGCGGCTCAGAGAGCAGTTGACGAGGGCAAATTCAAGAATGTTCCTCTTTTCCATGGTAGAAGTAACTCTGTTGCCCTTAATCAAAATCAGTTTTACCAAAGTCTGTCTGTAAATATCAATAAACGATGTGCCCGGATTCAGAGAAAGAACTTATAGCCAGCTTCAGTGTGCTAGATGCAGGCAACTTGCCTTCTGGTGATGAATGCATTCTTTATGGTGAAACAGATATCCAGAAACTGTGTTCAGAGTTTCAGCTGCCAGCAAGAGATACTATCCAAGCTTTTAGACTTTTCAAAGATTTTGGTGGAAAGAAACCCCTGAAGCATTAAAAAAGTTAGTAGTTTGCATGGAAACCCTGCCAGCAAGTAATACGGATTGCGAGAGAGGTTTCAGCGCAATGAACTTAATTGCTAGTCCAACAAGGGCCTCTCTTCTTGTAGAGACCATTTCTTCATGCTTATGGGTAAAACTCAATGGTCCTCCATTTGAAACATTTGACGCAAAGCTGTATGTAAAGAGTTGGCTGGCAAAAGGTAGAAGGTCTGCTGAAGAAAATTGTTGTGAGAAACCCCAGCAAAATAGACACAGTGAATATCTTCAAGGGTTTTGGGAAATCCTGCAATAGATTTCTAAGTAATGTAAATAATTTATACATGTTTTTTAAAGTGTTTGGTATTTTATGGCTTATACTTAATAAATATACCTTTTTGCCTATTTTATTATCCTTTGCTGGATGCGACTTCATGATTTTCTTAAGCACACAATGCTAGTTATCTTGATTTAGACCACGCCCCTACTCGGATAGGCCACACCCCTTTAAGGAATGTGCCACGCCCCTTTTAGAGCACCCCCAGTTTTTTTTTCCCACTTAAAGCCCTGCATGATCCCCCCATCTCGAGTCCTGAGGAACAGGCCGGTCCTTGGATTTTTGGGGCCCCGGGCAGAAAGGGAATGTGTGGGGCCCCTCTAATTTGCATACAGAATGAAATCACATGAAAGGACATCACAGGAAGTGCCATCAATTGAGTACTGTTGAACTGCTTTGCAAGAAGCAACTTTCTTGGTGCAGATATCAATAAAATAATAAAAAAAACATAAATATTAAAACTAATAAAATAAGTATATATTTTTTAAAGTTCTACTACATAGAAATATATTATACTAGTGCTGTTGTACAAGTCTTGCCTCCCAGTTGTCATGTTAGCAAATGCTGGCCACTTCTGCGCAGTGATTGTTCCCAGAGACAGTGTTGTGACATCCTACTGGGATGAGCTGCTTCAGCCTTGCCAGCTAAACTATTTGTTTGCACCCCCAATTGATTAGCATGTTTGCCTACATCAGTCCCTTGGCAACCAAAAAAAGTTGGACATTTGGCACCAACAGAAGCTGGCTGCTGGATACAGGACAAATATCTAAAATGAAGAACAATCCTGCACCCTGCCTCCCTACTTTGGAAGGCCTCAGAGCACTGGACCATGGTCGTAAGGTCCAAGGGAGAGAACGACGCTTGGACCTCGCAGAACAGGATCGTGGCTGCAAGGTGTAGGAGAGCAGGCCAGCCGTGGTGCAAGCAAGGTAAATTGTGACTCCCCACTACCCTCTGGTCACTGACTGGACAGTAAAACACAGCCATAATTTGGGTGCATTGGACACATAACCCCACAAGACCTTGGTACCATTGCACTTCCTACACTATTGATAGCTATGCCTTCAGATGTCGCCTCTTGCCCTGAGCATGGAATTCATGAATCTGTGCTGCAAAGCCCAGGGCAGCAGACTCCCTCACTTGGGCCTCCCAGCATTGGACGATGACAGTGAGGCCTAGGGGAGGGTGGGCCTTGCGTGAGCTTAGCAGCTCTGGATCATGGCTGTGCGGTGCATGGGATCAGGAACCAGTGACATAGTAATGTTACCATGGACCCTGATGCAAGAAAATGACGCCAGACAGTAACATGCAGGCATAATTTGGGTGCATTAGGTCCCTAACAGACTTGAGCCTTGGTGCCACTGTACCTGCTGCACTATTGTTAGCTACAACCCCTGAGAGAGGATCCATGGGCCTCATAGCCATGTTCCAGTGCTGCTAAGCTCATAGGTGGGTGCCTCCTCCTGTGTGTCTCCAACCATGGCTGTGATGCTCAGGGGAGGGAGGGCCTCTTGCAGGCCTCACAGCTCTGGAACATGGCTGTGAGACCCATGAAAGAGAGGGACGTAGCACAGCAATGGTGCCATGGTGCAAAGTGAAAGCATCCCTCACCCTCGTCCAGTGGCTGCACAGTACAGTAAAGCCATAATATGGGAACATTGGACTCTTAATATGCCTGAGCCTGGTGCCACGGCACCTGCTGCACTACTGATTGCTATTCCCCTGTTAGAGACACGTGCACATGGCCAGGGTCCAGCACTGTGAGAAAAATGTAATTGGACCCAGGGGTGGGGGCCCACACAACGCGCTCCCCTCTCCTGTGCCTCTCAGTCACGGTGTAGCATTGGAGGAATAGGATAGACCCATGGGCCTACCAGCACTGAACCATGGCTATGAGGCCCAGGGGGGAGGGGCCCTCTGCAAGGCCTTTCAGTGCTAAACCATGGCTTCAAGATGTGGACCACCCCACCATGAGCCCGAGCTGCAAGGCCAAGGGGAGGGTGGTTCCATCCCCTTGGCCTTTCAGCTATGGTCTGGTGCTTCAAGGCCCATGGGATTTGGTCTACTGCCCCTGACATCAAATCTATGGTTTGGTGCTGCAAGGCCCAGAAGAGGAGAGTCCCCTTTCCGGGGCCTCGCAGTCTTAGTCCCCAGCCATCGCTGTGAGGGCCAAGTAAGGTGGTTAATTTTCCATTATCACTTCACAGGTCAGTTTTTGCCTTTGGAGACACAATGCAGGTGTGGAGGCATATTGCGTGTGTAGAGGCATCAGAAGATGTGCATTGGGAAATAGGGGCACTATGAGTCACATAGTAGATTTTGGGGGTTTTATTCTTAATCCCTCCCTCTAAAGCAGGCCCTGTTAAAAGATAACTCAGCTGGAGATTGAGTTTATCAGGCTTGATTATCTTCATACTATACTTGAGTTCTAATCCCTTTACCACCTCCTGGAGGAAGCCTTGATTGCTCGCTGTTGCAAATTTTGAGTTTAGAAAATAAACTCTGGTATCCAATTAGAATAAAATAGTCTCTATGTGTGGTAGTTATTTACCACTGGTGTTTCAAACCTAAAGTCCAGTAAGTACCCTCTGCCACAGGACCTGGTCCAGTGGTTGCAGTGGACCAGGATATTAGCCATGCATATTTGACAACTAATCTCAGCTTTATGATAGAAATAATCACTGTGTTCTAAAGCTGGGCAGGGCCCATAACAAAATAACAATTCCCTGGGAGGGGCAGCCCCTTCGTCTTGCCATCAGAATCACTGACACCCCAGTTGTGGTCTGGTGGACTAGTTGGAAATGTGGAACCAGCAGGAGAAGTTTTTAATCCCGGCCTCAAATTGCGTGCTCTTGGGCAATCACTTTTCTGAATTTATTGCTCTGCTGCTCCCTTTTTGGGAAGATTGAGAGTCTGTGAAAAAACTATTAGTCAGTGTGATTTAATAAATGGACTGGATATTACCTTGGAGAAGAGAGGTTCCCCGTCACATGGTATAGACACCTAAATGCAGCACAGTGGTAAATATATAGCCTTTGCCCCAAGTAGGAGTGCACTCCAGTCCTGGCTCTACTGATTTAACCAACTGTTTGATTCTGGGCAAATAATTTTCTCTCTGTGCCCCGTCCACTGATTTGACAGCATGGCAGCACTTTGAAACAGCTTTCATGTAAGAAATATATATTAAAAGACTACTCCCCGGAAAGGTAGCATGGGTAGAGGAGGGGAGAAGATGTGGCGTTATTCAGAGCTGCTGACTTTGGAACTGAGGAATCAGGCTCGAGTCTTGACCTTGTCTCATCCTGTGATTCTCGCAAATCACTTAATCTCACTGTACCTAAAAAAAAGAATTTGTCCATGTGTAACGTAACTGGTGCTCACGTAAAGCACTCCAATACCTTTCGGTCGAGTTTGCGCTATATAAAAAGTGCAAAAGAAAATGGGTTTCATTTACACATTCAAAGCTATTTGCATCTAAATTACGGAAGGTGCTCCTGCACGGTACATGACCCCCCCCCGTGCTGCAACGCCTTCCATTCTGCCACTGACAAGCATCTCTTTCACAGCTCATCATCATCAGCATCTGAAAGAGTAAGAGTTGCTTGTCTTTTTAAATCGTTAAAACTGTCAGGCCCCAAAATGTGGGCTAATTGGCATTGGAGAGGGAAGTGGACGGCATCCCCAATCACAGGTCAAACCTGGCAAATGCAAACAGACCTCACGCTACATGTGGGCCTGCAAGGCCCAGGGGAAATGGGGCCCCCTCCCTGGGGCTTAGCAGCCATGGTCCAGTGCTGCGAGGCACAGGGGAGGTGGGCCTCATCCCCGATTCCTCACAGCGCTACACATGCCTGCGAAGCCCAGGTGAGAGGCATCCCTTCCCTGGGCCTCGCAGTGCTGCACCATAGGTGCGAGGCCTAGGACGTGGTGGGGGAAACACTTTTGCGAGGCCCCATGTTGATGGGCTGAACGCGCGGCCCTGGGCAGCCGCACATGCTGCCCATGCCTAGCGCCGGCCCTGCTGATGAATGAACACTCCTTGGAATGTTAATGACATCACTCAGCAACGTTAGCTCCATAACTATCTGTCGGCCTCTTTCTTTGTGGCAAATTTCTACCTGAACCTTTTTTTAACCTAAAGCACTACGGGGCATATGAATGAGCCCCTTGCGCTGCCAGAGCGTCACTTCTTGTGACGCTCCTCATAGATATGGAGTAAGTCAAGGCAGCGTAAATTGCTGCGTTGCCTTACTCTGCATTAGGAAGGTGTTCCTGGGTATTGCGGTGAGTGTTCCCACACAACACCCATGGATGTTGATGCTTCCCCAGATTTACAAAACCATGTAAACCCGGGGATGCACCAAAACCGTACACCTCCCCCGGGGAGGCGCAACAAGGAGAAACACCTTTATTTCTCCTCGTTTTTGCCTCTTTCTATGTGGGCTACATTTTGCAGCACACATAGAAAGAGGAGAAAGCCTGACTAGGATGTTTTTTTGTGCAGGAAGGTGCCACTTCCTGCACAAAAACAATCCTGCCGACAACACAGGCACCATTGCACCATGGTGCAAGGGTGTCTGCGGTGGCGCTAGGCTGCCGAAACGGCGCCTGCACAGGGGGAAAGGAAAGGAATGCACTGTATTGGATAAACATTGTGCATTCCTGCCTTACGCCAAAACCCCATAAATGAGGCCCTGCGTTTGCGGCAGTCTGGAATTTCATAGCGAAACTACAGGGAACAGAAATTGAATACGTTTCTTCAATTTCTCACCACAGCCTCCATACTTTACTCTTGATTATCAGCAGTGCACTTAAAAAATGCTTACATTTTAGTGATTGTTGCCCTCCCTGGTGTAAATTCCAGTTGACCTGTTACAAATGGCTCCTTTTAGAACCAGTACAGGACATATACCGCTACTGAGATCCCATTTGATTCATTAAACTTGTTAATGGTGTTTATTTGTTTTAGTTTGTATTTTATTAAATAAAAAACTATCCAAGCTCTTCCTGTTGACCATTTTAACTTGTCAACAGCAGAAAAAGTCATTTGTTACTCAGAAGAGAAACTATTTGCATCTCGTAAGTGTAATTTTGACCAACACAGTGGCCCAGTTTTGTCTGGGCATAAAGTCTGACGTCCTCTCTCATTGGCCAGAACCTGGTTTAATGGGCACTGATTTCTAAAGTGCCTAGAAGTGAATTGTTCTGCAGGAAGTGCTTTACATACTTTCCCATATCCCACTGCATTGTGAATTCTCCTCTGTGCTTCTTTGCCCTTCCTGTCTTGCAGGTCTGCCAGTTCGTGCTGTCCGTCAATGGCGTGGGCGTGCTGCACTTAGACTACCAGCGCATCAGCAGCCTGATAATGACGGGTCCCCGGACCCTGGTGCTTGAGGTGATGGAGGCTGTGCAGTGAGGTGCAGAGGAGCCATCACACCTGTACACACCTGGGCACGACCACCCGCCATGTAGGCATTGGGTACCTCTGCTAGGGCCTACCGATGAACATCCAGGGACCATGAACATAAACCTAATGCTGCTGATAAACATCCGCACAAAGTAGCAGTGAAAAGTGCCTTAAAGTGCTATGTGTGGCGATGCTCTCAGTTCCCATAAGTCACTCTCCTTACAGTGCAATGCCAGAGCAGCGCCACCTAGCTTGCGGGAGAGCTAGTGCTGCAGCCTCATCACCGTGGAAACATGGAAGAAAACTACACTATCAGTCTTCAGCTTTTGTTTGTTTGTGTGCTTTTAAATAGAGGTTTAGTTTCCTCGTATTTGTTTGCAAAGTATACATTGGCCTAACCAGCTGTGCCGGGACTAGCAGTAGGATTGCATTGTGAGTTTTGACTGCATATTTTCTTGTGGCATTTTTCTTTTCTTTCAGGTTTCATCTTCCCAGGATAAAACCACTTGATCTTTCCACCCCTAAGATTTCATCTCTCCTTCAAACAGTGTCATGTGTGCAATGCTAAAAGTAAAGTTCCCCTGGGCAACATTTGAGAAAAAAAGCAAAGGATGAGAAAAAAGCGAAGAATGTTAGCTTTTTATTTGTGCGAGACATTCCCCAGCTTTTAACCTTACATCACGAAAAATAAAAATCTAGAAAACATAATGAGTGTGTGCTTTAGCTAAACACGAAGCACTGCAGGTTTGGTGTAATCAAGAAATGACTTTAACAAACTCCAGAAAATTAAAATAGATGGGAAAGACAGAAGGATAGGTATGCACAAGTTAGGTAGGGAGCCAGTCAAGTGAAACAAGTACATTTACTGTTATAAAGCTCCAGTCTTAAGTTCGCTTGTGTGGGAAAAGTCAAAGAAAATCTAAGGGGAGAGGCAGGTATTGGTTTAAGTGCTGATAAGACCAGAATGGCCAGATAGCTGATGATCTTATAGCAGTAATTTCGGAGCACAAATGAAGGGAGCTACAAAATTGTTTGTCTTTTAATTTATAGAACAATATATTGAGTTGATCGGTCTCCAGCCTGAAATCAGGTTAAAGGGCAAGCTTGCTGATACGCAAGACATGAAGTCCTCATTATGGACAGTCCCCTTGATGTCTCAGAGATACAGTAAGGGTGGATACCATGTTGTGATAAACCTGAGCAGGTGACATTCTCTGTAAATCTGAAGGCAGAGGACCTCTTGCCTAAGGCTGCAGATATTAGAAGGGTTGTCCAAACATTAGGAACTATTTGAATTGGGATTACCAACATTTGGATGCCACAATATGTAAGATTTGGAGATCGACTTACGTATGAGCATTTGAATTGTGTGTTCACTTGGATTGCAAAGTGTTATTCAATGTGTGTTCAAAGGACAGATTGATGATTCCAAATCCTGCACTGGTCTTAATGGACATTCAGAATTCCTAGTGATCAAAATTTCTAACTGATTTACCATGTGATGCAGAATATAGTAATGGCTAAATTGATGTTTGATTATCCAAATGACAATAGAAATTGAGAATTACAATTAGGCATATTAATCTGGATTTCTGGTTGCTTTTGGGAGTTCATATCTAGTCAAGATGGTTCTCTTCCTACCCATTTAAATAACTGCTGAAGAAATGATTCCATCACAACAAGAGTGGGATGACAAAGGGATGAAACCTAAAGGTGTGGTTATCAAGGTGTAGGTAGGACTGGGGGTTTGTGTAGATTCTGAAAACACCTTACAGGCAGACCCATGGCTCAGGTTACATTCAAGGATTTGGCAATGGTGTATTTTTCAAACAAATATTTATTGCAAAATGTAAGGTTTTCATGATCACGCCAACTGTGTTGCTTTTTCTAGTTGTCTAATCACACTCATTGTGCCTATGACTTATTTTACTCTTATGCGATAAATCTCTCCTTGGAATGTGTGAACCACTATCTTTTGGTTCAGTGAGCCATGGACTTTGCATACTAAATATATGATCTTAAGCCATGAAATAAGTGTATTTGTAAATACAGATAAATATAAATAAAACATTTTATTATATTGAAGTTTTTTAACTTACATTTTTGTGTTGACTCTGAGTATTAAATCTTGGTCATGGCATCAGTCGCTAACTATAGGAGTATTAAAAGATGTCTTATTAAAAACGTGAAGTAGACGTAGGAATAGAGAAGTGGGTCTCCAGAAGGGACTTTATAATCGCAGTCACATGGATTTGTTTGTGGTTTTAGTCTATCTCAACTCAAATGCTTGAGTAGATACAAACTACTCCAACTCTGGAGCAGGCAGAAATAGTTTAGGGCTAATGTGGGTTTAAGCACTATACAAATCAATGAATACAAATACAAAAATTTGAGCCCTTGTTTATAAATAGGCATACATGTAGGCAATATTTAAGACAAGCACTTAAGGGGGAAGTAATAATCATTGTGCTGGTAAGATATCTCAGGAAGTATACGCACTTTCTTTAGATAGTTTGTGTAATTTGAAGGCCATGGTCCGAAATCCAAATTGGCTGGCTCATTCTTTCCTTTTTCTGAGGTTGATACCGTGAATACAGTTGAGTTGTAGTTATAGCAAACCTATCATTTATAATGTTGCCAAGCAGCACAAATCCATAATAGCAAGTACTATACAAAAAACATATGAAAATCTCAAAATCTTTCTGTTGCCATTCACTATACACCTACCATTGAATTAGAGTTTCTAATTGGGCAGGTGCTAATAGGCTCGAAAAATGGAAAGTACAACTTAATGGTAGCAGTGGATATTGTTAACCGCACATCATTAATATGTTGAGGCTGCACATGAATTGACGCAATTATGATTGGAAAGTATATTCATATGAGCGGGTGCTTCATCAGGCAGCACCTTGCTACCCAAAAGGTGCTAATAAAGTGATAAAAGAGACATCACTCAGAATGAGAAGTCTGGAGCACACCAGGTGTGTCAATGATGAGCAGTATCAAGGATATGTTGATTGTAATCAAGAGGTTGGGCGGTTAAACAGATAGATCTGTTTATTACATATATGGCATATGTTCAGTATAGAGATATAGTTTTGTATATTTACTGCTTTGATGACATCCAAGCAAGGTATGGACAAAGATGTCATAGAATGTACACTTGTATTTAAGTTGGATGAGTCATGCAGTTGGGTGTCACGGCCACTTCAGATTTAGTAGACAACAACTACAGCAGACACGTGTTTTGTCAATAAGACTTTTTCAGGCTATTACATTCCTATCGTGTAATAGGAGAACATTGTAGTTTGCCGTAATATTAAGGTCAAAGAAAAGGAATGACCAGATTTAGGTATATGAATTTTAAATGATAAAAGTCAGCGTTCAATGGCAAATATGTTTAAGATGCAGCGATTTTGGTGAGATCCAATATTGAAATCCAATGAGGGCTCCTAAACCTCTTCACTTTTGCTAATTATTTGTTTGTGGTCATTGAGGTGGTGAGCCTCTCCAAAAATCATCATGTTTCTCACTTTATCTGAGCTAGCAATAAAATAAAAATAAAATAGCATCTCTTGCTTTAGCTTTCTCTGCTCGCTGACCTGGTTTGTTAAACAGAGTGATTGTAGGAGAGGATTAACACCTTAATGACTGCAATTAAATGATTAACAAATAAAGAGGGCTTGTAGACCCTACAGAGTCTGATTCTCAGGTTACAGTGCATCAAGGAGACTTCACCAATGTGCAGAATGGCTTCTTAGAGACACATTCAGTCTAACATTGATTAATCTTCATCCCCCACTTCAGAATCTGGGATGGAATAATGTTACCTGTGCCCTGACACTTCAAATTAACCTTTTGCCTCTGGTTCTTGCACCCATGCACAGGAGCTTTTAACACACAGGTCTGATAACTCAAGGTAGGCCCTTCCCTCACGCAGCAGTCCACCTCCAATATTCTTTCTATGTCTGTAACTGGGGTCTTCGACCTTGTCCCAGGGTTTGAGGGACAGCGTACTACAGGCCCTGTCTTTCCTTTGTGGCCATCCAGAGCTTCTTCTACAAGATGAAACTGAAGTGAAAAATAGAGGCTAAGGCTCCTATAATACCATATCCTTGGCAATTAAAAGGAAACCACCTGTCCAATCAGTAGGTAGGCTACACTTGAATTTCTTGTGAACTCCACTGGTTACAAAGTCTTCTTTACACATCAACCAGGTGTCCTCACTGCTGCTGGTGGCACAAATGAGGCAGCAGGGGACCCCTTTTGTGCTTAGATGCCAGTCCCCGCCTAATTACAGCAGAGCACCTCTCCCAACTCACCGAGTCACTCACAGCTGAGCTCTGCCATGCTGGTGCCAAGTGCTTTGCTGGGGGGGGGGGGGTAGTGTTTGTTGGTGTGTGGAGGCAGGGATGAGGGGAGGATGAAAATTCAAGAAAGAGGACTAAGGGAGTGTTAAATACAGTGCCAGTGGCATGATAATTTCTTTTTTTATTTAAAGCACTTTAAAGTGAATCACTAGAGAAATGTGACAGGAGTGTTGTTGTTTGCGTGACAATGCAGACAGCTCTGTGTGCCCCTATAAAGATTGGCGCCCAAGGCCTGGGTCAAGTTTGCCCATTCCAAAAGGTGGCACTGGGTGCAAGAAACCCATTCTGAGTAGTTGTTGCAAGTGCAATGCAACTGTTGCAATGAGTGGGAGTGCTCCTGTGTGAACTGCAAACTGTGGGTGCTACATAATAAATACTCTGGGACTGTGTTATGTTTATATTACACCTCTCAAAATACAGTAACTACATTGTTCACTCTGCACTAACACTGTGCTGCTCACCATATTGTGTTACATTGTATTTTTACAAGGCAGCATTGCCACTGTAAACCACATGTTCAGCATGTACTGCATTTTCGCTGCATCACCCTCAATATACTCTCCCTTGAATATCAGGAATCCCTGCTAAAACAGTATACTTAACAGAGCACAAACGTCACTTTCTTTTTTTTCTTCCTCTTGTCAAGAATTCGTGTTTGGTTCAGATAAGTACAATTATCACCTTTCACAAAGACCTCATTACTCGTAAGTCATAGGCAACAAACTTGACAACATGTGTACAAGCTGCTATCCCTTTGACCTTTAACCCGCTAAGGAAAAAGGTCATGTTAGTCAAAAACAATGCATTACATCATATTACTCTACATTTACTACACCTGCCTTCATCCCCACAGTCCCACATTAGGCAGTGGATCATATTCCGGTAGCCCAGGATCGATGTCTCCTTCTTCCCTACTACTAGATGGTTTCTGGAAAACGGAAGAACATGTTTAAAGCATCACAGGAGCCTCCAGCAGCCCTGGAGGTCTCCGAGTGTGTGTGTCCCTGGAAGAAAACCATACATTACCAAGTCCACGGTGATGCATAAAGTTGGTATCCAAGCCGCAGTCTCCATGCTTAGGTCCTTCCGCAGGACCTGGGTGTAGGCGCATTCCCAGAAGTGATGGTAGGATGTCTTGCCTTCGGTGCATCCTCTTGGGCAGGCCTTGTATCAGTTGAACCCTCTTGCGTGAATAAAGGCTCTCACTGGCAGACCTCCTTAGATGGCCATCTATGCGATTTTTCCACACGTGATCTGTTGTGGCCGATGCGAGGGCACCGATCGGTTTGCTGACGTCCCTTGCACGGATCTAACATTGGATAATCTTCGGAATCCACTGGTTGAAGGGGGGGCAACCAGATCAAATCCAGATCAAACTCCTTGAATAACTTTTCCACTTCCTTGTAGAGCCACTGAGTATCCCAGCTGTACGGGACAGTGCTCACCCACTCTGGCCATCTGAGGCACCTCCACATTGGCATCAGGAAGAAGAGCACCATCAGATAGCCAGCATGGCTTTCATCTTCGATCTTCAGGGTGCTCCTCACGCATTGGCCCACGAAGATTCCCCTCAGGATGTTGGCGATGCCCGGCACTCCGTTACCTCCCTTGTCGAGGGTCTTGAACATCACTTCCTTCTTCAGTCTGTCCATCTTGGAGTTCCAGATGAAGTAAAATATCATTCTCATGATTGCCTTAGATGGTAAAGGCTGCGCTGGCCATACTTGAGCGACGTACTGGCTCACTGGCAAGGTCTCGTTCCACAAGGCCAAAGACTTCCCTTCGATCATCAGCTTCTGGAGCCTCCAGAGTTCCAGCTTCTGTTTTATCCTTGCCTGTCTCTCTTCCCATGTCTTCTCCGCTGCATCTTCTCTGCCGAACCAGACTCCAAGGATCATTAGAAAATCATACTTGGGGAATGGCAGTGGGTCTCGGGTGGGGAACCAGTGGCTGAAGAGTCAGGTTTCTGACTTGGCGCTGTTGATCTTCACTCCTTAATGCCTTTCCAAACTCGATACAAGTCCTCTCTAGTTAGTTCACGGAGTCCCCATCCGCGCCGAAGACAGAGACATCGTCCATGTAGAGGGAGCACTTCACTTCACCCTTCCCGTTGCTTCCCGGTACTGTCACTCCTCTGATGTTCCTGTTCTGTCTAATGCTTTTTGTGAGGAGCTCTATAACACAGATGGACAGAGGAGGTGAGACTGGACAGCCCTGCCTAACACCTAACAGGATGGGGAAGGGGTCGGCTTTCCATCCATTAACCAATGCCCTGCTAGAGATATCCCTATACATTGTGGTCACCACGTCGCAAAAGAAGTCGCCCAGTCCCACTGCTTTGAGTGTCCGGTCCTTGAACTCATGGAATACGGGGTCAAATGCCTTTTCCTATTCCAGGCTGACCAAGGCCATCTAAACCTTGCAGCTCCTCATGTACTCAATCGTGTCCCAGACCAGGGCAAGACTGTCCATGATTTGCCGACCCGGTATTCCACAGGACCAGCCAGGGCGAACTATCTTTGCTATTAGGTGGTTGGCCATTAACTTCGTTAGGAACTTGTAGTCCACATTGAGGAACTAGATGGGCTTCCAGTTCTTGAGGTCTTCTCTTTCTCCCTTCTGCTTGCCCAAAAGCGTTATCATGCCTTCACATAGGAAATGCGGCATATTGCCTTTGCTCACCATTTCCTGGTAGAGGTCCAGCAAGTCCGAGCAATCAGGTCCCACAGTTCAACATAAAGTTCCACTTGGATACCATCACTTCCCGGGTTCTTGCCTCTCTTGGAGGTTATAGCAGCCAAGTGGAGCTCTTCCAGTGTGAAGGGCACGTTCAGATCCTCCATCTCTTCCGGATTCAGTGTCTTTGAGATGCCCTCCAGTAAACTGTCCATCTGGGATCTCTCTGACACTTTGGTGAGTAAAGTGTGAGTGCTATCAAGAAAGTACACTGGGGCTGTGCAGTGTTTATTACCCCACTCAAAATACAGTAACTACATTGTTCACTCTGTATTAACACCATGCTGCTCACACACATTGTGGTACATTGCATTTTTACAGGACAGCTTTGCCACTGTAAACCACGTGCATGGCTCGTACTGCATTTCTGCTGCATCACCCTCGTCACTCTCTCCCTTGAATATCAGGAGCAGGGGGGGCTCCTCCGCACTGGCGGAGGGGCATTGCTCCACTGGCTCAGAGCCAGCAGCTAAAAAAGAAAATTATATTTCATTATCATTTTATTTTTAAGCAGCTGGCTCAGCCAGCGTTTGCGGGGAAGGTCGGGCCCGGGCATGGGAGGGGGAGGAGGATTGCTATGTGCACTCTCTAGGTGCCCATGTGTGTTTGGTCGGCCGCCTGTTTTGAACAGCCGGGCTGGAGAAGCCCCGCAGACTCCCTGACCTGAGCGGAGCACCTTTTCAACCCACTCAGGCCAATCCCCTCGACAGCAGCGCGGGGATTGGACGTATTTCAGCTGCAACTATATTACCATAGGAAAAACATGCTAGCAACAAAATGTGTTTGGGTAACTTCTACTGCAAGAGTGTGACTCAGTTGCCTCCATTTCTTCCCTTAACTCATTTGTTTCCATCTTACGCCTGTTTCAAGTCCCCCTGAAAATGGCCTCCTTTGCCTGGCGTGTAGGTGAGGATAACAAATGGCAACATTGTAGCAGCAACACAAAGACTTCCCGCTTTTTAATCATTGAGCTAGCCATGCAGACAGGGTATAAACTTTACTAACTGCAATTACACCGCTGGATTTTCCAGAAATATATCATACGTCATACTTTTAAATGATGTTGGAAGCAAATAATCCTGCACCTCGAAGGAGAACACAGAGGTCAAGCTACCGGGAATCTGTGGCAATGGAGGACCAAATTCGGGTTGACTAAATTATATGCCAAAGAAAGTCAGATTACCTCATAATCCGTCTTCTCGCCCCAGAGCTGCGTCCACTGATGTGAGGCAGATATTCTTGAAAGGCTGTAGAAAAAACAGATTTTCAGTTTCAGGAACGTTCTTCCATCTCCACCCAAAATACTCTGGGTCAGTTCCTGTTTTTGTTGCTGTCTCAGTGAAATTGCTATCCTGGGAGCACAGTTAAAAATATTTACATTAAAAAATACTATAAAATAATGATATTTCTAAAATACATAATGTTTCATGCCCAGCACAAGCTGACAAAGTTAATTCTCATTGCTATCTTCTTTACGTGCTGATTTTATGCTTGTCTTTGAGCATGTACAGGGCTCCGCTGGCTTTTAGCTAGGTTCGCTCTATAGAAATACCATACACATGCATACATACGATCTCTTATGGTATTTGTTTTCTTGCGAAGGACAGACAGGGTGGTTGTGGCCTCGGAAACATCGGGCGGTGACAGCCCAGATGAAGTACGCTTAATCGTCCATCTTTTCCGAAATCATCCTTTCACTGTCTTGCAAATCCTACTATGTGGTATATTAATAATATTCAGGTCCTGTTAAGCTAAAGGGAACAGCATCCTCAAATACCTCGTGTTTAAAGAGGTGTCTTGGTTTAGTGGTTGCCTAGCAACCCTTACAAGCAGAAATGCAGCAGAGTGAGTTCTGCTTTCAGAATAAAGCACAGAAAGAGTTAAGGAAAAAAACACCAAAAGAAACTAGTATGCAAAAGGATCCTGCATCTGATGTTTTAGAGGGCATGGAAGTTGAGGTAGGGTCTTTAATTACCATTTGAAGAAGGAAAATGCAGTTAATGATAGCTGGAGCAGGGGCAGCTGCCCTTCTGGATGAACAACCACCTTCTAAAAGGCAGAGGCAGAAGCAAAAGTTATGGAATATCCTTTAGATCTACTTTCAAAAGGGAGAAATGTGCTAGGACGCCAATTATTAGATATTATATCCCATATTTTGGAGTATTTAGGCTTTGAAACTCCTGGTTGTGAGACTGAGAACCTGTTCAGTTAATTTAAAAGAGACTCCACTGATTCTTTTCCTCTACACCATGGCATTAAGGAATGATAGGCGAAGCATGGAAGGATGTGGCTCGTTCTGGCCTTACTCACCTCTGAGCAAAGGACTGCCACTAGAAAACTTTTATTCAGGTTTTCCATCAGTTCCAAAATTAAATTCTCTTCTTGCCAGCATAGCTGGAGCTTCCTCTATAGCTCCTGGCGAAGTTACCCCTCTTGATCTAGGAGAGAGGAAAATAGAAGCAAGTTTAAAAAGATCATACTCATCTATTCATTGTCCTACACATGCTGGACCCTGTGCTGCACATGCTACTCAAACACTGTTGAAATAGTTTCAAATTCTCTGTGAGGCAGTGCAAGATGGGAATTACATTTCAGATATTTTACCTTTAATAGGGATATTTTTCAGACACTCCTTTAATGGTCTTGAGTTGACAGCATCTGCTTCAGGGGCTGCAATAGCTCTCAGAGGCATTTATGGTCAAAAGCAAGGAAACTGCATGAAAATTAAAAATCTTTAATTACACATCTTCTGTTCTTAGATTCGAAGTTATTTTGCCAAGAACTGAATGAGCTGGAGATAAACACCGCAGACGAAGAAAAATATATCGGAGCCTTTTAGATCGACAATATCACAGAAGTCATTTCTTTCAAAATGAAAGTCTCAACAGAATCAGTTATACCAACAATTGAAGCAGCCCCTTCATGGGAGGGGTCACAGTCAGGGACCCCTTTGTACAACAAATCTCAGTCTACATCTGGAACTAGCTTGTTTAATCCAAACTCATGACTATGTTCACACGTCTTGCAAAAGGAGACATGTTATACTACTTTCCCAAATGGAACAAATTCAAAACTTGTGGGTTCAACAAGTTGTTTTTTGGGATAAGTAATCGAGTTCAATATTCCTCACCCAAGATTTGTATGATTCCAACTTCAAAATGCCAAGTCATAGCAGAAGCCCCTTAGAAAGGTGTAAAAGTTGTCTTAGAGAAAAAAAACAATCTGTCCAGTTCCAAAAGAGGACACAGTTCAAAATTGTTATTCAATATTTTTTCTAGTTCTGAAGCCGTGGGGAAATTAAAGGCCTAATATAGATCTAAAGTACATAAATCAGTTTGTGAGGTATAAAACCTTTTTATAATGTTAAGGGGTGGGCGATAAATTCCGCTCCACTGCCGGAGTTGGCAGAGTTTTAGCCACTCCACATTACGCATGTAATGCGGAGTTCCGGCCAAATTCCTCCAACTGCCACTTGGCGGAGTTTCTTCTCGTACACGGCTCGCCAACGGTATGTTGGCGAGCAAGATTTGGCATTCCCTACTGCAATTTTCAGCTATGAGAAGGGGACCCTGCAAGATTTCCCCATTGACCCAGTGGTTTAAAGGCCTGGGCGGAGCCCACGGAGTTTCACTTCGCGGAATTCTGCGGAGTTACTGAAAAACTCAGTGGAATTCCGTGGAGTTCCAGGAGCAGGCAGAGTATTTGCTTGCCTACCCCTAACTAAGCTGAAATGAGCATAAATCACTGTCAAGAGCCGCTGCTGCCTTCCTCTGCGAGGAAGCCATGAATCTTTGTTGTAATTACGAATTATTATGTCTGAAAGTCTTTTAACCCTTAGCCCTTATCTGCAACTTCGGAACATCCAACTCAAAGCAATAAGGTAACCTTGCAAAGATCAGAGCTACGCGGGCATTATCTAAATCCAGCTGGAAGCGCGCGGACGAACCCAAAAGGAATTTGGAGTCAAGCTGGCAGTCTTCTGCAGTCATTCGGAACTGTCCGCGTAGATGTCATTTTTAACCTGCTGACCACACGCACGCTGTGCATTTTCTTTCAGCAGATCAAAGGTTAAAAGCAATCCTGTGTAGAACAAGTATCGCCAATGCTTCAGATAGCTAAAGGCTCGCAGCACGGTGCCGACAAACAAACGGCGCTGCACCACCCGTGTTAACTGATGCTGGTGGTTGCGGGTGGGGCTCAAGAGTGAGATACAGGCCCAGTTAAAACTGAAACAAACATGCAAACCACACACGCATCTTGAATGTTTTAAGTTCATGACTGAGTAAAGACGAATGTTCGAGCATTGTGAAAACCAGCCTAGAAAACAGCACCTGCCAGCGCATGGGCGTAGCCGGAGCTCTGTTTTTAAATATTAAAGTGTTTTTGTTCCTAAATCTGTACGTTTCAGAGCCAGATTCAGTCAGGTCTCCTGATGGTGATATTTGTGCAGGTGGCCCTTCAAGGGCAGGCACACTCGGATGGAGGCAGGACATCTCTCCACAGGGCCCGGAAGGCTTCTCCTGTTTGGTGCCGCTGCTAAGAACCTATCACCAGGATGCCTGGTGGCGCAACCCCCGGGGGGGCCTGCAGGATTATTATACAGCACAGATGGGCACAGATCCAGCTGGGTTAATGTTATGACTAGGTGCAACCCTTTCTGCAGTGTGCAAAACTGTCTCTGAACATAGGAAATGCCAACGTGTGACCCCACTACACACTGCATTCTTTCCACAATCCTCCTTTGCACCAACAAAGAAAAGGAGTGTTTTAATTTTTGGAAATCTCGCTGCAATTGTTACCTCATGCATCTGGCACAAACACACACTTCAACAAAAACAGACCATGTAAAAATTAAACCATACAATTACTTACACCAGATACAACAGCGTGGACAGAGGAATACAAAGCTGTGGGAAGGGAACTCTAAGCCTCGCTCCAATGTAACCTTTTGCACAGAAACTGAAAGGACAGAAAAAAATCAAATGCCCGCACCTACATGTTTTTTGTAGCCGATCTCACTCCGTAGTTGGGACTGCAGTGCTTTCACAGAGAGCCTTCGCAAATCACGAACTTGGTGAGTAGCTCTGTTCATGGACAAGTCCAGGAACAGAGAAAACAGCCTCTTTGCATGGTTGTCTTCCAGGGAGATGGCGATGCATGGAAAAGCTTTGATATACCCTGGTGTCCGCATAGAAGCACCAAGCAGAGTGACATAACACACAGATAGTGGCATACATGGAAATGTAGTCTTCTGCCCCCACCATCTGGGAGTAGGGGGTTCTGTGATCTCAGGGAGCATGCAAAAAGGCGGAAGTGAGAGGAGATTCTGGGCCGGTAGGATGAGGTGCAGGTAAACTCCACTCCGCCGGTGGTTGGCTGAGTTTTTCCTGAACTCCGCGCTAAGTGCCAAAACTTTGTGTACTCTGCCGGCAGAGCGGGGTTCACTGCCCACCCCTAGCTTCACAACCCTTGCATGTAATGCAAACACGCACACGCTCTACCTCTTCCCAACACTGCACCCTGTCACCAGGGAGAACTCCGATGTAGCAAGAGACATGAAAAACCTTGTCACATAGCACCAAACCGAGTAACAGTAACCTGTGCACACAGGCCCCACCAAGGCACACCTGGGCACAATCAATGAGCTACCTCTGAGGATGCACAACCAGTGCTGCAGGCCCATGGAGGAACATTTGAGATACATGCCCTGGGAATATGTCTTATCCCTTGACAATGGACTTACAGCTAACTCGAAATCAGCCAATCATGTATATGATGAGCACAGTGCTTTGGCACTTGATGACAGTGTCAAATGCACTCAAAGTCCTAAGGCTAGCATCCAGATCTGTGGAAAACTGGGAAGGAGAAAAGCAAAAAGTCAAGAGAAAGCACCCTAGAAAGGGCCAATTCCAACAGTAGTTATTACCAATTCAGAGTGCTTCCTTTTGAACTGGTCGAGTCTCTGACAGTCTTCACCAAGGTATTTGCTCCTATAGTGACAAAGATTCATGAAGAAAGCATTACATTATTTCCATACACCGATGATTGGTTAATTTATGCTACCTTCTTTTGCAAGGAGTCGACAACTACAACATATGCACGATTCTTCAGGAAGTCAGATGCCTAGTAAACATGGAGATATCTCATCTTCAGCCATGTCAAGGTCTGCAAGTCTCTTAGTTTGACTTCATACTCAAGAGGGAGTAGTGTCATTACCCTAGTACACAGCTTAAATATTACAAGGAACCTGGCCAAACTGTGTCATTGCAAAGAGGTGGTAGCAAGAATGTGATTGAACATTCAGGGACTGATGGCTGCTGATGGATGAACAGCAGTAGGCACTTGGTTGGATCCTATCTGAAACCTTGGGTTCAGTTTCTTCTTGTTTATTGAAATCCAAGAGAGAGAAATTATAAGACAATGATTCCAGTGAAACGGGAAATCAAAAACCTAATAGGAATTTCATTGAATGATACTGCCCCCAAACTATTGACAAGAGAAGCCAATCTATAAGATTGGTGGGACACTCTGGGAGACAATCAGAACAGGATCTATGGTCATCAAACATAAATTGGAGAGAGTTGATGGTGCTATGGAAAGCACCCCAAACCTTTACCCTTCAAAAGGTATTTCAGGTTGTTTTTAGTACAAACAGACAACCAAGTAGCCAGAGCCTATGTCACCCATTAGGAAGATATTCTTAATGTGGGATTTGCAAAACTTGCATAAATTATACATTGTTGGGCAAATGGTAACGTTTTCTCCCTGCTGGTGGAATACATTCTGAGGGCGAGAGAAGCGGGGGAAGTCCACTTGAGTCGAGTTGTCCCTTATCAGTGACAATCACACTCCATAATCTAGTTTTGCAGTTAGCCTGCCAGAAATGGGATCAATCTTGAGACCTTTTAGCGAGCAAAACAAATACTGCAGCCATGTCTTATCTCATTCTCATTTTTGTTATAGCGGGGGAAGCATACAATGCTTCTATGTTCTAGAAATAGGTTCCCTTTCCCTCTCCTAGTCCCCATCTCCTTCCTTCATCCCCCACTCTACACAGAGTCTGCAGTAAACGTTTACCACTTGCTTAGAGCAGGTGGTAAATGTATGTATTAAACCCCATTGAATTGGGAATTCCTTGTGGTTTAATAACCGGAAACACCAGCACCACATGGCAATTCCCCATTCCTTCTGAAAATTCTGACAGCTTTTCTTAGCAATCGAGATATTATTCTACCCTCCTTTTTCCAGAGCTGAAGGATGATTCAAAAAGAGTGTTATTCTGATGAAGAGCTCAGATAATGTGTTTACACAGTCCAGAACCTTTCAGGGAGTCTTGACTTCTTTTTCTAACTTTAGATCCATAAGGAAAGGTAAAAAAGCATTGTGGTCTATGATTATAGGTATAGGACATCAATGTGCTTTGTAAGCCTGTATGGTTGTTGATTTTACCCAACTGTCAAATATACATCCTTGTTACAAAAGAGTCATTGCCGCTTCTTGGGCTGAGAAATGGAGTTTCCTGGAAACAGGTATGCTGAGTGACAACTTGGTACATATTGAAAATAACGCATTTGTTATTATCAATTGTAATTTGATGCCTTTGGCTTCTGACTAAGTCAGAGGCATCAGATTGACTGTATTCTCTACACTGGATGACCTTGACAATGCGAATGACCTAGACTTGCTCTCTCACACACTAGCACATGCAGAAAAGACATCTCACCTCAACATGTATGCACAGCAATTGGGCATGAAGATCAACACAAGGCAATCAGAAGTGATCCAACTAAACATCCCAAACCCTTCACCAATCAAGGTGTATGTTGAGGACCTAGCCATGACTGAAGAATTCATCTACCTAGGCAGTACTATCCGGCATGGTAGCGGGGCAGTCAGTGACATCAAGAGCAGACTCAACAAGGCCTAGAATGCCTTCAGGATGCTGAAGAATCATCATCATCTCTGTCCAACACCAACACCAAGCTGAGGATTTACCAGAGCTGGGTTCTATCCACAATCTTGTATTGATCATGGTGGATGATGAAAAGTGACATCACCAAATTGTCAGCCGTACACATCAGTAACTTCAGAAGAATCTTATGCATTTGTGGCTGCGAACCATCTCCAACCAGGAACAGCTCACCAAATGCAAGCAAGAGAGCTTGGACACCATCATTATGAGAAAAAGATGAATTGGATAGGACACACCATCAGAAGAGAACAAGACTCCATCCCAAGAACATCTCTCCACTGGACCCTAGGAGGCAAATGGAAGAGAAGCAAGCCAAAGAACACAAGGAGACGAAGTGTAGAAGCAGAAAGGAAGACCCTGAACCAGAGCGAAAGCACCGTACAGAAACTTGCCCAAGACAGAGGTGGAGGTCCTTTGTTGCTGCCCTACTTGCCACTTGGCATAACAGGCAGAAAGTAAGCAATTGTAATTTGATTCTCATTGAGAAGTTTCTTTTGGTACTCAGTATTTTCTTAAGTTGTGGTGATAACAAACATTTTTGATACATACATTTACACCGATTCTGTAGCACTTCAATGTGTTAGTTAATTTCTATCTTAATGTAATCTAAATATACATGAGCTGGTATATAAGCTTGCTACAGCCTCCAAATATAAGGACTTGGACAATAAGGAAGTATAAGGAGGTAATGGCCCAATTACTTATGGGTAATCTTTAATTCTCCAAGTCCAGGACTTCCTCGTCCCAATCCTAAATCCCACCCTCCCTCTCTTGCCACCTTCTCATGCAAATTTTTAAATATAATAGAAATTCATGAGGGAAGGACATAGCTTTTTCAGTAGGAGTACAGTGACTTCTGAAACTGGAAGGTTTTTTCCTTTAAGCTTGCAAGGATATCTGTCTCGAAGCAGCAGACACTCCTCAAAAGGTAAGGAATGGGGCAAGAGAGACCTGGAGTCAGAGTAATGAAGATTGTTTATAAGTCATTGGGTCATTATGCAGCACTTTATGTAGCATTATTAGCCCACTATTTTGATATTTTAACACACTTTGATAAAAATAGAATCCCAATAGTATAAAAATACAAAGGTTTCTTAAAAAAGAAAAATTCATATTTAGCAGACCATCTTCAAAAATATATTCACTAATAAATAATGTAGGCAGAGAAGGAACAGAACACCCTTTAATTTGCACTGCCGTCTCTAACTCGTTCCATAAAATAGTGAGTACAAAACATACAATGCCACATTAAGCAGAAAAAACCCCTACATATTCCCAGTTCTTCTAATAGAAAAAAGGCACACATTTTTAGTCTAAGCCTTTCAAATAAATTTTTTACATTTATATTCAAATTTAGGGTTATTTTGTGCCTACACTGTGGGCCTCTGAAAGTGCCTCTTCCATTAAGAAACCTTCCTGCACAGTATTGTGCAATATAAATGTGTAATATAGGTGTCTAGCTAGGAGCAGTTGTGAGATGGAAGTTATTGGACCTTACAAAGATAACTAAAATGTCTTCAATTTTTCTACACTTCTGGTGATCTTTTAAAAAAAAACTATTGCTTTGGGGACATTGTCTGTGATGTAGCATGAATCTGCACCAATAATTAAACAAAGAATCTGCACCAATAATAAAACAAAGAATCTGCACCAATAATGAAAAAGAAGGGTCATTAATTTCACCCTATTTGAATTCAATTAAAATACTGTTATATGGTTCTTAGGCACATTATCGACATTGCTAAGTTAGCATGAGCTTCGCTGCCATGATGCTGCTTTTGCGCACGCTACTACATGACTTTGTTTTTGCAAGACTTTGTTTGTGCCCTTCACATGGGAACGGGTTGCCTTTCGCGTTCTCTGCCTTTCCTGGAGTTTAGTCTGAACACGATGTGCAAGGTCGATAAACAATGCCCCTTGTTATTCTGTTCTGGTCAGTCCCTAGCACCTAGACATAACATGCTACACAGCTGCAGTACTGAAGACTTGTGCTTTGATATTACGTTGTTGCATGTTGTTTTTACACACTTGGAGAAAGCTGTTCCATGGAGAAGAGCTCTGCTGTTCCTATGATGCAAACCTTACATTCAGGCTTTAAGGTATGGGGTCTGCTGTCAAAACCCAGATATCGTTCTTTATATAAAATAAACTTCTTCTAGTCAAGGGGAGGGTGGTTAGGACTATAGGCCCTTATTTCCACAATCTTTATAACATGACTTCTCCCTTTGTATTCTATGGAATTGTAACAATGCTAACTGTGCTGAGTTTATGCATTTTGCTGCTAGTAGTGGCACGTACACTGTATTGTAGAGCACGATAGTTAAAATAAACATTTTGAACTATTTCAGTGGTCTGCTTATTCTCATTGTGGACAAGTATGAGTGAGTGAGCGAAAGAGTACGTCTTGCTCCAGCGATTCCTGAGAGAGTCGGGAGTGTCATATTCTGGGTTGTCTAATCATTTGTAGCTCCGTGATATTTGGAGGAGAACGAATGAGACACCATAGCTAGTCGGTTTGGGATTTTGGGTACTGATGTGGTAGGTTGGTACACCCCTATTCACTGAGGTCCTGTTTTCCTGCGCATAGTTCTGTGTATGTGCAGAATCCCTGCAACATGGCGCCGCCAATGTTTGGTCTGGTTCTTATCTGCGAGACGCTTGAGTAGTGCTTGTGCTTGTCCACAATCCCCTCACTTCTGTTTCCGGAGACAGTTGTGACGGTGTAACCTCCTATATTGATGTTTTTATAGGATCTTTCAAGCTTGAAGTTTTAAAAGGTTTCTCTTTATTGTTATGCCGTGCTCTAGGTTGTTATTCTTTATTATCAGTTATGGCAGTCCCGATTCCGGCCGCTAATAGGGCAGCACACACGGTTTATTTGACTCAGAATGGAGTCCCTAATGCTGGTGTTGCGCTGATTTTTGTAGTAGAGGCAGATGCGGCTTACCGCTTCGAAGTGTTTTATTCTTGGGTCACCTTTCAGGCGGTGGATGGAACAGATAACCTGTTTCACGAATATACGCCTACGGCCCTTCCTAATGCTTATCAGCCCTATCGGGCTCTAGAGATTCCACTTACAGCTTGGCAACACCAAATTTGGTTTAATGGCGCCCTTCCTCACCCAATAACGCCGGTCCGTTTAGGTCATTTATCGATAGATGGGGCCACGTGGCCCGTTTTGGCTGGGTATACCCCTCATCCGCGTAGTTTGACAACGGCGACGCTTGCAAAACTGCGCGTGTTACATACGTCGTTGATACGCGTGCATAGAGCTGTTATACAGTTCATGTCACGCAACTTTCAGGTGGGACCACCTGGCGTTGCTGCGCAACCTGCGGGACCTGGTGGTGTGGCCATCAGTCCCCTTATGGTTAATTCAGTAATGGGCAAGCATCCACAAAAATAAGGATGAATTACCTTATTGGCTTGCTGAGAAATTTGGACAACTAGAGGCTGTTTTTCCAAATACCTCTCCTGTGGATAAACACAGGATTTTGACTATTAGTTTGCCTAAAGACTTGCTTCCCGAGTTGGCTGATTGTAACACCTGGGGTAAGGTGTTTGCAGTGGTATATTCGAAGTGTTTCGGCACTCCTTCCATGACCGTACTGCCTTCCGTGATTAAGCGTGTTCAAGATGAACACGGGGCCGAGGCGGCTGTGGAGCTGGGGATGCGATTGGTGGGGGTGTTCGACGTGGTTGCAGATATGATCCTTGCAAATGTCAAGGGCGATGCGGTAAGCTTTCAAGTGGCAAATCGCTTGGAGGCTGTCCCTGATGTAGACAAACCACGCGAATTACCAAAAATTATTGCAAAGGCTTATAAGACCATAGGCCGCAATAGTTTGGGAGTTAAGCCTTTTACTCAAACGCAAACTCAATCTCAAACTCAACAAAGGGCCCAGACTGATAAAGATGGGCGTCCGTTGTTTCCT
Source organism: Calotriton arnoldi (assembly GCA_963921515.1). Taxonomy (NCBI): domain Eukaryota; kingdom Metazoa; phylum Chordata; class Amphibia; order Caudata; family Salamandridae; genus Calotriton; species Calotriton arnoldi. Next base: position 832,035 of record CAWUFW010002974.1, read on the forward strand.
AAAAAGAACTGGAAAACAAAAAAACAGGGGCAGCAACAACAGAAGCAAGGTTTGCGTGCAAGTTCACCAACACCTGAGTCTTCTGAGCGTACTTATGACTTGCGCGACCGCGCTAAAATAAAGTCTCCAGATAGATTTCAGGTCCTTGATCCACGTTTTCCTCGTTCTTCGCAGGACACTTCTGGCTCTCAAGTCGGAGGAGGGGAACGCCAAGATCGTGGCAAGAGTCAACCTGCGCCACAGGTACCTCGTTTTCGACCGTTTTCAGAAGAAAAAAGTTGCCGCTCTAACAGCGAGGTATGCCTCAGACGGTGAGAACGCGACTCCTGGATTGGACATGGGCAGTGACTCTGCTCGACAGCGCAGCGGAAATTACCATAGTGCGTGAGGCTCTGCGTCCCTGTCTGGAGGCGACAGCAACTGATACATTTATTACAGTAGAGACTGCTGACACCCGGGTTGCCCCCCCGGATAGGCTCTATGACATAATTTTCCAAATTGAAGGTGATATACATCGTCCAATCAAAGCTGTGTTCTGGGAAAATTTAACGTCCTCATATGACATTCTGTTGGCGGAGGCAGATTGGCCTCCACCCTTTGTGTTGGCAGCTTCTAGGGGAGAAGACGTGATACTTCCGAGTTTTTCGCGTTACGTCCCTGAAGAGCAGGCCCATACTTTGGCTGCAGGGTGGGCTTGTGCCCTAGCCCCAGCGGTGTATCGTAATCAGGTGGGTTGGGATGTTGATTCACCGGCTCATGAAATACCTTTACGCTCTATGCCTCAGCCACAACCACAATACCCAATCAGACGTGAAGCCAAAGCTTCCATTTGTGATATTCTAACACAGTTGGAGTATCAAGGAGTGATTGAATCATGTACATCACCGATGAATAATCCTCTCTTTACGGTATTGAAACCTGATGGTTCTTATCGGATTGTATTGGATTACCGAGAATTGAATAGTCATTGCCGCACATTTGCAGTGCAAAACACTCACAGCTCAGCGCTAGTGAACAATCTTGTTCGTAAGAAATACAAAACTAAACTTGACATTTCTAATGGTTTCTATAGTCACAATCTTGCTCCTGAGAGCCGTGATTTGACAGCATTCACTGCCGTCGGGAATCAGAAAAAATTTACACGATTGCCTAAGGTGTATAAGAATAGCCCCGGGGCATTTGCAGCACGTGTCGTGTCACTATTGCACGACATAGATTCAGATGCGTTTTCGTACCTTGTTGACATTTATCTGACGGACGATGAGCTTATGCTGCATCTAGTCCGAGTCGACAATATTATCTTGTCCTTTGCCGACTATGGATACAAATTTAATTTTGCAAAGTCACATATCGCACATTTGGCGGTGATCTTTTTGGGCTATGAGCTCAATAATGAAGGAAAGGGCTTGGCCCCTCACTTCTTGGAGAAATGTGCACAATTGCGACCCCCTTCTACACTGAAGAAACTTCAGTCTTTGCTGGGATTTTTGAATTTCGGGAGGACATACATTCCCGATTATGCCCACCGTATCAAACCGCTTTATGCATTGATACAACCAACTTTTTCTTCTGCCAGCTGGCTTCTGGAACATACATCTATTCTGACTTCTTTGCAAACAGACTTGCTTGCAACTGACTACTTGTTGACGCGTGACAACACCACAAACCTAGTAATATGTATAGTTTCTGGGACAGTGGGTTTCACTTACTTGACGTTCAATGAAGGGGACACAGTTCCGACTGCATACAAATCACATTTATACACTGCTGCTGGAATGCGCTTTTCAACTGTTGAAAAAATCTTGACGGCAGTACAGATGGCGATTCTAAAAGAACGCTCACTGGCACAAGGAAAACGCATTCTTATGGTCACGCCCTTCCCTGCTTTGGAAGCCGTGACCAAGGCGAGTGTACCTAACTCGAAAGCATTGCATCCCCGTTGGATACAATGGGCTACTTCTTTGACTTTGGCTGATGTCACTTTTATCTTTGATCCTTCCTTACAGACACAGGAGTTTTTCAGTATGAATACGTTCATCCTCCACCCTTGACTCTGCTTCCTTTACATGAGTACAAATGCATCATTTACACCGATGGCTCGGCTCAACCGGCCACAGGTTCCAAACATGCTTATTCGGCCGCTTGCGCAATTGTTGCTGGCTCCATTGTTAATGGAGAGTTTAAGTCTTCCATTGTGCACACTCAAGCACTTGGTGACTGTACGGCACAATTGGCGGAGCTGCGTGCTCTTGTACTTGCTCTTGAGTTTGCTGATCCAAATGTGAATACTCTTATTGTATGCGATTCTTATTACTGTGTCCAGTCTTTCACTGACAACTTGTTTTTTTGGTCTCGGAATGACTATCAAGATTCCAAAGGCAGCGCAATTAAGCATAAAACGCTTTGGGTTCGAGTGGCAGATCTTAAACAATGTCTGCCCCTCATTCATGTTATACATACTCTTGGCCATCAGCGTGTAGGAGTACATGCTCTTGGTAATTCTTTGGCTGATGAAGCAGCCAGGTCTGCAGTGGCCACATGCTCAGTAGCAGCAGTTACAAGATCCAAGACTAAAATAGATAATGAGATTTTGGCAGCTGTAGCTGCAAAGCGGGAGGGAACAGCTTATCCTCAGGGTTTCCCTTTGAAATACTCTTATCATATAACTCACGAACAAGTTCCTTATGCTTTGATTCCTTCTGTTGGGGAACGGATGATCCCCAACATGGACCGCAGACCTACATTGATCAAAGCCGCACACGAAGGCATAGCATTGTTGTATTCCGCTTTAGGTGTCCGTATATAGGCTTTCCTGAAACATGTCCTTATATAGGCACAATTCGCATTGCCCTTATATAGGCATAGAATCCCAGTCCTTATTTAGGCATTAGCCGTGCACTCCAAATACAGGCATGGTCACCGACATCCGTCCAACCTAACGTCACAACGAGTTCTTAGAAACCAGACCCTTAAGCTCTTGGGAGTTCCCCTAGCACAGGATTATTGATTTCTCCAAGAACTCATTTATTATGAATGAACCGCTATACCTTAAGGGTTCATTCCTGACGTCTTCCTCTGTCCGACTCACGTCAATGCTAACATTCCAAGACACCTACCAGGTATAAATATACCTTCCCTTGCCCAAGCAAGTTAGGAGGAGACCTCGACTTTAGAGGAGCCCGTATCCCGGCCTGATGCACTGAGAAGACGCTGTCATCCCTGCTCGCAGAGAATCCAGCTTCCAGTGTTCTGACTCCCTTCGCGGGGTGTTAGAGTTCCAGATCCGGAAAGAGATTCCCACCTCTCTCATTCTCAAGGTATGGAGCTGACTAGAACCTAGAGGGACTCTTGGCATACTAGACTTAACATACTCTTAGTATACCATACTAGAGAATACTTCGCCTACTTCTTACCTTTCCCTACACCTAGATTAGGTTAGGTACATTGGGGTAGAACTAGCTTAGAGACGCATCGTATGAGTACTCGCATTTTTAGCTCATGTTATTTATGTACGTGAATATATGCTAAAAGATAATGCTAGCGCAGTATTATTTATTTCTACTGCTTACGCTGTACATTATTTATCTTGCATACTGTCTTGTGATCATAACAGCACATATCTCTTACACGAGAAACAAGACTGTTCAATAAAACCTTTTTATTGAAACGCCCGTCTTTCCTTTCTGTGTAACTCTGTAGAAACTAAGCATGCACGATTGAGCTGAGTGAAACTGTTATCTATTGTTTCCATGATTCTGAGACGTGTTCCGATTCTAAAGGGAAACAAAGTTGTCATGTTTTTGCGGTTGCCAGAAACTACTCCCTTCTTGTTTTCAAGGAGTTTCTAGTGGCCTCTGAGCTAGCTGGCACAAAGTAATTAAGTTTAATATACTCGATAGGGACATGCCGACCTCAGTCCTATGTCAAGCCTATAGGGTATATTATTCCAATGTGCAGAGCCTATTAGGGAAATAGGAACTACACTACAGCATCTGCGCATGCCGGTGTGTCAGCGACAGTCTCTATTTTACAGCAACCTTACTGGTGGCGTGGTTTATATAAACAGACCGGTAATTATGTCCTTTCTTGTGACATTTGTCAGCAAATCAAGCCGTCTACGGTCACCCGCCCACCACAAACACAGCTGTGTATTTCTAATCAACCTTTTGGCTGCATCTATCTTGATCACTGCGGTCCTCTTTCTTCTGATACTGGGTATAAATATATATTTGTTGCAGTTGATTCGTGCACTAGATTCCTTTGGGTTTAGCCACAACGCAGTGCTGATGCTCGAAATGTCATCAGGGATTTGCGTGTCTTTGTAGGGATGTTTGCCTGTGGCACCTTCCATTCTGACCAAGGTCCAGCGTTCGCCTCTAGGGCGTACAAGGAAGAAATGAAGTCAATGGGGGTGCTGGTGCAGTTTTCGTCTCCATACAGGCCTGAGGGCAAATCGGTTGTGGAGCGAATGAACCGTGACTTAAAGCAATCCTTGACAGCTAGAGTCTTAGGTACTGGCAGGAGCTGGCTGGCCCATTTGTATGGGGTTCAACCTGCACTTAATAACCTCCCTAGACGATCTCTGGGTGGGCGGACTCCATACGAAATGCTCTTTGGCATTAAAATGTTTGTGCCAGACCTTGATGGTCTAGACATTGTGGCGGCTGCCGCAACCTTTGACGTAGATAATCATTCTACTGTGTTACAGGATCTACAAAAGACCCGTGACAGCTTTGCAACTGAACATTTACCCTCTTCCACTGATGCAGCACTACTGATTCCAGTTGCCGGCTGGCTTCCAAAAATTGGAGATCTGGTACGAGAAAAGTTAGAGACCAAAAAAGAATTTGGTCCCTCTTATCGTGCACCGGTTCCAGTGCTTGGACTGAAGGGTACTCGTACAGTCGTCTTACCTCCTTTACCTGGTCGCAAAGACAACAGATATATTTCAGTGGACAATGTCAAGCTACACCATGTGGCCGATTCTGAATAGTGTCACACCTGCAGTTTCGTGCAACGCAATTTCATTGGATCCACTGACTACATCATCTTCCACCACTCCTCGTAGGGCTAAGAATGTGATGGACACTATCATTGATTTTTCACCTGTCCGACCTCTATCTTCTACCGTGGATGTTGAGTATATATATCATGCAGATGAGTCCGTCAGTGAAGTGCCGAACAGTCCTGAAGAACATCAAGCGGACCCGACACTTCCACCTCTGATAAATCAAACTACGAATGGCTGCTATGGAGATCATGCCAGTCTCTCTTCCGGCTCGTCTTCCTCGACATCCCGTTTGGCTGACACACCGACTAAATTAAGTATTTTTTTCTCTTGGTTCTAGAAGACTTACCTGGTCCCTCCTTGGACCTACATTTGGTTGATGCTTGTCCTGATTTTTCTCTTCATGTCAATTGGTTTTGTGACAGTGTTCTTTTTGCTCATCAATGGTCATTATTTGCCAGAATGCTCTGCAGTGAACTTGGTCGATGGAGTTCTGGCCCCTCACACATCGTCCCATATCATGAAACGTGATCGATCTCATGTTAACATTTCAGCATTCCCGATTCCAGATGGCATCATTTGGGACAAAGTTGCCTACGAAGTCCACGGCCCATCCGAGGTGCTTCGCATTCCATACGTGTTTCGCGTCTCTTTAGGAGATGTGGTAACACGGGACATACATTCTGATGATTGGGATGTGCAAGCAGTACATGCACTGTTATCAGATTTAAAATATTATGCTGCTTTTGATGCTGAAGATTTGTATTTAAATTCTACCAATTACGGTGATTTATTCTGTTATCAGCATTATGGGTATCATTTTTGACACAAAACAAATTCGTTAAGACCTGTTTTTAATTATACACAATGGGAACATTGTCCTACTCCCGTAGAGGGGAGTTCTAAAACATTTAGAGATAAGTTCACTTACTTTACAGATTATAACATATCTAATCCGGAATACTATTATTTTAAATTTCGGACATCTACTCAATCTAAATTTATGTTGACCCACACAAAATTGATTTACTCCAACTTGTTTAGAAATAAATTGGCTATGCAGGGTTATGATCAATGGAAAGATACTGTTGATTTGAAATCAATCTGGGGCACAAAGCCTTGGCAGGTTCAGGAAACTGAAGCTTTACATCGTGCCTGCCTGATTCCAGCTCAAATTCTGTTTTTTAATGATACAGTGTACCAGACAACTTGTTTTGGCCTGGCAACTGTAAAAAATTTAAAAACGCCATCCATTCCGTCTTTAGCGGAATATACTAATTGGCGCACGCATACAAATTATACCATTGAAGCATTACAAGCCTTGCTTCGAAACGAAACCTTCAATATTTCTGTAATTGATTCTTCAGGGTGGTTGGTGTGGCAAACCAATTCAAATGCGTGTCAAATGCGCTTTTATAATGTAACACCTGGTTTCACACAGACTAGAACTGACCCACGTTTTCTAAATTCCCATTCGGTTACCACGTATTCGGTCGGTAAATTATGCCAACAATGGTTAGAACATTCTTCGCTGACATCAGTGAAGCAACATCTTTCTCTGCTGTCGCATGACATTAATTTGGCTGATTTTCTCTTGGGGCCCAGGGCTCCGAGAGCTAAAAGATTCATGTATGCAGCTTACAATGAAATTTGGAAACTTTCGCAGATGGAAGCTGCTTTTTGTCTGCGCCAAATTGATCAGGCCAATTTAGAAAAAGTCCTTGCCGTAGTAGACAATAGCATAAACACACTTTCCTCACGTATTTATACATTGGATAATATTGTTTCATCTGTTATTGATATTGTTCAAAGTGATGTATCTGTGTTGTATCATGGTCAAAATCAGTTACGATCTGTTATGCAATTTGCTTGGACATTGCAAACTCTTAAAATGGGAAAAGTGCCTTGGGATTATTTGAATGCCACTGCTTTATTCTTGCCATTTAATCTGACTGATAAACAAAGGTTTATGTCCATGAAAGATGCTACATACACACTATTACATATTGAACAATTAGAGCCCTTGCCGTTTTCTGTAGCGGAAACAGATTCTGCTGTTTGGTTAATTCATGGGGTTATCTCTCTCCCTTTTTCGCTATTTCACTTTAAATCATGCATGCAGCATTTTCCGATTGGCCGTTATGAACCACTGGGTAGTGCTTTCCTACATGAAATGTGGTCCCTGCCATTCACTTATAGATGTCTGAGGGAGGGTAAGGAAGTTTTCCTAACAGGGGAGGACTGCGATTCCACAGTAGGACAGTCCCTTGTTTGTAAACACGTTAAGTTGCACGGCGCATGTAACGTTTCCGCGCCTAATCTGGCCTGTTTTTTAAAAGGGACTCCAGTGCCATCAATAATTCCTGCTTTTTCATTGCTTACAAATGGCAGTTATCTTATTTTGAACAACCAGGACTGCTGTGGTTTACGGGCGGGAGTCCCGTATTTAGTAACGGTTTCCCAGCGCGTAACTTGTTGTAGCAATGTGCTTTTCCCGCCCCCGCATGGGAGTCTAGATAGCTCAATTTGGCCTTCCATTCCAACTTTGAAAACAGATTTCAACAAGTTGAGCAGGCTCAAAGCGCTGTTATTCCAACAAGAGGTGGCCCTCACTTCCGCCCGCGAGACCTTCCAGTTACAGGTGGCTAGGACTTCTGGAGAGATACAGTCTCTTCTGAACACCAACCTCCCACTGCATTTTGGAGAACTAATACACCAAATATTTAATGCGTCTAACACCGCAGGTTCTGGCCTTGTGTCTTCTTTTCAGACTATATTTGGAGTAATAGCGGGTTTTATTCATTCTATTTTTTCAAGCGCTTTCGGAGGGTTTCCCTTGATTTTGCGTTAGGCGCTGTAATCCTGCTTCTATTGCTCATGTTGCGCAATGGCTGCTCAACTTGTGGTACTGCACAGACCAGGCCAGTTGCAGCTGTACCGTGATCGCATGCAACAGGTTTTCGGATGCTTGCCTTTAGCCACGCTTGGCGTCAGTTATGGATTGACTTTTCGCTTTGCGTACTTCACTTGCGTGCAACCAGTCCTTTATTGTCAGGGATGTCCCTTCTATTGGGCACTGGATATATGCCTCTCCAATACGTCACGTCCCGTCCCGGATTTTGACCAGTTGAAGGGTCCCTTAGAGGCCCATGACCAGGCTTGTTCTGGGGATGGCCGTATGGCGCGTGCGGCTGCACTTGGAGTTTTGGCGGAATGGGATGTCTGTGCGGCTGCGCAGACTGTCCTGCAACGAAGTTTCATCGAATGTCACGCAAGTTGCCCACTCATGCTTTTAGAGGCGTCTGATTACGAGGAGCACGTTTGTTCCTTCGACTTACTTAATTGGATGGCATCTCTCTTTTTTACCAACGATAGGGATGATCTTTTGGAGGGAATTGCATTGCTCGGTTCATACACCTTGATGGACTTACCACCTCCTTCATAGTAACTTTGTTATCCCGGAGACAGCTCCCCTTCAATGAGCCCTATTAATGACTTTGAAAAAATAAAAAAAAATGTTATTGAAAAATTTCGATTTTTTTCCAATTTGGTTTTTTCACCCGTTTTGAGCTCAGCTTGACTTGTGAACTCTGTTTTCATTCTTTTTCTATGTCCTATGGCCTTACCAGGGGGAGGGTGTTATATGGTTCTTAGGCACATTATCGACATTGCTAAGTTAGCATGAGCTTCGCTGCCATGATGCTGCTTTTGCGCACGCTACTACATGACTTTGTTTTTGCAAGACTTTGTTTGTGCCCTTCACATGGAAATGGGTTGCCTTTCGCGTTCTCTGCCTTTCCTGGAGTTTAGTCTAAACACGATGTGCAAGGTCGATAAACAATGCCCCTTGTTATTCTGTTCTGGTCAGTCCCTAGCACCTAGACATAACATGCTACACAGCTGCAGTACTGAAGACTCATGCTTTGATATTACATTGTTGCATGTTGTTTTTACACACTTGGAGAAAGCAGGTCCATGGAGAAGAGCTCTGCTGTTCCTATGATGTAAACCTTACATTCAGGCTTTAAGGTATGGGGTCTGCTGTCAAAACCCAGATATCGTTCTTTATATAAAATAAACTTCTTCTAGTCAAGGGGAGGGTGGTTAGGACTATATGCCCTTATTTCCACAGTCTTTATAACATGACTTATCCCTTTGTATTCTATGGAATTGTAACAATGCTAACTGTGCTGAGTTTATGCATTTTGCTGCTAGTAGTGGCACGTATACTGTATTGTAGAGCACGATAGTTAAAATAAACATTTTGAACTATTTCAGTGGTCTGCTTATTCTCATTGTGGACAAGTATGAGTGAGTGAGCGAAAGAGTACGTCTTGCTCCCGCGATTCCTGAGAGAGTCGGGAGTGTCATGTTCTGGGTTGTCTAATCATTTGTAGCTCCGTGATATTTGGAGGAGAACGAATGAGACACTATAGCTAGTCGGTTTGGGATTTTGGGTACTGATGTGGTAGGTTGGTACACCCCTATTCACTGAGGTCCTGTTTTCCTGCGCATAGTTCTGTGTATGTGCATAATCCCTGCAACAATACTAAAGACTTTTTTTCATTCTGCAGATAAAAGCTCTTCCCAGGTCCATAAATTGGGGTAATCGACTCAATCTGGATACCATTTTCACGTCTTCAATATCTGTTTAATAGCTGAATAGAGCAATCAACAGTTGAAAGTTGACATGCTAACTTTTGCAAAGTGTTTCCCCCTGCTTTGCACCACAAGTGATAACTTTTGATCCGTCTGAGTTAGAGCCTTTCATTGAAACCAGCAAATTATGCTTCAAGTGTTGGATTATGTGATCAGTGCGGAAAATTCTCATTTATCTGGAAAAAGCCGCAGGTACATAATTCTAGGGTCTCTGACATAGGCCCAGCACTTCTACAAGGAAATGCAGCACATTGCGATGCCCCCATCAGTAAACAAGCTTTGGCAAAGGCCAGAACAAAGCAGCTCTTCTTAGTGAATGTGAAGTGCTCCATTGGCAAGCTACTATTTTGATTCCAGAACTTAACTTCTGTGCTATTATTGTGTGCATGTAGAGAATAAAATTGTTTAACTTTTTATAATTCTATTTATCTGTATTGGCCTTATTTGATGGGTCATGAATTATTGAGAAAAATACCTCCCGTTCTATGTATTAAGAATATATCAAGCCAGTTTGGACTATGAGGATTAATAATCTGCAGTATCTTCCTTCTCTTTGGCCATAGAAGTTCTTGTTGACGTGCAATATCCTGATTATGTACAGTTTGTGAAGTGTGGAATATTTCTTCACAAATATTACAGGAGGAGTGGGCTCTGGGACTAGAATATTGCAGAACAGGAACTAAGCACCACTCTTATTATACAGTAGGAGGTGAGCACTGCACTTATTATGTAAACGGAAGAGAGCTCTGTTTGTATTACACAGCGGAAACTATACTCTGTACAAATTAAAGAGGAGGAGTTACGTTTTTATCAATATTACATAGCAGTGGGTTTGACCTGCTCTTATGAAGAAGGAGGTGGGCTCTGGGCTTGTTATGAAAAAGTAGTAAGCTCTGTGTTTATTACACAGACTAAGCAATTCCCTGAATGTATTATACACAAAGAATTCACATTGTCCTGATGATGGCCCTGGTCAAGTTTACCTTTGGGCTGAAACGTCGACCTGTACTTATGACAATCTGTACTGTCGAATGATTTGGTGTATTCACATACTGCATTTCCATTTCTATTATCAAAATCCATGAATCGTTCTCTTATGTTTACATTATTGAAATTAATGGCAGCCTATTGCTCTGTATACTCCTTATTAGTATTACTTGGACTGCTTCCATGCAGTGTTTTTGATTACAATTCTTTTTGTGACCAATTCCTAAATTCTCCGAAGTATATATTTTAAAGTAATTACTCTTTATTGGTCATGTGCTTAGTCTAAGGGGAATAATTGTTTTCTTATTTGCGTTTGGGATTACAGATGTATGTTGCATTGGGGTACCTGTGTGTTAGGCGTACTTATATTTTTAATGCAGATGTGTTTTTATTCATGTTCATAGCCGCAGACTCCTTTTGGCTGAGGTTATCCCAAGTCAACCATAGTTTTTGTTGATATATGGTTTGATATATGGGCATGAGGAGGCCATTGAACGCTAACAAGAATTTCGAGTTAGGGGTTTTTACAATGCTAGATTAACATACCAGATTAGCCACATGAAGACTAGAATTAAGGCTTGTTCCCTGCCTGCTCTGCCTACCCTAACCCTCCTTACCAAAGTCACAGATGTAATCAGAAGAAAGGTGAATCTTGTTCATTTTTCTAAAATTTCCAACCTGGTAAATGGAACGGCTCTCTTAGGAGGTGGACCTGAGAGTGGTAGAGCGCCAACCAATGAGCAGGCCGATGGGCACATCAGGCACTGCACGGTCGGGTGGAACAGAAGCAAATGCTAGCTCAATGAGCAGATGAACAGCAATTGGAAAGAAAACATGGGATGGTAGGGAGACACCAAACTCCTCACTTGCCGCCTCCTGCAAGGTCACAGTCAGTACCTCCCTGCCCGAATACATGCTCAGACAGGTGTGTAGTCTGAAGGTTACTTTGCCTAGTCTCAGACTGACTGTTCAAAGAAGAGCTAGAAGGCTAGAAGGAAGGCACAGATCTAGCAAGAGAGGATTTCCCCAAGTGATGACTATGGCAGCGAGGATGCCTCCGATGAAATCCCAAGTGCTCTTCTAGCCTACAGAGAGAGTACCTAGGCCCTAAAATCTGAGAATCCCCAAACATATAGGAAGAAGCTCTGAAACAACTTTGACTGTAGTAATCACAATTGGCTCGATATCAACAATTTCTTGAGCGTCATAAGGCCTTCTGAAGTCTGAGATTGATTAACAGAAAATGCTAATGGGCTACAACAGATTTGTAGGGAGTATGCTTCTTTGGCGCAGCTAAGGACGTGCCATTAAAAGCAGTAGCTGGAGGATGCTCCGCTAAACCAGACTGAACAAAAGCTGGATCGAGGGGAATTTCCAGCTGATTTTTTAGATCAATTGAAAGGTATCTTCAATTACCAATCAGCTATTGTAAATGCTGCTGAAATAGCAATGGAAGCAAAAAAGGCTGCCTTTGTCCCGGGATTACTGCTGAATATCCATTTGAGAAACTTTTTGTGTGAGTTGACAGACTAAAGACCTTTCTGAATGACATGTGGTAGCTAACCATTGTCTAGTAACACAGACAAGATAGAAAGGCTCAACAGAGACAAAATTAATATATCATGAGATACATTCATTCCAGCAGGCTGCACAAAGTAGGGCAGAATGGGACCGGGAGGTGGGAAAGTCAGAATGGCCTAACGGCATGGAAGGGGAGAGTTCGCCTGACCATCAAAATCCTCCTTTTTTGGCTGTAGCCAACTGATGTACTGAAGAGGAATTGCACAAATCATTCCCAGGTGTCTCCTGACCAGTACGAGCAGCCTGGTTTTCCCATACTTGGGCAGTCAATGTGTTATGAAGGGTAGGCCCAAACCTTGTCCTATTGATACTGGTGCTAACTGATCCACTTTGATGACCTTCAAATTCCTTTCACTTTGTTCCTCAAGCAAAGGTTGACATTACAATCCAAAGAATTCCACGCTATGCTATTAATCCTTTTACTGTGTCCCTGGTTCCTATCATACACCATCATGCTTTGTTTTGTGTAAATGGAATTATACTGTATATTGCACAAAATATGGTGTCTTTAACTTTTTCTATTGACAATGTTCGTGTCATTTAGACTTTGTTGAATGATTGTTTACCCTGTTCTGATGTTAGAGAAATTGCAAATCCCTCTCAGCATCTGTCTGCTAGTCAAAAACAGTTCCCCATCTCTCTTTTGTCCCCACATGGGAGTGCTGTAGGGTGTGTTTTAACTGCTGACCATATAAGAATTCATTGGAACTGTATGGCTAAACTTTCTCGTCTTACACAAACAATACCATCTCTGACCTGAAGCTGAATAGGAATATAACCTGGTACTTCTGCAATGCTACATCAAGTATGTTATCCGCACCATAAGTATTTGCAATACCCTGATGTAGCTGATGAAAAAAACCTATGAAAGAAATGTACTGTTTATGTTAGACCTGAGAGCCGTTAATTAAGCCACTTTATTTCATCAATAGTCCTTTAGTTTCTTAAGTTCACTTGCCAAGTACTGTTGTTCCCCTCAGGAGTTTTACCCACCAGAGTAGTATGGGCGGCCAATGTCTGAAATGAAGTTAAACATTAGCATACTATTGATGTCTGTTTGGAGTGGTGGGACCTCTGATCTGAAGTAAAACGTTTTTAGGTCGAGCTTAGAGGCAGCGCGCATGTGCTGCTCTGTGAGGCCTGCTGTATTGGAGTATGCACTTGAAGCCCCGCCCACTCTCCGCCCATATTCTTCATTGGCTTGTGTCATTGTCCTTTGTAAATGCTGGCTTGTGATTTGTAAATAGGCTTGTTAGTCCCTCCTTGGTACCACCTTGTCTGCATTTGTTACCTCCCATAACAACTGGACTTTTTACTTGGCTTGTTACACAGTCTGTGTTATAAGTCGGTGAGCACTATTTTGTTTATTGAATAATGGGAACAATGGCGGCTGCTTCTTGTATTTGCAGCGCTCCCACACAGGACTATGGCAGCTGCTTTTCGTATAGAGCGCTATGCCACTCTAACTTTAACCCCTTGACCGCGATCGGAATTCCGCTCGTATGCTGGACATTCCGATCGCGGGTGGGGTCGTGACGAGCTCAGCTCGTCATGCGCACAGCGCTACCGCGCAGCATGACGAGCTGAGCTCGTCATGAGCACGGAAAGGGTTAAAAGTGGCTGCCTCCTACCCCCACAGCACTCACAGTGGAGAGGTGTGGTGCAGCGGCCAGGGCAGCTGACTTCGGAGCACAGGGCTCACGGTTCGATCCCTGGCTCCGGCGGCAGCTCAGCTCAGCACCATGTGACTCTGGGCAATAGCTCACTTAATTTCCACGACGGCCCCCAGCGCCTTGAGACCCGTAAGGGTGAGTAGCTCGCGCTTTACAAATACAGATTTACAGTACAATGACGACACTTTAAAAAAAAAAGATTAATTTTAAGATGAACGTGGTGTCCGCTTCAGGGACACCGTGCTTTCTTTCAGCTCTTTTTAAAAAAAATAAACTTGAATGCTGAGCGCAGCGCCTGCTTCAGGGACACCGTGCTCAGTTTTTTTTTAACTTTAATGTTGAGCGTGGCGCCCTCTTCAGGGACACCGCACTCTGTTTCAAATTTTTTTTTTTACTTTAATGGTGAGCACGGCACCCGCTTCAGGGACACCGCGCTCTGTCTCCTTTTTTTTTTTTTTACTTTAATGTTGAGCGCGGCGCTCTGCAATACAATAGGTCTCGCTTTTGCCAAACTTTGACCTATTGGTATTGTAAATGACAATGCCTTTTAATATTATAAAAGGCATTGCCATTTACAATGCCAATAGCTCAAAATCTCGCAATTGCGAGACCTATTGCATTGTAAATGCTTGTTTATGCTAGCTAGGGTGTCGTCAAATTACCATCGTCCTTGTCCTCCTCATTCTTTCCATAGAATTAATTCTTTGTTACATCTTTCTTATTTGAAGCTAAAAGCTGAGTATTAACCTCTTCTTTGGTATGCTTTGTACTCATAATACAGGAGGAGCTTATCACACAACAGAAGAAATCTCTGTACTTACTGCAGCAGAGCAGGATCTGAGATGTGCACTTATTGCATAACAGAACTGGAGTCATGTACTAATTACAGAGCTGGAACTGAGTTTTGCACTCATTTTACAGCAAGAGGTGAGCTCTGTGCTCAAGAGCAGAAGCTGAGCTTTGTGTTGAATAGCAGTAGCTGAGATCTGTACATTTACTGATCTCTATACCTATAGTACCTCATGAGCTGTCTGCACTGATGGCATACAACTAGATGAACTTTGTACTTATTTATTTTTGGAATTGTGTACCTTTTCGTGTTGCCTTTGGTAACTTCAGAGTGTTTGCACATAAGAGGTACAGCTTGATTGTGAAAAAGGGATTTTACCATGAGTAACCATGTCTGATTTTCTTCAGCACAAGCACAATGCCTGGATACCCTCACGGGTGATTAGATGTGCCACACAAATCCACTTAAGATAACATAACACAACATGACATAGCAGAACACAACATGACATAGCAGAACATAGAGCATAACATAACATAACATAACATAACATAGTATAGCATAGCATAACATACCATACCATAACATAACAGCATTGGCAGCCCTGCATTGGCTCCCAGTGGAAAAGAGAATTCATTTTTAAAATTCTGTGCCTTGCACACAAAGCAATTCACAACAAAGGCTCTAAACTGATTCAGGACCTTATTGTCCAGTATGAACCAGTAAGAGCGTTGCGGTCTACTCACCAGGTGCTACTCACTGTTCCCAGAATCAGGAGAGTCAGAGCCGGTTGTCGTTCCTTTATATTATTCGAACAGTCTTCAGCCGCCAATGCTACGGCTACGTTGTGCTGTGTAAATTAGCTGGCGTGAACCGGACGATTGACGGAGCTCACATGGAATGCTCTCTCACGATTTGAAGAACTTGACGGACGGTCGATACCCATAGGGTATGTGTGAGAGACCTACAGCTACTCGCATGTCGTCGTTTTTATGGGAACTTCATTTTAAATTATCAAGAGATATCATCTAGCCATCTTATATTTCCATAGCAACTCCTGAAGATTCGGTATTGGAGCTGCTAAGCCATACCAAACTAAAAATAATGAACAGTTTCAACATCAGTGAATCTATATACCTCAATTAAGGTTTATATTATACATGGCTACCTGATGAAGGCATAAAGCCGAAACGCGCGTAGGATTACACCCTTAGCCATGACATATGATTGTCTTTGTTTGTATCCATGCATTCTCGAAATTAATTGCAAATTCATGAGATTAGCATTATTAGATAAACCAGTATACTTGAGAGAATAGGTCAGAAATGAACAGAACATTATTTGTTTTAATGTTATGCATATATCATTGCATTTTGTCTTTTTATAATATATAAGGAAAATATAAGAAAAAAGAAATAAAGAAATAAGAAAGAATTTTTATATTAACAAATGATGAATGAATAAAATAAAAAAAATTAAAAAAATGTGTTT
Source organism: Calotriton arnoldi (assembly GCA_963921515.1). NCBI lineage: Eukaryota > Metazoa > Chordata > Amphibia > Caudata > Salamandridae > Calotriton > Calotriton arnoldi. The sequence continues at coordinate 848,224 of CAWUFW010002974.1, forward strand.
GTGACATCAAACAATTTTTGGGTGGTTACATAATTGTTTATTGCATTTAGACAGTCCACTGCTCACCATGTTTCCTATATGGTTTTTCACATAGGTCGTTCCTTTGCCTACATCGCGCCGAAACTCTGGAATTCTCTCCCGCTGCAAATGAGACCAATGGAATCCGAATTGGAATTTAGGAAATCCCTAAAGACCAGACTGTTTGAGCAGGCCGTGTTTGAATAGGTTCTGCACATTAGCTATTCTGTGTCTAGTTAGCGCTAGGAAGCTCTTTGGGTAGCCATGCTCTCTAAACATTCAAGAGAATAGAACATAACATAACATAACAAGCATTGTCCCTAGACAATCTCAGTTGAAGGCGCAAAGCTCTATATTACTATATCAGGAGCTGAATCATACAGTAGGAACTGATCACTATATTTATTGCAATGAACACTTTGCTAAGGTTGCACTCTACACATATGCGGTAGGACCTGAGTGTTGTACATATTACAAAACAGGGATTGTGCTTAATATATATGTAGCTGAGTTCTGTGAGTAGCAGAAAGTAGTAGAAAGGACTTACTAATTTAAGTGAGGCTACCGAGTTCTGCACTTATTGTGCAGGAAGAGTGAAGCTCTTTACCTCTTATAGAGCAGGAGATAAGCTCTGCACTCAATGTAGGGCAGGAGTTGAACTCTCTATTTACTGTGTAGGAGCTGTGTTATGAGCTTATTATACAAGACTAGACATATACATTCATTAAGTAGGCCTGGCCCCAATTTTAATTAAGCCAGAGAAATCTTGTTTTGTTTGCATTACTCTTGTGACGCAAAATTACGTGATTACGCCTGCTCACAAAATTATGAGTCATTTGGTGCAACAATATCTACCCAAGAATGCAGGAACAGAGCATGAGCGGCTGCCGGCTGTTGCTGTTCTTGTTCAGTTGTGTTTTAGTGCTATTTCTTAGCGCGAAATGCATCCTCTGGTCCATTTTGGACATGGGGTGAATTTTGTCCTAAGAAAATAGTGCTAAATGCAGGGAATAGCACCTTGCATAATTCTGCGTAATTTTACTATAATTTTACATATTTATGTTACAACAAAGCATGCAAGTATCCCCAGTCCTATTAAAAAGTGAAAGCTTAACTTTGCACTGCCACAGCAAGAGCTGGGCTGTATGGCTGTTACATAGCAGGACCGGAAAACTGCTAATTATCTCAATCCCTCCAACTCACAGTGTGCCAATGTGTGTCAGACGAAATTGGATCCCTTCACATGGACACCCACTGAGCAGCTGATATCACACTTTGCAACATAAGGTGAGCCAGAAACCACTGCACAAAGTGGGCTTCTAGCTTGTGTGTGGAGACTATGCACTGCTGATGTCCATTACAGGCTTTGAATCCCCTCCATCCTTCACCTCCCCCAAGATTCTGGCTGCAGCCTTATAGGATTTGTCTTTTTTTCTGTGTTAGTAGTGCCTGCGGCTGTGCGCGGCACAAAGCCCTGACTGTTCCAAGGCCCAGGTCCTCCTCTTATGTGGTGGAAAGTTTTTACAAGTTGGCTATTCTCAATCAATCAACCAGTCAGTATTTGTATAGCACGACTTATCATCCCGTGCTGTATCCAGGAGCTGAGGAGTGGGGAACCTTAGTCGAAGAGCCAGATCTTGAGTCCTGTGAAACAGCAGGAGCTGAGTTCTCTGTTTTACAGAAGGAATTAACCCCTTCGCTGCTAGGCCTTTCCCCCCCCCCCCATGCTAAGCCTTTTTTTGGCTATTTGGGGTAGTTTGCGCTTAGGCCACTGTAACGTTTTCACCACATAAGGTATCCACGCCAAATGTGCGCCATTCCTCGCTGGACTCCCCCGGGTGTCTAGTTTTCAGAAATGTGTGGGTTTGGTAGTTTCCCAAGATGGCCGCCGAGCCCGGGGCCAAAAACCCAGGTGACACCCCTTGCTAAACCAGGTTGTTTTGTGATAGGTCATTTTGATGTCTCCTCAATACGTTTTGGGCCCTTGCCTGTCGCGGGTACTTGACCCACCCATGCGAGTGAGGTACCATTTTTATCGGGAGACCTGGAGGAACTCTGGGTGGTAGGAAATTAGTGGATCCATGCAGATTCCAGAACTTTCCCTCACAGAAATTTGAGAAAAAAGTGATTTTTTTCAGCTAAATTTGAGGTTTGCAGGGGATTCTGGGTAGGAAAACGTAAGGGATCCACGCAAGCCATACCTCTCTGGACTCCCCCGGGTGTCTAGTTATCAGAAATGTGTGGGTTTGGAAGTTTCCCAAGATGGCCGCCGAGCCCGGGGCAGAAAACCCAGGTGACCCCCCTTGCAAAACTAGGTTGTTTTGTGATAGGTAATTTTGAGGTCTCCTCAATACGTTTTGGGCCCTTGCCTGTCGCAGGTACTTGACTCACCGACGCAAGTGAGGTACCATTTTATCGGGAGACCTGGGGGAACGCTGGGTGGTAGGAAATTTGTGGATCCATGCAGATTCTAGAACTTTCCCACACAGAAATTTGAGAAAAAAGTTATTTTTTCAGCTAAATTTTAGATTTGCAGAGGATTCTGGGTAGGAAAACGTTGGGGGGCCCACAAAAGCCATACCTCGCTGGACTCCCCCGGGTGTCTAGTTTTCAAAAATGTGTGGGTTTGGTAGGTTTCCCAAGATGGCCGCCGAGCCCGGGGCCAAAAACCCAGGTGACCCTCCTTGCAAAACCAGGTTGTTTTGTGATAGATATTTTTTATGTCTCCGCAATACGTTTTGGGCCCTTGCCTGTCGCACCATTTTTATCGGGAGACCTGGGGGAACGCTGGGTGGTAGGAAATTTGTGGATCCACGCAGATTCCAGGCCGGTTCCTGTCGCGGGCACTAGGCCTACCCACACAAGTGAAGTACCATTTTTATCGGAAGATTATGGGGAATGCGGGGTGGGTAGAATTTTGTGGAGGTAAGTAATTAAATAAATAGAACAATTTACCTTGCCCTCGCTGCATCACCAACTCGGCGATGCAGCGAGCGCAAGGTAAATAGTTTAATTTATTTAATTACTTACCTTACTCCTGCCCGTCGTATGTCCGACTCCACTACCCCCCCACCCAGCCCCTCCTCTGCCCCACCGCCCCGCAGCACTCCCTCTGCGAGCCGCCACTGGGGTGGGGGCATTGGCATGCCCATTCTGGGCAGCCCCCACCCCTGGCATATAAAAAAAATCCCTGGCACCTAGGGTGCTTTCTGCCCCCAGGGGGAGCAGAAAGGCTGTCTGGCAAAATTTTATGGGGGGAGCAAAGGCCCTTGCCCAAGGGGCCGCTCCCCCCTTTTTGGTGGCTAGTGGGTGGATTCCTGCTTGGGGATCGCCCTCCTGGGGTGATCCCCAAGCAGGGATCCACTAAGGAAGGGTACCATTGGAAAGGGGAGATTCACCCCTTTCCAACGCTACCCCTCTCATGTTTTTCGGTGCTCGGGGGGCTGAGATAGCCCCACAAGCAACGAAACTGTGAAACTGAAATTAAGTTTTAGTTTCGTTTTCATTGTAATGACGACAGCGCGCCATGCGCGCGATCGTCATTACAATGAAAACCCTAACCATGCTTTGGGAGGTTGGGGAAGCTCCCCACCTCCCAAAGCAAAAAAAAAAATGCGAAATCCCTCTGCTGTTTATAGCAGAGGGTTTTTTTTAAAGTGTGCTCATGACGGAATGGTTCCGTCATGAGCACACTTGCACTTATGCTCATGGCGGAACAATTCCATCATGAGCATGGAAGGGGTTAAGCTCTGAATGTATATTGCAGGAGATGAGCATCTTACACATTGCAGAACTAGAGCTGAGCTCATAGACCCTGGCAGTAGGGCTGACAGGTGTGCTGCAGCGAACCCAATCACCATGCTGAAGTTCAGAAAGTGAATGAGTAATGAAGATGCCTTTAAATTGTATTTTTATTAGGGGTGGGTGGAATTGGCGAAATTTGATTCCATGGAATACCGTGGAATTACTTTAAAATTACACAGGATTCCGTGGAATACATCGGTGGGGCAGAGTGGGAATTTAACGCTAATTTCTTCGCGCAAAATGCACCATCACTTCCAAAAATGGATGCATGGAAGCATTTTGTGCTAAGAAAATAGCGCAGCTGGGGGGGGCATACGCCAGCACTAGCAATTACCCCCGGTCCCGATTCATGCATCCTGCACCATCCTGCCGCACAGCTGAGAGTGAGTAGAGAAGAGTGAATGCCTATTTGCCCAGAATAGGGGTGCACATCACAATACTGTAGGAAACACACCTCCTTGAGGGGGAAGTACAAAAACTGCAGAAGAAATGGAGGGGACTTTTCTTTGGTACTTATTTGAGTTGAACTAGAGGCGTTTCCACCTGGATGGCCCGCAAGGCCCCTTTTAACTCCAAAGTTTCAAGGCTGTCATTAAAGGGCATTTTGTGCTGGTGCACGGTTCCCTCGATGGGGTGGAAATGTGTTTTCTGGACATCAGGGAATTTTCCTGCCACATTCTGGACCATAGTACCTACAGTAGGCTTGATAGGTTTCTAGTAGCAGAGGACTGTGCACCTTTGGTGCAGGGGGCTCAGTATCAGGTGCAGTTTCTTTAAGATCATGCGCCATTTATACTGGAGTATGCGATGAGAGGGCAGCGCCCATAGATACTACTTTGGCGACTCCGGCCGGAGGTGCTGCAAGACCTTCTATTCCGGGAGGAGACATGGGATGTACTGTCAGGGTACTTTGAAGTAACTGGGGCTCGACGGCACTCAGGGGCATGGAATGGGGCACCTTGAAGGTGGTGATATGGGGGACTGCATGTCTAGAGTAGGGGGCACTCGGAGGCGATTGGAGCAAGACCTTCAGGAGAGGGAACAGGTGCTGACCCAGTTGCAGCAGCATGTAGGGCCTACACAGGCGGAGGGTAGGGTGCTACTGGAGGCCCAGTGTAGGGTAGGAAGGGTATAGGATAGACTGGACTGTAATACATAACAAAAGTACAGACAAAGGCTCCAGAGGGAGGGGGATAAATCGGCATGACTGCTGGCATGGTTGCTTAAGAGAGAAAGCTCCTTCCCCCCAATGATTCTGTCCTTGCTTCACCCAGATGGAACCCCGATGAGGGGACAAGCTGGGGTAAATGCCTTGCTGCTGGTATACATGGCAGAAGTGTACGGGGAATCTGTCGCCAGACGGAGCTAAGGCCTTACTGGACTGGATTACAATCCCCAGGCTTACAGATGCACAGAGGGAGGAACTTGAGAGGGAGATATGGGTTAAGGAAGTGATGGCTGCCATATGTGTTTTGGCCTGTGGTAGATTCCCAGGCCCGGACAATCTCCCAATGGAGTACAGTTAGAACCGGGGTTTCTGGTTGGAAGAGGTATGCACCCTGTCCAAGCAGGAACCACCACTCTAGTCAGGGTAAGCTAGATACACATTAAAAGATAACCTGTGCTCACCCTCTGGTAGCTTGGCACAGAGTAGTCAATCTTATCTTAAGAGGCAATGTGTAAAGTATTTGTGCAACACACAGACACAGTAACACAATGAAAACACCACAAAAATACTTTATAACAGTGTTAGAAAAATGGATTATATTTATATGAGTAAAACAAGACCAAAACGACAAACATCCAGTAAGTAGAACTGAAGTTATGGATTTTTAAAGAGTAAATCAAAAAGTAGTGCTTAGAAGCAAGATGGAGGGCAGGCTGGCTACCGGACTCACGCAGGTCCCACTGAAAAAGTACCTGGGATGGAGCAAGCGTCAATGTCGAAGACTCAATGCATCAGTTCTGATCAGCGCAGGCAATGAAGGCTTTGTTGATGAGCCCATTTACGATACAGGCACTGAGTCATCATTGAGCCATGTTGTCCATCATTGTCGATCCTCCCAGTCCATCAAAGCTATTTTGATCAGCTCCTGCGTCAGTTCCGATCAGCGCAAAGTCGTCACTGCATTGATTTTGATCGTTCTGTACATCAGAAGTCACCTTTCAAGGGCCCAGTACTGGATTGGCACTAGGGGTGGGTGGAATTTGCGGAGTCGCGTTCCGCAAAGCTCCGCGAAACGGTAAAAAATCTCTGCGAGCTTCGCAAAGTTCCGCGAGCATGCGGAATTGCTTGGTCCGCCCATTCGCGATGGGTTTTTCGTGTTCGGGGACGCTGTTTGCGTGCTCGGGGGGAAATATCTTGCAAACGTACCCATCCGGTCGCCAAATGGCGCTGCCATCTTGTTTCACTTGTCCTGCCCGCTCGCGATGCGTGTTTCCTGTTCGCGAACACGGATGTCCGGTGGCGCGTCCGAATGACGTGTTCGCGATCGCACACTCTCGCGGCGCATGCGAACGGATAGGAAAACTCATCGGCGAACGCAGGGATCCCGGTAAGTCGCTACCGCGTGCGCAAACACGCATTTTTAAAGCGCGAACAAAGAAAAAATTCCGCTACGCCGCGGATCGCGGAATTTTCGGTAATTCCGCGTTCTCCGCGGAACGCGGAATTACCAAAATTCCGCAAATTCCGCGAGCGGAACAGAATTTACCGCCCACCTCTAATTGGCACCACTTGGCAGGGCAGGACTCACAGAGTACAGGTGCTGTTGCATGGTTGAAGGAAGTCTTTGATGGCCCTGAGACTTCAAAACAGGGGGCAAGCTAGCAAGCCCTTGGAGTCAATCTGGGTTCAAGTGAGATGGGTCCAGTCCTTGTCCTCAGCAGAACTGAGATCAGCAGGCAGCAGGGCAGCACAGCAAAGCAGAAAAGTAGTTCTTCCAGAGCAGCAGTCAAGAAGAGTGGCAATCCTTGTAGCACAGCAGTCTTTACTCCTGGCACAGTTCTTCACAGGTCCAGTAGTGTACAATCTTTGTAGGGTCAAAACCCTAGTACTAATACCCAGTTGTGCCTTTGAAGTGGGGGTGACTTGAAAGAAAGAAGGGTCTTTGAAGTGCACACAGGCCTTTCTTCCCAGCCCTGGCTCCAGTGCTTAATTTGTAAAAAAATAAATAACTGGAGGCCACTGCAGCTTGCACCACACATTGCCCCTGATATGCTGCCAATGATAGCAACAACACAGTGACAATTCGGACTATTTCAGGCCCCCAAGCTATAAGAATAGCTTGGGCGGCATGTAATAGTCATTTTTAATGTAGATTGAATAAATAATAAACTGTTGTTGTGGTCATCTCTAATGTAGCCACACAGCGCCACCTTGTGGCCACCTTGTGGCCACCTTGCAACTGAGGTTTGTTCCCCTACTTTTAGAATGGTTTTAGCTTGTACTTACTATTGGTTATAGCATCTTAGGATCTTGGTACCATTCATTACTTTATCCAAAGTGTCTGGGTAGGTACTGACCCATGTTCCTGTGGTGTCCATTTTCCTGTCTTGCTTTTCAGGAGATCTCATACAAAACATATTGCCTTTCTGGATAAATTTTGCACAGCAGCTCAGATAAAAGGACCTGTCTTGATCTGGTTCAGCAGATATGCTTGTGTTCTGTCTGGAGCCTTATGTTTCTTCTTTAAAGAGGCATTGTTATTTGTTGAAGTGATTGGTTCTCCATGAAAAAGAAGGATTTGTGTCATGTCAAGCGCAGGTGCTCACAATTAAGTGCAGGTGCGAAGCACAAGAAACAACTGGCTCAAATTAAGCTATGCCTGGCACCAGACTATCAGTATGAGGTAATCAGCCCTTTGTGTGGGGAACGGCAAACTTCCTAATCAGGTGTAAGTGTCGGCTCCCCCCCCTGTTTGTGGCTGTCTAGAAGGAATGCACAAAGTGTAGCTGTCACCCACCCCAGACATGTATTGGAGACAGGCTGCAGGCACCAGAGCAGTAAGAGCAGAGTCATGTCCACTTTCTAAAAGACTAATGGTTCGAGGATGAAGATGGAGGCATCGGTGATTCATGAATACTAGCGTTTAAAGTTAAGGATTTCAAAACTTATCTGCAACAGCCTGTGGCGTCTACTTTTAGAAGCCCTTGAATTTATTGTAGAACAAACAGAGGAAGAAGTCTGCCCCCTGCTTCCTTTTTGAAGACATAAGATACACACAAGCATTCATCAGCCCACAGCCCTGAAGGGAATCCCCAGCCACCTGTGGTTCGACACGCATTGGCGCGAACCAGCTGGGATTTCACTATCTTTCTTCATCAATATGGATTGTGAAAAGAAATTGCATGAACAATAACCCATCCATACTAGATGACACTTGAACCCAGATGTCAGTACCGAAAGGGCTTGGCTTCCATTGAGCATCCATGAACTAACCCCTTCAGCAGATTAATTTTTGGACTGGTATAAAAAGATTTTTTTTCCTTTTGTGTGTTCTATTAATGTATCACTTAATGTTGTCTATGCTTTTTTTCAAGACCTAATATTCATGTATTAATGTCATTTTTGTTTTGTTTGAAGACAATGCCAATGTGCTTTATCTTTAGGTTTTGCTAATGCAGCACAATTGATTCACATTTGAGTTTTATCAATGCAGCACAACTCATTCATGTTAAAGAAAAGTGTTTATCCTTTTCATGCTCAGATAAGATGTATTATAACTAAAGAACTGTGAAATGAAAACACAGGAAATGAAAACACAGGTCAAGTTTATTGTATAACGTGTCCTTTAGTAAAAGTATGTAATTTAACCAACCACCTTCTTGATAGTATTTTGCATTTTGCCTGAGGCCCACGTGGTTGTTGTTAAGGGCCCAACCCCTCTAAGTTTTGCACTTTCTAAAAGTGGCTTCCTAAAACAGTAATGTTAAATCCACCTTTACCAGCAAAGAAGATTTATCATTACCATTCCAACAATATAAACCATGATGCAGCTACTCCTTTCTAATCAGGAATTACAGCTTAAAAGTGTATTAAGGAATTCCCAATGCTAACCTATGGGAGGAGCAGACCTCACAGTAATGAAAAATTAATTTGGGAGTTTGTCACTACTAGGACATGCAAAACCTACCAGTACATGGCCTACGTTTTACTTACACAGCACCCTGCCCTATAGGTTACCTAGGGCCTACCTTAGGGGTGCCTTATGTGTAATAAGAGTAGTTTTAAATGCCAAGTAGAAGTGGCTGTAAACTGCACACACAGGCCCGGCAATGGCAGGCCTGAGACAGGTTTGAAAGGCTACTTGTGTGGGTTGCACAATCAGTGCTGTAGGTCCACTAGTAGTATTTAGGTTACAGGCCCTGGGTATGTGGTATACTACTTTTCAATGAACTATATAAACTAAATATGTCAGTTGTGTATACACCAATGTTAACATGTTTAGGGGAGAAGCACATGCACTTTAGCACTGGTCAACAGTGGTAAAGTGCTCATAGTCCTAAGCCAACAAAAAGAATTAGCAAAAAGAGGAGAAAAACAGGCAAACCTTTTGAGGGAAGACCACCCTAAGGATGACAGGTCTAATAAGTACTATCAGATCTTCTTTGTTCTACTGGATCTCCGTTTGCTAGAGACATTCCAGTAGGCATGGCAGCGGGATGAGTTGCCCCACCTATGCGGAACGCCCTGATTGTTATTGTCTCCAAGTCCAACAAGGCCCCAAGAGACCCAGGGTCCTACAGTCTACTATCGATGTTGGGTGTGGACCCAAAAATACTCTTGACAATACTAGAGGCATGACTGTGATGGGCTGTGCTCCAGCTGGTTGATGAGGATCAATGTGGGTTCATATCGGGGCATGGAACCCAAATTAATCTGAGACGTCTCTCTCACGTGTTACACTCAGTTCAGGGGATGGAGGCGGAGGCCGCTCTTGTGGCGCTGGATATTGAAAATGCTTTTGACACACTGAGCTGGATGTATCTCTGGGAGGTATTGAGATGCATAGGCTGGGACAAGACTTTCTGTCCTAAGTACCTCTGCTGTATGTCAGACCTACCGCAAGAGTGCAAACGGGGAACACAGTGTTAGGGCCGATCCATATGTGGAGGGTTACGAGAAAAGGCTGCCTCTATTATCACTCCTTTTTGTGTTGGCAATGGAACTACTGGCGATACTCCTGAGGCAGGACCTCCGTGACTGGGACATATGAGTGGGAAACCCTATGCACATAGTGTCCATGTATGCAGATGATACGCTCATTTACTTGAGCTGACCGGAGCGCTCCTGAATGTCCCAGAGGACTATGTGAGGCTGTCGGGACAACGTTTCAATGAGCAAAATTGATTCTTTTCCCCTTGGGGTGACTGGTGGAACGGCGAGTGGAAAATCTCCCTTAGATGGAGCCCCTAGTGGGAACTGGTGAAATTCTGGTACGTTGGCATGTATATTGCACATACACTGAGTCTCCAATATGAACTTAATATGGGCCGCGTTCTTGCCGGCCTATGTGTGTCTGTGGGATTATGGAACACACTGCAGCTCTCAGTGTCGCCAAGAGTAAGATGGTCCTTCTACCCCGATGCCTCTACATCCTTGTAGAATTCTATCTGTGGCATACCGAGGTCCACATTCACAGTGCTGAACAGCCTACTGGTGTCCATGGTATAAGCGGGCAGGAGAAATGGAGTTAAACTTGGGGGCAGATTTACTAAAGTGTCACCCAACGTAGTGCAGCTGCCAAAAATGCTGCGCTGCGTTGCGTGACAGATGGGGAGCAGGAGAGCGCCATATCTACAGAGGTATGGCTCTCTCCTCCCCTTTCCCTAGTGCCAACGGAGAATTTTGATACCGTGCGCCACGCTAGCAATACCCGCTTTAAGTTGATGCAATTCTTTTACCTGCATCGTGCGTACCTCATGCCACAGTGCCTAAGTAGGATCTTTCCTGCCCAGTCGAGAGACTGCCCTAGATGCGGAGGGGCACCAGCCCACTTCCTGCACATGATGTGGGGATGTCTTACATTACATGATTACTGGGATGCGGTGGTGTGGAACATTCAGAGCATAAGGAACACCCGAGTGGAGTTGACTGTCCGACACTGTCTTCTCGGCCTTCTGCCGGCCTCTGCAGAGGGCAAGAAGATGAGGCACAGATTGGCCTTGCTGGGACAAGTATTAGCTTGACGATGGGCAGCTATATACTGGGCCAAGCCTGCGCTACCATCACTGCATAAATGGAGGGCGGACCTACGGGAATGGGCAGTAGCAGAAGAATGTAGATTAAAAAAAGGTGCAGTTCGATGAGTGTGAGAAGCAGGCTTGGTATATGCTGCACACTTATGTAAGTGGGCACCCTGCACCAATCCAGACAACCCTTATGGTGATTTTAGTGGTCTTAGACAACCTTAGAAAGCTCTCTAAGTGGTAGCTGTGGAGAGCAGCCTTCAGGCTTAGTCCAGAAGGAGTGTAAAGCAGCTTGTTTTACCAGAACATAATCTTACAGGTTACAGATTAAGTGAAAAAGAACCACACAGTGTATTTATAAAAATATGTATTTATTATAAGACACTCACTAACACATACCGATATCTCCTAGCTGGAGAAATACACAATGCACAAAATACTTTTCAATAGAAACAGGTAAGTAGCACGAATACACAGTGGTCGCCAGGGGGAGACCAAACCATATACTAAAATAGTGGTATGCGAACCACGACTCGAGTCAATACTATACCCAGAAGACATAGACGTGCCGGGGACCCAAGGAAACACCCAAGGTAAGTAACCAGGAACCCCACGGAGGCCGTGTGCAGTGTGGGAACACGACTGTGGGCTCAATACAAGTCAATGGGTAAGTCGCGGTTGCAATTTTAAAGAAGAAGGACCCTTCCCAGTGGACCCTGAAGAAACCCCATGGGAGACAGAAGTTTGGAGAGCCACCCCACCCGTGGATACCCTAGGAACCAGGATACTTACACCAGGGAAGCCGGGTGCATAGGTGTGAAGTGGCATCGGAAACCGCCTTCGAACTCAATGGAGGACTTCAGGAAGATGCCGCTGCTGGAGTAGGTGAAAGTGTCCGGTGGAACCCAAAGGTGGATTCAAGTTGAGAAGTACCTGCAAGTAGAGGGGACAGAGTCTATGCCACTCAGGAGTGACCAGGAGGCACGGAAGACGAATGCCCACCGATGTCGAGTGTTGCAGGGGAGCTGACGGTGACATTGGAACTGCAGCTGTGCAGACCAGGCGATGCTGTCAAGGACTAGGAGCTGTGCACGAGCTGTCCCACATTGGATGTCGAGAGTTGAGGGGTCGGTGTCCATCGGGAGTACCAACAAGCCTTTGCAACTGCAACCAACAAGGAAAGTGAAGAATGTACAGTGTTGGGACCAGCAAAGTCCAGGTGACTCACCACAAGTTGGGGAGTCAGGGCAGGCCCTGAGCAATCAGGGGAGCCTGCTGAATTTAAAGATGACCCTCAAGAGGACCCACAGACTGGAGGCACTGGAGTCGCGAGAGGACCTCGAGCAGCTCACCAAAGATGCAAGCCCACGATGCAAGTGATATGGTGAGGACAAAGATCTTGGTCACAGGAAATGCTTGAGGATGGTGCTCCTTGGAGCCCAAAGATCTTGGTGGAAGGAAGCCAACAAGCCTTTGAATGCGTTGCACAGGGGTTTGGTTCCTGCGGCTCCGCCGAGGTATACTGGCCTCAAACTTGGTGAGAGGACAGGGCAGGCCTCCGGAAATGTGAAGAACCACCACTTGTGTTGCTGAGTCTTTCGGAGTCTGTGGGAGCCGAGGATCAGCAGACCAGTTAGCTTAGTTGCGGTGCCTGCAGATGCAGGGAAGTGACTCCTTCACTTCAAGGGCGATTCCTTCAGGTGACTTGGATGCCCACAGGCCTTGGAAGGTTTCTGTATGGAGCACAGGCACGGACGTTGTAGCAGATGAGCAGGGCGGCGAGATCAGGAGCAGCAGGAGTTTTCCCAGTTGCAGCCTTGATGCCCAGAGCGAAGTCCAGAGAGCCCAGATGGCCGAACAAGAAGTGGTGTCTTGAAATGAATCGTGTCCCACGACGAATCTAGGGACCCACCTACAGGTAAGCCCTTAAGAACCCTAAGGAAAGGGCTGGGACGATTCAGGGTTCCCTCCTAGGGGAGGGGCTGGGCAGTGGGGAGGATACTTCCATGTCCTTTGTCCAGTTTCACGCCAGAGCGGGAGCCAACGGCTCCCTGAGCTGGTTTGAACTGGACTATGCAAGGAGGGCACCAAATGTGCCCCTCAAGCAGACTGAGTGGCGCTGGCAAGCGCTCCCACCCGGCCCCAATACACTAAACCCTGTCTAGGAGGTGGTCACACCTCCCTGTGACAGGATACCTATTGTTCTGCCTTCCCCTGCTCGAGGTTGGCTCAGCAGCAGGAGGGCAGAATCATGTCTCTGGTCGGCAGCAGCCATGTTGTGCTGTCCCGGTCTAGAAGATTGGTCCTGGGAGCACTGAGGGCCTCCCAGAGGAGCTTTACAGTGCTTGGAATCACACCTCTGACACCGTTTACGGTGTGGGTGTATGATTCCAACATGTTTGATACCAAACATGACAGGGTTCTTTACAGCCAGTTTAGAGATAGTTATTGCGTAATGACACATAACCACTCTATTTATCGTAATGGCTGATGCACTTACATCCCGGGAGAATGGACTCCGAAGGTTGTAGGGGTGTCCTGCTCATGCAGGGGCACCCTCACACTTAAAACCGAGCACCCTGTCTTCAGGATTGAAAGGCCTGCTTTAGGAGTGGCTTATAGGTTTTAAGTGCAGTGACCTCAGATATAGTGAAACCTATATCTGTTGTAAGTGGTGCTAGCTCCAGCTTACACAGGCTGCAATGGCAGGCCTGTAGTTGGAGTTTGAGTGATCCCCCATAGGTGGCATAATACATGCTTCAGCCCATGGGGGACCCCTGGTGTACCTATGCCCTGGGTACCTTAGTACCATATTCCAGGGACTGATAAGAGTACACCAGTGTCCAATCTGTGATGTACCTAAGTACTTACCATACCAATTTAGGGAGAAAATCACAGAGACTGGGGTCCTGGTTACCAGGATCCCAGTCAGACTTGTCAGAAACAGCATAGCACCAGGCAAAAAGTGGGGGTAACCATAAAAGCAGATCCTACTTTCCTACAATGAGCATGCGGAGAGTGACCTGGATCTGTAGGGTAATTTGCTGGGGCAGCTGGTGGATGGGGACTGGGGGGAGGGAGAGAGTAGCCCGAGATCAGATGGAGATGAAATGTATGCAGGAACCCCTTAGGTGACGACAGTCCTGTAGTGGTCCAGGCGTGAATGATGAGTTGCATTGGGGATATGTCTCAGAATGAGTGAGATTTGTTATGGGCGATGGTGACGGTGGGGCATGCAGGTCCAGGCTGGACTAACATATGCACTGTACTGGACTGTTAATCATGGATGGATTATATGCCCTCTGGGCGTTGCATGATGGGGAACCCACTGGTATGGCACAAAACAAAATGTACGGAGCAGAGCTGCAATGTTGTGGAGTTAATTTGTTATTAAGGGCGCCGAGGGGTATGCTCTGCAGTGCATACTCCTCTGCGCCCTTATGAGTATGTAAGGGTGTAGAGAGATATGCACTGCAGTGGTTGTTTGTTTCTAAACAGGGCTGCAAGATGAAGCAGTCCCTCTATGTTTAAAAACCACTGCAGTTTAAACTTTAATCTGCAGTGATTTTTAAACACAGAGGGAAGGCTCCAGCCTTCTTAGAAACAAATAATTACTGCAGATTAATTCCGCCAGTGGAGCAGCGGAATTTAAAATAATTCAGCGTTACATGAGTAATTGGAATTACCAAATTCAACTGATTCTGCTGGCAGAATTAATTATTCCGCCCAAGCCTAATTTTTATCTTATTGGGTTTGCAATGATTTCAAAGAAAAGAGTCAATTGTCAGGCTATGTCTCCTGACAAATTGCTGCTTTTTCTTTAAAAGGGATATTGGTGTTTCCTTTCCTTTCTCTGACTGCAAAGCGACAGCGTTTTTGTAAAATGAACTATGTAACAATCTTACTGGGGTATAGGGAGTGTGAACAGAAAGGTTGTAGGATGTAATTTTTTTCTAACACACAACATTTTGGTTCCTGTAAATGAACTGTACACATATTTCAAAATATATCAGCAGCAAGGAAGCACAAATTATTACATTTCTAATTCTGATTTATGAGTAAACAATGATTTAAACAGGAGCAAAACAATTTAAGACGCTTTACTTGGTGCTGTGAAAATTTCAATTATTCATTCAAAACTGTTTTCCGCACTCTATAATTTGTGCGTTATATGGTTTTTATCAGTAAAACTGCTAATGTAGTGGGCTTTTCAAAGGAAAATATGCTTTCTGTAAATGGAAAAGAGCTATCACGCCATGCTACTGTAATATATTTACCAGCAGTGTGCTCTAAAATGCACCACTGGACTATATTGCACCTTTACCACTCTCTTGCTGAATGGGTGTGGTTCATTTCCTACACTTGCTCTTTGCAAAATGCTTGCATTTTTCACTATCCCTATGACTTCTGTGATGTAATATTGATGGCAGCACCCCCACTCTGAAAAGTGTTCCAGCACCACTGGCTAAGCTTATAATACAGAATGAGGTGGGCTCTGCACTTATCGCTCAGAACGAATTGAGCTCTGTGCTGATTATACAGCAGGAGCTCGACATTTGTTGTATATCAGAAGGTAATCAGCCACTTCTTAAGGGTGTGCGACGGAGTGGGATTTCCAGGGAATGGATGGTGAGTGGCTGGTGGGAGGGTGTAGAGTGGCAGATGGGTTGGCTCGCAACAATGAGAAGTAGTATGACTGTTTCCTGCTATCGCACGGGTGTCCATTTTAGCACCTTTTTTTCTACTTCCACAGCCTCACACTTTGCCAAGTGACAAAGTTTAAAAACAGAAATTGTGAAGCCTTTGCCTTCACACAGCCTCATGTTAGCACCACATGGTGGGGGAGACCTGCTGCAGTGCAGGAATAGGTAGGCTCCAGTTTGTGTTTTAATTGGCCCACCTGTTTTTAATTGTTTTCAGTTTCCTCTTGCTGTCGTTGAATGGCATGCTTCTTATTTATCTAGACTCTCCTAAGACATTGCTGTAGCACCAAGCTTTGCGCTTGCACTAATGTCACCGGATCTCAGCTGGGTTTATGCTTCTTCACATCAAGCACTCTTAAAAAATGCCTACCAGTATAGATGACATGTGAATCCTACACCTTCCAGTCCGCTTTGTTTTATGTAGCCTTTTCTGTACACTGATTTACACACATATTATTCATTGTCTCTGTATTTGTATGTGGTACAAAGTGCTCTGTACCCTACACTGGTATAAGCGGCACTATAAGACAAATGAAATACATGTGAGAGAGGGCAGTAGCGGCCCATGGAGGGAGTTCCGTGGGGCGGTGAGGCGGGGTGGGGGAGGGGCAGGGTGGGGGGTAGTAAACACCGGAATATGGATGAACGGAGGTAAGTAAACAATTAAATAAATAAAACGAATTTCTTTGCGTGCGCTGCAAAATTCGTTTTATTTATTTAATTGTTTACTTACCTCCGTTCATCCATATTCCGGTGTTTACTACCCCCCACCCTGCCCCTCCCCCGCTCGCCTCACCGCCCCACGGAACTCCCTCCACGGGCCACTACTGAGAGAGGGGCTATGTAGAGATGAGAGGCACTGTTGTAGGGTGATAGTGAGGGAATCATTGAATAGCCCAACAAAGATTGTCTTATCCTGGTGCACAGTAAGGTCATATCCTAGTGCACAGTAAGGTCATCATTTACAATGCTTTAAAAGCTAATACAGTTGACTATATAATGAAAAATATGCTGTAGAATGCACCATTTTTGCCCAAATTTTCTTGGGGGGGAGGGGCCCCCCAAACCCTCTTTGTAGTGGTCAGGCTCACTCGCTGCACTCACTATGCACTGTATGGGGGCCCACCTGACAAAATTTACCAGGGTTGCTTTGAGTTCCCAGTGCCAGCTCTGGCTGTCTCTTTTTCATTTGGCACTGCCATCGCCTATCTCTCCTGTCTCTCCTCTGTGTGCACACTAAATATTGAAGTCAGAGTACTAGTATTACAGCAGAGGCAGTTCCGGCCTCAAGGCAATTGTTGTGGATGGAGGAAGTGAAAGTTAAAGCCCAGGGAAGGAAGAGCTAGGCTTAAATCACACAAGGACATATTGGAACACTGAGCGATGGAGACACTGGCCTTCTCCACCACAGATGACTTACACTAGGAGTTTGAACCCTAGGATGCACAGCAAGAAATATCCAGCCTGTTAGTCTGAGCATTCTGACTTTTAAATGACCCCTCTAATTTCCAAGAGTCAGTCTGAGCATTCTGACTTTTAAATGACCCCTCTAATTTCCAAGAGTTAGTCTGAGCATTCTGACTTTTAAATGACCCCTCTAATTTCCAAGAGACTGAAGCAAATTTTATGAACAACCCATTAGGCCATCCTAATCACTAAGAAGAATTTCAGAACATACCGTCAGATTTACCACTGAATAAAGTAAATGGGATTTGAACAATTACAAATTTCATTTGTTCCCGATTTTGCTTCAGAATCACATGGGCATTGATTCACCAAAATGCCTGAGGTGGTGGAAGTGACACCACACACCCTTTGACCTTAATGATATGAAAGGAAGTGACATCATCATGACCTCTGACCCTGAATATTCTGAGTTATTGATGCCCCAGACCACGTTGACATCACAATAATTGTCATCACTGAAATTTCACAATAACTGCATGATGAATATAACAACACAGATGTCTATTTTAGATTCTACATATATTAAGGCGCTGATTGATATGCTAGTGGAAACATACTCCTTAAAAATGATGTATTTGCTATATGTTCGTCTGAAGAGAATATAGTGCCATAAAATATTAGAAAGTACAGTAAGCGCTAATAATTTAGACCAAAATGAGCTATGGTTTAATAGCTCCCCTATAGTATACCACAACAAGAAGTAAAAAAATAAATCACGAGTAAAGGAAAATAAATATTTTTTTTAAATCAGTAGTAGGTAAGTTCATATGTATTAATTGAGAGGCACTATACATTGAATATAAACTATGTTATTAGCTTGCAGTCTTCTGTATAGTTAATACATTTTGATTTATGATCGTGTGGAAGGCACTATCACTTGTGCAAAGCACAGAGGTGAAGGTTTTATTAAATCATGTCATTTTTCTTATATTTATAATAAGGAAACATAGTAGCAGCTTGTAAAAAAAATTATTTGTTTTTGGCTCATTTTTATTTAATAAAAAGAGTATCCAATGCACAGCTGACAATTATTTTACAAAATCAAAAGGGCAAAGCCCCTGTCACAGTAGAGTCTGCAGAAGGTAGGCTGTGCTCATTAAGACACTGCTCACCTTTTGTTCTGGCAGAGGCGGCTCCTGATCTTCAAAAATGGTGGGTCTAAAACGTGCGCTGAATTGCCGGGAGCAAGTGACCCGCATGAGCCTGGCCTCTTCTAGGGCAGGTTCAGAGGCTGGTGGTAATCCCCGCAAAAGATTTTGGAAAAAAGTAGGGTAAAATTGGGCTTTTTAAAGCACAATTATCACACACTTTTGCTTAAAAGGCATATGCTCTGAAAGGGCTCCTCCGTATGGATGCTCCATATAGCAAAACTTGTTTACATTATTCCAAAGTCAGCCTTTTGTCATGCCCCCTCCCCAGCCCCACATGGGTGCCATGGGTGCCCCTTTAGTCCAATAAATATGTACAGCATGCCAGTGCCAAAATATTGCCATTACTGCCATTTATATACCATGGGTGATCCTTATGTCATGCATGGCCTCTAGTATGTCAGGGCCAGCATTTTGTGATGGTTGCCCTCCTCCCAATATGGCACAGTTGTCCTTCCTCCCTATGTCAAGAATTGATGACAGAGCCAACATTTTGCCATGATGCTCTCATGCCAAGAATTCTCACTCATTCATTTCCAGTCACTCTCACTCTCATTCACTCGATTATTTTTTTACCATTCACTTAAGCACATCTGCTCTTACTCTCATTCACTCATTCTCACGTATTCTCACTCTACACATATATTCTCACTTCAGCTATGCTCACTCGTCACAAACTCTCACTCATGCTCAGTCCAATTCCTTCTCGTTAACACTCCCTTACACTCTCACAGTCTTTACACTCTTTCCTATTCATTCTCATTCACAGTCACTTCCAGTCATTCTTCCTCTCGTTCACTCTCAATCACTCTGACTCCATCATACTCACTTACTGACACTCAGTCTCACTAGTTCTCACCCACTACTCGCCATTCACTTTTTCACTTCCTTCCACTCTCACGCATATCCTCACATATACAGATACATGCTGACACGCACACATGCTCTCTCACACAAACACACTCTACCCGCATGCATGAACACAACATATATGTAAAAAAATATATTTAACTTACCTCAGGTGTCTGCGAATATCTTGTTCCAGATTTTGGTTCTCCATTTTTATTACACTAATAGTGAATAATAGATGAGTATTGATTATTAGTAGAATAACAAGCATTGGCATAGCCAATAGGTCTCGCCTTTGGGGCCTTATAAGTGTTTAGCCAGAGCTATTGACTTTGCCAATGTCTTCAAGCTGTGCTGTAGAGAAGTGTGGCTGATGTGCAGCATGCTGAAAAGTTATAATAAAAAAGTGTCAGAAGCATTTTTGTTACTTTATATATGACCAAGAAGGCATTATGTAAAACTGAACGACCATATTAAAAAAAGTATTTACAATAAAAAATGTCCTCAGTTTTCTTTTGTTCTTGCAATGCTGGCAACTTGTTTCTGCCTATTGCAATGGTTGTTTGTTAAAGCTTTTTTTTTTTGAGGGGGCATAAACAATCGGAGGGTGAAGGTTGGGAACTAGTACCTGTATTATAACACTAGCAGCGGCCAGACGCTAGGGGAGAATCAACAGATGCCAGATTCTGAGAGCAGGCTGAGGTGGTGCTGGGTGATGCTGAGGTGGTAGTGGTGGTGGTGGTGACTGTTGCGGAGACGATGCTGAGGTGATGCTGAATGATACTCAGGTCTTGCTGAGTGATACTGCTGTGGTGCTGAGTGATGCTGTGGTGGTGCTGAGTGATATTGTCTTGGTGCTGAGTGATGCTGTGGTGGCGCTGAGTGATGCTGTGGTGGCGCTGAGTGATGCTGTGGTGGCGCTGAGTGATGCTGTGGTGATGCTGTGGTAGTTCTGAGTGATGCTGTGGTGATGCTGTGGTAGTTCTGAGTGATGCTGTGGTGGTGCTGAGTGATGCTATGGTGGCGCTGAGTGATGCTGTGGTGGCGCTGAGTGATGCTTTGGTGGCCCTGAGTGAGGCTGGGGTGGCTGTGAGCGATGCTGTGGCGGTGCTGAGCGATGCAGTGGTGGTGCTGAGCGATGCTGTGGTGGTGCTGAGCGATGCTGTGGCGGTGCTGAGCGATGCTGTGGTGGCGCTGAGTGATGCTGTGGTGGCGCTGAGTGATGCTGTGGTGATGCTATGGTAGTTCTGAGTGATTCTGTGGTGATGCTGTGGTAGTTCTGAGTGATGCTGTGGTGGTGCTGAGTGATGCTGTGGTGGCGCTGAGTGATGCTGTGGTGGCGCTGAGTGATGCTGTGGTGGCGCTGAGTGATGCTTTGGTGGCCCTGAGTGAGGCTGTGGTGGCGGTGAGCGATGCTGTGGCGGTGCTGAGCGATGCAGTGGTGGTGCTGAGCGATGCTGTGGTGGTGCTGAGCGATGCTGTGGCGGTGCTGAGCGATGCTGTGGTGGCGCTGAGCGATGCTGTGGTGGCGCTGAGTGATGCTGTGGTGGCGCTGAGTGATGCTGTGGTGGCGCTGAGTGATGCTGTGCTGGCGCTGAGTGATGCTGTGGTGGTGCCGAGTGCTGCTGTGGTAGCGCCGAGTGAATCTGTGGTGGCACCGAGTGATGCTGTGGTGGCGCCGAGTGATGCTGTGGTGGCGCCGAGTGATGCTGTTGTGGCGCCGAGTGATATTGTGGTGGCGCCTAGTGATGCTGTGGTGGCCCTGAGTGATGCTGTGGTGACCCTGAGTGATGCTGTGGTGGCCCTGAGTTATGCTGTGGTGGCCCTGAGTGATGCTGTGGTGGCCCTGAGTGATGCTGTGGTGGCCCTGAGTGATGCTGTGGTGGTGCTCAGTGATGCTGTGGTGGCACTGAGTGATGCTGTGGTGGCGCTGAGTGATGCTGTGGTGATGCTTTGGTGATGCTGTGGTAGTTCTGAGTGATGCCGTGGTGGTGCTGAGTGATGCCGTGGTGGTGCTGAGTGATGCTGTGGTGACGCTGAGTGATGCTGTGGTGGCCCTGAGTGATGCTGTGGTGGCACTGAGTGATGCTGTGGTGGCGCTGAGTGATGCTGTGGTGGTGCTGAGTGATGCTGTGGTGGCGCTGAGTGATGCTGTGGTGGCGCTGAGCGATGCTGTGGTGGTGCTGAGCGATGCTGTGGTGGTGCTGAGTCATCCTGTGGTAGTGCTGAGTCATCCTGTGGTGGTGCTGAGTGATCCTGTGGTGGTGCTGAGTGATGCAGTGTTGGCCCTGAGTGATGATGTGGTGTTGCTGAGTGAAGCTATGGTGGTGCTGAGTGATGCTGTGGTGGCGCGGAGTGATGTTGTGGTGCTGCTGAGTAATGCTGTGGTGGCGCTGAGTGATGCTGTTGTGGCGCTAAGTGATGCTGTGGTGCTGCTGAGTAATGCTGTGGTGGCGCTGAGCGATGCTGTGGTAGCGCTGAGCAATGCTGTGGTGGTGCTGAGTGATGCTGTGGTTGCAGTGAGTGATGCTGTGATGGCGTTGAGAGATGTTGTGTTGGTGCTGAGTGATGCTGTGCTGGCTCTGATTGATGCTGTGCTGGCTCTGATTGATGCTGTGCTGGCTCTGATTGATGCTGTGGTTGCGCTGAGTGATGCTGTGGTGATGCTGAGTGATGCTGTGGTGTTGTCGAGTGAGAGATAGAGTGAAGAAATAATGCCCAATTAGAGAGGGTGGTGAGAGATAAAGAGAGAGAAAGGGTGTACATAGAATAAAGAGTGGAGCGGGATAGAGAGAGAGAAAGAAGGGAGAGAGAGTGAATGAAGGAGTTTAAAAGAGAAACAGATAAAGGGGTGAGAGAGAATGAAAGGCTAAAAAAGATAGAGAGGGAGAGTTAATTAAGTAGAGAGAGACTTAGAGAGGGAGAGAGAGAGAAGGAGAGAGACAATAAGAGTGGGGGTGTGGAGTTTAAATAGAGTGAAGAAGTGACGCGGAATAAGTAAACTTAAATATAGCTTTGTGCTTTGCGCGAATAAATATAAAAAAAAAAACAGTGAGACAAAAATACTGGTAATTAGGCTGTGACTCCCAATATAAAACAAATAGCGATATAAGGTGAAATCAACCCACCAAAGCAATATTTCTAACTAGACAAAAAAAAGCTTGCATTTCAATGCTAATCGCTGTTGTTTTTCATGTGACTGTAGTCCAGGGCCGTCAGTTGGTAATGTGAGCTGCTGCTGCGATTGAAACATCAGAGTCCAGAGAGTTAATGAGCCATGACGAGGAAATGAGTGATAGGAAACCCAGATGGCAGCTGCGCGCGTGCACGCAAGCTGGTCGCCAGCCGAAAGGCAGTGGGTTTGCACTTCCAAAACCCGCTTACTAAAACTCTCGGCCAGACCAGCGCAAGCGCTGGTGCAGGCTGAGAGCTAAAAAGTCTCTGTTTAAAGGATTTCCATTCCCCTACAACGCTCACCTCGCATGACGTCACGCCGTAACTTCTCCACTAGTGAGAAGTGAGCAGTGCACATCGACGTGCCTGCTGTCACTGCAGTCTGGGGAAAAAAACGGACCGCATGTGCCAGGGCACAACACAGAGCCTGATAGAGACCCGTTTCGAGGCCCCCTTAAAAAAACTGCCAGTGCTCAGCACCAGTGAGACCCGGCCACTTCAAGCCCTGACTGTAGAACCAGTGCCATTAGACAAGGGACACTTTATTGCCAACCCCTCTGGGTTGAATGCCCACTGCACAGATGTGTGCCACGTGCAGGTCACGAGCTCTAATGCCAACGTGACAGCTTGGCTTCCTAAGCATTGCTCCAGCACTGACTACGAGCACGTGGACTGTCCGCGCCTCCATCAGGACTAGAGTCGCGTCTCGAGGTGATCTTTCTGGAACCAGGAAGTCTTGAAAAAGCTGCAAGCTTCGCTTTATTAGAGTCATTCTTATTATTTTAATAGTTTCTAATTGTGTGTTTTTTTAATTTAATCTCGAAGTATAGTGTAGTAGCAAGTTTTGGGGTTTGTAGGGGAATAGGGTGGGAAACTAAAAAAATATTATTTTTTATTGTTGATTAATTGTTTAATAAATGCAAAAAATCAGCGGTCAGACAATCTAGATCGCACCTCGCACCTTGTCCCCCAACGGTAGGTTTGGTGCAACAATCCTTAGTATCAGCCCTAAATGACACTACTGCTTGAACAGGTCCATGTAAATCACAGATTTGGCAGTGCACCCAAAGGAAGTGCAACATTCTAAGGTTATTATTCTTATATCTTCTTGATTTTTGCTCCAACATCCTGTACTCCATATCCCCCCAAAATATGTTTCGCCCTTTTGAGTCCAACGTAAGGTTGACGCGGTAAGACATGATTATAGAGACGAACCTTTCTCGTGTGCAAATATATACAAGTCCTGAAGAAGTGTGTTGTACGAACAAAACGCGTTGGCTGAGCCTTTGAAGATTTTTTGTGCATATGGAATAAAGGTTGTTGGAGCAAAAAATAAAGAAGATATAAAAACAAAATCCTTTGAATCAGGACTTCCTTTGGCGCACTGCAATATTTGTGATTTTAATTGTTGAATGAAATTTATTAGTTATTCCATATGTAAATATATTAATTGTTTTTTTTTATTTTAGTATGATTTATCATTGTTTCTTTTTATAACTGCAATTAGTAATTTTTATATTAGTAGCTGTCTTTATAATGTTTAATAATGTGGCGGGGGGGCGGGGGGCGAATGGAGCAGAGAGAGAACAGGAGCCACTCTGCAGGGGCTCACTGATCCCCCACTGGACCCCCACCCCCGGGTCCTGGGGGTGGGGGGGACGCCCACCCAGAGGCAGGACGGGCCTCGTTCAGCACCTCACTGCCCCCCGCCCCCCAAACCCCACAGGCAGTGCCAGTAAAGCTCTTGACGTCCTGAGTGGGGGGGCTCAAAAACACATTCCTCCTCTGAACACAGAGTGACTGAAACCAGAGAAGGGGAGGGGAGCTGTTTGCTTTTGACTGATTGCTTAGTTTTAAGGGGACGGAGGGGGCGCGCTCATCAGGATCCCGGGTTTAGGGAACGTTACGCTACACTGCAGCATAGACGACAAAAAAGCACCTTCCGAATTACACGGGCCATGGTTGGGGGGGGGAGGGGGTAGAGTCGTCCGTTGTGTGGAGTGACTTCAAACATCTGGTTAACGGGTCAATTACACAGCCAACAAGCACTGAAACACAAAGTGCGGCCCCGCGCCGCGAAAGTGAAACAGTACAGTACTCCGGGTGGAGGGGTGAGGGGGGGAGTGCGATTCCCTTGCGGGAGCGAGCGGCGCCAGGAGCGATAATTGCTACCATATGGCGCCAGCTGCTCGCTCCCGCAAGTGAATCACCAAACGTGCACGCGTTGCCATTGAAGGCAATGGAACGCGTGCACGTTTTAGGCTGAAAAGCCGAATCGAGTACAAAAGGTCTTTTTGCCTATGCAGCGCATGCGCACTGCGTAGGCGAGACCTAAAAAGGGGCAGACAAAAAGGAGGGTGAAGCCCGATGCCCATCAGAATTATCCCCTGTGATCTTGGCCTTTCAAAGACCAGGGGGTTGCAAAGCAGTGCCAGTGGTTGTAAAGTCCGACCCAGTAGGTCGCAGCTGCAACACCTCGCAATTTTGAATCGACATCCATTTGACCATTCCCCATCTTTTAGCTCTTCTTGCTATCCTGTTTTTCGCATTACCCCTCTCTTATGTGTATACCCCCCCCCGAGTTCTCTCAAACCAGTTTCTCTTTCTTAATAAGCTCACACCTCTCTTACTCTCCAGCTGTCTCTTTCTCCCTTGTCTCACACCTATGTCCTCTTGTCCCCTGTCTCTGAGATGTCTCTTTTCACCTGCCCACCATCTCTGCTGTCTCTTTACAACCTTTATTATACCTGCCTCTTTTATTTCTGTATCTCTCTGCTGTGTCTTTGCTGCATCTGCCACATTTCTCATAGCCTTTGTTTGTGTATATCCCTGTTTCTCTGTTGTCTCCAAGGCCAGGCTGACCATACTCTGCATGTGGTGTTTTCTTGGGAGGCTGGAAGGGTGGGGACCGGTTTGGTTACTGGGGCCGTCTTTGTAGCAGTGTAGCAGTTTTGAAAGCACCTGCTGCAGAGTTCCTTGTATCTCCAGTAGTTTTCAGGCAACCATAAAAGTGTCAAGATAACTAGTAACAAATGTACCTGCTGGAGAGAGATCCTTTGCCTAGTGGCAGTTTTCACTCATCTCAGGTAGAGCAGAAGGTTAATATGCCTGCTGTGCATCCCAGAACCTTACTTTAGGTGCATAGCTTAGTGAGTTACTGCTTTTGTCACAGAGACACTTTTGCTACTGTGCAGTTCATAAGTTACAATCATAATCTAGCACAGTGAGCTATGGCGTGTCATTAGAGAGCTACATGCAGACTACATGGTGCAGGTTAGAAAGTTATATTTTTTCAAGTCTTTCATTATCCTAATGTTGCTTAAAAGGGTTTATTTGGGTAGGAATAAATTCTGATTAGTAAAGCCAACCCTAACCACTGTGTTGCATTCTGAAGACCTAGGTTTGTGCTTTTCCACACCAAGCACTCTTAAAAAATGCCTACCAGTATGGATGCCATGTGAATCCAACACCTTGTAGTCCCTTTTGTCTTATGTAATATTTTCTACACACTGATTTACACATGTATTATTCATTGTCTCTGTATTTGTGTGTGATGTAAAGTAATCTGACACTCTACACTGGTGTAACAGGTGCTTTAAACAAATGAAATGCATGTAAGAGAGGGGCTATGGAGAGATGAGAGGCACTGTTGTAGAGTGATAGTGACGGAATCATTGAATAGCCCCAACAAAGATTGTCATATCCTGGTGCACAGTAAGGTCATATCCTGTTGCACAGGCTCACTCGCTGCACTCACTATGCACCGTATGGAGCTGGCCTGACAAAATTTACCAGGGCTGCTTTGAGTTCCCAGTCCGGCCCTGGCTGTCTCTTTTTCGCCTGACACTGCCATCGCCTCTCTCGTCTGTCTCTCCATTGTGTGCATACTAAATATTGAAGTCAGAATATCAAGGGTACTAAATATTGAGGACAAAATATTGAGAAAAAAAATATTGACAGTTAAGCATAGATTTTCTATATCTAACTCCACACATACGTGCCTATGTGGTTAGGAATTACGAATAGTAAATCTATACTTCCCTACGGGCCACATGTACAAAACTTCAGAATTGCGACTTCCTTTTTTAAAAGCAGCCTGCTTTCCTGAAAGGAAAAAGGGACGCATTTCAGGAAAATGAATGAAAGGTGTTCTTTTCATTTTTAGGTTGAGCCTGGGCAGTGCATGCGCGGCCCTGCGAGGCATGCTGTATTGAGGTAGGGGCTTGAAGCTTCGCTCACTGTCCGCCCATATTTTTCATTGGCTTGTGTCATTGTCCACAGTAAACTGTGGCTGTTCATTGGTCAATAGGCTTAATAGTCCCTCCTTAGTACCGCCTTGTCTCATTTTGTAACCTCCCATGGCAACACCCCCTGTTACGTGTGTTGTTACTTGGTAGGCTTTAATTTCTGCTCCAAGAAGTAGTTTCTCAAATACCTTTGTCCTGCCTGCTGTTACAGGCAGGACCCGCTCTCTCCTAACGTTTTTTTTTTTTTTATAGCACGAACGCATTTGGAGTTTAAGCTATTGGCATTGTAAATGACAATTCCATTTATTTATCTGTTTTATAAACAACACATAAATAAAAGGCATTGTCATTTACAATGCCAATAGCTCAAACTCTCGTAAATGCGAGACCTATTGCATTGCAAATGCTTGTTTAAGTGTAGGCAGTGGTCCGTGCCTGCACTTAAATAATGTTTTACCAACCATTATCAAAGGGGAGGGGGTCTCTTGGGGACCCATTCCCATTTGCGAATGGGTTACCACTATTTTTCAAATGGCTGTAATTTGTGAATGTTTTGCGAGCTCATTTCGGTCGCAAAACATTCACACCTTGCCAAACTGCCACACCTATCAACACCAAGACACCCACGGGTATTCGTGCACTTTAGAAATTTTTTAACATAACATACCACTGCGATTCGGTATTAGGAAGGGACACCCTAAACACACCCCTTCCTAATACCGAATCGCAAAACCCAAATTGTGATTCGGTAACGAGTTACCGAATCGCTAGTTGGGATTTGTACATGCCAGAAAGCATTTTTTGCAGTCGCAAACTCCCCGATTCTGTGAATCGGGCCGTTTGCGGCAACAAACATGGTTCATACATGTGGCCCTATATGCACTTACTTTTTAATATTTGTTGGCCCTCAATATTCTGTCCTTGATATCCTTGTATGTTGATAGTCTTCATGACGATATTTAGTAGTATCATCTCTTCCTCTCTCACACCATTCTGTCTCTGCCTTTCGAGCACCGGTCACCTCTTTAAACTGATTATTTCTCTCTCTCACATACACACCTCTTTTTCTCTCCGTTTGTTTGGTGCTTCTTCTTCCTCTCTTCTAGACTCTCTGCTGTCCCTGGTCATTTATTATTCCTTCTTTTGTCCCCACATCTCCGTCTTATTTTCCTTTCATCTGACAATTCCATGTGACGCTGAGAAACATGCGGCAGCCCGCGGCGCACGCAGTGGGCCCCTTAAGAGGGCGGACCCCTAGTGCCGCTTCAGGCACCTCCCCGCCCTTGTCGCTGGGACTCCCTCCTCTGGGAGTCCTCCCTCAGGTCTGGTGCCTCCGTGGCGTCATTTCCGGTGCGCAGTGGGCTGGGGACAGGTATTTATACCTGCCCCCACCTACTGGCCACCCTCTAAAAAGGCGTGAGTGAAAGGTATGGACTGGTGGTCCATGATATGTAAAGGGGATAACCCCCACATAAATGGTAGCACCGATTGGATTGGCCACGGTGCAGTTTGGCTCATCAGGAGGGCAGGGCAGCTTAGGTTGGTCACCGCTGCCTGCCCTTGGATCGCCCGTAAGTTAACCCACCAAGTTGGCATACTCCTTGTATGTAATAAACCTGCAGCAAACTTTCTCCAACAAAATCTTGTGTGGACTGTTTATTTTGCGCAGCGCTACAAATTACTGCTGAGCTGGGGGGGGAATGCCGATATGGGCACTATTGCTTCCATTTCTAACGATAATGGCATTACTCCTAGTCCTACTCCCTCGCCTTCCTTCGAGGACCCTCCCTCCCTCCCGGTGCGGTTCAACTGAGTGCTAGCTTGGCTTGTTTGCGTACAGGTGGAGGTGGGGGCGGGCAGAGTTTTTATGCTGGGGGTGGGTCTGGGTGGGAGGCGGGGCCTCATTGGTATTGAAGGAAGGCGAGGGAGGGACGGGAGGTAATGCCTTTTAAGCTAGCTTCTCTCAACTAGCGACAACAAATGAATTGAAAGGAAACGGTGGTAAGGTTGATTCCTTGAAGTGTGAGTTTTACTGCTGAATTTATTTATGGCAGCCAAACGCCCCGTTTGCTGCAAAATAGAAAGCGTTTTAAAGGGCTCGCGATAGAAGTGTTTAGCTTTTGTTCCTGGCACTGCTGTGGCGACCTCTTATGCCAGGGTCACAATGCAGTGCCAAGGGTCGCGGGGGTGGGGGAGACGGGTTTATTTGGCGAACCCTAAGAACGCCCATGCTGAAACATAAATACTCGCAGCGATGTTTCCATGCTCCATAGCTGGACGTTTTCCCACTTTTCCCTGCCTCTAGCCTGCAGGTGAAGAGCTCCGTACCTCGCCCCTCAGTCAGGTGAGCTCACTCCTTCCTACAGCCCCCGCCCTCCTCCTCCTCCCCACGCATTTCTAAGTCTAATTATTGAGGTGAAATATTTCCAGTGACTCCCACCCGCTGGAGGGTGGGGACTGAAGACTGATCGCATCTCTCTCTGCCTTTATGTCAAGCCGGGGTGGTACTCGGAGGGAGCGCAGCCGCATGCGAGCTTCCTCGAACTTCCAGCGCTGCTCAGGGCTTCAGGGAGCTCCCAGGCTGCTAGGAACTCCCAGGGCTTTCGCTGTATGCTGGAACTCTTTCGGTGTCCGCGAGCTGCTGGAACCATCCACAGCATCCTGTCAGTCACTCGTCTTCCGATAATTCTCAGTTTTCCGGAGCATCACAGAGGAACTTTCCAGAACTTTTAGCGCGCCCAAGAAGAATGCGGATTTTACGAGAACCTTCTATAAAACCCAAACCTTCCTCGTCTTGCAGAGCTCCCCGTGTTATCAAAGAACTTTAAGAACGTCTTAAAGCTCAGGACTTGCTAGACTTCTCGGCGCTTTAAAGAACCAATCGCGCTTCTCTGATTTAATTTCCTCAAAAATTCCCAGAAGACAGAAAGAGCGACACAGATGTTCAACGAGAAAGGGGCATTACTTGCTCCCAACTAAGAAATACCATCAAGAGACGGCCCGAGAAAGGTTTGTCCGGGGCTCTTTGTGGGGGTACGTTATGTTATTACATTTGTATATAGTCTACTTTTGTTATGGAATCAAAGCGCCTTGTCTATTTTGGCGAGCTTTTTTGCGGTATTGGGCATGCAATCAATGAATCCAGAGGAGCAATCGTCATGCTATTTGAGGTTAATGTGCCTGGTATATCACATCGTATGCTGCTTTTTATACGTTATGTGTGTGGTACTTCAGCTTCGGTGTTATGTTCTTTCATAACGACTAGAGACAAGTTGAAAATGGGTGCGCATTGTCGTTGCAGTGTATTGTTTACTTCGGAATCAGGACACGTGGTTCTTCTAAGCCCGGCTTCACCACGTTCTTCACATGCTGTGTGGTCTTAGTCCAATTCTTATTATTGCTCGCGCATTTATAACTGACAAAGCTTTGAAACAAATGCGTAGAAAACCTCTTCCTCGAACGCATTTCTTAATGATAGCCCTGTGTGAGAAGGGGCGGCGGGAGCAGTGTGCAGTACACCAGGTATTTATTTACTGCAGTATAAAGCGCCTCATGCTTCCTTCGTGCAGCTTCAAGGCGCTGAATGAGCACAATTAACTGCTCATGCCGACCTTGTTCACAAAAAAGTGCCACATTCATGTCTTTCTTCACTAGTTTTGTTTTGTTAGAGGTTTTGTGAAGAACCGAAGCCCCTGGCACAAAAGCATGTGTATAAGATGAACTGGAACATTAGGGTCCGACTGCCCGACTTTCACACGCGCACTGCACGGAAAACAGGCACTGCACAGGCAGAGTGGTGTAACCTCCCCATGGTGTAAACAGATAGAGCGCAGGCAGAAGTGCTTAGTTTGTAAAAAAATAAAAAATGCCAGGGCTTTGTCAGGAGGCCACTGTAGGTTGCGCCACCTTATTGCCCCTGCGAGCCCTGCCAATGACAGAACCAGCAGAACTACTAACCATCACACTGCTGCAAGCGCGACTAGTCAGGCTATTCCAGGTAGCCAAAGCTGCTAGAATGTCTTGAGCGCCAGGTATCAGTCGTTTTTTTAATGAATATCATATTAATAATAAGCTGTCGTGCTCATTTATAAATTAGACTAACAGCGTGGCAGACTGTCATAAGTGTCGGTGTTGACAATTAAGGGTGGGTGCCGAGCACCGAAAACACCGGCTCAAAATAAGCAGTGAAGGAAGCAATCTGAACAATCGTCCCTCACACAGATAAAACAGGCAAAGCACAGTTTCCTTTTTCAAGCAGAAAGTACAGCAGAGACACCAGAAAGTCACTCGAGTTGAGCACACAGAACAGCTACATAACAGGCGGAAGAACTGAAACAGCACACCCATGAGGCGAGCAAGCTTCTGTCACCTAGGGTCGGTGAAGAGCATGCAGCAGAAGTGCAAGAATCTATCACACACAGAATAGGAACAGCACAACCATGCACCTTCCGTTGCACACACAAAAGAGGCACAGCTCACGTACAGCAGTGCAAGCCGTGCACATTCACAGAACGTGTACACCAGGAAAACACATGCTTCAACCTCACTGACAGAACCGGCACAGCACAGTACAAGTTTCCCCTCACAGAGAGCACACACAAGAACATCATATCCTTTACCACAAACATATAAAGCTGCAGCAGTGCGCACCCCATATTTGCACTAAATTGAAGAGGCAGTGATAGTGCACAGGTCGTTCACACACGTAGATTCTCCATAGGTAGTATCAGTGCAACTTCCCTCACACACACGGACCAGGTACAGCATATGCAACATTGGTGGATGCCTTCTTCACCAACAGAACAGGTACAGCACATGCACTTGTGGTGCACGCTTCCCTTACACATAAACCAGGTGCACCACAGGCAGTACTGGTGCAAGCCTTCACACACCAGGTACAGCACATGCACTTGTGAAGCACACCTCTCTTACACATGGACCAGGCACATCACATGCAGTACTAGTGCAAGCCTTCACACACAGAACAGATACACGTACAGCACATACACTCGTACAACACACTTCCCTTACACATGGACCAGTCACATCACATGCAGCACTGGTGCAAGCCTTCACACACACAACAGGTACAGCACATGCACTTGCGGAGCACA
Source organism: Calotriton arnoldi (assembly GCA_963921515.1). NCBI lineage: Eukaryota > Metazoa > Chordata > Amphibia > Caudata > Salamandridae > Calotriton > Calotriton arnoldi. The sequence continues at coordinate 879,939 of CAWUFW010002974.1, forward strand.
CTTCTCTTACACATGGACCAGGCACATCACATGCAGTACTAGTGCAAGCCTTCACACACAGAACAGATACAGCACATGCCCTTGGGGTGCACACTTCCTTTACACATTGACCAGGTACACCACATGCAGCACTGGTGCAGGGCTTCACACAGATAACAGGTACAGCACATGTACTTGTGGAGCACACTTCTCTTACACATGGACCAGGCACATCACATGTAGTACAAGTGAAAGCCTTCACACACAGAAAAGATACAGCAGATGCGCTTGTGGTGCATGCTTCCTTTACACATTGACCAGGTACAGCACATGCAGCACTGGTGCAAGGCTTCAGACACACAACAGGTACAGCACATGCCCTCGTAGGACACACTTCCCTTACTTATGGACGAGGCACATCACATGAAGCCCTGGGGCAAGCCTTAACACACACAACAGGTACAGCATATGCACTTGTGGAGCACACTTCCCTTACACATGGACCAGGCACATCACATGCAGTAATAGTGCAAGCCTTCACACACAGAACAGATACAGCACATGTGCTTGTGGTGCACGCCTCCTTTACACATTGACTAGGTACAGCACATGCAGCACTGGTGCAAGGCTTCAGACACACAACAGGTACAGCACATGCACTTATAGGGCACACTTCCCTTACACATGGACCAGGCATATCACATGCAGCACTGGTGCAAGGCTTCAATTTCGTTGCGTGCGCTGCATCGCATTTGGCGATGCAGCGCGCGCAACGAAGTTCGTTTTATTATTTATTTATACGTCTACTTACCTCTAGACGGCCGTATTCCGTACTTTACTACCCCCCACCCTGCCCCTCCCCCGCCCCACGTCACCGCCCGGCAGCACTCCCACCACGGGCCGCTACTGATAGCACATGCACTTGTGATGCACATGGACCAGGTACACCAGGTACACCACAGGCAGCACTGATGCAAGCCTTCTGACACAGAACGGGGAAGGCACATGCACTTGTGGTGGACACTTCCATCACACTCACGGACCTGGTACACCACAAGCAACATTGGTGCAAGTCCTTTTCACACAGAACAGGCACAGAACATGCATTTGTGGTACATATTTCCCCAACACACAGAAGAGATACAGCATAGACATCAGAACCCATGCAGGAAATGAGGGTGGTCCATCCAGATCCAGGTGCAATTACTGAGCCAGATCTGGGATCCGGGCTGGCCCCAGAGAAATATGCTGAATTTGCCCCTGTATATGGAAATCAGAAACTTGCAAAAGGTAAGGAGGTTTCCTATTTTCACTTCCAGCTAGGTCCAATACAAAAGGCCTCACTTAAAGGGCCATCAGCCCTCTTTTCATAGGAGTATCATCCTGGCTATGAGCTATGTGAAGCCTAACACCTTGATGCCAATGCAGTGGAGGGGAACAAAGGCCTGTTCTCACTTTACAAGTGTTTAAGTGAAACTATGATTTGTGGGCTGACTTTTGACTTTGGTCAAACCCTGTATGCAAGAGACATGCGTGCACTGTAAGAGTGCCACATGCATCTGTATGAGTAATTAGATTAATAATGATTTAAATAGCACTTACAAATTCTTTTTTTAAATTTAATTTCTTTTATAGCACTACTCATCACAATGTAGAGAGTCAGAGCACTTTACATCACATGCACATAATACAAAACAATGAATCATACAAGTGTGTAAATCAAAATACATGAAATGTTACATAAGACAATGATGGCTACAAGGTGTAGGAGTCACATCACTCACACTGATAGGCATTATATGTAGGTTAAGAGTGCACAAAGTCGGATTTAAAACGTAACACAGTGGTTTAGGTTGTCTGTACTAGTAAAGAATTGACAAAAGCAGTAACCCACTGAGCTGGCTACATAAAATACAAATCTGTGATTTGCATGTTACACATTGTGCTTTGCAGCAGGCGTATTAGCACATTATGCTACTTATGGATGAATTACAACTGTGACAACACAAAACACAGCTCTCCCCAACAAGTGAAATAACCAGCATTCATTCTACCATTATTTTTGTCCCCAGGACCTTACTGGGCTATCACCCTGTTCACAAACTCCAGCTTCCCACTTTCCACCTGTGGACTCTGCAGACACTGCCAACCACTGCCAGCCCCTCACATGGCTGCTTAGTGCCAACACCTCACACCAGTGCCAGCTTGTAATAATGTCCACCCACTTTAGCTCGTTATGAGTCCCACGTGTTCACGGTCTTAACACTGCCCATGTAATCATTGGCCTCTCTGCAGAGACTGCAAACAGGGTATCTCTCTAGAGTTATGCTGTGCTGTGATCGTGGATTTAAACGCCAGAATGAAGGGCCGCAGGGAGGTGGGTGTGGGTGCGTGACGCTAATCTTTCTAGGGAATGCCTTTGTGCTGCAGCCCTCAGAGGATGTTTTTGCTCTGTTTTGTACTGACTATATTACAAAAATACTATTTGTTAGCCACCTCTCCTCAGCACACAGCTGAGCTTCAAGGAGGGCGAAACGTGTCTGTGACTATCGAGCAACTTTGAGAAGTGTGTGTCTGACTAATATCATCACATTTTAAATGGGACGACATTTTAGATTCGAGATTATTCAAAGTTTTTGCTGCCATCTATTGAAGCATATAGCCGGGGCGGGGGACGATTTATTTGCAGAGGTCAGCTTGCGCCCCCACTCCACAGGAGGCAAGGCCCTTCACAGAGCCAAGAACGAACCGAGGGTAGACATTCCCAGGCACACCTGTTCCAGGTATGCGCGCCCCGCGAGTCCGATGGAAGCTTCCAGCAGGTTGGAGCTGGTGACCTCCCAGTCAGAGCCCCGCATGTTCCCACATGTTCACGACGGCAAAGAGGCCCCCGGCATTCCCGCCATTCTTCTCAAGGCGGGCGGAATGTTACCTGGCAGTAAAACTGGAAGGAGGCAGGAATCTGCAGCCCCGGGGGCCTCCCATCCCCGCGGTGATGTCATAGAGCAGAGGAGAGCGAGGGCTGGGTGGGTGCAGCGCCTGCTGCTGAGATCAGTACTGCGAGGTACTGAATAGCTGCGCTTCTTTACTCTGAAAGAGAGAGTTGCAGCACTTTGGAGCAGAGATTCTGCACTTTTAATGGGAAAGTACGGGCACTTCCGAGTAGCAAAAAGATACTCTGAGACAGTGAGTACCAGCACTTTTATATTTCTATCTTAAGTACTGGTTGAGAACTGTGTGCAAACTGAAGTGAAAGGGGGAATTATTCAGGTTTTCATTTTTGAGGTAATGCAGTGTATTTAAAGTGCTGTCGAAGCTGTAAGATAGCAGTAATAGGAAATACATTATTTTTTTATTAATTGCATCTCCTGTTCAGTTGACATCTTTGAAGGTTGTTTCCCAATTGGTGTTGAGGTATATTGATTATTTGTGTGTTTGTGCAGTGTTTATGTATCCTGAGTTTGCCTTGCATCTTTTATTTAGAGAGGCAACAAACAGGCACTCTAAAGGGTGGTCTGTGCTATTTGAGAGACTAGAAAAGAAGAACCACAACTATAATAGCACTCATTGTTTATTGTCGTGCTCTTATTGTTGTTATTATTATCTATATTAATTTGTTATTAATACTATTTAAGCCAGGGGTTAGGATTAAGGTCTACCTTGCACCCACTAAGTATGCAATACAGGTTGCTCACCATCACTTGACTACTCACCTCCTTACATATGTGCCAGTTCTTGCTGTGGAGATGCAAGAAGACTAGAATCAGGGCTTTAAGTGGGATGAAAAAACTGGGAGGTGGGGGGGGGGGGGGTCTGTCAAAGGGGCGTGGCCGATGTAATTAAGGGCGTGGCTTAAAAACACAAAAGCTAAAATTCTGTGCTTAGCAGAGTGTGTCGCCTGACTGGTATTTTGCTGCTATTGTCATTGCATCCAGATATATAATACAAGTAAAATTACACATACAACAAGCCAGGGAGGACTATTGACTTTGTCAATGGTTGTTAGCTGCGTAAGATAAATAAGCAACAACTATGGCTTCGTTGTATATAATATTGAAAATGCTTCAATTCTGAAATGATGGATCTGTGAAAGAACTATAACGAGTCATCTTGAAGTTACATCAAAGGCAGTGAAGGGTGGCACTGCTGCAGAGTTAAGATTTTTTTTCACCCTGATGGTGAGTGAAAAAATGGAGAGCTCGATAGGGACCCGTCTCAGCACCTGCTTTTTAGTACTGCCGGTGCTGAGCACCGGCAGCACCCGGCCCACTTAAAGCCCTGGCTAGAATTCAGGATTCAGTGCAGCATCCCTACACCAAAAGCCGATGATTATGACTTTTCACCCCTGAATGGGTATCAACACATAGATCTGAAGATACATGGGGACAAATTTACTAAGGTTTGGTCCAACGCAAGACAAGACAACTTGCTGTGCTGCGTCAAATGGCGAGGGCAGGAATGCACCAGAATTACTAACAAATTGTGCATTCCTGCTCTCTCACCTTGCCCTGGAGTATTTGTGGCTGCCAGGCGCCAACACTGGCACTCTTGCACCATGGTGTAAGGGGGCCTGCTTTACAGGCAGGATTGTTTTTCTGCATCAAGGGACTCTTCCCTGCACAAAAACAATCCTTATAGGCATTTTCCTCTTTATACGTGCACTGCAGCACACATAGGGGCCGATTCCGATCTCGGCCGGAAGGGCTCCGAATCGGATTCGGCTTAACCGGATCCGATTCGGAGCCCTATTTCCCGACCGATTCGTATGCGCATCCGGGCGAGCGAGTACGATGCGAATTCGCTGACCGACTCGTCCGGGCGTCCCGACCGCTCCGACCGACTCGTTCCCGGGTCGAACCGCACCGACCGACTCGCTCGGACTCGACTCGCACCGCGCAATGGAGTCGTTTCCCGGCCGGGTGAGTACGATGCGCGCCGCGAGCAGTCCGACCGAGCCGCGCACTCCGGCTCGAAAGAGCAGTCGGAGACGTACTTTGGGGGTCAGTGTCGGACCCCCCCCCCCTGTATGCGTAGCCGCGCGAGTCGCACACAGGGGGGACCCATGGGTCCCCCCTACCTGTGCGTGTATGGCGTGAGTCGCTTCAACGCGTACCCGCTGTAGGGGGCGCCCTGACCGCCTCGCACCCATTGAGTCGACGGGCTCCCATTGACTTCAATGGGAGTCCGACCGACTCGAGTCCGATGGCATACGTGCGCATCGTACTCGTTCGGTCGGGCTGCCAGAGTCCGATTCGGTCGGAAATCTCTCCGAGTCCGGCTCGGTCGGAGAGATTTCCGGCCCGAATCGGAATCGGCCCATTAGAAAGAGGAAATAACATGGAGAAATAAACATGTTTCTCCTTATTATGCCTCACCTGGGAAGGGGTAACAGTTTGATACATTTCCATAAATCTGGGAATGCGCAAAAACCCATCAGCTAGTGCTTGGGAAGACCCACGCTCCACCCATGGAACGCCTTCCCAACGCCGAGTAATTCAGAGCAGCGACTTGCGCTGCCTTGCGTTGCTCTGGCTTTACTAAGCCACACAGAGTGGCTTTGCGTGGCTTTGCATGGCTCAGTAAATCTCTCTGAAGCCCTTGCGTTGGCTTGTGCCGCATTGCCTGATGCAATGTCAACGCAAGGACTTCGTAAATCTAGGCCCTGGTCCTTTTCCTTGTGGTTTTCCCTAATGACAAGGGGTATCTGCAGAGAATTTCTGCCTGCTCAGAGCAAGTGGAAATTGTCAGCAGAAGGGCTGGTGGGGGTGGGAGGATGGGATGAGGGTCAGTGGGGAAGGGTACAGTTTAGTCTGTTTCGGGAGGCAATACCTGCTGCTGCATTGGTGGGTATGTGCTCTTACCTGCATCCCTTGTCTCTGCAGCATGGAAAAGGGAACAGTGTCTCCAGTAAGCAAAATCAGATTCTCGACGTTGTGTGGCTAGTGGAGAATTGTTTCCCTATGTAAAGTAAGTGTAACATGCAATCTGTAGGCCGGCAAACAGTCTTCTTCTCATGTCAATTTAGCTGTTCGCTGGTAATTAACTGGAATTTGACCTTTGCACTGTAGTAATTAATGTGTCAATGTGTGTTTATTAGTACAATTGCTTTAAATTACCTGTGTTATTGGGCCTCATTTATTTTCATTTCCATGGCATAAATAAATATTTACTCCACATAACACGGGTGACAGGGGTTGGTGCACGTGATAGGTGCTGCTGACCCAGTAATTAATGACTAATCCATAGAAAGACAATTATTCTCCAACACATAATCTGTCACCTGAAAAAAGGACAAACAGAAGGGGCAGGGAGAGCACATTCTGACCCTCAAGCCTATGTGAGCGGGGGCAGATAGGGGCAAGTATTCTTCGTGTCTAAAATGTAAAAATATATATTTAATTTTGTCATGGGAACCCACAGATCCTGATGGCTTTAACTTCAGACACCAGAAGGCCCCCCTTGTGCTGCAAATCCCAAAGAGGAAACATGGTCCCAGGGAAAGCTTCCAAACTAGGTGCCCCGGTCCTGTCCAAGCTTCACTGACTGATAACGCACTGCGGGACCGCATCAGCACCAGATCGAGAAGTTTGCCCTGGGTCCGTGGTTTCAAAATGGATCAGGAGACCACTGGCAGGTTCCTGCTTTCTGTTTGTGATGGTTTTTGCCATCTTTTCTTCCTCTGTCTTTCAGATCTGTGCGTTTTTCCCTCTCTTTCACTTGGTAAATGAGCTGGTGTCCAGAAATGAGTGCTGGTGCCCCCCACAGGCAACCACTGGCTCAAATTAAGCACTAGGTATGGCCATAAACTAGACTGTGTGGCCAGCCCCTATTTCTCAGGCCATGCATTGGAGGGAATGGTCACCTACAAAGATTTGGGCACAGGACCTGGAAAGAGGCTGGAGGTCAGGTCCTTCGGCCAACCCCTGTTGTGCATGGAATAGGCCCTGTGTAGCTGGGACTGCCTGTCTTTGGCCACCCCTCCTGTGCACAGCAATATACTACGCACAGTGACGATCTGCCGCACAGAGAAGGTTTGACACAGGCTCTGTGGCCCACTGTCTCTTTAGACATTGTAGCCAACCTGTGTTGCACAAGCAGCCTGTGGAACTCTTGCATGCGGCACATGATAAAAAAAAAACCAGTTCACTTAAAAAAAACGAAAGTTAAAGTGAAGTTATGGTTAGCTTTGTAAAAACACCTTATGAAAATTCACCTAAAAATCACACTTAAAGTGCATTTATGGTTACGAATTAAAACCAAAAAAAGCTAGAATTTGCAAGTTATATCTGGGACTACAATTCATAACGTCCACAGCAACCAGGTAAAACCATAACTCGCACACGAAATGCAGTGCTTATCACCTCGCAATACATATACCAATAAAGACCCACACCTAAAAACAACATCTAATTAAATAGCAACACATCCTCAAAGCCATTAATGATACTAGATTCACAGTCATCTCTGTGGAAGTGGTAAGGATAATGTAACATGTATTTTTATCAGTAAGATGATTTACAACATTTGTACTTGCACCTGTCTCATTAAGGGTCAGGAAATGCATTGGGTGTGCTACTTTTTATAACTAATATTTCAATAACTACTTGGTGGATTTACACGCAATCAATGAAAGCACATTATCTGAGTAAAGCGCTATTGTCGTTCAAAGTCAGGCACAAAACAGCTGCTTTTGCTATAGCGTGAGTAAAATTTCCTAGGATAACTAACATATAAAAACACAATGTTTTTTACACCCCACCCCCCATAACTATTTTGCTGCACACTGAACCGGACATCAGCTGCTCACGCTAAGCGAGGACCACATTTTGTGCTGATCTGTCAATAGGAATCAGAGTTATGGGCAAATCAAAAAATATGTCTTTTAAATTGAAAGTGTAGCTATACCATCCCAACACGTTTCATATTAAGACAATCAACGCAAACAGTACTATTAAATAATCTATATTAATTTAGAATGAAAGGATATGGACATTATGGTGGTGGTTGAAATAATGGTAAAAATAATGTTATAGTTACCTTGACGAAGTAGTGATGTTTGATGTAATGCAGGGGATGTAGTGGTAAGGGAATACAGTTCAAGCTAATGTAATATAATACAAAGCTGTGCTTACAGTGCTCACTTGCCTAATAAGGACCTCTAGAGAATGACCTGCAAGCTGCTGCCTCTGAGATTTCAGCAATTCTTGGGGAGATTCACTCAAAGACCAGTCAAATCACAGTCGGATATTGTCTCTTAAAGTACTGTTTCTAGGTAGGTAGAGTCTCTTTAAGTACTGTTTCTCTCTAGGTAGAGTCTCTTTAAGTACTGTTTTTCGGTAGGTAGAGTCTCTTTAAGTACTGTTTCTCTCTAGGTAGAGTCTCTTTAAGTACTGTTTCTTGGTAGGTAGAGTCTCTTCAATGTTTCTCGGTAGGTAGAGTCTCTTTAAGTACTGTTTCTCTGTAGGTAGAGTCTCTTTAAGTACTGTTTCTTGGTAGGTAGAGTCTCTTTAAGTACTGTTTCTCTGTAGGTAGAGTCTCCTTAAGTACTGTTTCTCTCTAGGTAGAGTCTCTTTAAGTACTGTTTTTCGGTAGGTAGAGTCTCTTTAAGTACTGTTTCTCTCTAGGTAGAGTCTCTTTAAGTACTGTTTCTTGGTAGGTAGAGTCTCTTCAATGTTTCTCGGTAGGTAGAGTCTCTTTAAGTACTGTTTCTCTGTAGGTAGAGTCTCTTTAAGTACTGTTTCTTGGTAGGTAGAGTCTCTTTAAGTACTGTTTCTCTGTAGGTAGTCTCCTTAAGTACTGTTTCTCGGTAGGTAGAGTCTCTTTAAGTAATGTTTCTCGGTAGGTAGAGTCTCTTTAAGTACTTTCTCTGTAGGTAGAGTCTCCTTAAGTACTGTTTCTCGGTAGGTAGAGTCTCTTTAAGTAATGTTTCTCGGTAGGTAGAGTCTCTTTAAGTACTGTTTCTCTGTAGGTAGAGTCTCTTTAAGTACTGTTTCTCTGTAGGTAGAGTCTCTTTAAGTACTGTTTCTTGGTAGGTAGAGTCTCTTTAAGTACTGTTTCTCTGTAGGTAGAGTCTCCTTAAGTACTGTTTCTCTCTAGGTAGAGTCTCCTTAAGTACTGTTTCTCTCTAGGGAGAGTCTCTTTAAGTACTGTTTTTCGGTAGGTAGAGTCTCTTTAAGTACTGTTTCTTGGTAGGTAGAGTCTCTTCAATGTTTCTCGGTAGGTAGAGTCTCTTTAAGTACTGTTTCTCTGTAGGTAGATTCTCTTTAAGTACTGTTTCTTGGTAGGTAGAGTCTCTTTAAGTACTGTTTCTCTGTAGGTAGAGTCTCCTTAAGTACTGTTTCTCGGTAGGTAGAGTCTCTTTAAGTAATGTTTCTCGGTAGGTAGAGTCTCTTTAAGTACTGTTTCTCTGTAGGTAGAGTCTCCTTAAGTACTGTTTCTCGGTAGGTAGAGTCTCTTTAAGTAATGTTTCTCGGTAGGTAGAGTCTCTTTAAGTACTGTTTCTCGGTAGGTAGAGTCTCTTTAAGTACTGCTACTCTGTAGGTAGAGTCTCTTTTAAGTACTGTTTCTTGGTAGGTAGAGTCTCTTTAAGTACTGTTTCTCTGTAGGTAGAGTCTCTTTAAGGACTGTTTCTCTGTAGGTAGAGTCTCTTTAAGTACTGCTACTCTGTAGGTAGAGTCTCTTTTAAGTACTGTTTCTTGGTAGGTAGAGTCTCTTTAAGTAATGTTTCTCGGTAGGTAGAGTCTCTTTAAGTACTGTTTCTCGGTAGGTAGAGTCTCTTTAAGTACTGCTACTCTGTAGGTAGAGTCTCTTTTAAGTACTGTTTCTTGGTAGGTAGAGTCTCTTTAAGTACAGTTTCTCTGTAGGTAGAGTCTCTTTAAGGACTGTTTCTCTGTAGGTAGAGTCTCTTTAAGTACTGTTTCTCTGTAGGTAAAGTCTCTTTGTACAGTTTCTCTGTAGGTAGAGTCTCTTTAAGTATTGTTTCTTTGTAGGTAGAGTTTCTTTAAGTACTGTTTCTCTGTAGGTAGAGTAGTTATCTGGCGACCTCATTCTGGATTTTCTGCAAAGTCTTTAATAGGCAGACGAGACGTGTATGTATAGACTATTGTATTTGTTGTTTGCAGTTTATATAGTGCAAACAGTACCTTAAAGGTTCTCTGAGCACTTTACAAAAGCCAGTAAATCACATACAAGCAGCTTACATGAGAATAGGTTCATAAGTGTCATTGCATAAAAGCAGTTTAAAAAATCACAGTTTGTCCTTCGGAAGTATCACAAGGCAACTTATTCATCTAGTTTTTTAGCAGTTTCTATTTGAACACTTAAAAAAAAACACAGAGTGCCAAAGCTAGAAGACCATATAAAGGAGTCTTGTATTGAGTGTACTGATCAATTATTCCTTGTGTTACGTGAGAGAAATGTGTTCCTCATCAAAGATGTGAGATAGGTGGTCACGGGAGCTCCCGCCATGCTCCGTGACTGAGGTGGGAGTGGCCGTTTGCTGACGAACTGGTTCGGCCGTGGGAAGAAGAAGATGGTAGTGGCGGCGGACCCCCGCCTTGCGAGACTACACGTTTTCTTTCCAAGTTGTCTAATCTGCTTTGATATACTCGGTGCGATCAAGATGTGCTGAAAGTGCTCTTCAATTCCCGGATGTTGCTTCGTTTTCGTCAACTTTCTTTCACGCTTTCCCCCCCGAGAGGCTGGGGAGGAGGAGGCTCCGTGAGGCGATAGGCTGGAAAGCTGATCTCTGCTAACAGCGCTGCAGACACTTTCCTGCATGAAAGGTGGGAAAAAAGAGGAAATACAAGGCAGAGGCTGCTAGAAGGCTTCTAGAGTTTCGCTGTTGCTGCCCTCCTGTCTCGAGTGTTTCAGGTGAGATCTGGGTCAGCTCAGCGCAAAGCTGCTTGCTACTTGTGACTATCTTCTCACTTTGGATACTTTGTTGCAGCTATCTTTGCGAATTACGGGAGTCTACCTGCTCCTTCTGGCATTTTCGAACTTTGGCTTTGACTTTTACTTCTATCAGACTTAAAGGAAAAAAAATATATATATATATATTTTTTGGAGTCTTTTCAGGCAAACTTTGTAGGGGGGTTAAGGCATGGACAAGGCTCGGTCAGGCTAGTCTGGGCTAGGTCCAGCTTGTGTCTCCCCCATAATTTTTTTTAGTGTTTTTTTTTTAATAAGGAGCAGCTGTAAGTCTGAAAAGGCTGATTAATATGAAAAGAATCTCCAGGGATACTACGGTAAAACCTCGCTTGATGGCAAACTCCGCAAGGGGGACAAGAACACGCCACAAGAGTAAGAGCCCGTCCCTTAAGGAAGCCGAGCCAGGCCTGTTTAGTGGAACTGGTGGCCTGCGAAAGAATCAATCAAAGAAGTTGGCTGGTTTCTTTGGATTGGGAGGCGTGGGACTTCAAAAAATAATCGTGATGACCTGCAAGCTATGAATATTTCCCAGGGCACCGTAAACCCTCAAATAGCAGTGCCCAATTCAGCTGCTTTGGGAGATACAAGCCTCAGCGAGAATCCTTCCCTCAGCTCCATCAATCAAGTTTCTCCACAATCCAACGACAATGACAATGATAATGACAATGACACTGATAAGTCTTTACTACAAAAAACAACAATAGAGGGTCTCTCGTGGTCTAACCAACACATTTCTAGCCAGCCAATCATGGGACATGATGCAAGAGTTCAGGCTCAGGCGCAAGCTCAGTCCAATCTTGATAGTTTTGTTTTTTCTAAAATTAAATCTAGTCTGATTCCTGAGCAAAAGGAGGGGGGGAGCTCTCAGCTTTGGGATTCTTCCCTTTTTACGACCGCAATGGAAACTGCAATGCCAACACCAACACCAGATAAGATCGCCGTTCCAGAGTTCAAGTAGTCAGAGGCTGGATTCAACATCATTTGATTCAAGGTGTGTGGCTGCTCTGGAGGATTCTACCCACACTCTTCTTATCCAGATCTTATCTGAATTTAAAAATATGAAACTTTCTCAAGATGAAGCTCAGAGAAGGGCAGAGTCCCAATTAAATTCAATTCAATCTCATGTCCAAAAGCTCACATCTCGAGTCACCGAAGCAGAACAGCGCATATCTGGTCTTGAAGACTCTGCTCCTATGCAAACAGATCAGATACTTAAATTACAAACTGAGCTTGCTAATCTCCAATCAAAGGTAGACGATGCGGAAAATCGCGCAAGAAGATGTAATCTACGTATTACTGGAGTTACGGAAGGCTTTGAAAAAGGGCAATCAATGGATAAAGTTATATCGGATTTAATCACTAAATATGTATGCCCAGACCTTGCTACCCAGACAACGGACCTCACGAATTTGCGCGCACATAGAGTGCCGGCAGTTCAATATCCGAATGCTAAATATCCCAGAACAATTATTGCGAATTTTGGTGATTTTAGAATTAAGGAGAACATTTTAACTTGTGCGATTCGTGATAAGGGGTATAAGACAAGTGACAATTTTTCGTTCAAAATCTTTTCAGACATGTCTGCTTACTCGGCTAGGCGGAGAAAAGAATTTAAAGGCATGATAAATGGTTTTCAGCAAGCCGGGGCCCTGCAGGACTAGTTCAACAGTCAAAGCTGAAAGTGTTCTACAAAGGGAAAGTTCATATATTTCAATCAGTCCAAGAGGCTCAGACGCTCCTTTACTCTCTGCAACATTCAGGGAAGGCAGCCTCAAGATGACTTTCGGACATATTGTTGTGAAATGTAGTTAATCAAAGAGATTTTTTTTTTTTTTTTGTGCTTTTGCTTCTTCTTCTTTCTCTTCTGTCTTTAGATAGTCAGCGATGGGCCGTCCACCTGGGTGCCATGCCACAGCACCACATTGCTGGGAGGTGGGAGGGATCACATGGGGGGGGGCGGGAGGGGTCAAGGTACACGGGGGGGAGGGTCGCATCAGCGAGCCCCAGGCGGGGGGGTTCCATCATGGAGGGGACCCATGGTGCGGGGAGGAGGGGTTCACAGAGGGTATGGGGTGGGAAGGGTGTGAGGGTCACGGAGGGCAGGGGGGTAAAAATATAAAATGTAGCGAATTCCTGCTGGAAATGCAGAGGATCAAGAAACTATACTTCTTTATGTGTCTGCTCTTCTTTTCCTTTTTTTTCTTTCTCCTTAAATGACTCATAGACCATTAAAGATTATCTCCTGTAATGTGAACGGATTTAATAATAGATTGAAGCGCCGCTCTATGTTAGCCTGGTTTAAAACTTTCCAAGCGGATATCATTTTTATACAGGAGACCCATTATAAAGAGGGCGCGCCCAGGGATAAATCCCCTGCTTTCGTTCAATATGAATTCTTTGCCTCTGCAAATGCGGCTATTAGAGGAGTCGCTATTTTAGTTAGCAAAAAGATACAGGGGGATATTATAATGATTCAGAAGGATAACAATGCAAGATGGCTCTGGCTCCAAATGAAGATCCACAATCAAACATTTAATTTTGTTAGTTTTTATGGTCCTATAGAAGACTCAATAGAGTCGCTTCAGTCATTATACAAGTTTGCCACTGCTCAAACAGGATACTTCGTCATTGGAGGAGACATTAATTTGTTAATTAATCCAGCTATTGATTCTTCAAGACCCCAGAAATCTCAGTCTAAACCTAAATCTATCAAGCTTTGTAGAGATCTATTATCTGATCTGAGTCTGGTTGACTGTTGGCGGGATGAATTCCCCGGGGTGAGGAAATACACATGCCACTCAAAGAGATTTCATTCGTCATCACGAATTGATTTTTTCCTTGTCTCACATGCTCTTTTAAGTACCAAATCAGAGATGATTGAAAATCCTTTTTCTGACCATGCATTAATTTCGGTTCAATTTTCAATTCAAACTCAAGTCCAAACCGAGTTTAGATGGTCATTAGATAAGTCTCTTTTAGTCGACGAAAACTGGGTGGTAGATATGTGTTCTCTTTTAGAGGATTTCTGGAAACGTAATAGAAATACGGCTTCAATTTTTTCAGTTTGGGGGGGGCTTGAAAGCTTTTTTTCGTGGGGAAGTGATTAATTACACTGCATACAAGAGAAGAAAAGAGAAGGAAGAAAAGTTGCAGCTCGAGAACCAGTTTTCTAGAGCTACAGCCCAATATTTGGCAGCACCATCCAGGGAAAATAAAATTAAGCTGATTCAGTCCAAGTATAATTTACAAGAATTTTTCGTCTCCAAAGAAATTCTAGCACATGACGCAGTTCTTCAGAAAAGTTATGAGGAGAATGTAGCACATAGGCAAATATTTAGCTTGGTCGGCTAAACGTAAGGCTAATCGGAACACTATTAAACTAATGAAGGACCCAGTTACGGGTAGATCCACTTCCAATCCTCAGGAAATCTCTGCCATCTTTCTCGACCACTACAAGAAGCTCTATTCTGATTCTCATAATAGCTCAGTAGAGGCAGCGGATGCCTGGCTTAATGATATTAATTGCCCTTCACTATCACAGATAAATAAAGATAGCCTAATCGCAGCAATTACAGAAGAAGAAATAAAAAATGTGGTGATGTCTTCACCTTCGGGGAAAGCATGCGGATGCGATGGAATCCCTATAGAATTTTATAAGCTTTTTTTACCCCAGCTCAGCCCTGTCTTGGAACTTTTATTTAATGCAATTTTGGAAGGCGAGTTGATCCCAGCTTCTTTTACGCAAGCCGTGGTAGTTAGCTTCGTTAAAAAAGGCAAAGCAGAGGAGGAGGTTAATTCTTATCGCCCAATAAGCCTGTTAAATAGCGATTATAAGACTTTTTCAAAGATTCTGGCGAATCGTCTATCTTTAATCTCTACCTCTCTCGTTCACTGTGACCAGAATGGGTTTATAACAGGTAGATTTTTAGCTACTAACTCTCATTATCTGTGCCAAGCGATTGATTATTTTAATGCCAATAAGACGAAGGCAGTCATTTTGATGTTGGACGCAGAGAAAGTGTTCGACAGAGTTCAGTGGAATGTTCTCTTCTCAATCTTATATAAACTAGCACTTCCATCTGAGCTCTGTCGAGCGATAAGTAACATTTATTTAGGTGCTCAGGCGTCCATAGTAATAAATGGCAAAAGAGCGGGTACGATTTCCATCAGTCGGGGGACACGGCAAGGTTGCCCCCTTTCTCCCATATTGTTTTCCTTGTTTTTGGAGCCACTAGCCTGTGCAATAAGGCAAGATCACTCCATTTTACCCCCTATTCCAGGGGCAGCCAAGCTTAAGCTGTTTGCCGATGATATGGCTTTGTATTTGGCAGCCGAGGAAGATAATATTAGACTTGCCCTGGATAAAATAAGTGAATTCACAATTATCGGGGGTTACAAAATCAACCAAGCAAAATCAGAGGCACTTCTCTTTAATTGCTCCCCAGCTGTTCTACCCCCTTCGATGCAGGGACAATATCTTAGGTCGCACTCTATAAGGTATTTAGAAATTTTTGTTTCATCACATTTGGAAGATTTGTTTTCGCTCAACTATATTCCTACATTTAATAAAATGCGAAATTTGCTTTCTCAATGGAAGGATCTCCCTCTGACTATTATGGGCAGAGTAGCTCTAATTAAAATGAATATACTTCCCTTATTTTTATTTTCCAATTTGATGGTTAAAGTACCTCAGTCTTTTTTTGAGCAAATTAATTCAGAATTGAGATCATTCATTTGGCAGGGTAAGAAACCAAGATTAAAGCTAGAAACTTTGCAACTAGAAGTCATAGATGGGGGTCTGGCACTTCCCAATATACGCCTATACTATCAAGCTTCATTGATCAACTGGCTTAATTATAACAATTTGGCAGAAATGTCTTCTGCAAATTTTTTTCTTGAAGTAATGTTAGGGGAAATGGAGATTGCTTTGGCACCGTTTCTACGAATTCCGAAGCTGCCAAAGAGATCGCGATATAAATTTCCCAAAACTGTGGCTTTTCTATTTCAGAGGATTTGGGAGACATTCAATATCCCTTGGCAACATACACATCTGAGATTAGTGGAATGCCTCCCTTTAGGTTTACATATGTCCAATCGGACTTGTGATCTCTGGGCTAAATTTGGCTTCTCCAAGCTTCAGGATTTTTTTTTACAGGATAGACTTAGGACTTGGCAGGAAATCAGTTTGTTTAATAATAACATCAAGATGTCTCTTTTTTTTGTTACTTTCAGATAAGCAAGTTTTGTGTAGGTTTGAGAAATTTTGGTAATTCGAAAGGCTTACTATTAAGTAAAGCTCATTTCATATTGAAAATTCGGGAATTGGGAATTGGTACAGGTTGCTTAAATCTACGCAGAATGATCAAATAGTTCTAACCAATTTAGATAATATTTCGCAATCAATTGATTTTCGTTTCAATCTTCAGCAATGGCGCTTTTTAACAAAATGAATTGCAAGGCAGTGAGAGCAGCCAACTTAAGGAGGATGGCCTTTTTTAGTAAATGGCAGATTTACTTTACTCCGGCCAAACTCAATAAAATCAATCCTGCAGTTAATCCTTGCTGCTTTAGAGGCTGCCAGGCTTTAGGAGAATGGTTACACATGGGATTCACTTGCACGAAAATTGCAAGCTTTTGGGAAAATGTTTTTTCTGAAGTAAGGAGATTATTGGCAATAGATTTCCCTCTAAGGCTTCCACAGCTCTCTTAGGCTTGGTTGAAGACCAGAGGCTCTTAACTTTTTCTCAACGTCAATTTATCTATATCGCTGCTTTGGTTGCAAGATCATTAATTTTAGCAAATTGGAAATCAGAAATAATCCCAACTCTCTCCCAATGGATTCTCAAAATGAATAAAATATTTAAGCGGGAAACCATGTATGCAGGGAGAGTTGGATCCATGGTTAAAGTAAATAAAATATGGAAAGAATGGAAATAATGGAAAGTCTCTAGTTTGATGCTATGTGTAATTTTTAGGAGTTTTTTATGTTTATGGTTATCATACTCATTTTGTATAGCATGTTTCTTGATTCTGATAATTTATTGATGTAATTTATGGAAGAAGTATTATCAAATGTCTTTTGTGCTACATTGAAAATAAAGATAAAAAAAAAAAAGAAAAGATGGCCCCCAAAGCACATACAGGTGTATGTATGGAATTGAGCAGGCTAGATTTACTAATCAAGAATACACGTTAACAGCATAGCTGGCGCCATGATGACTATAGTTTAGTTTGAGAATGATGGAGATGAGGTGGTCCCCTCTCAATACATGTCCATCCAGTGGAGCCAGTGAACGACTCCCCTTTCAGTGCGACTGCCTGCAAATTGCAGTGGGCATGATCGCAGAAGGCCCTCCTGACTGCAAAAACGCTGGCATGGTGGTTACATTTTTCAGGCCAGTCTTCATACAACGAAGGTGGGCATGACTAAGTAGGAGGGCATCCAGCCTGTGACTCCCATCCATGCATACCCTGATCTTTCTGCAGTACGACTCTCCAAGCGGATGCCCATGCATCCCATACAGACTGCCGGACGAGTGACATGGCCAAGTCCATCCGGAATGCCCAAGTGCGGACAGTGCTGCTGCACAGTCAGTCCAGCGAATCCTTGTGTAGAGGGGGTGATGTGGCAACTGGCGAGTCTGTTCCAACTACAGAGCTTAGCAGAGAGCTTCATTCTTCAGCTGCCATCTAGACGACCACAGAACAGGGTACTCTGGGTGTGTCAGGATCCCTGCTGAGACCAGGACTAGACTGACAGGGAGAGCTGGCTCTCTGAAGGAATTAAAGAGGATGGGTTCTATTTGGAGTGGACTGGGAAGAGGACACTGGACATGAACTGGGTAATGTCTGCAACATACAAAAAAAGAAAGACAATTCAAACACAATACAATAAGCAATTGAAAGGCAATAGGAAAGTACAAAACAGAAGAACAATGGACAAACTAATATAGGTTATAGTTTGTATGCTCCATGGAAAATATTGTGCCTGTAACAGAAATTATCTAACCATGAATCAAGGAGCATATGCTCTCACAGTGTCTTGGTAGATACACAGCAGCTCTTATGGGAGAGGAGCACTGAGTGAGTCTTTGTGCAAGAGGCACCAAACCTTGGAGCTCACTGACATCCTCTTGTAAGAGTCACTAAGATTTCAATACTAACACGAGAGAGGAGAAAGAGAACAGGTCAAAGGGTCTGAGTACAGAAATAGCCCTTAGGAAAAACAGTCTTGAAGTATTCAGATCAAGGAACAGTC
Source organism: Calotriton arnoldi (assembly GCA_963921515.1). NCBI lineage: Eukaryota > Metazoa > Chordata > Amphibia > Caudata > Salamandridae > Calotriton > Calotriton arnoldi. The sequence continues at coordinate 898,105 of CAWUFW010002974.1, forward strand.
AAATAAAGGACGAGGAATGAAGGAAAGATGCTCACAAAAAGCAAAGGACTGAATGTATGCAGACGGAACTAGGAACAACAGGATACAAAGTAAGGAACAGCACATACACAAGTACACGATTGGAAGTATGCAGACAGGCCTATAAGCACAGAAATACAACACAAGTAATCTGCGCACAAACCAGGACATGGCTGGAAGTATGCAGCCAGACCTATAAACACCGAACTACAGCACAAGTAATCTGCACACAAACAAGAACAGGGCTGTAAAATGCAGACAGACCTATGAACATTGAACTACAACACAAGTAATCTGCACACAAACAAGAACAGGGCTGTAAAATGCAGACAGACCTATGAACATTGAACTACAACACAAGTAATCTGCACACAAACAAGGAGAGGGCTGTAAAATGCAGACAGACCTATGAACATTGAAATACAGCACAAGTAATCTTCACACAAACCAGGACAGGGCTGGAAATATGCAGACAGACCTATAAACATTGAAATACAGCACAAGTAATCTGCACACAAACAAGAACAGGGCTGAAAAATGCAGACAGACCTATGAACATTGAAATACAACACAAGTAATCTTCACACAAACCAGGACAGGGCCGGAAATATGCAGACAGACCTATAAACACTGAACTACAGCACAAGTAATCTGCACACAAACAAGGAGAGGGCTGGAAGTATGCAGATTCACAGTAACCACAGGGCTGGACGTTTTGCAGAATGAACTATGACACTGAAATCTAAAACAAGAAATCTGCCAACAAACAAAGATAGGGCAGAAGTTTGCAGACTTAACTGTAATTTAACAGGGACAGTGAGGCTGTAACAACAAGGAACAGGAAAGGAGAAGATAAAGTAGCATTAAAGGTAATAGGGAAAAACAAGTAATAAATAATGCCCAAAGCCACAAGAACTAGGAGCAAGCCTTAAAGCAAAGCAACAAGACAGCACTGCTTCACTTGGAGTCTCATCACTAAAGATGGCTACAAGCAAGCTCTGAGCTCATAGGAAAGAATTAGCTGGAAGCTGGGAAAAGAGCGAAAGGGCAGACAGTGAGTCAGACATGAGTAATTAAGCAGGTGTCAGGAATTGAGGATCCAGCAATGTAGGGAAATTGTAAGCTATGGGGAGAATAAGGGAATTAGGCGCTCAGGACACAGTACACAAATATTAGAGCGTTGTTGTATTAATGCAGTGCTCAAAAGAGAAGGGATGTCATCCCTGCATTCCTAATACAGAGATAAGACAATTGAAACAAGTCTCTAACTAAGCACATGCAATGATATATAAACACAAATGAGTCATCCAATCGTCCATATGTTCTCCAATCCTTTCCTTAATTGGGTTCAGATTCCTCTGCTATCCAACACGTGTTTCGTCAGTGGGTAAGTCACCCCATGACTTCCTCAGGGCTGTATTCTGCAGCTTCACTCTTGAATCGGTGAAGTCTATCCCCAGTTTTAAAGAACTGGCAATGATATGCAATAATTTCGAAATCCACTTACAGGCGTGTTAGCACTTCTTAATGCCTGCGACCCGCGTCCGGGCCAGGGTCTCTTCTGTCTTGGCATGTGCGCACACTTCTGTAGGGAAGGCTGCACTGAGATTTGTAGAGGTAAAAACTAGGAATGCCAGAAGGCGAAAGAATGGAAGGACTGAGGAATGGTGTGAACAGTGCAGAGAAAGAGAATCCAGAAAGCATGTATGTGATGGAAAATCCAAAGGAAACTGGAACCATGGCACTCTAAAGAGTTCCACTTCAAGGACGTTATCTGGGCAAGGTTTAGTAACACTAGAACCACAATGCATGAGAATGATGGTGTGGAATAATAGCATCATCAAGACTGCCCCTGTTATTCTAAAGAAGAATAGTGTTCTCTAGTAACCAGGTCTTGTGTATTACGGTGGAATAATAGCAGACTGGATCAACTGAGCCAATGCCCTGCACACTCACCCACTTGTGTCAGTTTTATCCTACTGACAAAAGTTAAATCAGATACAGTGGGGGTAGTGGGGAGTAAGATAAGTACATCACACACCAAGAATAGGTATTGCATCTGTTTTTATTTGCTATTTTTAAAGAAGTATTGCTAAGATACAATCAATCCAAAAACAGAATAATGGCTCAGTTACATAAGTTTATACATTTGATAACTAACATGAATCAAAGTGCTGTTTTTGCCAAAGGTCTGTATTCATTTATTTATTTGAAAAGTTTTATAAAGCGCGAACATGACCCGAAACGGGTATCAGAGCGCTGTACATCAGAACAGAGTGGGTACGGTTAGTCACTAAGCAAGTAAACATCCTAAACATTTGTAGAGAAATCAACCCAATACAATAAGAGCGAAAACAAAAAAGAGGAAAACATGTAGCGAGAACATAAATTGCATCCCGCAAGTGTCTCAAACAAAGGAGATAGCCATGATTTCTCTAGGGATAAAAAGATTAGTTATATCGACTTTGGGAGGATTGTTCCAGCTGGTTATTCAAGAGAAGATCTTTGACTTGTTTTTTGAAAGAGGAGGTTGAAGGGTTCGAACGGATATCAGGAGGAAGAGTGTTCCAAATTCTTGGGGCCAGACCCGAGAAGGCGAGGTTGTATGTTCTTTTCTTTTTGAATTTGTGTGGTTTCAGCAGGAGAGTGCTGGAGCTTCTTAGGGACCGAGACATACCAGAGAGTTCGAGCTTATTTGCCAAGTAAGCGGGAGTATTATGGTGAAGCGCTCTGTGCGTCAGGCAAGCAATCTTGAACCTAATCCGATCATCGAGTGATAGCCAGTTGAGCTGAATTAAGTCAGGTGTGATGTGATCATGTTTACGCGAGCCCGTGACCAGTCTGGCAGCAGAGTTCAGAGTGGCCCTTAGGGGGGCCAGACTAGCTTTGGGCAGCCTGGCCAAGGTCACAATTCCATATTCCATACGAGAGATCACTAGTGACTGAACTGCAAGTTGCAGGTCTCACCGGAGGTAGGAACGGCTTGATTTTTCTAAGCGTGTTGAGATGGTAGTTGGCTACCCTAGTTGTTGCGCTGATATAATCTTGCATATTGAGGTGTTTATCTAGCGTGATGCCTAAGGATCTAGTGGAATCCACCACATGAGGATTGCAGTTGAGGGCCGTAAGATGTCGTTGAGCCAGTCTTGAATGGGTATGGAGTGGGTGGGCTAGGCGATCAGGAGGAATTCAGTCTTGAGAGTATTAAGCAGAAGGTGATTGTGAGTTAGCCATTCTTGAGAGTTCAGAAGAACACAGTTCAGCGTTTTGATGTCTTCCAGAGAGGCCACTTTCATATAGAGTTGCGTATCATCAGCGTACATGTGGTATTGCATATTTGAACATTTCAGGATTTCAGTGAGGGGTTCCATGAACAAGTTGAAGAGTGTTGGAGAGAGTGTGGAACCTTGGGGCACTCCAATTGAAACTGGTGTACTCTTAGCGAGGGAACAATTCACTTTTATTCTTTGCGTTCTGTTCTGTAGGAATGAGTTAAACCAATTTAAGACCGGGCCCGCTAACCCCATCCTTTTTTCCAGAATATCAATCAGGTTTTCGTGTTTGACCGTGTCAAACGCTGAGGATAGATCAAGAAGGATAAGTAGGCATGGCACATTTTGGTAAAGTAGACTCAAGGCGTCATCAACAATCTGGGTTAGGGCTGTTTCAGTACTATGTCCCGCTCTAAAACCAGATTGGAATTGGTCAAGCAGCTAAAACTCTTCGATGTGATTGCAAAGTTGTAGGTGTACGCATTTCTCAAGAAGTTTAGCTAGAGTTGTGATGTTGGAAATTGGGCGGAAATTGTTGGGATCAGATAGGTCTACATTGGGCTTTTTTGGGATGGGAGTGACTTGACCTATCTTTAGGCAATCAGGAATCCTACCTTGTACGAGCGATTCATGGATAATCACGGACCATAGAGGGAAGATGGCCGATCTAAAGTCTTTGAAGAGTTTAGCCGGCAAGGGATCATGGAAATGATTAGAGGGTTTAAGTGACATTATGATTCTTTGAAGGTCGGCATCGTCAGGCAGTCTGAAATTGTTCCATGATGCATTATTTTTTGGAGTAAGGCCTGTTCCACTGTAGGACAGAGCACTCTCAGAGTTTAGGCAGGTCACTGTAATGGACTGAGCCCGATGAAACCTGTTATGTGATGCACGTTGGAGTTCTAGTTCGATCTTTCTAGACTTTTCGACAAAATGTACAGAGAAGACCTCTTCACTAGGCAGGGATATCTTGGGAGCAGATTGAAGGTCGGTTGAGTGGTTAGCTTGTTGTTTTATGATTTCGAAAAGTTTTTTGGGTCTGTTTGTAGCATTGTCTAGTTGATATCTAAAGTGTTCGGCTTTCGTGCTGCGTATATGTTTATTGTAAGAACTTCTTGCTCTCCTCAGCTGTTTGAGGTTGGTAATGGACGGAGAGTTTCTCCATAATCTTTCCGCAAGCCTTAGTTTGCGACGCTCCTCATTGAGGGAGCCATTGAACCAGGGTTTGGACTGTTTGACTGGAATCCTCTTGAGTTGCTTCGGAGCAACCGTGTCGAGTATATTAGTCATGGTCTGTATATAGTGTTCAGTGAGATTGTCTAAGTTGGTCATGTTAGGGGTTGGAGGGAGTAGGTTGTTGCTAATTTAGGTTAGGTCCATTGTGTCATTTAGATTCCTAGACCACTGTTTGTTCTTGTGCGGTTGTCCTTGTCTAGACATTACCTTTTCGAGAATGCGAAAGGAGATTATGTAATGATTTGACCAGTCACACGGTGAGATGCTTTCCAGTTGTATCAGATTATCCTTGGCTTTGATTAAATCAATGATGGAACCCTTGTTGTGGGTGGGTTCATTGCAAACCTGGGTGAGGTTAAGGTCTGCGAGGAAAGACTTGAAGGTACAGAGTGAGGGATCAGTTGTATCGTTCCAGTGCAGATTGAAATCCCCAAAGAAGATATGGTTAACGGGTAGGTCCATGTTAGAAGCTATGATTATCATCATTTGTTCGATGAAGATAAGATTGTCTCCAGGAGGATAGTAGATCGTGTGAAGCAATCAGACAATCTTGTTGTTGTTCCAGATTTCAACACTGTAGTTGCCATAAATATATTAATTTGATAACATGGATTAATGTAAATAAAAAAAATGAAATTAAACTGTAGTTGCCAACACGTGTTTCGCGGACTGCTGGCTCCACTTCTTCAGGGCTAAAAAAAAGGACAACATAAATGGATGGAAAAAGGAGAAGAATAAATCGAAGACTAACAGAGACTACAAGAAGACAATGCTTTTGCACTTTAGATGTGATTAGCCCACAACTAATATTTGATATGGGGCGGTCACTGGTGGGGACGGAAAGACTTTTCAGGTGTTATCTTTTTTTGGATCTTGGAGTTGACTGTAAGCTGCTTGAGTGGCATCTACTTCTGCACAGACTAGAAGCATTGGCCTACGGCAGAGCAGTGTCAGTCTGCCAGGTTTTTTAGCAAAAGGATGATGTGGTTGCCATCCATGTGGTGGTAGCAGTTTACATTGAAAGATTTGATGATGTCTGTTTAAGGACGGAGATGTTCCTTAAAGGATTAGAGATTTCATGGAACCTTGCAGTAGAGTGACTTTCCGGTGGACAGTGTTAGATGGGAATGAAGCAATGCTGGATCTTTCTGAGAGGTAGGAGGAAAGCTAGTTTAGGATGGCAGCTTGAATGCCTCTGCGAGGTATGGTGGATTGCATCAGAGACAAAGGAAGTGTAAAGGAGAAGAGCTCTACTGTTGCTGACTGCTATATTCAGGGCACCTCAACAGTGGCCATTTCAGATGATTTGATGATTTATGAGTGGGGTGTTTTACTTGAAAAAATGGGAGATGTGATTGATGGCAAATCCCTCAAACCTTTTCCCATGGAACTGGCCATTTGAGATTGATCAGAAACTCAACAGGTCTTCTGGATCGAGGTTTTGTTTGTTCATGATTGACTTGACGTAACTGGTATTGAGATCGTGGGGATATCAGCCAGAGCCTAGGAGTCAAAAGTAATGTCTCTAGCTGAGATTTTGTCATATGCCAAGGTGAGGATATTTCTGAGGTTACAGGTCAGTTGAAGAAACAAAATATTGCTCGCCTTGAAGCATTGAAGGTGATGGGTTCCTTGAACTCTTAGGTGGACGTTGCGGACATGTTGAGCGATTGAGACGCCCATCCCATATTTCTATTACTCTTCTTCGCTCCTACTCACATTCAAACCTTTAGCTCCTCTACATCTAGCTGTTTATTTTCCACTGATAGATCCACTGTCCTTTCACAGCTGTCTCATTATACTTCATACAGGATCCACCCATCACGCTATTTCTAGTATGACAACTGGTTGGTATATTATTGCCTATTTTTTCATCTTATATTTACCATTCCTCAATAATGCAACCCTTCATGATGGCTCTTGATTTTGCAATTTTCCCCTTCATTCCCTTCCTTGTGCCCAGAATATTGTGCCCACTAACATTGACCAGTACTGACACACTTCTAATTACTTTCACATTCGACACACACACATTGGAAACACACATACAGATATCTTCGTTGGAACCTCAGTGGAATCAACTACGGTTATTGACAACGCCAGCGAGTAAATTTTACTTGTACATTGCTGATTTTTCTATCACTACACCTCATTACTGCGTTCTCATTACTATTACGCCTGTACAGATTTGGCATCCAGTTCACTGGCCTTCTAACTATCATAAATAGGTACTTTTTTATTTGTCTTCCACTTCTCTGGCACCCGTTTGCTGCAATATTGCATGATCATGGGCCCCTGGGCCATGTGCATTTTTACCTTTTTATGGTCTGCTTGACAGCACAGCTGTCGCCAGACAATTATGTGAGAATCAAAGGGAAAGGAGCTTTGGCTCCGCCCACATTTTGGGAGCCAGGAGTACATGTTTAGATTACGCAGCAGTTGTACGCTGCCACAAAAATGTGCTTGCCCTCTACACAGCTGTGGTCATTTTATTTATTTATTTCAGCTGCCTGAGCTTGAACTTTCAGGGGTACACACATGCCATTAATGTTATTACAGGGTGTTCTCTGACAGGCTCACAGATGGGAAGAGGGCAGTCATTAACGTACATGGATTTTTAGGTATGGCTTGAAAGTGCATTCATAAGTTAGACCTAATGGCATTGCCAATAATTGTTCTTGTCGGAACTTCTTTCTTCCTTTTATGGTGATTGCAACATATTTGCACCCTGTTGCTTTTTCTCTATACGATTTTGAAAACTCCTTTTAGGATTCTGTTCATCGTCCCACTAAGGTGTCTTTCATTGAATGCTTGAGATTGCCCGTAATGTGGCTGCATTCTCCTTCTTTGTTTACAGTTTTTAGCCATCTGGCACGTGGCTTGCATCACGATATGGTTATTTTCTTGAGTGAGTTGATTGTTGGAGAAATTGCAACTTTAGTTGCATTTATACAGCGCTGACAAACGCTGAGGAAGGGTTGAAGCGTTTACGATGTGAAGCACACAACTTTGTAACCAACGATTAATGGTGGAATGTGGTTTTCAGGTATATAGTGCGGTGATTGTTTTCGGGTTGGCTGTCTTCTTTTGGCCACCGCTGGAGTTGCCACTACAGGTGTGATTGATGGTTCAGTCTTGCGGTCTGTAATTATGGTGAGGAATTTCTTGTGGAAATGGCTGCCAAGCGCCTGTGGACTGCAGACTGAAGTTAATGTGTAAGAGATTTCTTTGTTGGGAGGTTGGTTTTTACAAGGAACACTTCAAATATCCAGTGTGCCGTGGGTGGAAGATAGTATTACATTTTTAACAAGTGCCTCTATTCCTCTTTCTCCACTTGTTAGCACGTTTGCATTATAATTAGGGCTTCCGGTTTTATGGTATTTATTTTTTTGACATTTCCGTCTGCATTTATCCATATTTATTTTTTGCTAATGTTATCTGTATTTATCCATTTTTATTTTGGGTTTTGTAAATAAATGAAGTTGAAACTAGTATATTTCCACATTTATGTAACCGATAAATGTGCATTCAAGCTTGAACGCCTGATAGGATCCATTGATAGGAACACTCACAGATGAGAAATCAATGCACTTATATGAAATCATGAACATTTTAGTATCAAGATTGTGCATATCTACTGATGTTTAAGCCTCTTTACAAAAATGAAATTCTTATTTTAACCCCTTACCTGTCAATCAGTACAGCTTTTGACCTGGCAGTCACGACTGTCAGCATTTAGAAACTCTCAAAAAAGAATCCAAATTCCATTTTTATCCATATTTAACAATAAATACAGACAGGAAAATAAACGGTTTCTGTCTGTATTTATGTGTAAAAAAAGTGAAAACGGAAAACAGGGAGACTTAATTATAATGTCCATGTGTTTGTATAAATTGATGTTGGTATTTTAGCCTGAATTTTCTTTTTGTACCGACAGGATTTAGTTAATACCAGAATGTTAAAATTGTTACATCTTGGATAACTGATGAGTTGCTTAGTTCTGATCTCAAATTCAGGGTTCCTCAGCATATGGCATTTTTGGGGGTGCTGGTGGTGCTCGCATGTTAGTTTTGCTGACTAAGGACCAGTGGTGCTTTATTGTTTATTTGTTTGTCTGGATGGAGCCGATATTGATTATCTCTCATAATACTGTTCATTTTCAAGAGTGTGTCTCTGGTAGCTGAAGTGAGGCCTTTTATGGAGCTTTCTTATCCACAGGTGGCTTATTGGTGATGTGTGGTTAAAGAGTTAATATGTCTATCTTTACGTTTCTGGATAGTGCATGAGCTGGTGGTTAACCATACATTAGGGGTGAACTTGTATTTTGTTTTGGTTAATTGAGAGGGAGAGAGAGAGAGAGAGAGAGACCCCTTAGGTCAATAGCTCTCCATATATATATATATATATCTATATATCTATATATATATATATATATATATTATTTTTTCCCTCAGTCTGAACAAATGATTTCTCACGCCTAATTTATCAGCTGGATATACGTGTTATGTGTATTATATCATTATTCTAAAACCGACAATTGTGTTTCTCAATAAAAAATATGATGTACTAAGTAGAAAAGCTTATGCTAATGAGCATATATTTTTGTGTGATCTCAATGCATTGTGGGTAGAGGCCTCTTTGTTATCATATCTAGAGGCATAGCCAGAGGACAGGCACAGGGCAAGGATCATATATGGGGCAAGGATGGGGTAGAACGATAGGGATCTGGTAAACAGGCATTCTGGGTAGAATTATGCTAATCAACATATATAGACAGGCTGTCACAAAGCATTCTGGACACAGTCAAGTTAATGAGCATACGTAAAAGTGTGGTCAGAAGGCATGCTGTGGAGATGCATGCAGACAGCACAAATACTGTGATGTAAACTTGGGGCCAGTGAGGACACACCCACCAACGTTTCAAGGCAACAAAGTGGGAGATTTGATGTGAGTGCAGTGGATAAGTTTCAGGATGTTCTCCTGGGGTTGAAATGGACTGATCATTGCAATTTTAGCTAACAAGCATTAGAAAAGCCAATAAGCCTCGCCTTTACGACCTCATGGATTGGCCAGTGGGTTTAAGCCATGATGCAAAGCATTAAATACTACTCAACATAGCTAAAGAATAAATAAATAAATACTTTTGACGTGGACTGCTGCGTCATTTTGTAGGCGCTTGCAGCAGCATGGCTAAAACATAAAAAAATGTTTCATAATAAAAATATGTTTGAAAAAGTTTGATGTTTGTAGGTGCTTGCATGCGTGTTGCATGCGCCTACAAAATGAGGCCTACAATTGACGATTCTTTGCCTTGAATGGTACATCCCCCATCTGAAGTGTTGGAATGGGGAGTCAGTCTTCCGGGTTGGTGAAGCTCCTTTCCATAATGCCAAATATTTATGAAATTAGGCGCTTCTGTCTTGTGGGATGGTGAGTGTCTCTACTGGAAAGGTGAGCCTCTCTACTGAAATGGTGTGCTTCTGTTCTGAGATTCTGAATTTCTTTTCCAAAATGGTGGATCTTTCCTTCGTCATGGAGAATGTGCCTCCTAGAAAGACGAGCATTTTTCTGGAATGACAAACCTCTCTCCTGTAATGACCGGTCTCTCTTCTGATATGGAGATCCTCCATAGAATAGGGTATCTTCAATCTTCTTTCCTGAGTGGTTAGACTGTATGAAGGGAGGTGAATCTTCCTTCCGAAATGCCAAGTCTTCCTTCTGGAATAGTGAGCATATCTTTAAAAATTGCAAATCTTGGCACCTGAATAGTGGGTCTCCCTTCTGGTCCTAAGTCTCCCTTTGAACCTTCTTTTCAAAAAAGGTCATCTTTGCTTGCAGAATGGCAATTTTCTTATCAGAAGAGTCACAGTCCATCCATCTGACCAGGGTTCCAAGTTAATGTTGTTGATCCAAAACTAATAATGCTTTTGAAAGTAAACTTTGTGTTTTCCTCTTTCCTTAGGCCTCCGCCTGAAGCCATGACCATGTGCCGGCACCTTCTCCTTGCCTGGATCGTCCTGGGAAGCCACATCCTGGCTCAAGTCTATGGTCAGGGTAAGGAACAAGGGGGGGGGTCTCAAAATGGCGCAGCGCAGGAAAACAATAAAATTTTCAGGCCGCTAGCCTATGACTCCTGATGATCAATTATATTTGGATAAATCTCTTTCACAAAGCTTTTTTGTTGAAGTTCTCACTAATAGATTCCCTTACACTTCTATTAGAAACCCTTTCCCCACAAAGACATACTTTCTGTTGGTAAGAGAGACCACGTATTGAATGGGCATGGAGTCTAAACAAACTTCTGAGTAGGTCTATTGCACACTGATGAAGAGTGTTAGATGGGTGCCATAGTGTGTAGATGTAAAAAGCTCGCACTGGGGGACAGCTTGAGAAACCTGCACTTCTTGCCAGTTTAAGAAGGTAGGACTAGAGGGCAGATGTGATAAGTGGCCACTCGGGCCAGATGTACTAAGACTGGAATCAGTAAAAGTGGTGACAAATTGCACACTGACTTTTACTGAATCCATTCTGTTTTTACGAACTAACCTATGTACTAATAGGTTGGTTTTCAAAAACCCAATTTGTAGTGGTCTCAATTCAACCTACCTCATGAATAATAATGACTTAGGGCCATATGTATGAAGCCAAATTGCGATCGCAAACACTGAAATTCGCAGAATTTCAGCGTTTGCGATCGCAATTTAGGCATTGTGCAATGTAGCACACAAAAACCCATTCGCAAAATAAGGAATCGCAAAATTTGCGATTCCCTATTTTGCGAATGCATTTAAGGAATCCCAAATTGCGATTCCTTAAATGCAATGTGGGAAGCACCCAAGTTGTGCGATTTTGGCTTAAGGAATCGCAAATTACCACCAACTTCAGGTTGGTGGTAATTTGCGATTTCTTTGAAAAATGCACTTTTTTGCATTTTTCAAAGTGCCATGTGGCGTACATACATGCCCTTAGGCCATGTATGTGCGCCACATGTGCACACATGCTTATTTCACGGGTGCAACAGGTTGTCCTATTGACACCCTTGCAACCTTGAAATTGCATTCTCAATTTGCGATTCTCTAATTGGGAATCGCAAATTGAGAATGTCTTCCCATTCATTCCTATGGGCCTTCTAGCCTATAGGAATGAATGGGAAGGTATTCCTTATTTGCGAATCTCAATTTGCGATTCGCAAATAAGGAATATGTAGGATTCGCAAATTATTTAGCAAATCCTACATACATTGCATTTTGCGATTCTCTAATTGCGATTCCCTAAAAATCGCAATTTGAGAATCGCAAAAGGCGTTTTTGATACATATGGCCCTCTGTTACCAAATTGGCACCCGCCAGCCATCACAGGGCCACCATGTCTGTGACTGCTTTTAAATAGAACATTTTTTTTTTTTAATGCAACCCATTTTCCAAAAAGGAAAAATGAACGCCTGTTAAAAAAAAAAAAAGTTTAAGTAACATTTTTTAAGGACCTATGGACCACTGCCTACTCTTAAAAATGTTTTTGTCAACATTCACAAAGGGGAAGAGGTCCTTTGGGGACCCCTTGCTGTTTGCAAATGGGTTACTTCAGCATGATAATAGTTGGCAAAGTATTAGTGCTTAAGGACCGGATTTTGGTCACGAAGCATTAATACATGCCATTTGATTCAGTATTTGAAAGGGACATGCCCCTTCCAGATACCCAAGTGGTATTTGGTCGCAAACCTAAATTTCGATTTGGTAGCATGTTACTGAATCACAATTTGTGTTTCATACATGACAACAAGCTTTTTTGCAGTTGCAAATGGCCTGACGCTCTGAATAAGACCTTTTACGAATGCAATAACCTTTCATACCTTTGGCCCTAAGCACTTTGTGGGCTGTGTTATATGCTGTCCATGGGAAGGTTGTGAAAAGCTGTCACTACTGGGAAGTAATGGAAGGAGACACCATTAGGCAGTGTGAGAAGCAGCTGTAGCTGAGCAGTGCGAGAGCCTTTCACTGGAGAGCAGTGTGAGAAGATTGCACTGCTGGTCAAACTTAGAAGTTGTCACTTATGAGTAGTGTGTGAAGCGGGAGCTTGTAGGTAGTCTGAGGGGTTGCCATTGGTGGCAGTGTGAAAGGCTGACAATGGTGGGTAGTTTTAGAAGCTAGCATGAGTGAGCAGTGTCACAAGCTGGCATAGGTGTTTACACAGTGGGCATCGTGAGAAGATTATTCTGGTGAACAGTACATGGAGTTGTCACTATGGGGAAGTATTATATGCCAGACATACTTTCATGATTGGGTACAGTGAGAAGCAGCCTTGACTGCAGATTGTGAAAGACTTCCACTGGTGGGCAGTGTTAGGTGTTAGCACTATTGGGTAGTCTGAAAATATGGCCCTGATGGGAAGTGAGAGAACCCTGCACAGGAGGGAAGTGGTAGAAAGTATCAACAGTGAGCAGCGTGACATGCTTGCACTGATGCTTTGTCTGAGAAGCTGCCAGTGGTGAGCAGTGTGACACGCTTGCACTGATTCATAGTTTGAGAAGCTGCCACTTGTGGGAAGTGTGACACACTTGCATTGATTCGTAGTTTGAGAAGCTGCTACTGGTGAGCAGTGTGACATGCTTGCACTGATGCATTGTTTTGGAAACTGCCACCAGTGGGGCAGTGAGACATGCTTGAACTGATTCATAGTTTGAGAAGCTGCCACTGGTGAGCAGTGTTGTTTTGTCCCGTATAGAGGCCCTAATGTAGACCGGTTCATACATGCCCTAAAATGGACGTATTCATATTTGCCCTAATATGGTCATATTCGTACTTGCCCGATTATGTTCATAGCCGCATATGCCCAATTATGGTCATAACTGTACATGTCCTATTATAGTCATGATTCCTTATATAGGCATGATCTTTCACTTACATTGGTCCTCACTAGTACACAACGTGCTCTGAAGGCTGAACGTTATCTATCCTGTGGTTTTGAATACAGCAGGGTTTTTCCAAAAAACACAGGCCCACACTGTACTCATCAATTATGCATGGCTCTCTAGGAATACACCACCTGCATAATATGTATGTACAAAGTTCACCCCTGACGTCTTCCTCATGTCTAACGACAGACCAATACAAACCATACTGAGGACCGAGACTCTCTAGGGTATAAATACACCACATCTTGCCCCGGTAAGACAGAGGGAACCGAGACTTCCATGCTGACACACTGACCAGAGACGCTGAGGCTCCTGCATGCAGTCGCTCCAGCTGACAGCGGTCTGACACAGCCCTTGCGGGGTGTCCAACTCGAGACCAGGACGGGGTCCCACACTCTCTCTATTCAGGTAGGGGGGTTTGACTAAATACTAGAAGGATTCTTGGCTCTTAGGCTTTTAGACCTACACATATGCTAGGTACACTCAGGTACATCTAGTTAGGCATCGTAGGAGTACGCGCACTTTTCATAATGCTTTTTATATTCATGTATGTATCCATGACTTTTGCAATATGGTAGAACTGTTCTATCCCTTTGCTTTTATCGTACTGCTGATCATATATCTCTGCTATTGTCTGCTGGTTGCCGCAGCACATATATTTTACACTAGAATAACAACCGTTCAATAAATACTTATTGAAACGCCCGACTGTGTATTCTGTGTAACTCTCTGAGACAAACCGAATAAGTAAGCACGAGTGACTGAGCGAATAGTAGTATATTGTTTCCACGATTCTGAGGAATTTGGGTTGTCATGATCTAAGGTTGCCAGAAACTAATCTCTCCCCGATAAGAGGAGATTCTAGTGGCACTGTGAGCTAGCTAATGCAAAACAATCTAACATACGCGGTGAGTGTGCACAGAGTCAGTCTGCCACCAAGCCCACAGCTTATGTTATACAAACGCGCAGGTCGTGCATGGGTACTATAGGAACTACACGACATGGCGCCACCAACGTTGGTTTGGTACTTATTTAACAGTAGAATCTGAGTAGTTCAGTCATGCTATTCTCAGAGAACCTACTCACAAAACCCCAGAGACGTCTGGAGTGGGTGGGCACAAAATCTGCCGCAGCTGAGTAGTACGAAAATACTATTTATTGGCTGTTGGTTAATCAAGCTTGAAGGACATATAGTTCCTACAAATTGTGCATTTACACCTTATCTTAAAATTTCCTTAAACACCCTTCTTCCACTTAAAAATGGTTGAACATGCAGAAGAAACAAGGAGAGTTGAAACAGACCTCTTCGGTTTAGGAGAAGAAGACCCTGAAGATGCAATACAAATTGCACCAAATTTCAGAAGGGCAGTCACCATAAAACTTCTAGAACATGGTTTAAGAGCCAGGGGTGGTAAAGTAATTTTCGTGATCGAGGCACACGAATCCAATAAAACAGAGGTGTTCTATTCATGGGTTACATTCCCAGCAGCGAATGCAGTTACAGATGTATTTCACTACTACCTAAAAGATGAAACACCAGAGGACTATACTCCTTTTGAGGAGTTAGAGATTCCGCTCACTTACCAGGAGCATAATTACTGGTTTAAAGGCGCCCTACCCCACGTACGAGGAAGAGCAAGATTAGGCCCGCTCGGAGGAGCAGGAGCCACATGGCCCATATTAGCGGCATACACAACGCATCCTGACATTAACACAATGCCACAGCCAGAATTACTCGTACAACACAAAGATTTAATTAAAATCTACAGAAACCTCACACAATTTGTGATGAGGACTTTAACAGTTCAGCCTGCACCAGTTGCAGCACAAGATACTCCAGTCCAGAGTACAGTTAATAAAATTACTCCACAAACATTACACGCGGTAATGGGCAAAATGCCAGCAAAACGCGAACAAATACCATTCTGGATAGCTCAGAAAATAACTCAGCTTGAGGCAGTATTCCCGAATACTACCACCTCTGATAAACACAGAATTCTAACAATCTGCTTGCCCATGGGGATCACACCACAAGTAGAGGACTGCACCTCTTGGGGTTCAGTCTTTGCTGCCATATATACCAGAACACATGGTATCCCGTCCTTAGCAGTAGTACCTGATGTATTGAGACAGATACGAAATGAGTACGGAGCAGAACCTGCCCTTAACTTAGGGAGGAAGTTACTAAATAACTTTGACCAGGTATCAGCCATAATACTAGCTAATATTAAGGGGGAGGCAGCTTCAGTGGCGATCCGCCAACGCCTAAGGGAGTTCAGTCCAGAGGATCATCAACACGAACTACCCAAAATAATTGAAACTGCATATGCAGAACTAGGCAGAGACAGTCTAGGTGGGAAAGCATTAGAACCACAACTGGTGGGCAGTCCTGAAAAGGACACTACAAAGCAGACACCTACTTCTTCTAAAAAGAAGTGGGAAAATAAAAAACAACAAAAGTCTAAAGACAACAGATCTCAATCCAGAGGTAGGTCTCCTCAACAGGAGCCCTCTGAAAGGAGGTATAACCTCAGGAATAGGGATAATATTAAAAAACCTGACAGGTATCAGGATACTGATACTCGTTCCTCTCGTTCCTTTCAGGGTTCATCAAAAAACTCAGAGAGGGAAGGACGGTCAAAGGAGCGTACAAAGTCCAGAGACACGCAACGCGCTGCAGACTACGCACCTAAAAAAGAAGATAAACAAAAAACGAAACCTCAGTTCAAAAAGAAGAAGGTAGCAGGTCTCAAGATCAGACATGCCCAGAATTCTGAGGACACAGCTTCTGAACGGGGAGTGGGCTCTGACGATGCTAGACAGCGCGGCAGAAGTAACGATAGCTCGCCAGAACCTGAAGGAATTTCTGGTGACAGCGGAGTTGAGTGAGTATATCACGGTGGAAACACCTGATACTCGGGTAAGTGTCCCACATAAGTTACATGAGATAACACTCCGGATGGAGGGGGACAAGCCCAGAAAAGTTAAAGGTCTCTTTTGGAAAAATCTGTCATCTGGTTATGACATTCTATTAGAAGAACAAGACTGGCCGCCAGCATTCGTCATGGAGTGCCCTAGGGGAGAAACTGTAATTTTTCCAGCCTTTTCCGACCTCGTTCCCATTCACCTAAAACATGCATATGCGCAGGAGTGGGCGGTTGCCCTAGCTCCAGCATTGTACAAAAATCATGTTGGTTGGGATGAGGATTCAACCCACCACGTGATCCCGTTAAAAGTTTCCCCAAATGTTCAAAGGCAATACCCTATAAAGCAGGAAGCTAAAAAACAAGTCAGGGAGATCCTAGATCAACTTGAATACCAGGGGGTGATAGAAAATTGCACTTCACCTATGAACAATCCTTTGCTTCCCGTAATGAAACCAGACAACACATATCGTTTAGTTTTGGATTACAGACATTTAAACACTTGCACAAAGACATTTGCAGTTCAAAATGCACATAGTGCCGCATTAATGAATAACATTGTGCGCAAAAAATACAAAACAACACTTGATATCTCAAATGGATTTTTCTGCCAAAATATAGCGCCTGAAAGCAGGTATCTGACTGCCTTCAGTGCGTTAGGGTCCCAGCGACAGTTTTGTCACCTAGCCCAAGGGTATAAAAACAGCCCTGGGGAATTTTCAGCACGAGTAACAGAGTTACTACAAAATTTGGATGAAGAAGCATTGTCCTATGTGGATGATATTTATCTGACGGACGATGACTTAAAGAGGCACTTGACCAGGGTGAGTACCATTATTATGGGATTCGCCTATGAGGGCTACAAATTTAATTTCAGAAAATCAAAAATTGCCCACCTCAGTGTCCTATTTTTAGGGTACGAGCTGTCAAGTGAAGGAAAAAGCCTAGCAGCTAACTTTTTAGAAAAGTGTGCGCTGCTCCAACCTCTAAAATCATTAAAGAATTTACAATCAACTCTGGGATTCCTAAATTTTGGTCGAACATACATTTTGGATTACGCAGAAAGAGTAAAACATTTCTATGATTTAATAAAACCTGATTTTTCAGTCAGACAATGGACACAGGAACACACAAATATCCTGCGTTCCCTACAGGAAGACATGATAGCTTCTAAACATTTACAGACACGCGTAAACGTACGCAACTTAGTGATCCGAGTAATAGCGGGTCAATGCGGGTACACTTATTTAACTTTTAATGAAGGTGAAACGGTACCAATCGCATACAAATCACACCTGTACACAAACGCAGAGATGCGTTTCACTTCAACAGAAAAAATCCTGACAGCAGTGCAGACCGCTGTAGCACGAGAAAGAGCTCTGGCTCAGGGTAAACGCATAATAGTCGTGACCCCAGTACCAGCTTTAGAAGCTGTTACAAAAGCTAGCATTCCAAATGCGAAAGCCTTACATACCAGATGGATACAATGGGCTAATTCTCTTACTGCAACGGATGTTGAATACAGATTTGATCCAAATTTGAAAACACAGGCATTCCTGCAATACGAACAAGAATATCCTCTTCCAAATGAAATTTTGCCTCTAGATCAGTATGAATACATTATTTACACTGACGGTTCTGCTCAACCAGCCATAGGGAGTAAGCAAGCTTACAGCGCGGCGTGTGCGATTGTTAAAGGTTGCATGCACGATGGAAAGTTCCATCCGAGTTGCACTAAAACGCAATCTCTAGGAGACTGCACGGTTCAGTTGGCAGAACCCAAAGCACTTATACTGGCACTTATAAATACGGATCACGAATTCCCCACACTTATTGTGTGTGATTCCTTTTACTGTGTACAGTCGTACAATGAATATCTACATCATTGGGAACAAAACGGGTTCAAAGATGCAAAAGGTGGCACAATTAAGCATAAAATGCTATGGGAACAGGTAGTGGAGTTGAAAAACGAACTACCAAGGGCTCACGTGATACATACACTGAGTCATCAGCGTGATGGCGTTCACGTTGAAGGGAATTCATTGGCTGATGAAGCCACAAAGGGGGCTGTTCGCACGGCTTCCGTAGCTGCAATCACTCGTTCAAAAACGAGAATAGACGGCGAGATAATGGTAGCTGTCAATGCTTCACGCAAAGGCAGCACAGCAGTACCTAAAACATTTCCACTCAAGTACTCCTACAAGTTAGATGCACAAAACATTCCATATGCTCAGATTCCTGGAGTGGGGGATAGAGTAATACCAAATATGGATCGTAGGCAAGGCTTAATTCTAGCAGCACACGAGGGTTTGGGTTCTGCGCATACAGGCGTTACAGCGACTATTTCTTTACTGAAACAGCGCTACTGGTGGCCAGGGTTAACCAAGCAGACCAAAGACTATGTCTTGAAATGCGACATCTGTCAGCAGATGAAAGGCTCCACTGTAACACGCCCAGCACAGACACCATTGCTGAAATCAGGCAAACCTCTCGCATGTGTGCATTTGGACCACTGCGGACCCCTACAATCTGATGGGTCCAAGAAATATATCATGGTTGCAGTGGATTCCTGCTCTAGATTCCTATGTGTTTGGCCTCAGCGCTCGGCTGACGCTTGAACTGTTATAAAAGATTTGCGAGTCTTTATCGGCACATATGCAGTTGGCACGTTACATTCTGACCGTGGTCTGGCGTTTAGCTCTCGGGCTTACAAAGAGGCCATGGAAGGAATGGGCGTAGCATTGCGGTACTCCTCTCCGTACCATCCTGAGGGAAATTCTGTTGTGGAGAGGAAAAACCGAGACTTAAAGCAATCTTTAACAGCTAGGGTATTAGACAAGGGCGGTAGATGGGTCGATCACCTTTATGGGGTACAGCGAGCGATCAATAACCAGCCAAGAAACTCTCTAGGGGGTGTCACTCCTTACGAGGTCCTATTTGGGACAAGAATGTGGGTACCTGATCTTGATTGTGAAGGCACAGTGGCGGATGAAAAACCATTTGATATCCATGATCGTTTGGCTATTTTACAGGATCTAAACAAATCCAGAACACAACAAAGTAACGTGCTCCAGAAACAGACCGCCACTGAGGAAGTCAAGGCAGTAACGGCAAGACCTGTCTGGATCCCAAAAGTCGGGGATCTGGTCAGAGAGAAGATTGCTGACAAGAAAGAATTTGGGCCATCCTACAGAAAGCCTGTACCGGTCCTTGCAATCCAAGGCACAAGAACTGTACTTCTGCCGCCTCTTGCCGGAAAAAAGGAGAAAAGATTTGTCTCAATCGACTTAATCAAACCACACTATGTGGCCGATACTAAACAGTAGGCCTCGTGGACTCCACAGTAGCAGACGCCCTCCTCTCGGTACAATCCAAGAAGTCCAAACAGAAAGATTCATCACTTTTGAAGAGCCACCTGTACGGAATGAAGGACTAAGCAACAATGCTATGGAAATCGTTCCACTTCAACAAGAAATTCATCTTCAAAATGAAAATCAACTTAACAACGAAGTTGCAATCAGACCGACTACTGACATCTACGGCAACATGCCTCGTCAAGAGCAAAATCCGATTTCAACAAATCCCGATGCAATTCCAACAATTGATCGAACTGCTTCTGGCTATTTCATGAACATTGATACGTTTTCACTGGATCCAAGCGAGCCGGAAACGACACCAGCCAAAAAATCACTCCAACAGAAACTCACTGACTTTTTGAACTTTTTTAGAACTACTTACCTGGTGTCGCCTTGGATTGAACTATGGTATATCACTGGGATTTTATTTTTTCTTTTCTGGCTAGGTTTAATAATAACTTTTAGTATGCTTATTAATGGACGATACAACCAGCAGAGCTCTACAGCCCAAAGAGTCAATTTGATTTTAAAACCACACCAGTCTTCACATCGTGAACCAAAAGACTTGTCTTCAGTGAACATTACAGCAGTTCCTATACTGGACGGTATAGTATGGGACAAGATTGATTATGATATATTCGGTCCGACAACTTTTAAAGCTAAAACATGTATTTAAAATTTCTTTAAGTGATATCATTACCTCCAGTACATTTTGTGATGATTGGGACACTGAAACTGTAAATGCTATGATGTCTGATTTAGAAAAAACTGCCGCATTTCCGAACAATGAAATGTTAGAAGGTACTTCAGACTATGATACATTGTACTGTTACCAGCAATATGGTCATCATTTCTTGCACAAATCTATAACACCTAGAAATGTATTTGAGCACCACCAGTGGGAACACTGCCCAACACCACCGAAAGGTAGTTCACAGGCATTTGCACAGAAATTCACATACTTCTCAGGGTTCAACACATCCGACCCGAAGTCATTTTATTATAAAGTGGCGAAAATTTCAGCTCAGAAAATTATGTTAACAAACACCAAACATATTTACTCTGCTTCCTTTATGGCCCAGTTATCTACACAGGGTTTGGACCTATGGAAGAACACTATAGATTTAAAATCAATCTGGGGTTCTAGGGACTGGCAAGTCCAGGGAACAGAAGCGCTATTTAGAGCATGCCTCATTCCACAGCAGATGATATTTCTGAATGAAACTGTGCAACAGACATCCTGTCTTGGACTAGCCAAGAACAAGGAACTGAACTCACCCGGGTTTCCTACACCATCACAGATGGGTGGGGGGCAGAATTCAACTACACAAGGGGTAGGATTAGATGACATTCTCCAGTACAACAGATCAGATCCTGATTGGACAAAATGGCTGAATTGGCCCATTGACACAAACACCTGTCAACAGAGATTTATGAATACAACCGAAGGGTTTAGTATCCATAGGCCAGATACCCGCTATGTACAAAGACAACACCCAGGGGTAGTGACATCCTATAGTGTTGGGAAGTTGTGCCTTGATTGGCTAGAGACCTCAACACTCACGGAAGAAAAACATCACTTGATCTTACTCACACCTGATGTAGACCTTAGGGATTTCTTGTCAGGCCCAAGGAAAACATGTCAGAAACGTTTCATATATGCCGGCATTTATGCCTATTATAATGAGAACTGGAAGATATCCCAACAAGAGGCCGCAGAAAGGATACGGGAGATAGACCGTATTAACTTAGAAAAGGCATTAGCTGTAGTGGATAATGGGTTAACTAATTTGACCTCCAGGATTTACTCCTTAGGCAACATTGTGTCTTCGGCAATCGACATATTAGAACAAGATCTGGCCTTGTTACAACACGGGCAATCTCAGCTACGCTCTATTATGATGCTAAGCTGGACGCTGCAATCTTTGCGTGCAGGCTATGGGCCATGGCGTTTTATAAACACCACGTCTCTGTTTTCAGAATACAATCTGACTGATAAACAGACAGAAATGGCACAAAGGGGAGCCAAATATACAATGCTGCGTATTGAGAAACTGGAAAGGTTACCATTCACTGTAGCCGAATCACCATCAACAGAATGGCTAATTCATGGCCAAATCACTCTGCCGGTCACTACGTTTCAGTTTCAATATTGCCTTGAGCAAAGGCAGGCAGGCAAATATGAAAAGATGGGTAAGGGTTACATTAAGGAAACTTGGGAGTTACCATATAGATATCGATGCCGGAATGGGGATCGAGAAGTGTATCTGAGTGGTACAAACTGCAAGAACGCTTTAAGCGGTTCTCTCATGTGTCAGGATATTTCACTACACGGAGCCTGTAACGGTTCAGTAGCGAACCTATCGTGTCACATGACTGGAACCCCAGCTGCCGTGATCACGCCGGTTTTCGAGCTGCTCTCAAATGGGAGTTACTTGATGCTAAATGATCAAGGTTGCTGTGGGATGCTTCCGGGCGTCGCATATCTGGACACTGTTAACTCCAGGGTTACTTGCTGTATGCAACTATTGTTTCTACCACTGAACACAGCAGGGAGGCGCCGTTATGGCCTTCACTGAACGTTTCTTTCATACAATTTGATACTCTGAGCAGACTGCAAGCCATGCTTTTACAGCAACCCGTGCCCTTAACCTCCGCTCGAGAAACCTATGAACTTCAAGTTGCAAGGACCTCGACTGAGATACAAGCGCTTATATGTACAAACTGCCCCTTTCATTTCGTAGAAATGGTGGGACGTATCTTCAATATGTCTGATACGAGCGGTATTGTACACCTATTTAAGACCATAGGGTCAGGACTGTTAAGCACCTTTCTGACAGTACTCGGAGTAATCCCAAATTTTATACACTCCATATTGGGAAGCGTATTTGGAGGATTCCCGCTTATCCTATTGCTGATTGCAGGGGTCCTATTCATTATACTGCTGCTACGCAATGGACGGCCCAATTCCCGAGGGAATGGCGAACATGCTCCAGGAGCGGAAATACCGTGAACGCATGGTACAGCTTCTGGGCATTTCTTGCCTGCGAGAACTCAATGCCTCCTGGTTTCTATCCTTTCGACCAGTCTGGGTAGACTGCATCTTACCTGTTCTTCGATGCCTGTTTTGCGGAGAAGAATGCACGTTGGATCTTTGTCTGACATTTCCATCAGATGCGCCTCCGGACACGGATGCAATGCTGGACCCCATAAAGGCCCACGCTCTGCGTTGTCCCCAGCGTCTTCCGATTCTGATGAATGCATTCCTGGAGAATCCACAGGTGCTGTTTGCTCCTGCTGGGTTAGGTGACTCCTCCACAGGCACCCAGGTTACAACTGCCGCACAAGCTGCCGCAGCACCGACTGTTGGCAGTGCTACATTCTATCTATGTGCGATTGACATTCTCTGTGAGGCCTTGGATTTGTCGTCTGCAGCAGCTAACAACGATAATGTTGTGCTTCCCAGCCAGGACGCTTAATCTTGAATTGGCTCGTCGTGTCCTGGGAAAGAATTCGGCTTCTTCACGCGTTTGAAAACAAACGAGCAAAATTGGAACATTTCCTAAATTGACACTTTCGCTTGAGAAAAGCATGGCCTTCTTCCGCTTTGAGTGAGGCAACTTATATGGAGAAACAAAATAGACATTCTTTTAGTGCCAATTGAAATTAGCAGAATTACTAACATTTTAGAAGACAATTTTTTATAGGAATTTTAAAACCATGTTTTTATTTGTTTTTAAATATGATTTTAAATTGTCCAGATTTTAAGTATGGTCATTGTTATCCAATTCGTAAGAGGAGTGGGTGTTATGTCCCGTATAGAGGCCCTAATGTAGACCGGTTCATACATGCCCTAAAATGGACGTATTCATATTTGCCCAAATATGGTCATATTCGTACTTGCCCTATTATGGTCATAGCCGCATATGCCCAATTATGGTCATAACTGTACATGTCCTATTATAGTCATGATTCCTTATATAGGCATGATCTTTCACCTACATTGGTCCTCACTAGTACACAACGTGCTCTGAGGGCTGAACGTTATCTATCCTGTAGTTTTGAATACAGCAGGGTTTTTCCCAAACACAGGCCCACACTGTACTCATCAATTATGCATGGCTCTCTAGGAATACACCACCTGCATAATATGTATGTACAAAGTTCACCCCTGACGTCTTCCTCATGTCTATCGACAGACCAATACAAACCATACTGAGGACCGAGACTCTTTAGGGTATAAATACACCACATCTTGCCCCGGTAAGACAGAGGGAACCGAGACTTCCATGCTGACACACTGACCAGAGACGCTGAGGCTCCTGCATGCAGTCGCTCCAGCTGACAGCGGTCTGACACAGCCCTTGCGGGTGTCCAACTCGAGACCAGGACGGGGTCCCACACTCTCTCTATTCAGGTATGGGGGTTCGACTAAATCCTAGAAGGATTCTTGGCTCTTAGGCTTTTAGACCTACACATATGCTAGGTACACTCAGGTACATCTAGTTAGGCATCGTAGGAGTACGCGCACTTTTCATAATGCTTTTTATATTCATGTATGTATCCATGATTATTGCAATATGGTAGAACTGTTCTATCCCTTTGTTTTTATCGTACTGCTTATCATATATCTCTGCTATTGTCTGCTGGTTGCCGCAGCACATATATTTTACACTAGAATAACAACTGTTCAATAAATACTTATTGAAACGCCCGACTGTGTTTTCTGTGTAACACTCTGAGACAAACCGAATAAGTAAGCACGAGTGACTGAGCTAAAAGTAGTATATTATTTCCACGATTCTGAGGAATTTGGGTTGTCATGATCTAAGGTTGCCAGAAACTAATCTCTCCCCAATAAGAGGAGATTCTAGTGGCACTGTGAGCTAGTTAATGCAAAACAATCTAACATACGCGGTGAGTGTGCACAGAGTCAGTCTGCCACCAAGCCCACAGCTTATGTTATACAAACGCGCAGGTCCTGCATGGGTACTATAGGAACTACACGACAGTGTGACAAGTTGATACTGCTGGGAAGTATGAGGATCTGCCACTGGTGGATGTGTGGCACTCTTGCAGTGATTTGTAGTCTGAAAAGCTACCACTGGTGATCAGTGTGACATGCTTACACTGATTCATAGTTTGAGAAGCTGCCAGTGGGGAGCAGTGTGACAGCTGACGCTGATGGGTAGTGTAAAAGGCTGCCACTAGTGGGCAGTGCAATACACTTGCACTGATTTGTAGTCTGAAAAGCTGGCACTGGTGAGCAGTGTGAAACCCTGTACTGATTCATGGTTTTAGAAGTTGCCACTGGTAAGCAGTGTGACCAGTTGATACCGCTGAGAAGTATGATAATCTGCCACTGGTTGATGTGTGACACGCTTGCAGTGATTTGTAGTCTGAAAAGCTACCACTGGTGAGCAGTGTGACATGCTTACACTGATTCATATTTTGAGATGCTGCCAGTGAGGAGCAGTGTGACCAGTTGATACTGCTGGGAAGTATGAGAATCTGCCACTGGTGGATGTGTGACACGCTTGCAGTGATTTGTAGTCTGAAAAGCTACCACTGGTGAGCAGTGTGACATGCTTACGCTGATTCATAGTTTGAGAAGCTGCCAGTGGGGAGCAGTGTGATGGCTGACACTGATGGGTAGTGTAAGAAGCTGGTACTAGTGGGCAGTGCAATACACTTGCACTGATTTGTAGTCTGAAAAGTTGGCACTGGTGAGCAGTGTGAAACCCTGTACTGATTCATAGTTTTAGAAGTTGCCACTGGTAAGCAGTGTGACCAGCTGCCACAGGTGGGTAGTGTGAGAAGCTGCCACTGGCGAGCAGTGTGAAACACTTGCACTGGTTCATACTCTGAGAAGCTGCCACTGGTGAGCAGTGTGACATGCTTGCACTGAATCGTAGTTTGAGAAGCTGCCACTGGGAAGCAGTGTGACAGCTGACACTGGTGGGTAGTGTAAGAAGCTTCCACTGGTGGGCAGTGCAATACACTTGCACTGATTTGTAGTCTGAAAAGCTGGCTCTGGTGAGCAGTGTGAAACACTGTACTGATACATAGTTTGAGAAGCTGCCACTAGTAAGCAGTGTGACTAGCTGCCACTGGTGGGTAGTGTGAGAAGCTGCCACTTGCGAGCAATGTGACACACTTGCACTGGTTCGTACTCTGAGAAGCTACTACTGGTGAGCAGTGTGACACAATTGCACTGGTTTGTACTCTGAGAAGCTGCCAGTGGTGAGCAGTGTGACACACTTGCACTGGTTCGTACTCTGAGAAGCTGCCAGTGGTGAGCAGTGTGACACGCTTGCACTGGTTCGTACTCTGAGAAGCTGCCAGTGGTGAGCAGTGTGACACGCTTGCACTGGTTCGTACTCTGAGAAGCTGCCAGTGGTGAGCAGTGTGACACGCTTGCACTGATTTGTAGTCTGAGAAGCTACCACTGGTGAGCAGTGTTACATGCTTGCACTGATTCATAGTTTGAGGCAGTGCCACTGGTGGGCATTGTTACTAGCTGACACTGGTGGGCATCGTTACTAGCTGACACTGGTGGGTAGTGTGTGAAGCTGGCACTGTTAAATACCATGAGAAGCTTGAAAGAGTGAGTAGCATGCATGGGTATTTACCACTTACTCACACTACACAGAGGCCTTTAGATTCTGAAGCCAAACATTAATCAGAAGGAAAAACACGAAATAAATCCTTCTCAGTGCCCAGAGGCGAAATAGCTCTTACAATTCAAGAAAACACACTCTCCAAAGTGAAAGACCCAGAGACAGTGAGACGACAGGAAGTGTTTCGTCTGCCCTGTGAGCGGGTATGGACAGATATTCATCGTTCTCTGCCCAAGGCACATATTTCGCTCCATACATTACAAACACTGTCTACTCTGTCAAGCAGATGACTGTATATAAGAGCATTTCTGTCTGTTGCAACTCTCACTTTTTGTGCCGATGGCTCCAGGAGCTCTTGGCCCGCATGAGGGGTGTGTTAGTTTTGGGAAATTTCCCTGACATCAGACTGAATTACCTCCTGCCCTCACCCCCAACCCCACTTAGTCACACAAACATGACTAAATCCTCAACCACAGCGAGACTGAATTTCAACACTGGGACCACGGCATGAGCAATAAAAGGTGCTCTCCTTTAATTGTTGAAGAAGGAATGTGTCTATTCGACTTATTTGGCCCAGAAGGTCCAAAACAGGCAAGATATTGTCAATTTCACTTTTTTGAAGTGTTCAGGTTCGAGTAGTTACTGATTAATGAAAGAAGTCACCCGTAGAATTGGATGAACCAAAACAGAAGCGGACCTAGTAAACAAGCTTGTCCGTGAGGCCCTGTCGCTAGCTCTTTGCTCCCCCCTTGCATCTTATGTTTTTCGATGCTGCAGGGTGATACGCACAGGTTTGCTGCTACATTAAAGGCTTTGTAGGCTGCTGGTTTATGATGCTGCCACAACTGATCATAAGAGAGCGTCAGATTTCAATAAATGACACGATAATGACTTTTTGCGAGTGAAGAGGGAGTGCCCCAACGGCAAAATATAATTTTGCCTGGAACACTGACAATTCTAGCTCTGGAGTTGGATGCGCACTGTGCAGCAATTTCTACATGCTCAATTCAAGAGCTCTGTGAAGAATATTATACTGCATTATCACATCACCACAATCCCTGCACACAGTGCCATTTTAGGAATTTCTAGGGGTCCTAGGCAAGGCATATTTTTGAATCCATTATCAGATAATTTTAATATTTGTGCTCCAGTCAATATCGAATTGTACATTAAGCTTTCAGAAACAGGGGGCGCAAAAACAACTGAAAAATCAAGATTCCCAGCTTGAGAGAGCAGTAGAGAGAAGTGAAAGGAGAGGAAGTGGGCACACAGATATAGAGATGAGTGGAGAGAGGTAAAGAGCCTGGTGAGGTAGAAGTGTTGCGGTGAGGAGAGACAAAATATGATGGGGCAGATTTAAAAGACACTGACGCATCTGTAGAGATGCGTCAGTCTCCCTGCGCCAGCATGTGATACCCGTGCGAAACCATGGATGTGCCGTATTTACAATGTGGCACACCATGGAGCAAGGATTGACAAATGTGTCAGAAATTCTGACGCATCTGTTGGCCCAAAAGTCACGCATTGCTGTAGTTGTGTCGCGAGCACGACGCAACTCCAGCATAGCATGGGGAGGGCTATACGTACTGTGCTGCATCACTCCTTACACCTGCTCCAAGCAGGCGTAAGGTTTCGACGTAGTGGCGTCCTAGAAGTGGCACAGTAAAATCTTGTAGATTTCACTGCGTCACTTCTACGAGGCTTTCCTGCATGGGAACGCCCACCCTGCATACATTATACCTGATGCAGGTATAATGTGGCGCAGGGCTTTACAACGTGACGTATCTCCCTAGATGCGTCACATTGTAAATGGGCCGCAAAATTTATGCCGCCGCTGTGTCACAAAAGTGAAGCAATGGCAGCGCAAAAGTGACGCAAGGGGCTTGTAAATCTGCCCCTATGTTTTTGATTTAAGAGAGCACGATGGTCAAGGATGGAGAGGCCGAATGTGTCCTTTGGCAAACTAATCTTCTTATTTCACGCCTGGCTATCACTTTACCAGGGGTCCCCTTGGAAGGTGAGGGGGATCCTGTGCAATTGCTCTCTTGGCCCATGACATAAAACGGCTCTGTGCACGCAGAGGTCGGAAAGAAAAGAGGAGGGAAATGTGGAAAGGATGGGGAATATTTAAATGGGACAAAGTAAAAGAGAGGGATAAAGCAGGAGAGAAATGAACAAAAAATTGGGCGTGCATTGTCAGAAGAATATAAGAGTGGAAAAGCGATGAAAGAGGCTGCAGGAAAAGAACGAGGCCATAAATGGAAAGGGAGAGGAAAATATCATGAAGAGAAAGATAACTGGAGAACCCCACGCAGAGTTTTGAATATGAGAGGAGATAAAGAATAGAAAGCAAATGAAACGAGCAGAAAGAAAACGCACAAGTAAAGTAAAAGCATGAACAGTCAGAAATCAGAAAAAATACAAAGGACCTGATTCACAAAGGAAATCTGAGACAAAAGTCGAATTTACAACTTTTGGTATCCACAGAGGTAATTTACGAGTCGTATCTTTACATCCGCAGTCGGGCCGGAATCTCCGGCTTGGGCTGTACTCTCCGCACCCGAGCTGTACTCTCTGGCTCGCCCCGTACTCTCCGGCTCGGGCCAGATGAAGTGTAATCAGTGGGACGAATGACATTTTTACAATAAGGAACATTAGGAACATGTGATAAATGGTAGAGGAGGTCATGAAATTCAGTTTGGGCAGGGAAAAGGGTGCGGCCGGCCACTACATCATATCCCAGAAAGGTTTGCTCCTGTGCATCATGGTACATGCAGTCCACAATTTGCGCTCCCCTCAGTGGAGAGTATGGTCCAAGCCGGAGATTCCGCCCGACTGTGGACCTAAAGATACGACTCGTAAATTACCTCTGTGAATACCAAAAGTCGTAAAGTTAGACTTTTGTCTCAGATTGCCTTTGTGAATCGGGCTCAAAGGGTCAAAGCCAGGAAGATAGAATGGAGTCAAGAGGGAAACTGTACTTGAAATAGGGGCAGAGGAGATAAAACAGAAGAGAAAATGATTGAAGACAGGAAACAAATTAACATGCTCCATGAGGTTTGAAGATGGGTGAGATATCACGGGGATGGGGGTATTGGTGTGACTATTGCAGAGTAGTTCAAATCCTTGTGGGATAGCTCAGTGACCTAATACAGAGATCACAGAAATCTTAGTGTAGCCTGTAAATCACAGATTCTGTCCCATTCAGAGATATCTGAGAAAAATGGGCCTGGGAAAATGCATGTACTGGTCACAGACGAGTATGTTAATGGGTGCCGTGCAGAGTTTTTGTGTGTGACTATGTTCAGATTTCAGCGAGACAGCTCCTTCTCAGAAGGGCACTAGAACTGTGAGCCCCATAACAGAATTATATAATAATGAGCACTGACGAAATCAATAGGTCTGAAGTTGGCTGCCAGTCTTTTTGCTTTGCCAAAGCCTATTTTGTCAAACTTTTCTTAATAAAACTTTATTGCTGGAGAAGCTGTCAGACCATCATCAACCTCAAAAACAAAAACACAATAATATTTTTTGGTATCAAAAAGCACACGTTGTTATAGTAGTCCTTGGCCCTTACAGGAACTACTATGTGTATGGAAGCGCTTCTAGTGAAAGGGTAGAATGCCGTCACTCGCAGTGAAGTTAGCCAATGGCTGAAATGGGCTGACCCATTTCCCCATGCTGTAGGGGGTGGAAGAAAAATGTGAATTACTCAATAACAGACCAGTGGCTGAAGAGCATTGTGTAAAAGTCCAAATATATATTATATTAAAAATGTTTTTTTAAATCAAAAAGTCTTGGTTAACGCTAGACCTAAGTATAGCAACTTCATTGGCAACTGATACCAGCTCTCAGGTCTCTGTATTCACTGTCTGATCTGCAAAAGATATGTATGTAGTAATATATCTGTAACCGTGTTACTATGTATGCTACAAGAGCTGTATTTATTTATTTATTTTATTTAATTTAATTACTTATTGTTATTTACTTTACTTTACTCTATTGTTTGTATATTTTCATATTTCACTAGTCCTAATTTGATGTGACCCATCTTGGTTTGATATCTGTTATCTACTGCTTAGCATTCTCCTACCAAACCTGTACATGTATACTAACTCCCTGCTTTACACTGTGTATAATCCGTATTGGGTTTTTCCCACGCTCCTCTTGCTTTTAAAAAAATTCCATAAATTTCTTTGCAATAAAAAAAAACATACACAGTAAAGACTTACTTTTGAGATGCAGCAATGATGGACTCGAGAGCAGCTTCCACAGGACTTCCACGCCCAGGCCCTCTGGCCGTCTGTCCGAGGTGGTCATTTGTCATCAGTGAGCCACTTTCCTTGGGCAGCCTGCCTGCAGCCTTGTGAATCTGAACATGCTGTGCAGAGGTTTGACCTCCTTTGGTCATGCCATACATGATGATAAGATAGGAGCCACCTGGGGTCACAGGGAGGTCACCCACTCAGGAGCTTCTCTGACAGAGCATTGAGAGGGGCTGCAGTGGACAGTGAACAGGTAGGGCTCTGTAATCTTATCTCATTTCATCAAGGGTGAAGTCTAAATTATAGACAACATATTTTTATGCAGGGCTGCACGGCTGCTGCTTAAAATGTTTGTCAATGGCTATCAACGTAGGTGCTTAAAAACAAATGAGACAAAGTCAGCAAATATTGGCAAAGCCAATAGGTCTTGCCTATGCAAGAGCTACGGAGCTACCAGCAATGTCAAGGCTTTTTAGCCATTTTGTACAGCCATTTTTTTCAGCCATGCTCCTGTGAAGCATGGCTGAGAGTAAAGATAAATAGTGCTATGCTGCAGTCATGCAAGAGCTATTTGGCCTTTTCAATATTTTTTGGGGAGGGACGAGAGGGTCAAGCAACAATGGGGGCACAAGGGTGGGAGCAAACGGGCAAGCATCAGAGAGGCATGGCGCCGGAGCGCAAGTAAAAAGAAGACCCAAACAGTTAAAGTTAGGAAAAAAAGTGATATGACGCGTCCTCTTGGGACTGATGTGGCATATGCTTAGTGCAGGCAGCGGCAGCTCCTGGCGGAGGAGCGTCGCCCTACTGCTTTTCAGTAGTGCGAAAAAGGAAAAATAAAATGATAATAACAAGTTATCATTTTTTTTTTCGTGCTGAGGCAGTGTTACGGGGCGGGCTGGGCTGTCATCACAGCCAGCAGGGGGCTCTGTGGTTGGGGCACTTAAGTGAGCATGATGGTTTGGCCGGCCGTCATGGGCCGGCCAATTAGCCATGCGCACTTACCATGTGCTCAACCTGGCTGTATTGTACATCATGGGTGGAGAACATGCACAGGCTCCCACCCGCTGTCTGAGCGCCGAACCAGGGTGCTCAGACCAATCACAATGCTGCTGTCATGCTGGTGACTGGAGCGTCGTGATTGACTTAGGGGAGCTTGTGTGCTTCCTGCTTCCGGGACTCGTAAGGAAGAGAAGCGAAGGAGAGACGATGGAAGAGAGATGGCGGCCATGAAGAGGTAAGTTGGGGAGAGGAGTTGGCCTAACGGCTAGGGCGGTCGACCTCGAATCTGGGGAACTGGGTTCGAGTCTCGGCAATGACGCTGAACATCCTGTGATTCTGGGCAAATCACTTAATCTCCCCGTGCCTAACAAAAATGAATGTGTCCTCATGTAATGCAACTGGTGCTATGTAAAGCGCTCTGATACCCGATTCGGGTCAAGTTCGCGCTATATAAAACTCTGTTAAAAAAAAAAAAAAGTGTAATTTTTTTTCACCCCGCCATTCCTGATCTGTGCCAGTTGCCAGATTTTACCTTCTTATATAGACAGGTGGAGGGGTGGGTTACACCCTTCTCAAGTGAGCGCTCTCACATCGATCCCATCTAATCACACTTAATGCATTTGATTTGACCTTTCAGGTCCTCTGCATTCTTGCAGCCCTTTGTGATGCTTCGGGGTCCATCTGATCGCCATCTGTAGTCAACTTGTACATGGACCTTCAGGAAAGCCAGATGGCTGAGTGTATTGTCTCTATACATCATTATTCAAATGACAGGCAATTGCACACCAATTGCTGCAGAGATACTTCTCAGTTATTGAAACTTGCATGGGTGCAGCAGACTTGCAGCTTAACCCGTGGTGTGCCAAGGGCGCCATGGGCACTTAAGTAAGCAAACAAAAGGGATGCTCTGGCACCAATTCGGAAGTAAAGGACAGTCATCCTTGGAGTGCAGGAGGTCCCTCAAATTCTTGGGCCCCAGTGCCACTACACCTGCTGCACTTATAGCAACAACCCCGAGTTTTAGCTTTCTAAAGCTGAGGGCCAGGTTTACAAAGGTGCTATTGTGAATAGGTGTTGTGTATTTCTCCACGCTTAAGTGTGACATAGTCATGGACAGACAATCCTTCCTACCCTTGTCCCCTCCCTCTCCCGCGGTTGAAATCATTGGCAGTCAATTCTCCTACTGATTGTGACAATGCTGCGTTGCTAGGGCCGCCTTGTGATCTCTGCCTCCTTGAAGGACATGTGTTTTTCAGCTGCCCATCCTGTTACATACATAGATAAATATGAACATACAGCTTATTCCCAAGGCGCTGTAGTAGCTCCCTCTGGAAACAAATATATATTTAAAAATGGCTGGACTTACTTGCAAGGCCTCGGTGCTTCATCACCCTCACTCCTGACCTGTAAATTAAATCTTGTTCTCGCACAACTCGATGCAAATCACTGGCAAGACATGATATTCCCCAGGTGCAAACCATCATGCACAGTAAATCAATCTTGTTCCTCTGCCGCACTGTGATTGTGGAATTCGTACCCTCTCCTGTAAGATTGACTCCCTCTTGTTAACTTTTTCTTTGGGAAGTTCAGTCCTCTTTGTTTTGATGTACTGTTTTACCGTCTTCTCTTTTGTTCGTTTGTTTTTCTCTAAGGAGGTAGTTTGTTAAACGTGTAGGTGTTTTATTGTAGATTGAAGAATCTTAACATGAATCTAGAGGGCTTTGTCAGCCAGTTTGGCAAGGTTCACATATCAGTAACTTTTCTAGTACAATAAAATAGAAAGCATTGGGAAAGCTATAAGGCTTTGTAAATTTCGCTTTGTCGTGGTTTTTTGTTAACATTTATTGCTGGGGAGCTGCCGGACCCTCCTCCAAAATAAAAAGGAAAAAAATGATTAAAGCAAAATGTTTTTGGTTTCAAAAAGCAACTGAAGTAACGGCAGGAAGCAAAGGAACGTATCTTCTTTATTAAGACAACCCCTCAGCATTAAGGAATCACGCCGAGTGATAAGTAAAGAATGAATGTAACATTCCAATACAAAGAAATAAGTACACAGAACCATGGAATTGTTCTGATTCCTAATTCTAACGAATCATACAATTCCAAACCATGACATAGTACTTTAACCACGATACTACACATCCTCCTTCTTTCAAATAAAACAAACAAAAATAAAAAAATTTAAGACTCACAAACAAAATCATCAAAACGTTTAGGTCTAACAATGTTTCTACCAAAGGTATTAACTTTTAATTCATTGGAATGTTGGGGAACAATGTCTTTACAACGTTCAGATGAGATTTCAGCTTGAGGAAGGCCTTCAGTGGAAACCACAACAGGTGGAAGATTTACATCAGTGGAAACCACAAAAGGTGGAACATCTACATCAGAAGGACCATCCTCTCTCTGAATACACACATCAGACATAGAAGAAGAACATTCAGGATGAATATTGATCCACCAATAGTTTCTGGAAGACACAAATTCTTTAGGATCACTAGGAACAAAATCACTTTTGACTAAAGATAAATGACTCATATGACGTACATTACCATCAGATAGCTTAACAGTGTTGTTCATAACTTTCACAATTTGAACTGGAGGACCAAATCTGCTTTGACCCTTAGTTTCCATCTTGTTAGATGGGACACAAACCCATTGTCCTATAGACGAATATATGACGATACAACGCGTTCCATTACAACGCGGTATTTTACATCGCGGTTTTTTACAACGCAAGTCGTTGCAACGACTTGCGCTGGAGGGCGCTGGACTTAGGAATAGTATGATTTACTATTCCAACTCCAGTCTACGTACAGTAGGGAAGGTGTTGGAATAGTAAATCATACTATTCCTTAGGTTAGAGCGCCATCCAGCGCAAGTCGTTGTAACGACTTGCGTTGTGAAAACCGCGATGTAAAAGCATCGCGTTGTAACAGTTGCGTGGTAAAGCATGTCTCCCCTATAGACAAATGGACATTCTTGGTACCATGCTTTTTATCAAAATACTCCTTATCTTTGCGTTGAGATGATAGAATACAATTTTTAATTTTTTCGGCATCCAGACAACTTGTTTGCTCCTGTCCATCCATCCTGGACTGACTTTAGAATGTGGAATGCGACCTCTCATGACCCCAAAGGGAGTCTCTCCAATAGAATCATGACTAGTGACTCTGTAAGTCCAAAGCATTTTCATAAGTTCATGCTCCAATTTTTTTTTACCATGAATGGCCAACTGCAGCACACCCTTGATAACTCGGTTGACCCTCTCAACGGCACCATTGCCCCTTGGATGATAGAGTGCAGAAAATTTGTGTGAAATACCAGCAATTTCCAAGAATTGTTTCATTTCAACCGACTAAAACTGTACACCACTGTCAGTGAGGATGTTTTTTGGGAAACCTTCACGAATAAAAATACTGCCTAAAAAGTCAATGACAGATGTGGTGTTTGCTTTATCAACCACTTGAAGTTCAAACCATTTAGAAAAAAGATCAACAAGTACAAGAATGTATTTAGTTGAACCATCACTCCACACAATGGGACCCATAATATCTAAAGCTAAATCATCCCATGGAAGAGATGGACACCCTAAAGAACTTAAAGGAGGGTTAAGTGTTTTTTGTGATTTATCAGCACATTCACAATCATTGCAAGATCTTACAAATCTTTCAGTTTCTAAGTCAACTTTAGGCCACCAATAAAAAGATTTGACATTTTTCTTAGTACGAGTGATGCCACTATGGCCTTCATGGCAAAGGGAAATAATCTTATTTCTTAAAGAGATAGGCGGAACAATTTTGTCTCCTCTAACAATGAACATACCATCAATTCCCAATTCGTGTCTAACCTCCCAGAAGGCTTTCATTTCACCAAGCAACTCGGGTTTAACAGAACCCCAACCCTGTTGTATTTTGATTAAGACAGATTTAAGGGAATCGTCAAGTTCCATAGCTTGTTCCCATTCTGATTCGTGTAAACACTTTATTTTCATTAGTGGAGAAAATACTAGCAACACAAAAATCATTCCAGGGATTAACATCAATTTCTCTGAGAGGTAGAGATAATCTGCTAAGAAAATCAGCAGTTACATTTTTTTTTCCAGGAACATATTGTACATCATAGATAAAGTCTTGAAGACGCATAGATAGCCTGGCAATTCTAGCTGATGCCCTGGACAATCCATCTGAGGTAAGTCATTTTGTCAATGGTTTGTGGTCAGTGCGTACCGTAAATTTCCTTCCCCATAAAAATTTGCGGAAGTGCTCTAAAGCCCATACACAGGCCAGTGTTTCCCTTTCTATAACAGAGTATTTCTGTTCAGTGGGAGACAATGTCCTGGACGCAAAAGCAATAACGATGTCTGAGCCTCTCTCATCTTTTTGGGAAAGAACACTGCCTAAACCTTTGCCACTAGCATCGGTGGTTACAAAAGTGGAAGCAGTGGGATTAAAGGCTTGGAGTTTAGGAGCTTTACTAATGGCAAGTTTGATATCATCGAAGGCAGATTGACACTCAGACGACCAATCAAATTTGATTTTGTTTTTTAACAAAGAACGCATTTCATGAGTGCGTTCAGAAAAATTCTCAACAAACTTCGAATAAAATTCTGCTAAGCCTAAAAATGAACGTAATTCATCTTTATTAGAGGGTGAGGGAGCTTGACTGATGGCTTCTACTAATTTTTGTTTAGGTTTAATGCCTTGGTCAGTGATTTCGTGTCCAAGGTAAGTAACCTTATTTTCAGCGAACTTGCATTTGCTCATTTCCGCAGTAAGACCTTTCAGGGATAAAATGGATAAAACCTTCCTCAACACTTCATCATGGTGTTGTCGTGATTTACCCATGATCAAGATGTCATCTTGAAAGAAGGTGACTTCTTTTATGTTGCCGAAAAGCTCAAACATTAACCTTTGGAAAACGGATGCTGCAGACGCAAGTCCAAATGGCATGCGTCTAAATTGGTAACAACCGAAAGGTGTACAAAAAGCAGTTAAGTGTTTGGATTTTTTGTTGAGGACAACCTGGTGGTAGCGCTAGAAAGGTCTAAGGTAGAAAACCATTTAGCATCTCTTGTAAGCATTAACATTTCATCTATGCGGGGCAACGGAAATTGGTCTACCACAATATTGTCGTTTAAACCTCTAAGATCAACACATAAACGAACCTTGCCATTGGCACGTCTGGCTACGACTAAAGGTGAAACCCATTCAGATGCTTCTATTGGTTCAATGATACGCGCATCTAGCAATTTTTGTAGTTCAGCCTTGACTTCATCCCTAACAATGAAGGGAATATTACGTGTCTTGTGAATTTTGGGCGAAGCATTGTGTTTTAATCTTATCATATGGGAAAAACCTTTCAACTTGCCAATAGTGCCGTTAAATACTTATGGGAATTCACGGAGAACCCATTTTTTAGTATCTTCAGCATCACATGCAACAAGAACTTGTTCAGGACTATTAGGGTCAAGTATAATTTTAAGTTTCTTTTGATCTTTCCATCCTAAAACAGAAGGTCCATCCTTGGCTACATATAATTTGCACAGTGCGTGTCTACCTTTAAATCTAAAAATGAGTTCTCTGAAACCAATGACAATAATTTTTTCACCAGTGAAACTTCCCGGAGATATATCAGGAGCAGCTAAATAATCACCAATGACATCAACAAAATGCTTACCCCAAATATTTTCCGCAATAATCGTGTACGGAGAACCTGAATCAGCAGCGACCTGCAAAGAAACCCCACCGAAAGAAACACAGCAAATAGGTTTAATGTTAGAATGACTAGAGATATTAAGTACTTTTCTTTTTGTTCTGACAATAGTGTCTTGATCATCATCACTGTCAACAGAGGAAGATTGATCCTCATCACTCTCTTTTATACATGAGACCTTACCTTTACTCCACTTTTTACCTTTGCGCATACAGGCTTTGGCAAAGTGTCCAACTAAACCACATTCGGAACATTTGACAAATCTAGCTGGGCACTTATCAAAATTTGCAGAATGAGATGGGCTTCTGCACCTGTAACAAGCAAAACTGGGATTTTTGTAATT
Source organism: Calotriton arnoldi (assembly GCA_963921515.1). Lineage (NCBI taxonomy): Eukaryota > Metazoa > Chordata > Amphibia > Caudata > Salamandridae > Calotriton > Calotriton arnoldi. Next base: position 935,764 of record CAWUFW010002974.1, read on the forward strand.
TGTGCTATGTTCTGGTTTCTTAAAGTTTTTCTTACCAACAAAGGTAGTATTGGAAACAAATTTTTTTTTACTATCAGAAATCTTATTCACTGAATCACCACTATCAACCTTAGTACTTCCTAGTGACACTTTAGCAACACGTTCTGAAAGTTCTGCTTTTTTAACAATAGTTAAAATATCTTTAAGACTAGAATCACCATCAACCCAAAGTCTATCTTGAATTGACTTGTTCTTAGTGTACATTATGACTTGGTCTCGAATGAGATTATCATGTAGGGTACCAAACTTGCAGGTGATTGCTAACTTCTTGAGCGCAGAAACATAATCATCAATGGCTTCGTTTTTCTCTTGTTTACGCTGAAAGATCGCATGTCTCATAACTGCCTCACACACTGTGGGAGAGAAATGCTCGTCTAAGTCTAGTAAAGCAATTTTGAAAACATCAAGATCGCCGGGTCTGTCGCGTTTTTGGAGTTGATTGTAAACCCTTAAACCTTCTGGACCAAGACAGTACATTAAAATTCTCTTCTTTCTCTCAGGAGACAAAACGCCACTGCAATCCTCTAAATTAGCAATATAATTCAAAAAATAATCTTTCCATTCAAGCCATTGTACTTTAGGTTCACCAGGATCCGATAAAAATTCTTTAGGAGAATTAAGATTGAAAGCAGAAGAGGATCTGGGTGGTTCTTCTACTGTAGGCATGTTCACACTAAAATCTCCTGTATATTATGTTATGTTAAAAGTGTGGTAGAACGTGCTCTTGAAATGACAGTCAAATAATCAAAGCAGGTACTTACGGCTGTGGAAAACGTAAGATCTTTGATGAAATAAATGTATTTAAAAATGAACGGCGTTAATCGCTTTAAATGCTGGTAAACGTCGTTGACAAATTGCGAGTAATTTGCGTGGTTGGCACAATGTAACCGAAGTAGTTGAATGTAGGAAATACAAGAAGCAATCATCAAAATGGCGGCACGTATTCTGCGTCGTGCGGGATGGCTTTCGGCAAGAAAGTGCACCAAACCCTGCTGCACAGTGCAAATGACGGAAGCGGCGAGATGCGTGTGTCCGGTGCTCAACGTGCGTAGATTGCATGAGAACGAACACGGGGGAACACAACAGAGATGGCTCGTGGAAGATTAACGTTGGAACGGAAGGTACGTTAGCAATCAAAAAATGCGCTACCTTACCGTTCGTGTTTTCGGTGCTGCAAGCTGAAACGTAGATTCAATCAATTGCGGTTTTCAGTATAGGAAGGAAAATAGTCTTAAATAAGCGTTGGAACGAAAGGGAAGATCAAAGGAAAATAACCTTACCCAACCGTTCATATCCTCAATGCCGGAACATCCCTCCAAGACTATGTAGAAGTACGAAGGGAGGATTACATAAGCAAAATGAGCAAAATCCACAAACGGCTGTAGGAATTTCCACAATCCATATATTCCAGAATATATAATTCGAAATCCCACTTTGAAGTAGGTATAAAAACCTTTCAGGAGAAAAAAATAAAATTTCGCACATAGAAGTGGGTTTGTGGGGTTGTCAGTAGATCCCGTCCTGTTGCCAAATTCCTGAAGTAACGAGGCAGGAAGCAAAGGAACTGTAGGTATCTTCTTTATTAAGACAACCCCTCAGCATTAAGGAATCACGCTGAGTGATAAGTAAAGAATGAATGTAACATTCCAATACAAAGAAATAAATACACAGAACCATGGAATTGTTCTGATTCCTAATTCTAACGAATCATACAATTCCAAACCATGACATAGTACTTAACCACGATACTACAGCAACCTTTGCCACAGTAGTCCTAAGCACTGAAGGGAACTACTTTGTTTGCAGATGTGATCCTTGTGAAATAGCAGAATGCTGTAACTGACAGTGAAATTATCCAATCACTGAAGTGGGCTGACACACTGGCCCATGCTGTATGCTTTAGCAGGTGGAAGAAAAATGTGACTGACACAGACAGACTAATAGACGACGCGGGCACGCTGAAAGCCACTATAAGTATATATTTTATTAATATAATTTTAGTAAAACCATAAGGTGTTGGCTGATAATAGGCCTACAAATAAACAAACATTGGCAAAACCAATAGGGCTGGTGTTGGCTGCCAACCTTGTGGCTTTGCAAATGCTTATTTTATTTGTGAATATTTTTTGTGTGAAGTCACACGAGTAGCAAGGTAGCAGTACTGAGGAGCTGTAAGTCCGTTGCCTAAGTAAAACAAGCATTGTCTAAAAGCCAAAATGTATATTTTTTGATGTAAAAACACACACTGCACCTGGAGCCCCTAGCACTGAGGAGAACTACTGATTGTGCAGACGCGCACACTGTGCAAGAGCGGAATATCATCACTTGCAGTCTGGTAAAGGAATGGCTGAAGTGGGGGGACCCTGTGCATAATGGTGTGTGCACTGGTGGGCGGAAGCAAAATGCAAATGACAGCAGACCGGTGGATGAAGAGGGCTGGATGAAAGACTCCCGTAAGCATGTATTGCTTATACATTATAAATAAGAACAAGAGGTATTGGCTACAGCCAGTCCAAAAAAAAATAGACCTGAATAAGATTGGTTCTTTCCAGACGCAGCGGCCGGAGTGAGTATTGCTTTACATATCGATCTTGGGTGTGCACAGGTACATTTCAGCAAAATCCTAAGAATGCGAGTGATGGGTTAAAACTCTGCACAAAAGTTCAGGACTTATCTTACACAAACTGTTCATGCCCCCACCTTCTCCTGTCCCCCAGGCGTTCAGATTATAAAGGTGTATAGTACACATTTATGAATTTGGTACCTGTGGTGTAGCATTCCTTTTATTTTAGTAACTTTATATAGCTCTAAGCTTAGAGGGTACATCTCAAACATGAGGTGCTGTACATAGAACAATAGGGTGTGTGGCTTCCGGTAAAGACCAAGTTACAGGATGCGGGATTAGAATTTGGGAGTGGTTCCATGCTGTTCTGAAGTTACTGGACAGCACACCGGTTTTTACATGTTTTAAACTTGAAGCAAATGGAGTTACATTTTATTTGCCCATGTTCACATAATTTTGAGAAAATGTCAAAGTGTGGATCAGATTTCCAAGGTCAGCAATTAAAAACACCAGACCATGCCTCCTTTGCCGAGCGTTGTTTTTTATTCACAGAGGCGCACTGAGAGAAGCAGTCCCACTAAGCAGTCGACACTAAGGGCCCCATTACGACTTTTGGTGGGGCGGGCGCCATGCCACCGCAGTACCCAAAACCGCCAAGGGTCGCCGCTGCCCGCCCGCCAGATTAAAACTTAAAAGTGGTCTGGCGGGCGGGTGGTGTGGCAGTTCCCACTGCTGGACCTCTTTCAAAGGGGGTGGTGCCTTTGAAAAAGGCACCGCAATGGGAACGCCACATAAGGTTCCTGCACGACATGGACTATAACATCCATGCAATGCAGGAAATGGTGTGCACGCACACGGGGGGCATATTTTGTGCCCCCCTGTGTGCATACACATGGCGTGAGGCATCAGGTGGCCCTGTAGGGCCCCTTTTGCTTCCTCTCTGCCACAGTTTTCATGGTGGTGGAACCGCCATGAAAACCGTGGTGGAGGGGGAACTCATAATATGCTTGGTGGGGCCAGGCGCTAGTCCCGCCAAGCATATTGGGGTCTCAGGACTGCCGTGCCAACTCCAGGGAACGGCGGTTCCTTGGCGGCATTGGCGGTCCCATGTCGGTCCCACCGCCCAAGTCATAATGGAGAGGTCGGATCACCGGTGCGGCGGTGGCCGGACCGCCACTGCCGCGCATCCATGAGTCTGGCGGTCCTCGGACTGCCAGACTCATAACTGGGCCCTAAATTGCAAGGCTTAGAACATTTGGAAAATACTTATCTCTTTGAAAACACCCAAGGACTCTAGTTAAAACAGTAAATAAGCACCCTGGACTATTTTGAAGAAAGTTGTGCTTTAACCAAATAGTCTAGGATTGGAGTTAGAATGGTAAATCAAATGTCCAAGCGTCCCCAAAACATCTGGTATCCAGAGTGTGCAATTGGAGGGCAGAAAACTGACTGAGTCATTTTAGGCAAAGTCAAAAATTAGCATCTGTCTCATCAGGAGGCAATGGAGACTGTACAAGTTTACCATTTATTTGTGAGTGCTGTTTCATAGGGAGCAAAATACCTTTTTAAATACCTTTTAAAGGAAATGTGGCCTAAAGGCCAGATTTGCTTACTTTGGAACTGGGGAACCAGGTTCAAGACCGGCATCGCTCAACACCCTGGAATTCTGGGCAGATCACTTAATCTACGCTTGCCTAAAAAAATTAAATAATCATAAAAATTATCTTATGCAATGATGTAACCTGATGCTCATGTAAAGTGTTCCAATGTCCTTGGGCTGAGTTTGCATTATATAAAACTGCAAAAAAAGAAAACAAAAGTAAACTTTGCAATGGTGGCGCTCAGTTCTTCCTAGTGGTGTGAGGGATGTTACCAGTCCGATCTTCTAGAGAGTGAAGACAGTGTCACAGCGCTTCTGCTCACAAAATGTGGGAGTGCTTAGGAGCAGTTTTTAAGTGCTTTAGGGAATAAGGCAATTTTCTCTTTTCACGGCAGACATAAGAAGCATCGTCCATTTTCCATGCCTCCTATGGCGTGTGAACAGGAAACGGAACTGAACTTCTGCTACTAACTGCTGACTGGACTGGTCTTGACTGACAGAACTAGCATCAATTTTGAGGATCAACAGCAATTTTACCCATGATGATATTTTTTAAACTGCTCTTGCTCTGTGGCTTTGTCTGGCAGGAGCAGAAGAGACTGGAATGGACAGGCTTTTTTGGCTAATGCTGCTGGCATCAGCTATTATCTGAAAAGTACAATGAAAGGGATGGGATTAATCAGTGGTGGCTTGCATAGGGCCTGCTGCATGGCGGTGGGGCCGGGTGGGGGAGTAGTAAACTCGGACATACGACGGAACGGAGGATAGTAATTATTACTTTCCTCCGTTCTGTCGTATGTCCGAGTTTACTACCCCCCCCACCCTGCCCCTCCCCCGCCCCGCCCCACCGCCCGCAGCACGCCCTATGCGAGCGCCACTGGGATTAATGGCAGCAGGTAGGAAAGTTGGAGAGCATCTAGGGCCTGATTCTCAAGTGTAGGCAGGTACTGTGTAAACTGGTTAGTTCTGGTAGCACTGCCATTAGATTCTATATTCTTCTTCGAGGCACTCTGAAAATGTCACGACACCTTCCTTTCACTGTGGCGTATGACACACTAGCTTCCCATTGACTGAGGTCCAAGCCTTCTCCACCCAAGCACCTTCTGGGCAACAGAGAGGCTTTTGTGGTCTGAGTGCTTGCGTTACTCAATGGATCCAAAATTGTCTATGAAGGCACAAGGCGAACTTGTCTTCCTTGAGGACCAGAAAGCCAGTCTGGCCCGATGCTAGTACATGGGCTGGGCAGGAAGAAGCTTCACATTCTTAGCTTTTGACTCCCGGAAGCCCTGCGTGATATCCTGAAACCCAGCCGTCACGAGCGGTGGCACAGCTCTGCACTTCATGGCGCTCTGAATCCATCTATTGTGGCCAATGGTGGAGCCCGCTCTTCTCCGTCCATCTTCCTGACCCTTTGACCCGACACGCGGCCCAGCTGGGTCTTCGCAGTGACCACCTGGGCCGCGTGTCAGTGTGCGTCTGTGAGTGCATTTCAGCATCCTCTGCCTGGAGGGCTCTTGTCCACTCATTGCTCAGACAAAGTCTCCATTACAGAAGGTCATAGGTCACTTTTGACGTCTATGAAAGCCTGTCATTATTGAAAGCCAGCACTGTACTGAACCAAGACGCCATCTTTAGTTTGTGAACAGTACCACATTGTGCATATCAGTACTTGTAAAAAATCTCGAGCAAACCAGGAAGTAAAAATAGGAACCGGTCAAGCCAATAGGTCTCCCTTTTTTGGGTAAACTCACACAAACACCATTTGTGCATGCCTGTGTTTGCACTTGTTGCCACATTAAAGCCAAACCTACAGACTTTATCAATGGTTGGTTCCATTGAGTCTCAAATGGAGCCATACTTAAAATCACAAAATAAACAGTAATCATATATTATACTTATTTTTCTGAGTGGTCATGCACACTGCATTATTTTGCTTGATTTTTGATATCTTTGTGACATACGTGTACTCATAATACTATACCACAAATCTTAAAACAATTAAGTTTGAGTTTGAGCATTCGACAAACAGTTTTTACATTGCACTATGCCTTTCGCCACATAGTGAACCGGAATAATACAACTAAAGCCATTTATTGTACGTTTTATTTTACTTTAATAGCACCTATTTGCTTGTTCTTGTTTCTTTTTAGGGTATTTGTCATTGTGCATTTAACAGATAAAGCACGGACGAGACAGATTAAAATAGATCACCCCGAGTCCAGAAAATTATTGTTTATAAAATATACATTTCTTATGCCTCAAACTGATGTGCTTTAAAAAGATATACAATTTAGTTTAAACACAGAGCTATAAATCACATAGCATATTATTCTTTAGGTAAAAAAAAATAGCCACTGCATATTTTATGCAGATAGCCCGTTGCAAGGTGAAATGGTGAGAAATTGTTTGTTGAAAATTTCTGTTCTGTTAGGTCGAGCTTGGGCAGTGCATGCGGTGCTCTGCGAGTCATGCTATATTCGAGCATGGAGTTGAAGCTCCACCCACTCTCCGCCCATATTTTTCACTGGCTTGTGTTATTGTCCTTTGTAAATGCTAGCTTCTGATTCGTTAATAGGCTTGCTTCTCCCTCTTTAGTACCTCCTTGTCTTCATTTGTAACCTCCCATGAGGACTGCCCCTTTTTCTTCTGTTGTTACACAGTATGTCTTATTTAGTCTGTAAGCACTAGTTTCTTTATTGAGTTTCTCCTACTGCAGGCACGACATGCTTTCCTGCAACATTCAGGGCGCCATGCGCACTTTCACTTTCCAAGCAGCCCGGGACAATGGCGGCCACTTCTTTGAATTGTAATAGGTCTCGCATTTACAAGACTTTTAGCTATTGGCATTGTAAATGACAATGCCTTTTATTTATGTGTTAATTATCAAAACAGATAAATAAAAGGCATTGTCATTTGCAATGCCAATAGTTTAAACTCTCGCAAATGCGAGACCTATTGCATTGAAAATGCTTGTTTTTTCAGCTGCTGGGTGTGTTCTCTCTGTGAACGTCCTGGAGTCAGGAGAAACTCCGGGCCTCATTTATGAGGTTTTGGCATAGGGCGGTTCCGCAAGGAATTTTGCAGCGCTGCCCTGCGTCAAAACAAAAGGGCAGGAATGCGCCGTATCTATGAGATACGGCGCATTCCTGTCTTTTTCCCCTGTGCCGGCGCATAATGGGCTGCCATGTGCCATTGCAGGCTCCCTTGCACCGTGGTGTAAGGGTGCCTGCGTTGCTGGACTGATTGATTTTGTGCAGGAAGGGACACTTTCCTGCACAATATCAATCAATGCAGGCGATTTCCTCTTTCTATGTGTGAAGTAGAATGCAGAACACATAGGAAGAAGAAAAAACAAAGAGAAATGAAAACATTTCTCCTTTTTGCGCCTCCCTAACACCACCCCTGGGGTGGCATTAGATTCTGACGCATTCCCAGGTTTACAATTTCTCGTAAATCTGGGAATGCTTCAGATTCCATGGGTTTTGAATAGGAACACCCACAGCAACACCCATGGAACGCCCCTTTCCCTCAGTGTTCGGCGTGAAAGGGGCACATATTTACAAGGCCATGAAAAGCCACGTTAAGTGGCTTTACCTGGCCTTGTAAATATGCTGCTGCACATTGCACCACCGGAAGTCAAAAAAGTGATGTTCCGGTGGCGCAAAACTGCTGCAAGGGGCCTCATTAATGAGGCCCTCCATGAGCAGCCCCTTAGTGGCCGTGGGCCTCATTTATGAGGTTTTGGCATAGGGGAGCGCTGCAAGGAATATTGCTGCGCTGCCCTACATCAAAACAAAAGGGCAGGAATACGTCGAATCCATGTGATATGGTGCATTTCTGCCATTTTCCCTTCGCCGGCTGCGATGCGCCAATGCAAGCACCCTTGCACCATGGTGCAAGAGTGCCTGCGTTGCGGGACTGATTGATTTTGTGCAGGAAGGGATACCTTCCTGCAAAAAAATCAATCAATTCAGGCGATTTCCTATTTCTATGTGTGGTGCAGAATGCAGCTGACATAGAAAAAGGAAAAAACGAGGAGAAATGAAAACATTTCTCCTCGTTGCTCCTCTCTTACGCCACCCCTGGGGTGGCGTTAGATTCTGACGCATTCCCAGATTTGCGATTTCTCGTAAATATGGGAATGCTTCAGATTCCATGAGTGTTGCGACACTTTCACGCAGTGTCTGCGTGAAAGGGGCCCATATTTACAAGGCCATGAAAAGCCACGTAAAGTGGCTTTACATGGCCTTGTAAATATGCCGGGGCACCTTGCGCCACCGGAATGTCAAAAAAGTGCAAAGGGCCTCATAAAAGACCAAGTATGCTTAAATGGGGATTTACTGGTTGAGACAGCCTGACCGCCAGCAGGGCCGGCGCTAGGCATGGGCAGCGTGGGCAGCTGCCCAGGGCCCCGCGCTGGCTCGCAGCCATGGGGCCTCGCACCTCTAAAGACTCCAGAGATTCGAGGCCCAGGGGGCCCCCTAGAAGTGTACATTTGTTCTTTTCTTTATAAATCTCTCCTGCTGGCCCGTCTCTGTGGGCCTAATGGCTGCATCTGCGTGTTGATGACAGCAGTTAGAAACTTCAATTAAGTGCCTTTGTGTGTGAAGTGCGCCTTCCCCTGTATCAATGAAAAGCAGAATATCCTGCTGGGCACAGAGCAAAAGATAGAATGGTGATGGCGGCGCATCACAATGGAAACTGCTCACCTAGGAGGAGGGGAAAGGGAGCAGAGAGGAGAAGAAAAGGGGTAAGACAGTTGGAATAATGGGGGGCGGCAGATAGGTGTGAGCAGGGCAGTGAGACAAGAGGTGCACAAAGAGGAGCAGAATCAGCATTTAAAAGTGGATGGAGCAGGGTTTAAAGTGTGATGGGTCACTCAAATCTTAGACCTGGTAGTAAATGAAAATGGACATTGAAAAGGGGCCCTATATTTATGTCCTTAACTTTGCCTGCAAAAATATTGATCCAGTGTCTGCACAATGAATGAAAGTTCTAAAAAGCAGGTGATGAGACGCCCGCTCTCCATTTTTGCCCTTACCCTCCGAGTGAAAAAAAAAATCTTAACTCTGCAGCAGTGCCAGCCTTCACTGCCTTTAATGTAACTTCAACGAGACTCGTTATAGTTCTTTCACAGTCTCATCATGTCAAACTTGAGCATTTTCAATATTATATACAAGGAAGCCGTAGATGTTGCTTATTCATCTTAGGCAACTAAGAACCACTGACAAAGCCAATAGTCCTGGCTTGTTGTAGGTGTTATGTTACTTGTTGCATTATTCATCTGGAGGCAATGAATGAAGCAGCAAAATACCAGTGGAGCTACACGCAATGGTATGCACAGATTTATATAGCTTACATGTTTTTAAGCCACGGCCTTAATTACGTCAGCCATGCCCCTTTCAAAGACCCCCCCAGTTTTTTCATCCCACTTAAAGCCCTGCTGTCAGGTCAGTATGTAGGCCGTTTTTTAGGTCTCGCCTAGCGATGCAGCGCCATGCGCTGCTCGCGTAAGCGAGATCTATTGTTGCCGACTTGCTTGCGAAGGGGGACAGGACATGTGCACGCGTATGGCAAGTCCTGGACAGGAGATGTGCACGCGTATGGTGCGAGCAGGAGTTGTAATAACGCCGCAAGCCGTACGCGTGCACATCGACTGTCTGTGCCAAAGCTTAACAGACAGGAGATATGCACGCGTACGTCTTGCGGCGTTATCACAACTCTTGCTCGCACCATACGCGTGCACATGTCCTGTCCAGGCGCGGCGCCCTTTGCTGCATGTATATCAGCCGGCCGGTGGGCACGTACAGCATGCCTCCCGCTCAACCCCACTCACCGGCTCTTGTGGGGACTCTGCGCTGCTCCCCGGCTCGTCTCCTCAATGGCAGGGGGATTCGCCTCTTCACCCGGTCACTGGCGCAGCAACACGCGGGGCTCCGTCTTGCTCACAGGAGCCCCGCCTGAAATCCTGCTCCGGCCGCACCATGCGGCATTCACGAAGGTGGGGTGGGCTCCCGCCGGACTTCCCTCTGCGGGGTGGGTTCCCGCCTCGCTTCTCCTACACGCGGGCTGCAACACGCGGGGCTCCCTCAGCTCACGGGAGCCCCGGACACTTCCGGCCGCGCGCACCATGTCCCTGGCAAGGTTGCCTGACTTCCGGGTCGCGCTGAGAGCGGCCCGGAGAAGGCTTCCAGAACGGCTCGGGCTTGTCTGACCATGTAGGTGGCTGGGCAGTAGTTGTAGGCGCTTTTTGGTGTGCCTCCTCGCACGCTCCATGGGCTTGTTCCACGGTTCAAGGCACGGTGCAGGTTGTATCAACCGTGAAGCCTGCCTCACCGGCCACATTAGATGGAGTCGTGCTTTCCGGAAAGCCAGCGCTACTTTCTTCAGTACAGCAAGATGCCGAACTGGTAGACAAGAGAGCTAATTAAGGAGCAGAGGATTTCAGCCAAAAGGTACAGGCACCTCTTGTTTATTTATTTATTACTTCGGAGCGCGGCGCCCGCTTAAGGGACACCGCGCTCGGTTTTAAATCAGTGATTTGTAGATGAAAGGTGCAGTACTGGAAAAATGCCCGTAATGATGTGAGTGCTTACTGGAGCTGGGCGCGGTTCTGTATTATTGTGAAGGGAGGTCGTTGTTACGCACTCTCCGTGTAGATCTGAAGTGATACAGAGCCACGCTTTGTACAATTAATTAGATGTATGCCATAACCACCTAACATATACACAGATCTTTGATCTGATTACGAAGCATTTACCATTTGAATCGGGGTACCCAGTTTAATAAACTTATCACCCACGGACAGGCGAGAGGTTGGGGCAACTCTGCTGGATTCGAACCGGCGGCTGCACACAGATCTCAGCAGCAAGTGTTTACTTCATTGACCACCAACCTGTGTGATCTTGGGCAAGTCCATCTTTCGCCCGTGCCACCAAGGTTTACTGATTTGCAACAGACAGATAGGCTTCAAAACTTGCTAGCCCCATGTTTAGGGGACAGAAGACGTTGCCTGCTTCCTACAGGAGTGCAGTGAACATGGCAGGCGGGCAGCAGGTGCACGCATTCACTGCGGAGGAAGGACAGACACGTGTCCCTTGCTGCATACTGCCGTCCCTGCTGTCACCAGTGGTGGTGCTCAGTCTGGGTTTGCTTGCGTGCATGAAGCAGCGTGTGATCGTGTGCACGGATCCCTGGTGCGGTGTCTGTCCTGTAAGGGCTGCCTTCACGAGCACAAGGCAGCGTCCGGTGTGCCAGCCGCTAGGCATGGAAATTACAGTGGTGCTCAGTTCCTGTGTGCTTGAGTTCATGAAGCAGCGTGTGATCGGGTGCACGGATGTCCTGGGAGTACTGCCTTACGAGCTCCTGGCTGCGCCCGTTGTGCCAACTGGTGGGCATTGAAATTACAGTGGTGCTCAGCCCGTGTGTGCATGAGTGAAGTGGCCTGTGATCATGTGCACGGATCCCTGGTGCGGTGTCTGTCCTGGGAGGGGTGCCTTCACGAGCATGTGGCAGCGTCCAGTGTGCCAGCCGGTGGGCATGGAAATTACAGTGGTGCTCAGTCCGTGTGTGCTTGAGTGCATGAAGCGGCATGTGATCGTGTGCACGGATGTCCTGGGAGTGTTGCCTTCATGAGCACATGGCAGCGTCCGGTGTGCCAGCCGGTGGGCATGGAACTTTCAGTGGTGCTCAGCCGTGTGCGCGTGAGTGAAGCGACGTGTGATCCTGTGCAAGGGGCCCTGTGAGGACAGTCTTCACATTATCGACCACATGGCAGTGTGTGCCGTGCCAGCCGGCGGGCACGGGAGCTTACAACGTGGCACGGTTGATGCTACACTGAAGACGTGTGTTTAAAGACGCTGTCCAGATAGTCCCCCTGTAGGTGAAGTGACCCCCTTCTCCCACACTGCATGCTCTACCACCCACATCCGTCTAACCCTTCTCCTTTTCTCCTTCAGGACAGGGTATCTAAGCGCGTTGTGCAAGGAACTGATATTAAATGTGTGTCCAGCTGGAAAATGATGCACTGTGCCTAGCTCTGTCTTTTCTCGCTCCAGAATCGCGAGGCGCTCTAATTTGTCTGAAAGGTGACATGCTGGCGCTATGCAATGGACTAATAAATAATAAACCACTATCCAGCCAAAAACAATGCACTATGCACAACTGTGTCTTCTCCAAGAAAATGAGGCTCCCTGAAGTATCTTAAAGGCAAAATGCATGCGCTACACATATCCAAAAGTCAGCCCTGGTGAAATGTAAAATGCGTACATCTTTATTTATGCAAATGATAGAGTGCGCCTGATCTAACTACTCGCTGTCTCCAGAGTCTCTAAGTGGTGTAAATGAGCTATATTAAGCTCCAATAAATAAAAATAAATAAACCTGTCTCTTTACGTTTAAAAATTAGCACGAGCCTGGCGCTGTCTTCCTCCAATCAGGGATTCGAAACGCTATAAAGCGTATGGACGCATGGACGCAACATGTTGGCACTACACAAAATACAAATGAATAAATAAATACACAGATAACGAAAGAAATGTGTCTCTGCCTTGCAAGTAAGATCGCGTTACGTACCTAGATTTTCGTCAATGTTGCAGGCTTCTAAGCGCACTGAAGTGCCTGGAAGGTAGTGTGTTGGTGCTACGCAAAACACCAATAACTGCATTAATGTGTCTTTTGCTGGGTACGAATACAGCATGGCGTGTTTAGCTCCTTCTATCACTCTAGATTCTCAAAATATTCTGATGTGCCTTGAAGGCACCATGTTGACGCGCTGCAAAAAAGCATTTGCAATGCAATAGGTCTTGCATTTATGTGAATTTGAGCTATTGACATTGTAAATGACAATGCCTTTTTTATGTTTTGGGTTTTAAAACATAAATAAAAGGCATGGTCATTTACAATACTAATAGCTTAAACTCTCGCAAATGCGAGACCTATTGCATTGCAAATGCTTGTTTGGCTAGTTGTTGACCTGCTTTGTGGTCAGGTGAGACGGTTTTTACTGTTGATTTCATGATATTAAAGCAAACATTGCGTGCAGAAAATTCATATCAATGCAGTCTTCCATACCTTACAAAAAACTTATACAGCATGTCTTTACGAGTTGAAAACTGCCCTAGTTTGCAAATATAACTTTTCTAGCTAACTAACTCACTAATGGGGGCCCCTTTTATTTTGGAACATGGGCCTATTTTCTGTCCCAGTCTGATGCTGCATGTTAGGCAGGGGCAGGGCCACTGAAATTATGCGATTGTGCGGTGGCAGCGATTTCTGCATAATTATGCATTTGCCACCAATCCATCATCTGCTGCATAATCTACAGATTTTACCAACAAAATTGCTTTCTATCTCAAACGGTTCAAAAGTTACTAAAAATGCAGCGACACGTCTTGCCGCATGTGGGAAGGCCCGTTCAAAAGCTGGAATAGTCAACTTTCTGTTCCCACTGCAAAATTTGGGTGTTAAATTGGTACTAATGGGGTGCAACCAATGCCCAAACGGTGTTACCAAGTTTAATAATGGCAAAATAATGAAGTAATACTATTTCAAAATGTGCCGCATTATGCCGCATAATTTGCCTTTTCTTGCCACATAATTTACTCACCCTGCCACACAATTTAGCCCTCTCCTGCGCATAATTCCAGTGGTCCTGATGTTAGGGTCATCCATGGCAGTGGTTTTGTTTCTGTTTATATTTCACATGCTTTACTTAATCTTGCATTCCCCAAGAGTGCTAGATATTTCCAGGATGTGTGTTTCTGTATTTCATTTCACAGCATATTACTCTTGGATGATGCACCCTTTATACTGAGCCACTCCAGGTGTTTATAACAGGCTACAGTTGAGCACTTTGGAGCTGAGGCTGCAGGCAGTACAAATTTCACACTGTGCCTGTCTGTGGGTCAAAAGGTGTTCAGATTACATGATCATTCAAAATATGGCCTCTCTGCAGAGCACAAAGAGCAATGGTCCTGCATTCCAGTTGTGATTCTATGCAAATGTGTATGAAGGAGCTACTTATTGGTCAAAACAACAAGGTGAAAGTAAAATTATTTATTGTTGTTACTCATTTAGCTTAAACAGCTAACAACCATTGACAAAACCAATACTCCGGGCTGTTTTTAGGTGTTTGTCAGTTGTTGTGTTATATTTCTGGATTCAATCACAGAAAGCACAGAGAGGAACCAAAGTACCAGTCAGATGGAACACTATGGGAATCACAGAAATTTAAATTATGTGTTTAAGCTACGCCCTTAATTACACAGTCCACACCCCATTTAGAGACCCATCCATTTTTTTCAGCCCACTTAAAGCCCTGGGCTCGTGGAAAGGGAGACTGGGAGAAGAGAAGAGATAGATGTAATGTGCAGAATCAATGCAAACAAGGTGGTAGAGAGATGAGGTGAAGGGCATTGCATGCAAAAGACAACGATGTAAGAGGAACAGAATCCACGCAAAAAAAGGTAAGAGGCAGGGAGACTGGTGAACTTTGAAATGCAGAGGTCACTAATAAAACATAAAATAATTTGTGTTGTGCCAGGCAACCTTTAGCCTTCACAGTGGTTTGGGGGATTCACCCTCCCCAAGAATACTTTGAAAAGTGGCAGAAGATAGTATTTGTGGCTCAGTTTCCATAAAAAGTGGTCATGAAGCCACATGTGTGATCTATTCTAACCAGTCTGAATTGCACTCCTGTCTTCCCTTCTTCCTTCTGTAATCCCCACTTTCCCATGTGCTCCATTTTAGCTTTTCAATCAATACACTTTCCTGTCTGCCACATTCTCCCCCAATAATCACCTCTCCTCATTGTGTACTGTTCTCTAGTGCGCAACATTCTGCTCTCTAAGCTCCTTTTTCTTTGGTACACCATTATAACTCCATGTGTACCCTAACTGAATTGTCTCTTATTTTCCTAGAGGACAAAACCAGAGCATGCTCCATTTGCATGTGGGTCATAGTGTAAACATTACTGCTAAATCGGGTGAAAATTCTTTTTGCAACTATTTTTGCCATACCTGGAGTCAAAATTACTCTGACCAAAGAGGATGCTGAAAGTTATCTCCGTCTGGACTTAAAGTATATTTTCTACGTTAGACAGTGGAACCATCCAGGAATTCGACATTTCAACTTACTTCAGAATGCGGATTTGTGTAGGGGATGAATCATATTTAAATTTAAATTGCAATGGTCAGCAGGTCACAAGTTTTCATTGGCTATCAACAAAACATATTTACAGAGCTTAGTACTGGTAAATGTGTGCTATTAAGCACTAAATAAAAAAGTTATTGTTCCATTTACTTTTCCTTGCAATTGATGTATTCCTACCCCTTGAAATGTGTTCATACTCAAGGGTAGACATTGCCATTCTAAAATAGTTAAATCAAATGAATATATGTCAGATTTACACCAAGGGCTCTCACTGTTTTGCGCAAATTATACGTTTATGTTGAAACTCGGAAATAGGAAATACTGCAGCACAGGAGATACACGGGAGAATAGGGCCAACACACCACACTGATCCACTGTCCTAGCTTTTAAAATAAACTCAATGTAAAATCATGGTTACTACTTAGAGAATACATCTTTATTTTCATGTGCAATAAGACTGTTATTGGACACTCAAAAAGCTAACATGCTGTGACAGTCTTTTCAGGAATGTGACACCGCATGATCATAGGTAATTCCCGTCTCAAAGATTTTTCAAACAGTGTGATCGTAGGCTAAGAATGCTGATACAATGTGTGACCACCTGCACAGCATGCCAAGGCTTTAATGTGGGAACAAAACCTGGCCAGTGGAGAGCAAAACGGACAGAAGAAACCACGAGCAGTGGGCAGTCCAACTTACCAACTGGTACGGAGCCAGGTTTCTACATTCCAGCTCTTCTTTTCTGGTTAACTTAGTCCTAGAGTCTGTGTCTCTGCACATGAGCTTGCTGACAGCCCTATCAGAAGACAGGATAGCAGGGCACAAGTCCTATAAAAAGAAGTGGGGGACTGACAATATGCAAATGACCTCATGACGTCATGTGCTGAACGTGTTCCGGTGTCTAAAAATTACACCGGGACACGTTCAGCATATTTCTGTGGGGCCCAGCTTCTTGGTAGGGGGATGGCGTCCACCCTGTGAAAAGAGTGGGGGGACGCCGTGGACCTGCGTGTACCCCAGACTCGAGCCCTGCAGGATAGGATCAGGGGCTGACACTTCTACAGCCCCATTCTATCATGGCTTCTGACTGGGCTTTGAGAGACACGGCTACAAATGCATCACCACCCAAGCATACTCCTATATTTCACAGGGGTGCATTTCAGGGAGCATACACTGTTTCTCTTTGGATTGTGAATGTGTGAAGGATGCAGAAGGAGCGTAGCACTGGTGAAAGTAAACATGCAAACTGGCTGTTAGTTTGGGTGTTTATACTTTTTGCCTTTCAAAGCTGTTCAAGTAGCTTCTTTTTGTGCCCGTCGATACTTTGCAGCGATGCTCTAGCGCCCTCAGGCACCAGCCGTAACTGGTAAAAGGATTGGGGAGAGTGGGACAGTGGAAGGGTAGAGGTGGATGTAAAGGAGGAGAACAAACAAAACAAGATAAGAGACTGGGGAGAAAACTGGCGAAGATCAGCACATGGAGAGGAGAGGTAAATGTCATAGGGTCAGATTCAGTAAGAGGAGGGTAGAGGTGAGAGAAAGATGAAACATGATGAGTGGAACATGGAGGGAAGAGGTGGATCTAAAGAGTGCAGAACCAGCGAAAAAAGTTGAGCCTGGAGGGAAAGGTAAAAGGTGCGAGATAGTTCATGAATGGGCGCAGCAGATATAAAAGAAGCAGAATCATGAGGAGAACTTAAGTGGCGGGTAGAGGGAAGGGTGAGAGGTGGATGTAAGAGGGCAGAATCACCAATAGCAGGTAAGATGCTGTGTAGGGACGCAGGGGAGAAGTAGCTGTTACAGGGGCAGAACCAGTGAGAAAAGAGAGGTTGGGGAGAGATGAGACATTAAGGGGCCCATTAGGATGGCGGGCGGACTTTAGTCCGCCCACCATCCTCGCGGTGCTGGGACCGGCTGCCAGACGTGCGGCCGTCCCACACCGCAAATTAGGATGCGACCGCCACCCTGGTGGTCGCATTCCGCATTTCCAACATTGCGGCGGGTGCTGCTGTAAGCAGCACTCACCGCAATGGTGAAAAGGCATGTGGTGCATTGCCACGCACAATGTGGCAGGCACTGCACGGTGCCTGCCACCCAGTGCATGGCAATGTAGGGGGGTACCATAGGTACCCCCCAAGTGCAGCCCCCCACCCTCCCACCCCCCCGGGGGCCTGCAACGGGCCCCCAAAGTGAATCCCCGCCAGCCTTTCCATGGCGGCATCGCCGCCATGGAAAGGCCTTGTTTAACACCCATCCTAATATGGATGGCGGTGCCTGCTAGGCACCGCCACCATATTGAGGCCCAATTCCGCCCAGCCGGCAATCGCGACCGGCGGAAAAGCGGCGGACGCACTTTGTGTCCGCCGCGTTACCCCCCGCCATAATATGGCGGGGGGTAAATCATGTTGTGATGGCGGGCGGATCGCCATCATAATCACCCCCTAAGTGAGGAGAGAGGGGGGTGAAAGAGGAGCAGAATCAGTGAGAAAAATAAGAGTTGGGAAGGATGAAGTGACGTGTAGAGCATGGAAGGGGGAGATGGATGTAAGAGATTCAGAAACAGCGTGACAAGGTAAGAGGCTGGAGGTGAAAGAAGGGAGGTGGATTTAAAGGGGAGAGGCGGATTTAAAGAGGACAAATGAGCAAAAAAGGTTCAAGGCTGGAGTGAGAGATGAGAGGTGAAGGGTAGTACATAGATGTGAGCTGGTCAGAGAGGCAGAACCAGCAGAGAACGTAAGTGAAGGGGGAGAGAGAGGGACTAGTGAGAGGTGCATGTAAGAGTCAGGCAGAGAGAGGAAGTGAAGTGTAAAGCATTGAGGAGAGAGAATACTTTATTGTTTAAAGTTTACATAAAACTATATATAATAATTATGTTACACAAAAGACACCACTAAATACTGATTAAAAAGCACCATTAAAAATCGACGCATTTAAAAAAAAAATAAACACTAAGTTAAGTTTTTTTCTCCCAGAGCTTAACCTTCTGCTCACGAACTTCACAAGGTTACCCACCACTTTTACAGAACCACCTTTAAAGCACAACAATACACCCTCTGGTATTGTTCTTATGCCCTCAGCATTAAACATTGGCTTTAAATATTTTTTGGGCATGTCTAGTAGGGCTGGGCATAGGCACATTCTATGTTGATTTAACTCTTCGGCTAACTTGCATTTCCTACATGACCTGTCCGTGCAACCTTTTAGTTTCCATGAACCATCAAAAGTCTTAAAAGTGAATCTCAGAAACATGGCCTTGTTCTGAGGCCACAAATTAAAATCAAGCTAAGGTTGCCTTAAGCTAGAAAATGTGTCTAAAATATATCTGATATGCTTATATCTGGAAGCTGCATCAATGTCCCTATTCAAGGTTTGGCTTTTCTATCCCCTTTTTACCACTAATTTGTGTACTGATCTAGGCATGGATGCCAGTGTCGCTATCGAGGGGAGCTTATATTCTTCCAGTAGCTCTTCCGTGGATATAAGAGACAGAACCAGTAGGAAACATGACAATGCTGGGGCATAGGAGAGATGGATGTAAGAGGGACAGAATACAGAAGGTAAGGTTAGAGTCTGAGGGAAAGAGGAGAAAAAGAGTTGAGCATTGAGGGGGAGGTGGATTAAAGAGGGTCAGAATCAATAAGGAAAGATAAGATGCTCCGTCAGGATGGGAGGGGAGAGATAGATGTAAATGAAAGAAGTTATGAGGCTGGGGGAGAGATGAGCGTTGAAGGGGAGTGAATGGATAAGATGTGTAGATATAACCAAGACAGAACCAGCAAGGGAACATGAGTGGGCAGAGGAGTAATGGTGAGAGGAGGATAGAAGAAAGCAGAACCACCCAAATATGGTAAGAGGTTGGGCGGAGAGATACCGGAGGGGAGAGGTGGAAGTTAGATAGGCAGAACCAGCAAGAGAACGTTGAAGCAATAAGTAAGTAGAGTCTGAAGGGAAGGTAAAAATGGTCTAAAAATCTTCAGCTGGCTCAAAACTTACCCTCTTTGGGCATACGTTGTTGCACCTTTCTCAAAAATCCTAGAAAAAAGAAGTCAACTCCAAAAATGTTTTCATAAAAAGTAATTTACTAATTGACATTGTGCAGGTTACCTTCTGACAACTTTAGGAGATTGAAGTAGCATTTGGTGCTGAGTCAGATGATTTGTGGCTGACTCCTGATCATGGAGTTAGAGCAGCCTTAATACTACTAAACCTTAGTGCCATATTTGGCACTGGTTCCCAGACAGTGCTTATAAATCAACTAGTACAACCTGGAATTTAAGGTATTCTCCTGGTGTGGCTTACCTCTATCCTATCTGGGAAATCTGAAACAATCCACTCGCCACCTTTTTCTGTTACGTACTAAACCTCTGGCTTGTGGATTTTATTGGGTCTCTGCTATTTAATCTTTATCATCCTTACTCATACAGCCCTTTGGTTTCTTGCTGATATCTTGCGCATATTGATACCCAAACATGATTTCCCTCAGTGACAATCATGTCTCTGCCGAAGAATATGTTTCTACCTGCATGATAGCAGTTGATTTCTGAATGAAGACAAATTCATTAAAACCTTATAGTGACAAATCGAGGATTCTCATTTTTAAAGGATCTCATGCCATATGGTGTTCTCTTTGGTGGCTGGTGGAAGTAAGTCAATCGCCCACATTGGCAGAGTCAGCAAAAAATCTTGGATTCATTTTCCAGCGTCTTCTCTTGTTTTCTGAATATAATAACCATTTTTCATCCACTTGCCTTTACTACATCCATAAGCAACACAAAATCATCCCTTTTCTGCCCTCTCACTACTGTGAGGCTGTTGTACAGTCAATTATCTTCTCACTAGATTGAGCAAATGCCCTTTTTCTTGGGCTTTCTGCCTTCTTGCGTTCAGTACCCTTCAAATCATTCAGAACCGTGCTAAGCTCCTCATCTGAGATGGTTGCATCGCTATGCCATTTCTTCTCACCTTTCTGCTGGGATTTTGGTCCGAAACCCTCTATCTGCAAGGCACTATCCATTTGTCGTTGTACACTGCTTTAAAAAGGATCTGTCTTTCTACAGCACTCCTTACGTTCAGTCCATAACCCCATACTCTGTGCCAACCAAACTCCAGTGCCATCCTAAAATTTAGATGGCCCTGATTGGAGGCAGATCCTTCTCCTTCCTAGTTGTACAGGACTGGAACTATCTCCCTCTTGAGCTATGGTGTAACTCCAGTCGTATGGAAAAACACTCAAAACTGTCTTTTCTCCACATTAATAAAGTCTGCACCTCTCCTTTGGATATCTCTTAGTGCCAGAATCAGAATGACCGGTTAGCATATCATTTTCATTCATCCGATTCAATAGAACAATACCCAAGTTTAATTCATTTAAACTACATTTAAACTTCATTCAATCTACTTAATAGCGATTTAATATCTATGTACGTATTTTATTAGGATTATTAATGCTATTTTAGCCATGTTACTGATATCCAAACTATGTAAGTAGCTTCTTGCAAAGGGGCTTCATCAATGCCATATAAATAATGGCCAATTGATATTACTTCCTATGATGTCACTTCCTGTGAGGTTAAATCTTATGCAAATTATAGGGGCCTCGCATGTTCCTATTCTGCCCGGGGCCCCACACATCCTAGGACCGGCCCTGACCGCCAGATAGCTGCACTTGAAGTAGCGCAAGATTGCAGCTTTTGGTATTGATCTTTCAAAACTCCTAGAGTGGCCATCTTAGGGTCAGTCAATACTGAACATAATAAGACTAAAAATGAAATAAAGCATGCCGCAGTGCAAAAAAAAAATTATTCTTTTCTGGCTACAATGCATACATAAAATTAAGAAATTACTATGAATTGATTTAGTATACCTTTGAAAAATAAAATGGGGGCAAGAGAGTCACACACCTGTTTGGACCCATTGAATGTATTGTTTAAGAATTAGTAACAAAAATTCTGAAGACCAGATAAAGGTGTCTGCAGCCAGACCTAAAAGTTCTTTCCCTTGATGCAATCTTGTAGACAAGGGAGGAGTCAGAAAAATAAAATATCTCCCACTATGACCCATATTGTAGTGAGTGAGTGATGGATGAGTTCCTACAACTATCTTAAATGGTCTGCTGGAATTGTCCCCCACGCAAGTTATCTTCTTTTGAATTTCCTGTCTCCCTTTCCCCCTCTTTTCGATTTTTCATAATTTCTTTCTACTTTCCATTCTTCTTTCACTCATTTCAGCCTTCTTTCCATCTTGCTTTGTTTCTATCATTGTTTAAGTCTCTGCATTCTTCTTCCCTACCTTCTTTCAAACACTCATTTGATTTCCATTCAATTGTATTTCCTTTGCAATGTTTGCCACTTCTCTGTCTCTAAACATGTTTGGTTGCTTGGTCCACCGCAGGCCCCCACTCCAGTGTTGTCATGGTATTTTCTGTCAGGCTCCTCGGTTCTGAATCCTCGGGGTCGTGCTGATGCTCAAAGGGGGCCCACATCTGAACCGCCCCAAGTCTGGAATATATATGTACACAGACTATTGGGGCAATTGAGCGGGGGGAAGGAAAGGATAGGAACTGCTGGGAGGGAGATCTGCGGAAGATACAATAAAACAACGTGAAATCTTTATGGTCTATTCTCCCTTATAACTGTAACATATATCCACACATATCGCCCCTCTATACATCAACCCCTACCTGAAACAAATAAAGGTGAAAAGGAGATATCAGAAGAGAGGAGAGGGCGGTGGCACCGTCAGAACAACACTCTATCGAGAAATACAAAACAAGAAAGAACATATGAGGGAAGACTTCTTGTTTCCCCTAACCCTCACTGAACACTCAATATGTCATTCGGAAACACCTACCAAGGTTATGTGTTATATACACCGTGCTGTGCCAGGCTGTGCCTTAGGTACCCTCTCTAAGCGACCTCTCTCCTGCAATCAAAATAGAAGAAAAACAACCAAAAAGTGTGTAAGAGAGTTTCCTTAATACCCTGGAATAAGGTAATTCTATTCCTGAACCCTAAGTGGGAGTTGCCAGGAAATTGTTACACTTCACAATGTCCCCAGCAACTTCTAAACTAATAGCACAAGTCTCGTTATGGGATTATGTCTCATTCAACATAGCCCGGTATTGGCCCGTTGATAGTTTTCGTAATTTCCCCCAAAGTACACACAGAAGCAAGGTTTCTCGCAAGGTATTCCAGAGGTATTACCAAAACGTAACCAGAATCTTTCGCGGGTGCTTTACATCTCCCTGCATGAAACCGGAAAATGTCCTACGGTTTCTCCAACAGGGAGAGAGCAATCCCAAGCGCCCTAACGGGCACCTAAGCTCCTCTGCAAAAGACCGTAGACAATACGCGTCTCTTCCAACAGAGGAGTCTCGAGGAAACGGTAACCCCGTCACCGTTTCTGAACAGGAATGGCGGTACGGAAGGGTTGTGCTGAACGCACTCTTACCGCCCAACACTAGTAGGTTGTCGGAGAAGTCCAACCTCAGCAAATCTGGTCGAATAATCGGCGGTGCTCTCAAGCTTCCGTCGCTCTTATCTCCGTCTCCGGCGTCGCGTCCGGGTCACGTGCTGCGTGACTCGCTTTGCACGCCGGTATGTGTAGTTCTGGCATGGTCTATTGTAAGCTGGGTTCGCGCAAGGAGGGCAGATAGTGTATAACCGGCATACCGATCCTGACATTTTCTTCCATGCAGTGCTATTTATTATCCTCTTCTTTGAGCTGTGAGTCACAGATTCAAGTTTAGAAGGGCCATCAAGAATAATTTAATCTGTCCAGTGACACCCTACTAAAGAAGGTAAAGCGAATGCTTCACTACACCCTTGCTTGTAGGTACTCGGTGCATCACGGTCAATCAGTGATGTCATCTTGTGCTTTGAGACAGTTCTAACTTTCTCCCTACGTGGGAGCTCTTGTGCTCTGGCACTTTCTTCAATATCTGTACTTTGATGTCTAGTATGCACCTTCCATTAACAACTGTGTACAATTATGTGGGAGTCATCCTCAAACAAGAGGTTGTAAGTGGGCGCTTCAAGTTGCAGTTAGCCTTTTGAGTTTGTGAACAATCTCAATTTTAAGAATATTTTAGCATTTCCAAATGACTCCCAGACCCTTTCCCAAGCAGAAATTAATCAAAAACCTGGCCCTGTAAGGGGTAAATATCTTGACAGTGTGGGAAGGGGAACAGAACGCTTACAAATTTGATGGGATGCATAAATACACTAACATTTCAATATCACAATTCATTATTGACCAACTGCTACAATTTTCTCTAAAATAACACAACACTAATAAAACAATAAAATTTTCCCCAAGTGAAATTAGAACTCTTCTATTTTGCTAACATTGTTTAGACATATCTAAATAAGATTCAAATACTTAACTGTGTACTTTCTAATATAATTTATATAAATGATATTATATTTCCCTGAACTTCCACTCTTTATCCATTTTATCTAATGTATAAAAGTCCATAGAAAGAAGGCATTACTTTAACTCATCTATTGCTCTGGTTTTGTCATAGGGTTTCTGCACATACAGAGCTATGCACAGGATAATAGGACCTCGGAATATAGTGGTGAGCCAACCATAAACCTTAGCACCCAAAACCCCAACCCAACTAGCCTTAGCGTCCCATTGGCACCAATGTACCAATGCTTAGACAACCCAGAACACGGTATCTCTCTCTCAGGCCACGCAGAGGCAAGAACACTCTTTCGTCACTTTCGTACCTGTCCACAATATGCGTATGAAGAGACACTGTATAGGTTAAAATGTTTATTTCAACTTACGTGCTCTAAGATACAGTACACGTGTCAGTACTAATAGCATAATACATAAGAACAATATAATCAGCATAGTTACTACTCCATAGAATACAAACGGGGAAAGCATCTCATAAAGCAGTGGAGATATGTCTAACTAACATTACCACCCTCCCCGTGCTGGAAGCCAGTTTATTAGGATAATAGAAGACCTTTGGGCTTTGACTAGCGAACCCCCATACCTCAGTCTCTTGATGCAAAACTACATCAGCAAACAATCACAGCTCTTCTCTCTGGAAAGGTCGTCTCCAAGTGCTATCTTAGAACAAGCGATCGCATTATTAAAAGCACACTATTTTCTCAATGGCAGCTGTACAAGTGTTATGTCTAGGTGCGAGGGACGGGCCAAATCAGTAGGAACCAGGGAGTTGTTATTCGACCTTGTAACTGTTGTTCAGACTGAGCCCAAAAGGGAACAGGAGAAAAGGTGAGTAACAGAATATGCAGACTGTTGTAGAATTACTTGGCAATAACAGAGGGCGAAAGAACAACATCCAATAATAACGTGCGCAAGAGTCATCATGGCAGCCAGGCGTGGTAACGTAGCCAGACCTGCCAGGAGGCCATGAGCCACAAGACACCCTCCCCTGGTCAGTCCAGCGGCCACGGCGAAAACGAAGACAGAGTTCCAAATACCTGAGCAGAATAGAGGCGGTCTACTAACAACTAACGGCAAGTCAATCAATCCAAAAATGTGAAAGAGCAGAAAAATGCTATACCGTCCAGAAGGACATCATTGGAATCGTCAAAAACGTAGACGCCATCCAGTCCAATAGGTCAAAGCTGCAGGAATGGTCTTCAGAGTATGGAGCATCCAAAAGCAATGCGGGACAGCTTGCGTGATATTCAATATAACTTTGTTGTAGGAGATTCTGAGCAGCCGCCCAGATATCCCATTGTGCCAAAATCCCCAGTGCAGCCGCACGCATCATAAAGCCAGCAGCGGAACAGTCCCGTTCATGGGCCTCTAAGGGACCCACCAACCGAACAAAATCCGGGACCGACAATGACGAATTGGAGAGGCAATAATCCATGGTCCATGTAAACGGACAGCGGATGCAAGACATCACAGGTTGCACGCAAGTGAAATACGCAAAGCGAAAGGAAAGGGTGTAGGACACACTGATAGTTGCCAAGGGCAGAACATCGAAGCCAACCAGGAGTCGCTCACGGAGCAGCTGGAGGCGTTCGGGATCGAGAAGGGCCCAGTGGAGTGCAGCCATTGCGCAAAAAACAGACCAACAGCAAGACACCGGCCGCCAAAGCGAGGATTAATGGGAATCCACCAAAGACGCTAGAAAAAATAGAATGAATGAATGCCGGTATCACACCGAAAATAGTTTGAATGGTGGACACGAGGCCAGACCCCACAACCTTAAAAAGTGCACCAGACCCTCAGTGTTTGATGCGTTAAAAATACGATGAATTAACTCCCCAAAATGCTGGGGGAGGTCAGTGTTCAAAAGGGCCTGTATTTCACTGTGGGTGCTCGCCACCTGGAGAATGAATGTCTCCCGGGCGGATGTGAGCATAACCTCCTCATTCAATAATAGGGCCTTTATTCTGCTCAACTTATTGAAATCTGCCTCCATGGTAGGAATGGAAGGCCAAATAGAGCTATCAACGATGTCGTGAGGGGGAGGAAAAAGCACATTCTTGCAGCAGACAACTCTGTGCGAGACTGTAACAATATACGGAATGCCGGCCTGCAGGCCACAACAATTTTCGTTATTTAAAAGCAAATAGCTACCGTTGGTAAGCAAAGTAAAAGTAGGAGAAATAGCAGGAGCAGGAATACCCTTCAGGACACATGCAAGATTTGGAACTGAAACGCTACAAGCCCCGTGCAATTTAATATGTTTACAAATAAGCGAATGACCCACAGTTGAATCACAAGACTCCCCCTTGAGAAATACTTCCTTGCCATCTCTAAGGCATTTATACATGAAAGGCAAGGACCAAAGTTCATGCAGGAAAGCACCACCCAAAGGCTGGAAACAGCCCACGGGATAATGCTTCATGCACGAACTGAACTCAAATAGGGAAAAAGGTAAAGCTATAACCCCATGAACTAGCCACACCGCAGAATCTAGTTCTGCCACAGAGAACGGTAAAGGATCCACTTTTTCAATATGTAACAAAGTGTAAGATGCATCTTTCATGGACATGAACTGCTGTTTGTCAGTCAAATTAAAAGGCAGAAAGAGGGCAGTGGTGTTTAACAAATTCCAAGGAACTTTACCCAACTTAAGAGTTTGCAAAGTCCATGCAAACTGCATCACTGAGCGCAACTGATTCTGACCATGATACAACATAGAGACATCATCTTGTACAATATCAACAACAGAGTATACAATATTGTCTAATGTGTAAATGCGGGAAGACAGGGTATTTATACTATTGTCAACAACAGCAAGCACCTTTTCCAAATTGGCTTGGTCTATTTCCCTAAGACGGGAAGCAGCTTCCATTTGTGACAGTTTCCAGAGCTCATTATATGCCTCATAAATGAATCTCTTCGGTCGGGGACCACGAGGTCCCAAGATAAAGTCAGATAAGTCAATAGTGCCTGATAGGAGGGATAAATGGTTCTTAACAGAGTCTAAGGACGAATGTTGTAACCATTGTTTACATAATTTACCAACCGAATACGTGGTCACAGTACGAGTTTCAGTAAATCTTGGATCAGGCTTGTCCTGTATGTAGCCAGGAACTGTGCCATGAAAACGCAGTTGGCATGCATTAGATGATATGGGCCATGCCAACCAGGGTGACTGTATCAATGCAGAAACGTTAAAGGAATTATTCTGAAACTGAGCCTGTAACGCCATAAGGGACATATTAAAATGCAAACTATCATTTGGCAGACTCGACAAGGATGGGATGGTTGGCGCATTTAGTTGTTTAACGGTAGCCAACCCCCAACACGTGGTCTGATAAATGGAAGCATTTAGAAATAGAATTTGGGCTGGGATAAGGCAAGCACGGTGCAAGGCCTCAGTGCCTTGCACCTGCCATGGCTTCGAACCCCAAATTGATTTTAAATCCACTGTGTCTTTCCAATATTCATAACCACCCACCGCCAAGGCGCTCAAAAGGAACCCGAATATAACAATTTAGTGTGGGTCAACATTATTTTCTGAGTCAATGGAGTTTTTAATCTAAAATAATATGACCCAGGGTTCGATCGATTAAAATCAGTAAAATAGGTGAATTTATTTCGAAGAGTTTGGGAACTACCTGGTACGGGGTTTGGGCAGTGTTCCCATTGGGTGTAAGTAGCAGGGCTACGTAGTGCACTTGGCTTGTGGAGAAAATGATTTCCCCAATGTTGGTAACAATACAAATCGGCATAATTCGCAGAATTCATATACAAGTCTTCAGCATTAAAAGAGGCATAATATTTTAAATCAGCAAACAATGCTTCAACTGCATGCACATCCCAATCATCAGAATGAATATTACTTTTTACTACATCACCCATCGAGACTCGAAGGACATTTGGTACATTAATAATTTCTGTCGGGCCATGTATTTGAAAGTTTACCGCATCCCATACTATGCCATCAGCAACTGGAAACGCTGAAATGTTCACAAATGTGTGGTCACGCTTCATGATGTGTGAAGAGGAATGTGGAGCCAAAGTTCCAGCAACACTGTTTACAGCAGAGCGTTCAGGTAAATAGTGACCATTGATGAGTAGAAAAAACACTGTGACAAAGCCAATGGACATGAACAAAAAAACCAAGAAAAGTACCATCCAAATGTATGTCCAAGGTGGAATCAAAAAATTGTCTCTAAACCACGATACAAAAAGACTAAATTTGGACGGGACTTCTGATGAATTGGATTCCGAGTCAAAAGAATAACGTGTCGGGCTCAGTGGCGTTGTTGGTTGGTGTGCCACCGACTCTGTGGCGGGATAAGTATATTCGTCCTCGTCTATGCAGGGTGATGCAGGGGGTTCAAATATATTGTCAGGCAAATCAACCATCTCCATGGTAACGTCATTGATTGTTCGTCCAGGCGTACCTCGAACGCTTGTCCGATAAATGGCAGGACAAGAGACCGCTGGTGTGACACTATTTAAGATCGGCCAGATGTTGTAGCTTGACATTTTCCACTGATATGTATCTGTTTTCCTTGCGACCGGGAAGCGGTGGTAGGATGACTGTACGTGTTCCCTTCAAGCCCAGTACTGGAACCGGTGCACGAAAAGAGGGGCCGAATTCTTTTTTGTTCTCCACCTTCTCTCGTACCAGGTCGCCAATCTTCGGAAGCCAGCCGGCAACCGGAATCTGCAAAGCAGGGTCTGTGGCTGAAGGCGAATGTGCAATTGCTAGTTTGTCTCGGGCTTCTTGTAAGTCCTGTAACATAGTAGAATGATTATCTACATCAAACTTGGCGGATTGCGCCGCCATGTCTAGACCATCAAGGTCAGGCACAAACATTCGTATGCCAAAGAGCATTTCGTAAGGGGTCCGCCCACCCAGAGGCCTTCTAGGGAGATTATTAAGTGCACGTTGAACAGTATACAAGTGGGCCAGCCAGTTCCTGCCAGTACCTATAACTCTAGCTGTCAAGGATTGCTTTAAGTCACGGATCATTCGTTCAACGATAGAGTTGCCCTCAGGCCTATACGGAGACGAAAATTTCACCCGCACCCCTAAGGAGCCCATTGCGTCCTTGTAAGCCTTAGAGGCAAACGCCGGACCTTGGTCAGAATGGAAGGTGCCGCATGCAAAAATTCCCACAAAGACTCGCAAATCCCTAATGACATTTCGTGCGTCAGCACTCCGTTGTGGCCAGACCCAGATGAACCGTGTGCACGAGTCCACTGCCACTAAGATATATTTATAGGCAGTGTCTGAAGAAAATGGACCGCAGTGATCCAAGTAAACACACCCAAAGGGTCTGTTCGAAATTGCAAGCGAGGTCTGCGGTGGTCTTGTAACGGTTGAAGGCTTGATCTGTTGACAAACGTCACAGGAAAGCACATAAGTACGTGTATCTTTGTATAAACCACGCCACCAGTAACGCTGCTGCAAAATGGAAATTGTCGCTGACACACCAGCATGCGCCGAAGCCATACCTTCGTGTGCTGCTGCCATCAAGGAAAGTCTGCGGTCCGCGTTGGGGATCAGCCGAACCCCAACGTTAGGTATTGTTACATAAGGAGCCTGATCGGGACCTATCTGGTAAGAATATTTAGAAGGGAAACCTCTAGGGTAATTCACTCCTTCTCTTGTTGCAGCAATAGCTGCCAAGATATCAGTGTCTATTTTAGACATGGATCTAGTAACTGCTGCTACTGAACACGTGTGTACTGCTGATCTGGCAGCTTCATCTGCTAGACTGTTACCAACAGCGTGTGCGCCCACTCGCTGATGGCCTAGGGTGTGAACCACCTGTGTGAGTGGCAGACGTCTTTGTAAATCTGCCACCCTAACCCAAAGCATTTTATGCTTGATTGTGTTGCCTTTAGCGTCTCTATAGTCGTTTTGCGACCAAAAGAACAGATTGTCATTGTATGATTGAACACAGTAATAAGAATCGCATACGATTAAAGTGGTCACATCAGGATTTACGAACTCAAGTGCAAGCACCAAAGCACGCAACTCGGCCAATTGTGCGGTACTATCCCCGAGTGCCTGCGTATGCACCACAGTGGATTTGAACTTTCCATTCACAAGCGTACCTGCAACAATAGCACATGCGGCTGAATAAGCATGCTTGGACCCAGTGGCCGGTTGTGCCGAGCCATCGGTGTAGATCACACAGTCGTAATCCTCAAGCGGCAATAAGGACAAAGGAGGAGGATGAATAAATTCATACTGTAAAAACTCCTGAGTCTGAAGAGAAGAGTCGAAAATGAAAGTGACATCCGGAGACGTCAAAGATGTCGCCCATTGAATCCAACGGGGTGCAAAGCTTTAGAGTTCGGAACACTTGCTTTAGTCACTGCCTCTAGGGCAGGATAGGGTGTCACCACCAGAATGCGTTTTCCCTGTGCCAGTGCGCGCTCCTTCAGGATCGCCATTTGCACTGCTGTTAGCACTTTCTCCACAGATGAGAACCGCATTTCTGCAGAGGTGTATAGATGTGACTTGTATGCGATAGGTACTGTGTCACCTTCATTAAAGGTTAAATACGTGAAACCCACTGCACCTGGAATGATTCTAATCACCAAGTTTGTGTGGTTATCACGCGTCAAAAGGTATTTAGACTCAAGAAGGTCTGTCTGCAATGATTGCAGAATGGAGGTATGCTCCGGAAGCCAGCAAGACTTCGAAAAAGTAGGCTGTATCAAGGCATACAGTGGCTTGATACGCTGGGCATATTCGGGAATGTATGTACGTCCGAAATTCAGAAAACCCAGCAAAGACTGAAGCTTCTTCAGATTTGTAGGAGGGCACAGAAGTGCACATTTCTCCAGAAAATGGGGGCTAAACCCTTACCTTCATTGTTGAGCTCATAGCCCAAGAACAAAACGGTAAATTCAGCAATATGGGATTTGGCAAAATTAATTTTGTATCCCTGAACCGCAAATTCAAGAATAATGCGGTCCACTCGCGTCAGGTGCGGAAACAATTCATCGTCTGTCAGATAAATGTCATCCACATACGAACAGGCGTCTGGATCTATGCCGTCTAATAAAGAGACAACACGAGCGGCAAACACTCCTGGACTATTTTTGTACCCCATAGGAAGACGCCTGAATTTGAACATTTTACCACCGGAAGTAAAGGCACACCATTGGCCACTCTCCGGGGCTAAGTTGTGCGTGTAGAATCCATTTGAAAGGTCAAGGGTCGTTTTGTATTTTTTACGAACAAGACTGTCTACAAGCGCAGAACTATGGGTATTTTGCACCGCAAAGGTCCGACAATGAGAGTTCAAATGCCGGTAATCCAATACTAAACGGTACGATCCATCGGGTTTAGAAACCGCGAAAAGGGGATTGTTCATAGGTGATACGCAGGGTTCAATTACTCCCTGATATTCCAACTGTGTCAGAATTTCGGAAACGGGGCCTTTGGCTTCACGTTTTATGGGATATTGGGGTTGTGGCTGCGGCAACGATCGCAAAGGTATTTCATGGGGGAGATTCTTCATCCCAACCCACGTGATTGCGGAATAACGCTGGAGCCAGGGACACAGCCCACTCTGCTGCAAGAGCCTCTGCTTTGTCCTTTGGGACATGTCGAGAAAAGCTCGGAAGGATTACCTCCTCCCCTTTACGCGCAGTAATTACGAATGGGGGTGGCCAATCCGCCTCTGCCAATAAAATATCATATGAAGAGGTCAGATTTTCCCAAAAAATACCTTTAATTACTCGCTGTATATCACCTTCAATTTGGAGGACTATATTAAATAGTCTGTCAGGGGGTGCCACTCTGGTGTCTGCTGTTTCAACAGTAATGAATGTTTCAGTTGCTGTCGCCTCCATATGAGGACGTAGCGCCTCCCGCACTATGGTTACTTCCGCGGCGCTGTCTAGGAGGGTTACTGCCCACGTCCAATTCAGGAGTCTCGTCCTCACCGTCTGTGGCATATTTCGCTGTTACAGCGGCAACTTTTTTCTTCTGAAATTGGGGTCGAAAACGTTGAGCGTCTTCTTCTTTTCCTCTGACCTGTTGTCGAGGCTGGTCTCGTCCCTGTGGGGCCTCACGGGCCCTTCCTCTATCCTGGCGGTCTCCTCCACCGGCTTGTGACGAAGTCTGTGCCTGTAAAGAACGAGGAGAACGCGTATCAGGGATCTGAAACCTGTCCGGAGACTTAATTCTCGCTCTATCGCGTAAATCATAAGTACGTTCAGAAGAAACTGAAACCGGGGATGCGCCTCGCGATCCCGGCTTTGTCTGTTGCTTACCCTGTTTTTTCAGCCTCCAGCTCTTTTTAGTGAAGACTGGTTTCTCATCCTTCTCAGATTGAGATTTGGTTTGTTGCTGTTGTGGTTGCGATTGTGTTTGCTGTTTTGCAAAAGGCTTGTTACCCAGGCTGTTTCTACCAATAGTTTTGTAAGCCTGGGTAATAATTTTCGGTAATTCGCGAGGCTTGTCCAATTCTGGGACCAAAGCCAAAGCGTTCGCTACTTGAAAGTTCACTGCATCGCCCTTGACATTTGCAAGGATCAGTTCAGCTACTACTTCAAACACTCCCACTAGTCTCATCCCTAATTCCACAGCCGCTTCAGGGCCGTGTTCATCCTGTACTTTTTTAATTACAGAGGGGAGAACCGTCATGGAAGGCGTACCAAAACATTTAGAATATACTGCTGCGAATACCCTACCCCAGTTGTCACATGCTGTCAACTCGGGAATTAAGTCTTTTGGCAAACTAATCGTCAAAATACGATGTTTATCCACTGGAGATGTATGTGGAAAAACTGCCTCCAACTGATCAAATTTTTCTGCAAGCCAATAAGGAAAATCATCCTTATGTTGTGGACGTTTGCCCATCACAGAATTCACCATGACAGGACTTATGCTTACTCCGGCTGCACCAGCTGGATGGCCTGCAACTCCAGGAGGGGCTCCCTGGATGTTGCCAGTAACATATTGCACTAAGGCTCGATGCACTCGTACCAAAGCCGAATACATGTTGCGCAGTTCCGCGACTGGTATCGTCATATATCGCGGATGTGGGGTGTACCCGGCCAAAACAGGCCAAGTGGCCCCATCAATAGATAAGGGGCCTAAACGAACCGTGGTAGTCGGTTGTGGGAGGGCGCCATTAAACCAAACACGGTGTTGCCAAGCCGTGAGCGGTACCTCAAGACAAGAATAAGGTATATAGTTATTAGGAACTGCGGTGGCTGTATATTCATGGAACAAATCGTCAGTCCCATCCACCGCAGGAAAAGTTACCCATGAGTAAAACACCTCAAAGTGGTAAGCCGGATCGGCTTGTACCACAAAGATCAGTTCCACTCCAGCATCTGGCACTCCATACACCCGTAAGTGTGTCCGGAGTGCTCCGCGGCTATGCGCCGCAATTTGAACAGCCATTTACGGCTAAAATACTTCGACAAACTAACAGGAGGCAGCACAAGTAGGGTTTTAATCAAGAAAAACCTTTTCTAATAACTTCAAGCTTGAAAGAACCTACAATAACTGTAATATAGGAGGTATCACCATCACACACGCTTCCGGAAGCGTACGTGAGGGGTTTGTGGACAAGCACAAGCACTACTCAAGCGTCTCGCTAGTAAGCTGCCCCACTCGTTGGTCACGCCATGTCATAGGGTTTCTGCACATACAGAGCTATGCACAGGATAATAGGACCTCGGAATATAGTGGTGAGCCAACCATAAACCTTAGCACCCAAAACCCCAACCCAACTAGCCTTAGCGTCCCATTGGCACCAATGTACCAATGCTTAGACAACCCAGAACACGGTATCTCTCTCTCAGGCCACGCAGAGGCAAGAACACTCTTTCGTCACTTTCGTACCTGTCCACAATATGCGTATGAAGAGACACTGTATAGGTTAAAATGTTTATTTCAACTTACGTGCTCTAAGATACAGTACACGTGTCAGTACTAATAGCATAATACATAAGAACAATATAATCAGCATAGTTACTACTCCATAGAATACAAACGGGGAAAGCATCTCATAAAGCAGTGGAGATATGTCTAACTAACATTACCACCCTCCCCGTGCTGGAAGCCAGTTTATTAGGATAATAGAAGACCTTTGGGCTTTGACTAGCGAACCCCCATACCTCAGTCTCTTGATGCAAAACTACATCAGCAAACAATCACAGCTCTTCTCTCTGGAAAGGTCGTCTCCAAGTGCTATCTTAGAACAAGCGATCGCATTATTAAAAGCACACTATTTTCTCAATGGCAGCTGTACAAGTGTTATGTCTAGGTGCGAGGGACGGGCCAAATCAGTAGGAACCAGGGAGTTGTTATTCGACCTTGTAACTGTTGTTCAGACTGAGCCCAAAAGGGAACAGGAGAAAAGGTGAGTAACAGAATATGCAGACTGTTGTAGAATTACTTGGCAATAACAGAGGGCGAAAGAACAACATCCAATAATAACGTGCGCAAGAGTCATCATGGCAGCCAGGCGTGGTAACGTAGCCAGACCTGCCAGGAGGCCATGAGCCACAAGACAGTTTCTGATCTCCTAATATCAACATACCCGAACTTCTACGAAATCTCATAATTACATCCATGCATATGAAACACATTTCAAATCCCCACTTCGCAACAGGAAACTGAAATTTACCCACACAGGTAGAGGTCTTTCCCACAAAGTGAGTAGGTGAATGCCTTTAAGTCTAGGATACATAAGTAAAAAGGGTTTGGACTGCATTAATCATGATCTGGGTATGCACTGTGCATAAGAAAGCAGTGTTCTCCAATGGATTAATTTAACAACACTTTGAGGCAATGAAGGAGAATCAACACAATCTGATCTGTATGGATCCAGCAAGACCAGGTGACAATTCATTAAAATGAGTCAATAAATGAATGTAAAACACATCACAGAATTCATACCCACTGCTCAAATTTCAGGCCATATTTGAAACATTGTATTTCACATCTTTTCAGGTGCTAGAGTGCTAATGAGGATACAGCACAATGAGTGTGTAATGAAAAACAACATGTGAAAGAAGTTTAGTGATCAACACGGGAAATGTAGGCACACATTTTTGTTCAAAGAACAGCACAACAGGGAATGCAGATCTTCCCAAAATACTTCAAACAGTGGTCTGTAGGTAGCCCAAAAGGTTTGTCAAGATTTTGACTGATTGAAGTACTATATACCTGGGTGGCACTTTAGTATACAGGTGCATAATGGGTACTAGATGAGGGAATTGCTAGACTGCATAAGCTCACAGGTAGGACTGATAGCCCACTTCTCTTTTGCATTGATAGGTTGTGCCACTCTGTGCCATATCATTGCGAGGACACTGAACTTCACCCTGTGGCCCTCATTTGCCACAGGGGTGTCAGGTAGTGTTAGTAGCTACACATGGTTGTGATATAAACATAAATATATTAATAGTCTAAAAAGGTTCAAATACAATTATGGAAACACAGAACAATTCTTGCATGGGCAAATGCAAGAGAAAGCAAATAGGTTTTGAACAGTTCATGGTCGGAATGAGACCTAAGAGAGTGAGGGGGCATATTTTATTTTTTAACCAGAAGAGAGAGTGGTGTGCCAATCCTGAAAATGAGGTAGATGTGGGGACTAAAAGGAAACCACTGGTTTATTAATGCAAGTTATATATTGATTAGGCAGGAGAGATAAGAATGGAGAAACATTGGATCAGAAGGACACCAGTTTTAATACAAGGCAAAGTAAATGAGAGTGAAAGTGGTAGAATTAGAAACCAGGGGAGCTGAAACAAGTATAGCAATGTAGTAGAGAAATATGAATCACTAACATCAGGGTGCAGAGTGGATATAAAGTTCGTATGTAATCCTAAAAGATTAGGAATTTAAACAATGACACCATTTTAAAATGTATTCTAATTGGCCATGAAACACTTTATTGTATGATATGGGCACATATCTTTGGGATTCTACCAAGTTCAGTGATATAGACACAGCAATGGCTGTTTTGTAAACTGCTGTACAGTTTGAAATAATCAATATGTTACATAGAGGTAAATGCCCTGCATAATGCATTGAATTGCTGTCTCCCAAGTATTGTCACATGTATGAAAATCTGTGTACGGCAATGCGCCATGCATAGACAGATTTCACTGGAATTCAGTGATGGTGTTGTATATAAAATTCAACAATGAAATCTATAGCACAATTATTTAGACTGCAAACTTAATAACTAATTAATTGTTTTATTGATTATGAATACGTTCACAGCGCACTTTACATTCCAAAAGGTTTCTTAATGCTTTTAACATGAATTGTAACGCTTACATTTTGAAGAGCAAACAAAGAAATATTTATAATACACAACATAAATTTAGATTTCCTAAATGTCATACATTATCTCTAGAGATTATAATTTTAGCAATCGGTTCACGTCAACCTTCGCTATTTGTAAACCATCTTTACAAGAGTCCCTAACTCACGCATATCATTAATTGAAACGGTGATCACATTATAGGAGCCGTGGTGAGCTCATAACCACCATGGAATCACATACATTGCCCCTGTTTTGGTTCAAAATGTTTGCTGCAAATTGTGGTTATATGTACATAACATTTCACATTACAGCTAAAATCAAGGAAAGAGGCCTCAGGTTCGGTGTGTTCACAGCTAAACATTCCTCAAGATAAGTAGAACTTCTGAGGCAAAGATCAGTGTGGAATCTGTGAGTCACAAGTTCATCCCTTCTTCATTTATTGTTATAGCGCTGCCTGCAGAATATATATTATTTCAATGCAATGTAGACTGAGTGTACCAGTGAGTAAATAGTCATCAGACCTGCTGCCAAAGCAAACTACCAAAATACCAGAGCTGAATTTCAGTGCCAGTCTGCACAAGCTGTGTAAACATGGGGAGGGCGATGGGCGTCCTATACGCACATCTGAGGATTTACTTATAGGACACTAACATGGATCACTGACATGGCTATGGGTGAGCCAACCGCATGTCAAAGACTCTTCTAACTGTTCCACTGCCTGATAAGAGTCTGCCCATATCAGACCCTCAAGTCTGCTCTCCTGACCTGACTGAGGCACATAGGGTACTTGGGATCGTATCCTACTTGTCTGCCCGAAAGAGCAAATGTCACATGAGAACCCTTTTATTTTATTTCCTGAGTATCCCAGCAGTCGAACTAGAGAAAATACTATGATAACTCAGTTCCTTTCACTTGATAAAATCAAAGTTTCTTTACTGACATCAAGTTACATGTGTGAAGCTCAGGTTGATATTTGCTGTTTTTGTGCTTTATCCTTTTTTTTTCCATTGGGGTCCCAGAATGTCCTTATTCGGCAATATAATAAAGTTGCTAAATGTTATCCCTGAAGGGTATACTACTAGATTTACCATAATATTGTGAAACTAAGTATATATAAGTATAGATTTACTATTCTTTATACCAGACGGGTATAGGTTTACAATAAATAAAGTGGCGACTGGCATCTACAGGGGGAGGGGAGGGGTGCCTGCGCGTGCAAATATTAACATATTAAAAGCTTACCTAAACCGACGTGCTCAGCTGTGGAACTCTTCTTAGGAACTGGATGCAGTGTGGGCACCAATCCTGGCGCTACTCTCATGCTGTGAGAGCAGCTCCCTGATTGGAGGGAGTGGCCTCACTCGTCGCTCCTGAGGACACTGGAGCCATGTACTTACCCTATCCCAGCTGTCTTAAGATAGCTGTGTTAGAGGTTTCAAAGTGTGCATGTGTGGCTGGCCATCGCAAGACAGCCGGCCAAAGGGACATGCGCACTTTGTAAAGTGCACAATCACCCCACCCTCCTCCCTGCTGCTGTCATTCAGCAGCAGCCCAGCCCCTGTCCTGATGACGCTCCGTTCAGGATGGGAGGATGAATTACCATTTTATTTTTCATCTTTGGGGTAATTTAACTGGGGCGACACTCTTCCCCTCCAATGGAGGATCCGCCCCTGAATAAATATTAATACTGTTGAGGTGAGGAGGTCTGGAGTTAAGTATAATAAATCTATACTTACCTATATTTACTGTATCACTGTCCCGAAGGTGGTTGTCGAAATGCACCAGATTGTCTGTGATGCTCAGTATATGGCGCGACTGCTGTCTGTGCCAAATAAACCCTCTAAATCACACTCTCATGAACAATGAAACCGAACTCAGAAAGCGGTTAGGTGCAGAAATTCAATTACACCGAGTAACAACTACCTACACACTTTGGCTACATATAGCCTTGTTCACAACACATAGCCGCACATAAATGCTCTCTGAAAGCGGGTCTCATTCTTCATGAAAGTGTGATTTGTTGGCTATATTTATTCCACTTAATGCTACAAGAATGTTTCTTGAAAACATATGGATTGTCAAGGTATGGAGAAGTGAAGTTTTCTGCCCTAACCTACAGCCTTGAACCTTTTCCAAGGTTTGTTCCTAGATGACTTGATCTTGCACACAGTATGGCTTATGGATAATTATTTGGTCTACCTGAGTTTCCTCCACAGGCAGAAATTTGTTTGGAATTCCAACTTTTGGGGGGCTTTTTTGACCAGTGAGGCTCATTATTTTAAACTTCTGTTCAGAGCAATATTTTGCAAATTTTGCCTAATAAGCGATGTTATTTTGGAGAAAGTTATTTCATGGAAGAAGCGTCCTGTCAACCATTGTCTATCTTATTTATTATCCTCATTGCAGACCTCGAGTCTGGTATAATTATGGCTTAAAACAACCTTCTATTAAGAGGTATTAAAGTTGTGGGTCATGGACAGAACCTTAAATAGAGATCTGGAGGATTTCTTTGGACAGAAGTACTCCTGGTTATTGTTGGATAGCTGAGTACTCATTTGGAATACTTTTTAATAGGGAATTTCATCAAAGACAAGATAGAAATTTGTGTATATCAGGATCTTTCTTTTCCATTTACAAATTTTTAAGATATTGTAAAAAAAAAAGTTGCTACTAACAGTTTTGTTTGCCCATCATGTAGACTGAACAAGAAACCACTTTCACCAAATTATATGTTTCTGTTCTGAGCTGAATTCTGTAAGCAAATATGGGCTGAAGACAGAGCCAATGTGTACTCTTGCTGCAAGGCACTAGTTTGTTGTTCAAGTGTGAAATTTTAAACTTTAATTGGGAAATTGTTTTTTTTTTTTTTTACTTTCTGTGGATCCACGAATAACTTGTGGTATGCATTATTTTGGAGGGATGAGTTGCAAACTGGTCTAATATGCTGTTTTATCATTTCCGTTTGGTCATATGCTCTGTTGTTACATTGGTGTCTTGTTTTTATAGTTGTTAGAAATGGGGGTCTCTAGTTGGCAGTGACTTGCACTCTGTCCAAGTAGGGACCCTTGCTTCTAGTCAGGATAAGGGGATTACACACCTATGATAAGCCCTTCTCACCTCCTTGGTAGCTTGGCACGAGCAGTCAGACCTATCTCAGAGGCAATGTGTAAAGTATTTCTACATCAAACACACTCAGTAAAACAGTGAAAACACTACAAATGGACACCACAGAAGTTTAGAAAAATAAAGTATCATTATCTAAACCAAACAAGACCAAAACAACAAAAATCCAACATACATAAGTCAAAATATCACTTTTAAAAGAGTTAAAACAGTTTAGTCCATATAAAACTATGGAGGTGTCACTTTTTGTGCAAAGTACCTGGGCTGCGTCAAAATCACCAAACGAAAACAGGCGCAGGGGAGGTGAGGCACCAGAAAACACAGTGATGAGTCAGTTCCTTACACGCAGGAAAGGTGATGTGTCAGTTTCTTACTCATATTAAAAGTGACTCATTGGTTCCTTGCTCCAGGGGAGGTGATGCGTTGGTTCCTTACTGCTACTCAGGGGTGGTGATGCGTCGGATCCTTACTGGAGAGAAGGTGATACGTCGGTTTCTTACTGCGAGGGGAGGTGATGCGTTGGTTTCTTACTGTGCCGGGAGGTGATACGTTGACACTCTAGATGCGCAGCCTCTGTTCCTTACTGAAGCCCAGTGTCGATGTAGACTTGGAGCACAGGTGCGATGCATGGAAATCCGGACACCCTGGAGTCGATTCAGTGGCGCTGAAACAGGCACTGTGTTGATTTCTTCAGCTGCGGTCCAATGATGCATCGATCTTCTCAGCCGCTCGGCAGGGCCTGAGTTGGAGTCAGTGCGGTGATCTCGGACTTCGGAGACCGGTGCACTGAACTCGGGCTTCGGCGGTTCTTCAGGCTGTGGGCAGGTGCTTCATCAATTTCTTTGGACACACAGTGGCGGTGTGTGAAACTTTCCCCCGCACGGCGGTGCTGCATCAGAAGAACAGGCGCTGGAAGGATGAAGCTTCGATTTTGCAGGGCTTTGCAGTTTTTTGTAGCAGGAAACACCTCCAAGGGCCCAGAACTGGAATTGGTACCACTTGGCAGGTCAGACCTCCCAGCAGTGGAGTTCAGGGAAGTTGCAGATTAAATTTTTGATGGCCCTGAGACTTCTTAACAGGAGCCAAGCACACACAGGCCCTTGGAGAAACTTTACAAGCAGGATGCACAGCAAAGAATAGTCCTTTTCCTCTCCAAAGCAGAAGCAGCAACTGCAGGCCCACCCAGCAATGCAACACACAGCAAAGGGGCAGTACTCCTCCTTACAGCTCTTCAGCTCTTCTCCTTGGCAAAGGCTACTCTTGATCCAGAAGTATTCTAAAAGTCTGGGGTTTTAGGTCCAATACTTATACCCCTTTTGGTCTTTGAAGGAGGCCTTCTTCAAAGGATTAGCTTTGTAGTGCACAAGTTCTTGTCCTGCCTGGTCTTGGCTCCAGACATCCTCCAGGGGGCGGAGACAGCATTGTGAGAGGCCAGGCACAGCCCTATTTAACTGTCAGTGACAACTCTTCCCACCACTCTAGCTCAGGAAGACCCATCATCCTGGTGATGGGCCATCAGGATATGCAGGGAACACCTCAACTCCCTTTGTGTGACTGTCTAGAGTGAATGCACAAACAGGCCCAACTGTCAGTCTAAACCAGACGTTGATTCCACAGGCAGGCAGAGGCACAGGATGGTTAAACAAGAAAATGCCCACTTTCTAAAAGTGGCATTTTAACACACACAATGTAAAAACCATCTTTACTAAAAGATGTGTTTTTAAATTCTAAGCTCAGAGAGCTCAAACTCTAAATTTCTAGCTATTCCCAATTGAAATTTACACTTGTAAAATGTTACAAGGCAGCTCCAATGATGACCTAGGGGAGAGGTAGTCCTTGCAATTGTGAAAAACGAAATTGGCAGTATTTCACTATCAGGACATGTAAAACACACTAGTACATGTCCTACCTTTCACATACACTGCACCCTGCCCCTGGGGTATCTTAGACCTACCTTAGGGGTACCTTGCATGTAGTAAAAGGGAAGGTTAGGGCCTGGCAAGTGGGTGCACTTGCCATGTCATTGCCAGGTCGACATGGCATTTTCAAACTGCACTCACAGACACTGTAATGGCAGGCCTGAGACACGTTTACTGGGCTACTCATGTGGGTGGCACAAACAGTGCTGCAGACCCACTAGCAGCTTTTGATTTACAGGCCCTGGGCACATGCAGTGCACTTTACTAGGGACTTACCAGTAAATCAAATATGCCAATCATGGATAACCAATCAGAATCACGATTTAGACAGAGAACATATGCACTTTAGCACTGATCAGCAGTAATAACGTGCCCAGAGTCCTAAAGCCAACAAAAAGAGCGTCAGAAAAATAGGAGGCAAAAGGCAAAAGGTCATAGGATAAACCCTGCAAAAAGGGCCAGGTCCAAGAATATTGCAGAGATTTATATTAGACTTTCAATAAAAAGTTGTTGACTGACTTTTGAGAAGAACATGTTTGCCATGCTTCTCATCCTCTCTCCAGAAATCAAAGCCGTGTTAGAGACTGGCTCTGCCACAGCCCTATCAGTCATTCTGTGACAACCCCCGACATTTAAATAATTCAATAGCACAGTCCACTTCTGCTGTCAGACTTTCTGTGATAAAGGCGGTGGAAGGAAGTTCCAAACACTAAACAATATTTTTTGTCTTGATCAATTTAGCTAAGAACTTTGAGTGCTTGTCACTGTGAGAAAAAAAACATGCACTGAAGTATTCCCTGGAAGACAAGTGAGAGGAGGGACAGGGAAAATACCACCTTAAAGCGAGGAAGGGCTGAACATGTAAATATTTTCAGACATTTCTCATTGAGCATGTGAGAAGTGAATGTGCTCGGTACTTCCTTGTAATCAATGGTGGTCATAAACATGCTGCCAGCAAGTGGCATCATCCTTGGTAAACCATGCAATCAGTATTTCTGACCCCAAAATTCTTTCCCTCAACCTTGTTGTTCCACTTATCTAGGCTGCCTGCTTGTTTGCCTGAATGGATAAATCACTCTTGTATAAAATTTAAAGGTCTTAAGTCCTGGAAGGAAAGAATTTAAAAGGTTGTATGGTAAACTATTCAAAAGGCTTGAAAGAGATCGGTTAAAGGATTGGAAAGAAAGGTTTAAAGAACTTGAAGGAAAGAGGTTGGAAGAAAACAGATTCAAGGTGCAGAAAAAAGGAATTTACCGAGTAAGGAAATGGGTTTTAATTCTTTTAGGAAGAGGTTTAAATGTTATAAAAGAAAGAGTTTGAAATGGCTAAAAGGAAGGTGGTTCAAAATGCCAAAAGGAGAGGGATTAAGTGGTTGTATGGTAAGTGGTGTAAAAGGCTTAATGCAAAAAGGTTTAATTAGCAAGAAGGAAAGATGTGTTGAAGGCTGCACGTAAAACAGTTAAAAAAGTTGTGAGCAAAGATGAGTAAAGGATTAATAGGAAAAGGGTTTCAAAAGTGTCAATGATAGGGCAGGACAGAAAGAGGTTTCATGGGCTTTGAGAGTGATTTCAAAGACTGGACATAAAAAGGTTTAAAAGGCTGACAGTAATGTGCTTCAAAAGTAAGGTTATGCAAAAGCTTCAGAATTTTATTTTGCAAAATGTGTGCCATTTCCGGAAAAATTATGCAAAATGACAAATATTACGTGATAAATAGTTCCCTGTATCTCTTGTGAAAGTTGCACATGACGGCATACAACATGTACAAAAGTCACACTTCATACTGGCTGGAGGTCACACTTCATACTGGCTGGAGGCTGAATCAAGAAGAGCATTTCTTGTTTGCATTATGTGACATCCGAAAAATCTTGCCTGTTTTATGTAACATAAATTCCTGGAACTACCCTAGATTATTAAGTAACAAAGTAACAAAAAATTCTCACACGACTATTTAACATTTCTCACATGCCTATTCAAAGACTGCATGCAAGAGGTTTAATAGCCTGATAGCAATGATGTTTAAAATAATGAGAAATAGAAGTTTGAAAGAAATATGGTTCAAAAGGCTGGATGCGAACGGAATTAAAGGGCCGGAATGAGAAATGTTTAAGGTGTGGAACGGAAAGCGACTTAAGCACTGAGGAATGGGGTTATTAGGTCGGATGAAAGAGGTTTACAGGCCTGGGACACAAATCCTTTAACTAGAAAGAAGGGTTGTGTTCAAGAGGCTGGGTGGGAAACAGTTTAATAGGCTGAAAAGAAAATGGTTAAACAGTGAACAGGCTGAGTGAAAGAGGCTATGAGGAAACATGATTAGAAGGCTGAGGAGAAATATGTTCAAGTGACAAAGAAGAAAAAGCTTTACAAAGATGGGAGAAAGAGAGGGAAGAAAAAATGTTTAAAAGTCTGTAAAAGACCTGGGTGGAAAAGAGTAAAATCCTTGTCACAGCGAAGACATTTAAAAGTGTTAGCAATCCATATGCCACCTCCGAGGTGGAATTTTCAACCTTGCACAGTGTTTTGAATGCCAACGGATTAGTTCATTGATGACAAGGGTATTAAGTTTGTTGAGCCGTTAAAATGGAGAGCAAAATATTTGTAAGTGGATTGCTGGGTGATTGGGGAGAGCAGTCGTTTAAAAAACAGGTGCACCAGAAAGGAATATATGAGACCACAGGAAAAAAGTCCTATCATTAATATGCAGCAAAGTTATTATTACAGAGACAAAGTACCTGCGGAAAAGCAAAGGTTTTATGGAGCTCAGATTAGCAAAGGCTTTCAAAAATATTTATTTATTTATTTGTGAGTTTTATATAGCGCGAACTAGACCCGAAGGTATCAGAGCGCTTTACAGAGTAAGCACAACAACAAAACATGAGGTACATCGGGA
This sequence comes from Calotriton arnoldi, assembly GCA_963921515.1. Classification (NCBI taxonomy): domain Eukaryota; kingdom Metazoa; phylum Chordata; class Amphibia; order Caudata; family Salamandridae; genus Calotriton; species Calotriton arnoldi. The sequence goes on from CAWUFW010002974.1 coordinate 979,767, forward strand.
ATAGATCAAAATATATAATAAAGGTAAAAAGGGCAAATGGTATACAAAGAGAGCAAGTGCCTGCGTTACATAAAGCGCAAATAAAAATATATATCAACATTATATAAAAGAAGAATCCGATAGACAGAGGGATGTGAGGACGTAAAGTTCTGAGGTAGATGTAGTAGGGAGTTGCAAGGGTAGGGAGAGTAGGTGCACAGTATTTCCCAGAGGGAGTGAACGAGCATGGCAGCATAGCACTTAAGATCATGAAGCTAGCACTTTACAGAGTAAGCCCAACAGCAGGAACTTGAGGTACATAGAGAGCAAATAAAAATAAGCGCTAACGGTAAAAAGGAGTAAACAAAATACAGTGGGGTATGTAAGCAAGAAGCAGCCAGAACCAGAGTTACATAAAGGGTGAGTGAAAGTGCATAGCGACAATAAATCAAAGAAGAATACGAATGATAGAGTACATAAAAGTTATAAGGTAGTTGAGGAAGGGAAATGTGAGGATGGGGAGAGTCAAAGCACAGTTTTCCCCGAGGTGTTATGTATAGATTTACGTGAGGAGTGCAGCGTAACAAAAGTCCAGTACTCAGGTAAATTATGGAGTGGCAGGAGGCAGCAAACAGATGGAGGGCGGGGTCTAAACAGAGAGCTGGGGCATGTCAAGTCCTCATTGAGAGAGAAATTTGTTGGAGAGAAAATGTTTTGCTTCTTTCCTGAAGAGGGATGTGGATAGGTTGCATCTGATCTCAGATGTTCATGAAAAAGGCATTAATGCAATGAAATTCCTGACTTTTGAATTACCAAGAAGGACTCCCAGATGAACCATACCCACAGGTAACTGGGGAGTTAGATCACCCACAAGGATTCTGGCAGATTCACCCACCATAGGCACACTAGGATAGGGAGCACTGGGTAGGAGCATAACTAAAACTGTACTTATATGAAGCATATTATTCCTGTAACAGCACAATGGGTGAACTGTTCATTTTCTTTACCATTCATGTGATGTTGATTACTCTGATTTGTTTCCTTCTACTGATAATTGCAATGCACATGTTTGTTCAAGAATCTTGTTCCTTCAATAAATATTTGAAATGCCAGTTCGAGTATTTCTTGTGTCTCCCTTTGGGCATGCATGAGATACCAAACGAAAGGGCTTTAGATCTGTTTCCACGATTTCCTTGGGGACTCAAGGTTGGCATGTTCTGAGGCTGCACATACCACCTGTTACAGATAGTGCACTGTGAGCTAGCCAGGACTCAGGCCAACATATCATGATGGTGTGCATGGACTCAGTCTCGCGCAGTTTTGAAGTTTATGTTGTCCAACAAATGCACAGTTTTACTGAGAAAGTATGAACCATACGACACTTCCAGTTAAGGGTCCTCTTCTAGAGGCTGCTTCGAGGAAATTAGACTCTCAAATTGTTCCCAGTGATACCACTTAAGGTTCCAGTGAACGCTTTCACACTGAGGGTTGTCAAGAGATGCCTACCCAGACAGAGGGCATGTTGTGATGACTGCATGGCCTATCCAGTACCTTTATAGGGAAACTTCTCTTTCACCTTCTGAGAGTGAGGACAACTTCCCAGCTGTGATCCCTATATGGCAACAGATCCACCAGTCACCACAGAACAATTAATGAGCTCTGGCCTAGTACAGGGGTAAGAGTTTCGAGCCCAGAAGGGACCAGTGGGCCCAATGAATGGGCATGTAGTATTCTCAGTGGTCAAAGTAACCCTGGATATGTGGTGACCAGAAGTCGTGAGTTCTCATCTCCAAAATGAGGAGGGCAAAGAACTGGCTATAGCATGTCTTCTGTCACACTTGGATGATGTAAAGGTGGGGACTCTGTGCATGTCCCCTTTTGTGTAACTCGTGAGGGAGTAGAAGGGACCTGATCCTCCTACCCTCACCTTCTCTTTGCATATGAGTGATCATTACTACAGGGCATGGAATGGAAGCAAGAGGTTTACCCAGCTCCAATAGACATCCTAAGACCTAGGTCTTTTCTGGTCCCAGAAACCACAAAAGCAAACCTTTCTATTCGACTAAAGGGGATGGATTCTATAGCATCTTAGAGCAACAGGCTGTAATCTCTTTTGGTTGGAGTGTCCCCAAAGTACATTTCAAAAAGTGTTTTAGCAGTCTCAAACCCTCAGATTTACCGAATCTGAGGGTCTGCGACTGTTAAAAGGCTTTGTGCATGATGCCCAGTGATAGGAATTCAAACAGACTCAGGATCCGTGGAATAACTTATATAAATTAGAGGTGGCTGTAACTTGCGTAATGTGATGTAGCATAATTCCTCAAAATTACAGCAAAATTACAGGAGATTAAGCAGAATTACAAGAGGAGTCTAACCCAGCATTTGGCTCTATTTGCAAAATGCAACTCTGCATCCAAAATAGACCCGAGGATACATTTTACACAAAGAAAATAGCGCTAAATGCATCAGAATATGAACAGCAGCAGCCACTTGTGCTCGCCAAATTTGTTGTTTCTATGGTTCTGTGCTAGGATTTTTGTGCCAAATTAATCATAATTAAGCAAGCAGGCGTAACTGTGTAATTTTTGATAATTTTGCATCAAAAGAGTAACGTAAAGTAAGCCAAATTATTCTGATTACTCCGTTGTAATTACAATTTTGCTCAGACCAAATATAAATGAAGGGTGGGAACCTAAAATTTACTGCGCTGGTCTACATCCATCTGAGGTCTCCATTTTACAGTCAAACATAAATGATGGATCGCTGACAAGAACATTGATTTGGACAGGGCTGTCTTTTCGAAAAGGAAACATTGTCGTGAAGACACTTAAAAAACAATACTGCATTTATCTGGCCTGAGCCACAGCGTGGTAGAAAAACTCTGAAACTATTTAATATTTTATGTCTCGGGATGACGGCTAAAAATTCTGGTCCAAATTTACAAACATTTTCCACCGGTGCAAAGTCATGAAGAATGACACAAAGCAATGCAAAGTCTTGCAAGAGTAGTTACTTTCCAGCATAAAAAATATTTTGCTCTGGAAATGTGCCATTTTCTCAGGGCATACAGTGCTTTATACTGCTTAGCACCAATTTGTGTTAAAGTGGTCACTTCTGAAGATCTGTGCAAATAACTCATTTGTTTTGACACAGAGCTTGAGCTACAAAAATAGACAGCTTGGGCTTTATTTAAAAAATAAATGCCTACTTGAAGCTGAGGCTAAAAAGGAGAAACATTTTATTTCTCAAAAAAATTTTCATGTTGTGGGTGTACTACACTGTATAGGACACATACAATATGTGGAATCTTTCAGAAAATGCTTAGGCATAGTATTTTTTATCGGAGGAGTTAGCTTCCAGTACAAATCCGATGCTAGACAGCATGAACACACCTCTGGACCGCAGTCCCGGCTCCTGGAGGGAGTTCCGCCGGGCGGTGACGTGCAGCGGGGAGGGGCAGGGTGTGGGGTAGTAAAAACCGGAATCCGGCCGAATCCAGGTAAGTTAGCAAATAAATAAATAAAACGAATTTCGTAGCGTGCGCTGCATCGCCAAATGCGATGCAGCGTGCGCTACGAAATTTGTTTTATTTATTTATTTGCTAACTTACCTGTGTTCAGCCGGATTCCGGTTTTTACTACCCCCCACCCTGCCCCTCCCCCGCCGCACGTCACCGCCCGGCGAAACTCCCTCCAGGAGCCGCGACTGCTGGACCGTGATGTAAAGGTTTTGTGTTGTAGTATGGAGTTTTTATAGTTCGCCAGCAGTAGACCATTTTTAGATCTCTCCTGCCAGAGAGTGTACAGTGGTTTCAGAGCCATTGCTTTTTCATTGGTTGGCTTTATTCTCACTCTCATTTGCTTGCTTCCTGTTCTATGGCTGGCTTTCCTCTTCTTGTTAGTTCACTCCGCTGAAGCACAACCTCTTTACAATCCATTTGATTGACTAATTTGTAGCTTTCCACTGCTCACTTTTATAGGGGTTGGCGGAATGTTCCTACTGCCTTCGGAATTGGCGCAATTTTGGTCACTCTGCGTTACTCTTTAATTCTGGCCAAACTTTGCCAATCGCCGCATGGTGGAATTTTTCTCTTGCGAGGATCCAGAATATGCGAGCTGGCAAGCGAGATTTGGAGTCCCTTAGTGCAGTTTCTAACGCAGGCGGTCCCCAGCGTTCGCGGTCAGAGGGCTGACATTTGAGTAGATTTGCTACTGCTCGAGTAGATTTTCTACCCGAGGAGCCGCAAATTAAACTCAAATGGCTGCACGCTCTTGCGCAGCGCATGGCACCATTTGTGCTGATTTTCACCCCTTCTCGTTCCAACGGCACTGAATTGCAGCACGAGCTGCATATTTTCTGCCCTTTGGCGGAATTCTGTAGCATCTCACAGAGTTTTTCTGTAACTCAGTGGAATTCCACAGAGTGAAACTCTGCGAGTTCTGCCCACCCCAACACTTTTAAGGAGCTTCCTTTTCTCTATTTAATCATTCCAAGAGAGTGCATCTGTTCACCAGCTCTCTCCCTGTGTGCTTCACCCCTTGTTCCCCAACTTTATGCACCACTCTCGTGTATACTGCTCACACTCCCTGTGAATAGAGGTCACGCTAAAGGAGGTATTGCTATTTTGTTAAGCACAAGCCTTAGATGGTCATATAAAGACATTTTTCATGCCTCTAACCTAATTCAGGCAATTAAGTTAGATCACAAGGATGGCCAGGTTATCTTGGACTCCTTGTTGATCATAAATGCATATTTACCTACCGACGCATCTCATTATTATCTATTAAAAGATCTATTCCATTTTATTTCATCTACCCTGGAAAGTGAAGACTGCAGGTCCCTATTATTAGTTGGAAATTTGAACTCTAAAGTCTCATCTCATAGTATAAGGGTATTTTCTAACACCGAAAAAAACGAAGCCCTAGATATTCCCATTGCCCAATTTCCGAATAACAGCAGGACAGACAAAAGAGGAGTCTCATTACTCGAAGGTTTGAGAAGTTTGGATCTCATAATTGCTAATGGGAGGCTAGGAAAAGATATTCCAGCAAATCACACTCATAAGGCGACAACTGGGAGATCTATTATAGATTATTTAATTGTTTCTGCAGATTTGTTCTGTAAACTTACAAATATGGAAGTCCTGGGAAATGTTTTCAGTGACCATATGCTGATCTGTTTTAAATTTGATTTTACTTGTGCTAAGGTAGGCCCCTGGAACTTCAAAGGAGACACAGTAGGGTTCAATGTAACAAATGGTAGAATTCATTGGAATACTCAAGCGACCGCTAAATTAAAAGCGTACTTATCGACTCTAATAAGAGATCAGCAGCATTTTATAACGGAGTGTGATTCTACCCAACCAGATTTACTCAAGCCTTTTCCCATAATATAGGTCTCCTGGCTAAATCCTGTAAATTAACACAAGCTCCTGTTAAACGGAGATCATATTTTAACCCATTGCTTACTATAAATAGGAAAATAAATAAATTAGTGAGGGCCCAGTTCCTGAATTTTTCGTGCGAGCGAAGTTCTTTAATAAACCTATTAAAGAGGAAAAGACAGAGGAAAAAACGCTCCCTAAGACAAATAAAGAAAGATGGAGCATGGATACAGCTAAAAGAGGCAGCCTTAAAAAATGATTCCAAAAGGTATTGGGAAATAATTGCCGACTGCTGTGGCACTAGAGTGAAATCTCTCCCTATACCCATAAAAGAAGAGGAATGGAAACTTCACTTGCTAGAACTGTATTCTGCGAATCTTAATTCCTTTAGATTAACCACTGCGGCACCCGATCAGTCTAAAACCTTAGTATCCAATTATGTACATTCAATCAATGAAGTGGCCGGAGCTATTAAGAAAATGAGATCCTCAGGAGCAATGGGTCCTGATGAAATTCCCATGACGGTAATTAAAAGGAGCCACTTTTGTGGGCTACTCATCTAGCTCCATTGTTTAATCTCTGCTACTCCCAGGGGAAGACACCACCATCTTGGTCTGGAAGCATTTTTATCCCTCTATACAAAAAGGGCCCCAGAACGCACCCATGTAATTATCGGCAAATCGCCCTATTGGACGCCACGGGGAAAATATTTGCACGTAGTATCCTCGATCACCTTACGGAATGGGTGACGGAGAAGAAAGTCCTCCCCATAGAACAAGCAGGTTTTAGAAAAAATCATTCCACTCTAGATAATATCTCTATGCTGAAACTAATTGAGGAAAAATACACAATCTTTCGTAACTCAAATGTATACATGGCTTTCATAGACTTTTCAACAGCCTTCGATAAGGTAGATCGACCCCTATTATGGAGAAAATTGCAAAAAATGGGACTGCCCTCACCCTGCTATCCTTAATTATTGCACTACATTCGCAAACTTGGTGCCAGATACTAATGGGTGGAAATCAAGATTTATCAGATGTAATCCCTACAGAAAATGGTTTGAAACAAGGCTGCTTGTTAGCACCGTTGCTATTTTCTTTATATATAGCAGATTTACCCGATTGCTTTGTTCAAGCTGATGGAGATGCCCCAAAGATAAGTGGCCGGCTTTTGCATGTTTTTGTATGCAGATGATATAGTAGTAATGGACTTAACCCCTATTGGATTGAATAGAAAGTTGATATCACTACAAAAATATACAGTTGGCCACTTTTTGAAAATAAATGTCTCTAAAAGTAAAATCTTAATTATGAAAAGTAACAAAAGTAGAAAATCAAGTAACTTTAAGTGGCAAATTGGTCCTGAAATGCTGGAGGTGGTAGACTCATACCTTTATTTAGGGAAACTTTTAACAGGTAGTACAAAGAACAAACCTCATATTGAACATTGCATTTGTAAAGCTATATCTCATGCCAATGGTTTGCGTATTTTTACAGCGCTATGGGCAGAAGACATTTTTTACATCTACTGATGGTTTTTAAGGCAAAAATTCCTCCAACCCTGCTCTATGCGATTGAATCAATCCCTGTTAAGGATTGGAGTTTTTTAGATAGGATTGAAGGTCAGATACAACGCAAAATATGTAATTTTAACACGTTAGTTCCAACGGCAGCAATTAGACTGGAATTTGGCTTGATAAGCTCCTATATCCAAGGTTTATCCAGGGTTTTACGCTGGGGATATCATCAAAAAAATAGCGAGCCAGATTCATTAAGAGGTCTCATGTGTTATGAAATCTTCAATGTTAAGGCAGGTAATTACTCTTTTTATCGTGATTTCTCATTAGCACTAAAAATCTTTGGCATACATGAAGAATCAGTGGTCACACTTCCACCATTAGGATTCAAATCTCTCTTAAAGACCTTAAGTGGCAAAATCAGCTTTGATAGAGATACTAAATTTTGCAATTCTAAAGAGAGATTAAAACTAATAGCCAAGACAAACTCACCGAGAATTGCACAAAAATACTTATTTTGGAATTTGGAACACGGAACTTGACGTTTGCTCACTTTATGTCGTATGAATCTTTTACCTCTAAACGATTTAACAGCAAACTGGTCCCAGAATTTGAAACATGGAAAAACTTGTAATTTGTGTAATCTGAGCATTCAGACATTGGACCATGTCTTGTTTGTCTGTCCAGCACTGGCTTCGAGCCGTCATCGTTGGCTTCGACCGATGTTTTTACAAAATTGTGTAAAAAATGTAGCATCAGCCCGAGACTATCTCTTTTGTCCAAAAAATGAAGCAGTGTGTGTAAAACTTTTTAATTATTTTAAGGAGTTTATGTTTATATTTTAAATCTTTTACATATTCTTTTAATTGGATGGTTAACCCCCTGTTTGTCATCTTCTTACGAAGTATTAGTATTTCGTTTTTAGTCAAATTGTATTTTGCACATTGATTGGCTGCTATTTACTGCTATGTTGCACAATAGGGATATGTTGCGTTCGTTTCCCACTATGTACTTGTTGTTAACTACAAAACCTAATTGAAGTGGGATTTTGGATCTATTTTGCACATGAACTGGCTGCTACTAAATTGCTTTTTTGCACAGGTTAGGATTTGTTTCGTTATTCCTTTTTCATGTTGCTAATTCCAAATTGAACTTTTTAGCCGAAATTGAACTCTGGCCTTCTTTTTGCATATGAACTGGCTGCTACTTACTGCCCTTTGCACATTTTAGGATATGCTCTGTTATTCCTTTTTTCTTGCTGCTAATTTTAAATTGATCTTTTAGCTGAAGCTGAATTTTGAACTTTGTTTTGTATATGAACTGGCAGCTACTAAACGTCCTTTGTACATTCTAGGATATGCTCTGCTACTTTAATCCTTATCCTGTTAATTCTAAATGCTATTTTCTGTCGAAATGGCTCTGTGCTTCTGCCCAAATCATTGAAAAATCTTCTCCAAGCACTGAGGTTTTGTATATTATTTTTTAACTTAAATATACCTGCTATTGACCAATACGGTTCTACAGTAGAAGTCTAGGGCTCTGTTTCTGTCGTGTGCTAAATGGTTTTATTGTTGAACTTCTTAAGTATTTTGCGTACTGAGACAACTGACAATATTGACTGATGTTATTTAAAGGAATTTTAGCCTTGCTAACGCAGGTCTCTGATAATTTTATTATGGCCCGTGGATTGAGTTCTGTTATGTTTTTATTACTTGTAATAATATGCATGTACTTTTATGTGGACCTCTTAGGAGTTCCAAATCTTTAATAAAATATTGAATTGAATTGTATACTGCTCTCCTGCCCCCATGCTCCATATTGCTCTGCCACTCGTAGCTTCTCCCCTGCCATCCTATGTTGCTCATTCACTTGTGTGCTTCTCCTCTCATCATTCCACGGTGCTCTCTCTCTCATGTGCCGCTTTTCTGCTTACCTTTATTTTTGTTTTATGTCCCAGTAAATGGTTGACTGTTTGAAGAATGTGCAGTAACTGGAGAGCTTTGTTTTGTGAATGGTCGGTGTAGGTCATTTTGAGAAAGTACTGTCTGCAGAGCCTCCAATAGCCTTTTTCTGTCTCCAGCTCTCTGGAGTAGTAAACACCCTGATTGAACAATCCCAACAGCGGATTGCTCAACACTAGTTGGCACTGCTTCTTCTGCTGGCGTTCTGCATCCCTGAAAAAACAAGCCCTATTGACTCAGAAGAAAAGCCCTTTGCTCACCTTATCGCTCACTTCCAGGTCTGGGGGCATTTGAAACCTGAATGAAAGGTGCACCCGCCCTGTTCAGTGCATCTCAAAGCGTGAAGGCGTGCAACCTTGCCCATAAAGTGTGCTGGCTTCGGGCCAGCGCCCTCAATTTTCTTTGCGAGTGAGCTTGGATTTACAAGCTCAGGGAGGCATTGTTAAATCCTGGGTTGGCTCGCGCTGGTACAAGCCTGTTGAGAGCGCACTCTGAAACTCCACAGTACTGTCCATGTTCCTGCATGTCTCATGGCGACTGCTTGTGAGAGATCTGCAGAGTACGACGAAATCTTTGCTGCAAACCCCCCTACATATAGCTTCTCTGAGGGACTTCACAGAAGCAGCATTTTAGATGTAGTACTAAGCGGGGCAGAAGTCCTAAAAAAAGAAGTGGGGGGGACTAACCAAGTTAGACAATATGCGAGTGACATCACAGTGTGTGACATCACAGCGCGTGACATCGCACATGGCATCACAGGAAGTGGCATCACAACCTATGACCTCGTAGAAAGTGACATCACAAGAAGTGACATCAGATCCTAAGACCTCACACATATGCTTAGCAAGTCTATCATGAGTATATTTTAGGGTGTTTAAATAGTTAACAAATTAGATTTTGCGTCAGGATTGTGCCAAAAAAGTGATGCAACTTTGATGCAAAATCTGGGCCTCAACTTATACATCTTTTAAAACTCTGCACAAAGAAATTGGCAACTAGGAGAAGCATGGTAGTAAATCTGTTCTACTTAATTGGTTGCAAAGTGTGCATTTAAAACATCTTATGGGGTTAAGGCACCTTGTTACCCTCACTGTCTTATGTAACACATCCTTTACATTGATTTACACACCTATATGATTTATTGCCAATGTATAATGTATGCATATCATGCAATGCGCTCTGACATCCTGCATTGGTGTGAGTAGCACTATAAAACAATTAAAACAAAATAGTGGTATTTAACTGTGTTATTTGTGTAAATACTGGGACAGACCAACATGTCTGACATTCTTGCAGTGCATTCATATCTCTTATATACAGAGACTGAACACAATAAAAAGCATGCCTCTCTTAAGGGAGCAGGTGCTGCTGAATGTGTCCCAGTGCCTGAAAATGACACCAGGAAAAGTACAGCATATTTCAGTAGAGCTCAACTTTTTGGCAGAGTGGACGGCGTCCACCCTGTGAAAACAGTGTATAGACACCGTCTACCCGTGTGTGCCCTTGACTTGTGCCCTAGTGCTAAGAGATAGAAGTGGGTGAGCCAACAAATTAACAGGGAAAGCCGAGCCGGACGCAAGCCAGGGTCTAGCTTGGCTCTAGGGGTCTGTGCAGGAGGCGAGCCTTGAAAATATTTGATCTGTAAAACATACAATAAACATCAAAATTTACAAGTCCTTTCAAAATTCAAAGCGTGTGTTTCTTTAACATACAGAAGAATTTCGCGTGGATGCATTATGCAACAGATTAGCATAGCATTGAAAGAGACTTATTAAAAGTGCTAGTTTTTAAACATACACTTAGAAACCTTTCCGCCACACTGCTCTGATGACAACGCTATTAGTGAACTAAGAGGCAAGTCATTGTGTACCCTATATGTGGCCTAGATTCTTAATATAGCTAGAGCAACATTATAGTCTATTAAATCAAACACAGGAGGTTTATGCGCAACGCGCATCCAGATCTCACTTATTTGAATGTGCTTTCAGATGTGAAAATGAAGAAAAAGGAGGCTAGGTGAAATAAAATATTTGTCCAGGATCACATAATTTGGTTAAGTGGGGAAGCAGAGATTGATCCCAGGTTGGTGATTTAATTTTGTGAAATTCTTCCGCTAAATGTGTATTTGTTTGTCTCCTTTTTCCATCAGAGGTTGATGCTTTGTCTTTAATTCTTGACCCATGAGGTTAGAGCGTGGGTGGCAGGTAGAAGCTACATGAAAACTCGGCTCATGTTGGGCTCGAGGTTCCAAGAGGACCTCGAGCCGCGCTAGAGCCAGGCATCTGGCTCGACCCTGGCTCATGCTTTCAGTGGCTCGCCCACCTGTACTAAGAAGCCCAAACTGGTGAACCCCTGCCAAGTTCTTACCTTCTGCGTGCTCCCTGATTTGATGCAGTGCCTCCAGCTAGGATGTGGCGCCACTTTCAACAAGATGTGATTCCTTTCTTATGCGTGCCTTAACAAAGTGCCTGAGGTCCGAAACACGAGTCAGCTATGAAAAGTGAAATGTAAACACGGTGAACTGACAGCCCCATAATGGAATTTGAATGGCATCATTAATGAAAAAATGCAATTTAATACTTCCGGAACACACCTTTCTTTTCTTACTTCAGGTATTCTTCACTTGTGTCACGCTGTCAGTACCTCCTCACTTTCTCAGTTTTGGATAGGCCCGTCCTCAATTCTACTGCTCTCCGCCCAGTACAAGCGACCCCCTGAGGAAGAGCCTAGAAGGCTGTCATGCCTCATCTTGGGGTGTTTGGGTCCTCTTGAGAATACTGGTGCCTCCTATGGAAGTGAGAGTCACGAGGCGCTACAGACATTGCCAAGCCTGAATACCCATTGATAGCCTTTGTCAGTCTTTGGGTCGAAGCTTCTCGTTTCTTTGAAAAAAATCTAAAATATTTACTGCAGAAGAAATTTGCTGCAAAAATATTTTTGCAAGTGATTTCTCCAGCCATAAGTGGATTTGTAATGGGATTTTGTTCCTCAAAAATCACTTTTGGGACTTATCCGCATATAGGAAATGTTTGTAATCTTTAGAAAAGTTCTCAAAGTTTTCACAGCGAAAGCTTCACATGTTCACTCATACCCTGCTCTAAAATGGTTAGTGATTGAGGCTTTAATCTTTTAACTTTTTGTATTAATTTTGCTCTGAATCCTTCCATTCTGCGTTGTATTAGAATATCTCTCTCCACCCCCACGGGCGTAGAGCTTTGGATCTGTTATCCAGCTGCCCTCCAAAATTTTCCTTCAGTTAATGAAATCCAGTATTTGTAAAGCACACAATTACCCGGGGGTGTCAAGGCGCTGGGGGCCGTCAGGAAGATTAAGTGAGCTATTGCCCAGAGTCACATGGTGCTGGACTAACCTGCCGCCGGCATCGGGGATCAAACCATGAACCCTGTGGTCGGGAATCAGGCGCCCTGGCCGCTGCGCCACACCTCTTCTTAATCATTCAAACAGCAGTCAGGAGGCCCATTTCCATTCTTGCTTCAGGACCCATGCCACACTGGCTATGCTAATGACAGGCACACCTGTCATTAGCTTTAGGATTTTCAAAGATAGAATACCACAGCTGGGGTCCTTCTTTGGAAAAAATATAACTAATGTCATCATCTTCTAGGAGTTTTCTTCAAAAGCATGAGTGACATTTCTAGACTTTTTAGGACTGGTCCGAAAGCACAGCTCCCGGATGATCTATTAGTATCAAGTATTTAAAATGTTCTACATTGGACCCTGCACAGACCAGTATTTCTCTCTGGCTCTTTTCTGTATTATTCGTCCTTCTGTGAAGTGCTTCTATTGCAATGCATGAACGACTATTTTTTAGCCCTCAAATGTCATCACAGGTTAAATAATTATTTTATAGATGCAGTGTATACAGAAAGCCATCGTTTTTTTGATTTGTCTTTTTCAATCATCAGACTTTTATCAAATGTATCACTCAAACCTATTGTCTTCGCCATACGTTGTTCTGTCTGAAACAACCGTGGTTGACATGGCTGACCCAGACAGAAAGCATGCCTTGGGAAAGCTGTCAGAGGGGCTGCCCTACATAGGGTGTCTGCTCCAATACCATTCCTGCCAGTGTCAGAAAGGTTTGACAGACTAAATAGGGCATCCATCAACTTTTTGGTGACTGTCCCATTACCTTCCACCCTAAATCATGTCCTCAGACTTCTTTTTCTAAAAAGAACCAGCGAAACCTAGAAGAGGTGGGGCCTAAATGGTGCCAAATTAGGAAATGGTTAGCTAACACTTCCCGATACATTGATGAGTGATTGATACCAATCAACACTCTCTCACAGTCATACTAGATTCAATGGAATAACAATGAACATCCTCATGCACCACACATACAAAAAAAGTGATCAATACCAGTACACAAGGCATTAGAGAACACTGACTTCACCAATCAATATTCTCATGCGCTCTTATAGGGAAGTGATGACATACCAATCCAAACTACTACACACCAACGTAGACCAATCCAAATTACTACACACTTACATAGACCAATTCAAACTACTACACACCAACATAGACCAATTCAAACTGCTACACACCAACATAGACCAATTCAAACTACTACACACCAACATAGACCAATCCAAACTGCTACACACCAACATAGAAAAAAAAAATAATCCTGCCAAATATATTTAAATAGGAAACTCCAACTTTCTGTGCATTCCATTTTGAGGGTTTATTCACATTTCTTGACTCTTCTCTATGATCTCCTCCTGCCTTTTTCCTAAAAATCAATTTTCTGAATTTGGAATTTACTAGATGACTCTCTTTCATTGACATTACGGCAAGTACCTTATTAGCCAGATTGGTATTTGTATATTAGCTGATCATAGCACCACTGACCTGAGCCTTGTTTCATAGTCACAATCTGTATCATTTTAGAAAATTAAATAGAATTTAGTAAAAATCCTAAGTGGACCAAAAGCGGAGGAGGAATATAGAGCTATAGAGTAGAGATTTCACTGTGTTATTTTATTAGAGGATCACTTATAATACTGCTGTTTGGGTGGGAGTTAGAATCTCCCATTGAGCGAGTCTATCTCGTTTTGCTTTGAACTCACATAGATGTTCTCTTTATCTTCACAGGAACCAACCGCCTAAAGCTGACAGTACTCTCAGAGGACAGGCTGCAGATGAAGTGGAAGGAGACAGAAGGCATCACGAACGGATACAAGGTCCGCGTCAAGCCCATGGCAGGTATGTGCGTGGCAGCATGTAAGGCTTGTAGCATGCACAACTACCTGTGCAGGTGAGTACACACAGGGTGGGAGATTAAGCTTAGGGAGAAACACTACATGCAAGGTGGAGAGGGCATGCAGAGGAAACAGTGACACAGTTATTGATACCCTTGCATCAGTAGTGGTCCAAATGTATGGCAATTTCTTCAAAGTGTGCCCTTCTTCATGTAAAATTATTTCATCAATGGCCCCTAAATGAAATTCAATTTCTATTTAAAAAAATTATAAATTGTAAATACTGCAAACAAGGTAAAGCATTTTTGTGAGTATTTTTTTTTTTTTATAGAGTTTTATATAGCGCGAACTAGACCCGAGAAATCGGGTATTAGAGCGCTTTACATGAACACTAGTTTCGTTACAGAAGGACACATTCATTTTTGTTAGGCACGGGGAGATTAAGTGATTTGCCCAGAATCACAGGATGTTGAGCATCGTTGCCCAGACTCGAACCGGGTTCCCCAGCTTCGAGGTCGACCGCTCTAGCCGTAAGGTTACATCCTCTCCCCTATGTCATATGTCTTTATGTCACATGCTCTAACAAATATAGGCTAAAGTAATTTGCAGTGGTTGTTTCCAATGTACAACAATAAGTAAATACAAAGTAAAGCGTAGCAAACAAGCCTACCATTTTAAGTGAGATCGCGGGGTTCAGGTGGATATTAAAACAAATAGCCAGAAACAATGTTATATCTTACTTTTCCTGCAATCAATTCCGTTTGTAAAATAAAATAAAATATTAGAAACAAAAGAACCAAAACGTGTAAGGGACTTTAAAGGGGGCATAAGAATTTTTGACAAAAACTGCTATTAATTTGTGTATTTTATTTTGCCACAGTATCATACCTAGCTGGCAAATGGCCCAGTATCATGCAGTAGTTCTCCAGCAAGTCATTCCTGTCTTTTAAAGCAAAAGTACTATGCATGCTGGAATTTTCACCCATATTTACATTGTTAAATGTAAAATTAGAAGCTTCAAAATGCAATGTGATGTGGGCAGAAATACCAGTATTGTCTGAAGGTGTTTCACAGGAAATGTGCCATTTTTCGGCTCTGAACATATTTAATAATTGAACAGTTATCTTCAGTTGTAACTTTTAAAATAAGGGATTGAGTTTCAATAGCATGATTGTTTATAAGAAGTAAGGGAGTAAAACTTTAGATAATAAAAATGGTGGCACTAAAGGCCTATTACAGAGTGGGTCACTGCCACTATATTTTCTTTCATGAAAACCAGCATGATCTTTGTCTGCTTTCACCTTCACCAGGACATATTAAATGCTCCTCTTGGTCACAACTTGGAGCTCCCTCGCCCCATCAACCTCATTTCACACCCCAGGGGATCCCACTTCACAGTTTGAAGACCTTTTTTTAAATAACTTTTATCCAGTCTTCACAGCAGCCATGCTGCTCTACAACATAGCAAAAAAACATTGGCAAAGCCAATAGCTCTCACATAGGCGAGTGCCGTTGGCTTTGGCAATGCTTGTTTGCATTCTGTGAAGGCCCAGCAGGTCTCCAAACACTGATACTGGGCCCTCACCACTGCATGCAGTGCACCACCAGGAGCTCAGGCACACCAAATGTTGTATTTTTTGAAAGGGCTCTATTCACATTTCAAGATGGCCACCTCTTTGAATATTTCAGTAAAACTTAATCACAAAAAACATTCAAACACTTTCACACCTGCAAACATTTAGCATTTAAATGTTTTTGAAGTAAGGATTTACAAAGACATTTAAACAAGCATTGGTAGAGCAAAAAGCTTGGCAGCCTACTTTAGACCTGTGGGTTTTGCCAGTGCTTATTTACAGTAGGAATTACTGGAGTAACAATTCAAGTAAAGAATCAGTAATCTATGAAAAACATTTCTACTTAAAAGCTTAAACAATAAATATGTTTCCAAATCATCTCCAGAACTTTCCTGTAATCTCATGAATTGTTACACACTATGATAAGGCTGTTGTTCTCTTTCTCCTGAGCTATGAGAAATGGGAAGAAACCTTCTGCAGTTCCAATATTTGTTTATGTAGAATAATGTCATGTAGTTGCCGGGGTAACCCAGGAAGGGCGAGTACAATCAAGTTCTGCATGAGTCTTTAGTTGAGAGATGTCATCAATTAACTGTGTGCCAAAAAGTGAATTCACATTTCTCATTAAGTGAGGCATAACAACTCCTGCGTTACGCTGGTGTGGTAATGCTTCATACGGAATTTTCCAGTATTACTGATATTGTGGGGTGCAGTTATTTCAAGAAGCAGTATTACTCAGTTCTGTGCAAAATTTTTGTTATGTAGCTGAATGGACAATTTTTTTCAAATGTTGTAGCCACAAATTTTGCAGACTTTTGTTGGTTGAGAAATGTATCCGAGAATACAGTGTTTTGTTGGTGACATTATCAACCCTGTTGACATCTCGACTAACTTTTATACACGTGGCATGCCCTTGCATACACTTTTCATGCATGATACCACAAACCTTAACTTGGCAAAATAACACATTACGTGATATTTAGCTAAATTTAATTTTACAGTATTGCAGAGGCCTATTATTGCTACACCACTATGAGCATTGACCCTCAGAATGAGGACTAACCATGGAAATAGGCGTTTGCGCATCAAATTCGCTGGAAATATGTGTTGAGGAAATCCTGGATTGATATCTGCTCCACAAAATTTAGATTTAGCTGGTAACTGCCATTAATAGCCATATCCATATTTACACAGAACTTGAAAAAAATAGGGCTAATTAAAACAAAGAGAAAGAAGGCAGCCTAGTTCAAACCTATAAATATTATCAACTCCTTTATAGATTTCCTTTTTCAGGGAGACACTAGTCTTAGAGATGAAGTTCTGTATGGATGAGTCAGAATTTACCTGAAATTTTTGTCGTCTTAGGCATGATATTCCTTTTGAAGAAAATATTCCTCCAGGCACCACTGATGGAGATGGATGGCAGAACATGAACTGTGAATGACTTCATATTGGCAGGGAATGTAGGATGATGCTCTTGTTCCACTGAGGCAAACTGGTTCTGTCACCTCAGGCTAGATATCAGTAGCTGAAGAGGCAAGGAGCCACAAGTCAAAACAAAACACTGAGGGACGTCGGATCTGATGTCTCATTCCTCTAAGAAACAGCCCTGAGAGTCTTACATATTCCTTGTAATGTGGACTCTGATCAGAACTAACTGAATTGAAGACACACTCAACTATATATGTCCCGAGTGATCTACAGAACATTCTGAACTTGCCCCAACTTATTAGGAAAAATAGTTTAGACAAGATTCAAAGTCTCTTGATATATGCACACCTATGTTGAATAAAGACTTACCTTACACGTGTCATTCCAAGACAACTCCAACTCCTCCTTCTCAATCCTCATTAGAAAATATGGTACCATTATAAAAGAAAGAAAATTCATTCAACATCCAGGTGGTTCGCCCCAAATCTCAAGACTAAGCGCAAATCTGTATGTGCCATTCAGCACACATGGAGAAATTCCCAAACCAGGGCACTTTGTGTCCTACTTAAAAAGGACTGGAACTTTGTACAAACAGAATGCATATCAGACCAAATCAAACTTCTTCAGGAAGCTATAGAACTACATCAACAATTGCTTAAACAAATTGTTTGATCTTACGAAAGAATAAATATCATCTCATCAGACAAATCCTCTCATGTCCTTGGACTAATGTTTTGACCTTGAAAACCTCTTCAACAAGATTATGAAAACTAGTACTGAAATCTGAATCTTTTTCACAATTCTCGAGTTTAAAGAAGTTATCCTGCTATGGTATCTGGGAATGTTTATAGGTCAGCAATCTATATGTTTTATAGAAGTTGAACCTTCCCAAAAGCCCTCTAATGCCACTTCAACATCCACCCACCAGACAAGGCAAAATATCTCTGTCATACCACCTCTTGTCACATTGGCTCATAAGTATTAACGCATCACATGGCATTGCTCCTGCTGACTAAAACGGGCATCATTAAACTGATTTTAAAAACTTGAATGCTGATCAAAAGCTACCTCGCCATTACTAGTGTCATCTTCCCAGCTAAACTCATAGAAAAATGCCTTGCTGGTTAACTGAAACACTACATATATGAGAACCAACAACTATACACAAGCCAATCAGGCTTCAATAAACACAATACCAAAACAACTATCTTCGAAGAATCTAACAACACTCTAATGGTCATGGTCAAAGGCCTTTGCTCATCATTCAGCCTCGCCTGATGTAGCATCCTAGAGTGGAAGCTAGGAAACAGGGACAGTCGGAGGGAGGATGGAGGCCTCACTGGGCCTGCATGATGTTGCTGTAACCTAAGGACCTAACATGAAATAAAAAACTTAAAGCCTGATGTACAAAGCTTTTTGAGGTAGCAAGTGGCCCGATTCTTAGAATCAGGCTGTTTGTGACCTCTAAAAAGCTATTCTTTTATTATTATTAACATTTATATAGCTCATAGTTACCCCTGGGGGTTTCCCGGTGCTATACGTCAGGCAAGGGAACGTCATAGCAAGCAACTCAGAACAGCCAGGTTTTCAGCTACTTCTGAAAGTTAGCGAGGAACATTGCCTCAGCTGTTCTGGGGGGGAATTCCATAGCTTGGGGCCTTGGTAAGCAAACAACCGCCCTCCTATGTGTGACAGTTATACTCTCGGGACCATACACAGGGATAAGCCACTAGAGCGCAGCAACCGGGCTGGATGATATGGTTTGACAAAACCCTACAAATAGCAAGGACCACCCCCAGCTTTCACTCTGTACACATAGCACAGGGTTTTAAACTGAATCCGATTCTCAATTGGAAGACAGTCAGTTCCCATAGTAAAACCTTCATTAAGGTCCGCCTTGGAAGCCTATACACCATCCTTGCCGCAGAGCTTTGGACCAACTGCAACCTTCCAATGGTGTATTTATTCGTCCCTAAATAGAGCATGTTGCCGTTGTCCAATCTCAACATGATAAGAGCCTGTTCCACTGTCTGTTGCGCAGAAAATGGAAGTAGCCAGATGTTCCGCAACTATTTCACAATGGCAAAACAAGTGGCTGCCACCTTTTTCACCTGAGGCTTCATTGACAACTTATCGTCGAGCAGGAACTTAAGGTTCTTGACATTATGTGTTGGATCAGGGAGAGAGCCCACATTTTTTGGGCAATGGTGGGGCCCCCATAGGGACAGATTCCTTCCCGGCACCAACACATCTGTCTTCTCCCAATTCATTTTTAGTGAATAGTGGTTCATCCATTCTGCCACCTTACTCAAAAAGGAGTTCAAGGCTTCCGAGTTGTGGTCTTGTGCAGATGACAAGGAAAAGCTTTTCTACGTGTAGAAACGTCAAATTGTCATTCAGTAACACCGAACCACAATTTGTGTTTGTTACCAAATACCAATTCGGTATATAGAAGGGGATCCTTCCCAAATACCAAATCAAATGGTTTATATAATTGTTTTGTGACCAAATTCCGGGCGCAAAGCATTAGTCTTTTACCAACTACAAACTTGTCGAGGTAACCCATTCTCAAATGGGAAGGGACCTCATTAGGACCCCTTCCCCTTTGTGAATGCAAAAAAAAGTTTGTTTAAGAGGAAGCAGTCATCCACTGGACCAATGTGTCTTTTTAAACAAACAATAAAAAAAGAAAGACACTTTTTAAATACAGTCCCATTTCCTTTAAGGGAAAATGGGCTCCATTTAAAAAAAAAAAGATTGCTTCATTAAAAAGCAATCACAGACATGGTGGTCTACTGACCCAAACAGGCCACCATCCCTGTGATTGGGCCAATTCCTAGTAGGTCTCAATTTGCGACCTACCTCATCAATATTGATGAAGTATGTCAATTTGTTTATGCACTGGGTATCGCTATTGTAAAATAAAAAGTGTCCTACATTAGGAATAGTGATTTCCTAATTGCGATGCAGAGATAATCACATTTAGGAACTCACTATCCTAATGTTTGTACATCTGGCCCCTACCTCCTACCAGAATGGCTTCTTACCCTTGTATGAAGATGCTGCCTCCTACCTCAACACTCTACCCCTGCTTTCACCCCAGTTGAAAACCATTTTTTGAACCCTTCTTCAATCAAAAAAGGAATTTGTGTGGAGACCCTTAAGTGGTGTTTATCTCAAAATTGTGCCAGTTGCCCAAAATTGGGGCAACATAACCATGCCCAGACCAGTGCTGGGGTGGGTGTAGTTGTGTAGGACCAATTTTAGCTAGAATTCACATCTGCCTCTATCTTGGTCGCTTTGGACAACTTATGAAATCTCATATCATCAATTCACTGATGATACTCGACAATTTGAATCTGCATTTGGCACTAAGACTGTCTTGACCAAATGCAGTCTAGATGGCATAAAAGAACCTCAAATAAATTGCTCAGAAAAATATGTTTCCACACTTCTCACCAGACTACTCAGTCTCCAAACATTGGGTAAAAAAATTGACAATAACTGTATTATTGTCATTTTATTTATCATCTGCTGGAGAGGGTTGTGGGAAGTCGCCCCTGCTTCTAGATGGTCTGACCATCATTTTACACTCAATCGGGCTTGCTTACAAGACAGCGCAAGCTGTCTGATTGTGAAAAGACCAATTGTCAGCTTATAGTGGGCTTAGAGTCCCCCTATTGTTATCATTACCAAGCTTTATTGTCACTCTCATTTTCTTGCCTTTTATTCATTCTCTTGGGT
This sequence comes from Calotriton arnoldi, assembly GCA_963921515.1. Classification (NCBI taxonomy): domain Eukaryota; kingdom Metazoa; phylum Chordata; class Amphibia; order Caudata; family Salamandridae; genus Calotriton; species Calotriton arnoldi. The sequence goes on from CAWUFW010002974.1 coordinate 1,000,583, forward strand.
GGGCAATCCTTCCTCTTCTTGTGTTTGTTCCTCCTCTGGAGCATGGCCTCATTGATTGTGTCCTTCCATCGCTTACTCTTTGGTTAAGCACTTCATGAGAGTGCATGTTTTTTCCAGCTGTCTCCCTTGTGCACGATTCTCCCAGCCCTTCTCACGCTTCGTGTTGCTCTCTCCATACCCTTTGCATTGTGGTCACCCTCATGAGATTCTCCCCCTGTTTATTTACTGGTCCTAGTTGGATTGGTAAATAAAACAAGCATTAGCAATGCAATAGGTCTCGCATTTTTGAGAGTTTAAGCTATTGGCATTGTAAATGACAATGCTTTTAATTTATCTGTTTTAAAAACCAACACTGTTGTGTATGCATTTTGTTTATGCCTTATGTTCTATTACTGTTAATGGTCCAATGTGTACTGGTGGAGCGCGGCATGGAATACTCCTTGTGTCCGTCATGAGTTCCAATCCAGGTCGTCAGTTTATCTGGAGTCCTGGAGTGGAAGTCGTGCTGCCTGGCGCTCACCTGTCATTTTACCCCCATAAATAAAAGGCATTGTCATTCACAATGCCAATAGCTGAAACCCTCGCAAATGCGAGACCTATTGCATTGCAAATGCTTGTTTATATTCCCCCTGAAAGACGAAGAAAGATCTGATGCCAGCACGGAACACATCCAACTTCGGTTTATTTCACACTTCCGGGTAAATTCCTAGGCTTTGCGGATTTGCGATGCAAGGATTTAATTGCTCAGCAGAAATTACACGCTGGCTCCGGAAAGGCATTATTATTAGTAATGCTGAACTGTAATGGGTTGCCATGGCAATGCGACCCCTAGTCTGTGTTCGATATATGACTGAGTAAACAGTTACCTATGCCTGCTGCAGTTTTATACATCTAAAAGTAAGACACACAACAAACTCTCAAAGAGTAGCCAATCAATAGCAGATTAGATAGCTCAGTGCGTTTATGCATCTGCAGCAAAAACCGGAATGTAGCCTGCAGGATCCAGGTTCACCTTCTAACAAGACGCCTAGATAAATCTTTCGCCCTTCAAAGGTCAATAAAGTGAGTAGCATTTCGTTCTTTTATAGAAACAACTGTTATTAATAGTGCCATGAAGCCACAAGGCTGTGGGAGCAAGCAGTATAAAAACAAGTTCTAATTTTTAAATTGGCACAGGTCTGAGACGTGTGCTGCTTCGGTAAGTCAAAGATTCAACCAATGGTCCAGTACAGCTGCAACCTGCAGGGGCCACTCTGGTGTCTTTCTCTCCTCTGTCCTCCCTCGTTAGGATAGGATGAGGATTTATAAAGCGCACTAATACCCGTAGGTGCCAAGGCGCTGGGCAATTGAGAAGAGAGAGGAGGATGCGTTGTCCTTTGCAATAACACATGCTCTGATATTCGGTACTATGAGACCTATAACGAGGATATTGTTTTCCATTTTATTAAAAAATACTTGTTTTTCACACAGCACTCCATACCACACAGGCGTTTCTATGAGCTGTAAATAACTGGTGTTACTGTTAGCTGATTTAGTGGTACTCAATCTGCTGACCTTGGAAGGATGGAGGTAGTTGTTGACCTTGCTGATGTTTGATATTGTGGACGGAAGATCACCCCATGTTTCAGCAGACAGCATTGAAATCACCAAGCCATCTTGTTACTATAGTTGACATTACCCTCACAGAGGGCCCTTTTAGGAGTAGTAAAGTTCTGTGGTGTGTGGCCAGCATTACGCTTTGTCTGTTCTGCAGAAAAGTGTGAGAGGATGGCATGTCTGAAACCTTTAGATACCCAGTGGGCTTAACAACAGGTTGCCAGAAATGTAAACATTGCAAGTTGCTTACAGGATGTTTTTGGGTGTGGAGAGACTAAACATATATGTCATTAGCTCCTAGAAGCAAGCACAGTTAGTGCATTGAGGCCCTTATTGGAAGTAGGCCAGAATTTCCAGCCGGGAAGAACCAATAATTTGGGGATCGGTTATTTACCCAGGGCGACATTTCTATGGGAGTCTGAGGTTCATAAGGGATCATTACACACCAATTCCCTCAGGTTATAACCTGATTGTAGCACTTTTCCAACACACATTTTGCCATGTTTTCCTGGTGAAATATCTGAGTCAAGAAAAACCGGGAGTGCAGTTTTCCCTCACCGCTCCAAATCCTGAATTAATTCGGGTGAAATTCCTGATTCTGCACAATTGGGATTTTATCAAAAGTCTGTAACTATAGGCTAGAAAGGGAAGAAACAACCACACATTTTAAGCCACCTATTGCCGACCCTCAATATCCCAGCCCTAGAGACAAATGCAGGAAGGTTACAGAGTTATGTAGATTGAGATTAAAGTTTAATGGCACTGTCCTTTGTGTTTGATGATCACCTATCTTTTTTTTGGGAGAGGGTATTTGACAACTAAAATATATTGTATTCATAAGAAACTGACTATTCCAATTAACAAATACATTTGACTCCTAACTTGTGTTCTTTCTGGGTAGGGTCTACCATCTTTCAGCGCTCAGGAAATGGATAGACAACAGACAGGGTGGGTTTGGTCGCCCTTAGGTATGTGTCTTCCACTTTCTTCCCTCCCATCATACAAAACCTCGCCATGTGTCTTTAAAGACATGTAGGTCTGTTGATTCGTGTCAATGACCCGCACCCTTGCGACTTAGGCTATCCATACAGGTTTGATGCCGTACGGAGGCATCAGCCGCAGCGACCTACCGCCCGCCAGCCGAGGTGAGGTACGCCTCTCCTTCAATGACGGTCTCCTTGGAAATGGGGATGGTTGAATGCGCCGCTACTCAGGCTCGGCGGTTCACCTTGATACGCGCCTCGAAGACCGCGCCTCTTACCGAGCGGTTTAATCAACCCTATGGGCCACTGCTAATCTTGAGGCAGATTAATCGCAAAATTTTGTGAGGAATACATTAATCTTTTCCCCCATTTCTCCTCCTTCCTTGCACTGTTCTTAGGAGATTAGGGGGTTAATAGCACACCGCGGGAGGACTCCATCTGTTTGGGGGGCTTGGCAGAGGGTGGGGGAAGCAATGTTTCCAGGAAATTCTCATTACAGGTGAAATGGAAACACTGCAGTTGTAGGCAGTGCATGAGCCGTGAATTGATGCGCGGGATAAAAGGCTGGAACAGAGCCTGCAGCCCAGCTCTGATTGCCTTTTTAACGGCAGAGTACAGCGCGCGCCGAAGCCTGCCGCAAATGGATTGGGTGGGCGGGGAGGAAGAAATGGTTCCCCTGTTCCAGCCGAGCAGTAGTAACATCTAAACAAGTGAAAGCCCTGGGGAGGGAGGGGCACTGGGGCGGCACCTATGTGGTAGAGGCGGGCAAAGGGCAAGGAGGGTAAACCTCCCACCCCCCACCCACAAAAAGCGACAGCAGCAGAAACTGAAAAAAAATATTTGCAATGCAATAGGTCTCGCATTTTAATGCAAGACCTATTGCATTTCAAAGAAGCGGCAGCCATTGTCCCGGCAGCTTCAAAACAGAAAGCGGGCATGGCGGGCTGAACGTAAGTAAAGCGCATCATGCCTGCAGCAAGAGAAACTCAATAAAGAAAATAGTGCTTACACACTTAAAAACACGGACCGTGTAACAACGGAAGTAAAGGGGCCAGTAGCCATGGGAGGTTACGATGAAGACAAGGCAGTAGTAAGGAGGGACTAACAAGCCTCTTTACCAATCAGACGTCAGCATTTAGGAAGGACAGTGACGCAAGCCAATGACAAACATGGGCGAAGAGTGGGAGGAGCTTATCTTCCATACACCACTACAGCAGTCTCGCTGAGCAGTGCATGTGCGCTGTCTCAGGCTCGACCTAAAAAAGTAGCATGAAAGTGTTTTTTTTTTTTTCAAAAGCAGGGTTCAGAAGCAACATAGAGGGCATGGGTGAGGGAAGCAACATGGAGGGTTGGGGGGACATGAAGGGCGCAGGGACTCAACAAGGAGAGCAGGTAAGCAAAGTTATATGGGTGGGCCCCCACCCTCTCCATGACTAAGCAGGTCAACGCCGTTTCCTCATCCTGCTTCAACATCCTCCGAATGCTCCGCAGGATCTTCAAGTGGATCCCCACCGAAACAAGAAAAACAGTCACCCGGGCCCTCGTCACCAGCAGGCTGGACTACGGAAACGCCCTCTACGCAGGAACGACGGCTAAGCTCCTGAGACGGCTGCAACGCATCCAGAACGCCTCTGCACGTCTTATCCTCGACATCCCCCGACGCAGCCACATCACACCCCACCTGAGAGACCTGCACTGGCTCCCTGTCAACAAGAGGATAACCTTCAAGCTCCTCACCCACGCACACAAAGCACTCCACAACTCCGGACCAGCCTACCTCAACAGACGACTCAGCTTCTACACCCCCACCCGCCAGCTCCGCTCGACCAGCCTCGCCCTCGCCACAGTCCCCCGCATCCGGAAAACGACCGCCGGCGGCAGATCCTTCTCCCACCTCGCCGCCAAGACCTGGAACACCCTCCCCACCAACCTCCGACAGACCCAAGACCTACTGGCCTTCAGAAGACTCCTCAAGACCTGGCTCTTCGATCAGTAGCAGCACCACCCCCCTCTTCCCCCAGCGCCTTGAGACCCTCGCGGGTATGTAGTGCGCTTTATAAGTGACATGATTGATTGATTGATTGATTGATTGATTGATTGATTGGGCGGAAGCAAGCTGGAAGCCGGGACAGAAAAACATGGAGGGAATGGGGCAGAACCAAAACCAAGGCCGTGGGTGGGGGAAGAAAAACGCAGGGCTCTGGGTGGAGTCAACACAGAGCGTGGCGGAAGCAACACAGAGGAATTGGGGAGAATTGCACAACATGAGTGAGAGAGTATCATGAAGCATGATGGGGAGAGAAGCACACAGGCGAGAGTGAGGAACATAGTTCTGGTGTGAATAAGCAAATGGATGAGAAAACAACGTGAAGGAGAAGCACTCAAGTTTTAACGACATCTAAAAGTCAAGAAATGACTCTTACATTCAATGCCATTCCAATTCCACATCGGTACCTAATGAAATGATAATACTTGATTTCCGATTTTATATGCAGTTCATTTGAGTTCTTCATGGCTAAATGTTGTATGACCTCATTTCTGTTGATGCTAGTGGTCAAATACAAACATGACGTCACTTCCGGTTTTACCATGTGAGTAGAAGACTGAGTGATCGCTCTTCTGGTGAGTTTGGTATAATGACATCATAGTATTTCTGCCCACAGGTGACACTGAACAGGAAGTCATGCTGAAAACCAGGATCCCTAAAGCAACCGTGGGAGGCCTGAGTCCCAGCAAGGAATACACGCTGCAGATATACATCCTCAATGGATCCCAGGAGGCCCTGTTTGCCAAAAGAAAGTTTGTTAGTAAGTATCATGTCACGTGGGTCGAAAAACTCCTCTCAGAGGATTCTGGGTTACCTGGGGTCATCTGCGTCCCTTCTCTAAGACTGTGGCTGTGAGCAGGAAAGGCTGCTTACGGTGGAAATCTCACAGAAGTTCATAGAAGTGTGAGTTATTACAAAGTGCGGTGTTGTCTTCTTGCATCACAGGGTACTGTACTTTAGGATGCAACATGAAGTTCACAACTCTTTGTGAGTGAATTGACTCAAGCAGGGTGGAATCCTGCAGGAACCTCGGAAATCTCCTCAGGGATGTTAGATAGTGCATTTCCTCTCTTGCAGGAACTTCAGACGTGCTCAGGTCATGACATACTGTATGCACCGGGAGACTTGCAGGAGGTGCAGAAATCTGCATGAACACTTCATCTCATGCACTGTCGGATCCCGCAGGAACTGCAGAAATATTCACTAGTTATTACATGTGGAATCAGTGTTTGTCGAACACCAAAAATGTGTGGGTTCAGGTCACTGTAAATTGCGGGGGATTTTGCAAGAACATATGAACTAGAACGAGAACATTGTGTCGTGCGCCAGAGAAGCAGCAGGAACTCCAGAAAGCTGCATGAAGGAGCTGTGTATTCCACTTCACAGGAGATTGTATAGCGCAGATCAGTTTCTATAGGAACTCCAGTAATTAACTCAGTTCTTGTATACTGCATGTTAGAATTTTGCAGCCACCCCCCCTGAAATGGACATGCTGGAAGGGCCCCCTTGGAGCTCGACCCCCCACGCGCACAACGGGGGCTACGGAGGCTTTTGTTACGGCACTGTCTGTGGGATCCCACTGGAACTGCAGAGATCTGCATGTGACCTTTGTCAATCCATCAGGAAATGCAGAAATCTGCATGACTACATCTTATAAAACGCTGTTGGATCCTGCAGTAACTACAGAACTATCCACAGGAGATTATCGGGAAAGGTATTTTCTTCAGGAACCACCAAAACATGTGGGTACAGGGCAGTGTATATTGTATAGGGTCTTGCAGTAACATCTGAAATAGACACAAGAACATTGTCTGAGACACCATGGAGTCGGCAGGAGCTCCACAAACATGCACGAGGGAGTAGTTTAATGCATCTCACTAACTGAATAGTGCAGGGCAGTCTTTTCAGGAACTCCAGAAATGAGCTCAGGTCATTGTACAACATTCATGGGTTTTGCAGGAACTTCTCCTGCAAAGGGACTGTCACATAAGGACATTGTCTCATCCACTGTGGGATCCTGCAGGAACTGCAGAAATTTCCCTGCAGACATTGTTTCAGGCACTGTGGGATCCTGCAGGATCTGCAGAAATATGCATGTATACTGAGTCTAATACATGCTGTGCTCCTGCAGAAACTGCAGAAATCTGCATTGTATACTGAGTCTAATACATGGTGTGCTCATGCAGGAACTCCAGAAATCTGCATGTATACTGAGTCTAAAACATGGTCTGCTCATGCAGGAACTGCAGAGCTCTGCATGTATACTGAGTCTAAGACATGCTGTGCTCCTACAGGAACTGCAGAGATCTGCATGTATACTGAGTCTAATACATGGTCTGCTCATGCAGGAACTGCAGAGATCTGCATGTATACTGAGTCTAATACATGGTGTGCTCCTGCAGGAACTGCAGAGATCTGCATGTATACTGAGTCTAATACATGGTGTGCTCCTGCAGGAACTGCAGAGATCGGCATGTATTCTGAGTCTAACACATGGTCTGCTCATGCAGGAACTGCAGAAATCTTCTTGGTATACTGAGTCTAATTCATGGTGTGCTCCTGCAGGAACTGCAGAGATCTGCATGTATACTGAGTCTAACACATGAACTGCAGAAATCTGCTTGGTATACTGAGTCTAATTCATGGTGTGCTCATGCAGGAACTGCAGAGATCTGCATATATATTGAGTCTAAAACATGCTGTGCTCCTGCAGGAACGGCAGATTTCTGCTTGGTATACTGAGTCTGATACAAGGTGTGTTCATGCAGGAACTGCAGAGATTTGTATTTATACTGAGTCTAATACATGGTGTAATCCTGCAGGAACTGCAGATTTCTGCTTGGTATACTGAGTCTGATACATGGTGTGCTCATGCAGGAACTGCAGGGATCTGCATGTATACTGAGTCTAACTTATGGTGTGCTCCTGCAGGAACGACCTGCAGAAATCTTCATGGGTGCTTCATCTGCTGCTCTGCGGGATCCTGCAGGAACGCCAGCCATATTCACGAGGATATTGGGTTCTGTCTCGTGAGCACGAGCTCCAGAATAGTGCACGAGAGGATTTTGCCTTCTGCACTGAAGCATCGTGCAGGAACCCCCAGAAGGGTGTCTGGGTACAATGGATGCTTTGATGCCTGCACTACCGATCCAGCACGATTCCGGCCCGCACAGCCCTGGACAGAAGAGCAGGCATTCCCCACATTCTCTTGCGTGCTGACGCCGACGAGCATCACTGCCTCGCGGGGCTTTCATCCCGAGCTGAAAAAACAATATTTACAATCTGCCTATGGAGGGCTTTGATTGTCTGGGACGTAACTCTTCTGACGGGCCCTAAAGACCAGAACATGACGTCTCGTCAAAGGTGTCCTCTTACAAAGATATATGACTGACAGCTTGTAAAACCTGCCCCCTCCCGCGCCTCCCTATCCCCGCCGGCCTAGTCTGCACATTTTCCTTCCTGGTGTAACAAGCATTGGCAATGCCAATATGTTTGGCTTATACATGAACTGAGCCTTTTATATCATTAGTGGGTTTAGGCACTCAACAAATCAACATACATGCGCTCAGTCACTCATCTTTGCACACATGCATCAACTTATCAATCCCCTGACTCATTCTTGTATTAATCCTTTGACATAACTGCAATAACAGACTCATTCAACGTATGCATTATAAATTAGAAAAAAATATAGTGCTGTCTAATCCGAGAAGGCGTATGCTTTCTATTACAAAACTAAACACAGCAGCAGGTGTCCATCTTGGAGAGGTATTGTACATAGTCTATCATTGTGTTAACATTCTGGCAAGAGCGGCTCCTTTAGAAGCAATGTGTTGGCCATCTTGGTAAACGGTAAAACAATGATATACCGTGGACAATAGATTCCATAACTGTCGTCTGGTTTAGAGGAAGTGGCCACGTGGGCAGTGGAGTAGCGTGGGTTGCCAGTGCCTGGGCAAGGCAAGTATCCTTCCACTTTTCTCTAAAAATTTTGCACCCCTAAGAATCCCCCGGCACCCCTCAGAATGCCCCTAAGAATGTTGCGCATGGGGCAACCGCCCATGTGGCCCCGAATCTCTATGCCACTGCACGTGAGATACTGTGCGCTTCAAATGAAATGAGAGCCAAGCAAGCGGACCCTTAGCACGTCCTGGAAATACTCATAATGAAAAAAATGAAACTATAAAAAGGGGAGAAGCAATTAAATGAAAGGAGTTTTGTAAAAGAAGAAAATTGAAAACTAAAACTAAACTAAAGAACTGTCCACCGGAGCCTGACACTTAATTTCAGGTGAATGTGCCCATGTGATTAGAAAATGCAGGAGAACCAATGAATGATGTGGGCAGAACCATTAACCCCATGGAGTATCTCCTATAGATGGAAGTAGAGTATAAATGACACCCAGACCGACCAATAGCAGAAGAGAGTTGACCCAAATGGCTTCTATGTATCTATATAGATATATACTTCCAAAACAACGCGCTGAATACTCCTCAAGGAAACAACACACCGCGGCTCCCAACTGCTTACAAGCGTGATTTTTAATGATTTGGCAAGTCAACTCTACGCGTTTCGGAGCGCGAGGCTCCTTGCTCACGTGTAAGTTGCTGCTCGTACAATCATTGGTTAAATGTGTTAGCATGTGACCTCACAACAAAAATAAACAACAGACTTTCTGTTACATTTCGCATATAATTTTAAATGGCAATGTCGCTTTACAGATCACTTTCGTTATTTGTATAACAAGTGGGGGCAGAATTCAAACCCTAATTTTTGTGCAGATTATGTAGCTCTAGGCGTGCTTCATAAAATAGATATATACTTATGTATATGCATGTATGTATTATTAAAATATTTTTATTTCAAGATCCTGGCAGATAGCTAAGCCTGTGAGGCCTTCCAAAGACATTCTAGCAAGATTTATTACTGTGGAAATATTCAACCCCTAGGATTACTCAGAGTGTAATCAGTCACATTTCATGTAACAAAATACCTATCTGCAGGCTTTAATACAAAGAAATACCAACCCACATACACATCGACTTTAACATATCATTTTCACAATCAAATTTTGAGGCCTACCATCAGGACAAATTCCATAATAAACAGATCAGACCTATGGCAGTTGAAATATCCTTTCCTAGTGAGCCAATTAGGCCTCAAGCTGTTATTATTGGCTTGTCACCATAATCTGCCCAGGCCCACTGTAGTGAGCTTAAGCTTTTCCATAAGGCAATCATCAGGCATAAAGTCATAATATTTTTAAAGTATTCAAACTTACAGCTGGCAAACAAAAATACGCTGTCTCCTAAAACATCCTAATAAGGATTCTGACAGTGCAATCTTCCATGCACGCGGTTTGTTAGATGGGGTAGCCAGCAACAAAACCCTTGCCTACTATGTTAATATGCATGATTCCATGTAACAAAATATCTATCTGCAGGCTTTTATATAGAGTAATAACAACCCACCCTTAAATGCATAGTGATTTTCAATATGCTTTTTACAATCAATTTATCAGGCCTACTGCCTTCATTGTAACTTTTCAAAATAAACAATCCGGCCTATAACTTTAATCATTGACTTCTCATTCATACCCAACCCAAAAATACTTTGTTCGTCAGAAGCCTTTCCACAAGGTAACTATCAGCTATACCGTAAATAAATGGAAAAATTTACAAAATTTCAGTTGTCAAAAGCATATAAATTCCCCACTAATGGAGCCCAATAAGGATTCCCATAGTCTAAATCTTCTATCCCCCATGGTTTGTTCAGGTAGGCCACTAACATCTGAACCTGTGCCTACTACGATAATCTGCGCATTTGTGTTTAACAAAATGCCTCCCTACAGGTTTTAGCACAGTGTCCTAACAATCCACCCTTAAAAGCCTAGTTCCTTTAAGATGTACTTTTCACAATAAGTAAGTATGGCCTACTTGCTTTGTCACAACTTTTTATTATAAACAGGTTACACCTAAGGAATCTGAACTAAGTTTACCCATTGGACTAATAAGGCCTGTTGCTTTTAGCATGGGTTTGACACTATATTCAACACAGTCAGGAGCGGCCCGTTCAGGTAAGAGCGGCGTGGCGGTGTGGGAGAGGGGTACTCAACAAACGACCACGAAGGAAAATTTATTATTTATTTAATTTTCCCTCGTCGTCATCTGTCGAGTATCCCCCACCACCCAGCCCCACCATTCTTACCTGCACGGGCTGCTCATGAACAGTCCTACTGAAGTGCACATAAGTGGGAAACCATCATGCATGCAGGTGTAAAGTAACAAATATACATAGAAATACAATTGGCAAAACAACATACAACCCCTCTGTAAAGGGCATGACAGGAATCATCACGGTTAAAATCTTCTACTCCCAGGGATTGCCTGAGTGGGTAGCCAACACTGAAAACATTGTCTACTATGGTAATCTGCGAGATAACATGAACAAAATACCCTTCCCCGCCCTCCTCGCAGTCTGTAACATACTGGGATAATACTCTGTTAGAGGCCTTTTGGCAATAACAAATGCTTTTCAGAAAAAGCAAGGCCTACTGCTTTTGTCATAACTTTACATAATAAACAGACCAAATCTATGACGTCGGGTATACCTTTTCCCTTGCCACCAATCAGCCCTTTAGCTGTTTTCATTGGCTTACCACCGTAACCAACTCAGGCCTACTGGGCTGAGTGTAAACTTTCCCACAAACCAACCATGAGGCATACAGTCATAAAATTGCAAATGTATACAAAATTACAGATGGCAAAGTAAAATAGTATCTCTCCTAAGAAAGCATAATTAGGATTATCCTATTGCAGATCTTCCATTCTCATAGCTTGTTCAGGTGGGTCACCAACACCAAAGCCATTGCCTACTAAATTAATCTGTGAGATAACATGTCGTAAAATACTAACCATAGGCATTAGCACAGTGCAATGACAATCCATCCTTAAAAGCCTATTGCCTTTAACACACTCTTTTCACAGTGAGCAGGTCAGGCCTACTAGATTTCATAAAAACAGAATAACCCTATAAAATCAGCACGTCATTTCCAGTGATTCGATATCGCCTGCACCCTTTACCATTGTCTTTACACCTTAACCATCACAGGCCTATTCAAATGCATTTAAACAGGCAACCATCATGCATGCAGTTATAAAGTTACAAATATGTAGAAAAATACAGTCAGAAAAAAAATATACACCTCCTCTCAATAGGGCGGATCAAGAATTATTACAGTGAAAATCCTCAGGATTTTTCAGAGTGCACAGCCAACGCCAGATCCCACGCCTACTATGGTAATCTGCCTGTCTGGAGCTTGTAACACAATGTAATAACAACCAATTATTGAATGCTTAATGGCTTAAACACATGTTTTTCACAATAAATAGGCTTGAACAACTGTTTTTGTCATAAAATTTAATAATAAGCAGACCAGACCTATGGCATTTGACATAACGATCAGGCCTATAGTTTGTCATCATAAGCAACATAGGCCTACTTTTTGAGACTAATCTTTTCCCCAAGTCTGACCATCAGGCACATTGTCATAAAATTAGAAAGATAAACAAAATTATAATTGGCTAAACAAAGTACTATTTCTCCTTAGGGGCTTAACAAGGTTTCTCACAGACCAAATCTTCTATATCCAGTTTGTCACAAGGGGAAACCAACACAAACAGGGGATTTCTCGGAATTATGAGTGGGAAAAATAGTGAATTACCTGGGAAATCTGGAATACTGCACTAATTTCAATAGTCAAATCAAATTTCTTTGGTATCTGGCATGGCTGAGAAATGGTCTCCCTTATTTTTGTCATGGTGGGGCAGATTGGACACGACCAAAATGATGATGCTCCCTGTTATTCATTTTTATCTGTCCATGTTACCAGTGAGGCTTCCATTAAAATTTGTTAAAACTCTTAATGGTGTTTTGAGTAAATTCCTCTGGAATAACCGGAAAGCTTGCATATCTTTATCTTCTTTGTCTGCCCCTAAGGATCGGGGAGGTGTCAACTATCCTATTTTTAGCCAGTACCACTCCTCCTTTTTAAACCGCCAAGTATTACCTTATCTGTCTCCTTCGGATGAACCCCTCGTATCGGTATGGCACAGGTTGGAGGAATCCGTGATTCATCCGTTTCCCTTCTCTTTGTTAGCCAATTTTACGCATCCTCCTCGCACATTTAATTCACCAACCATCTCAAAATTTATATCGACCTTTAACCCGGTCCAAAACAAATCCCTTTCATCTATGCAAATGTTCCTGGATTCCCCCATATGGCACAACAAATCTATTAAACTTTCCAATCGTACCATTTTTTGGAGGGATTGGGCAGCCAAAGGGATCATCCAAGTTAAACACTTAGTACACAGTACGCGCTTTTTATCTTCTCAGGAATTACTTTCTAAATTTTGCCTTCCTGCCACTTCCCTTCTTAAGTATGACTCTTTAAGATTGCTTTTAACTCAACAGTTTTCTCTTCCCTCCTCCTCATCAGACCCCCCATTAGAACCATTATCTACTTCCCTTTCCGTCCGGGCCTCTCATATCTATAAATATCTTCATTTTTCTCTTCCTAATCCTCCCAAGAGTAAAACTGAGCTTTTATGGGAAGCAGATTTGAAGCGTACTCTCTCTGTACACACATGGAATTCTATCTGGACAAGAATACACCACACTTCCTGCACTGCTAGCACCACCCAAACTCTTTATTATTTTCATCAGAGGTTGTTTTTCACCTCATTATCTATCTCCAAATTTAGTTCCGACTTATCCCCCAATTGTAGGACCTGTAAGAACACTCCTGACACATACTTACACTCCTTTTTCCTTTGTCCTAACATTTCTTTTTTTTGGACTGAGGTATGTAAATTAATCACCTCCATCTGTTCTATAAATTTTCCTTTTGATATCTACTCCATATTTTTGGGCAGTAACTCTGTAAATTGGTCTGGTGCTCACAAGATGGGCACTTTTGTGGATCTGTTACTTGCTATTGCTTTTCATGTTATTACCTCCAACTGGAAGGATGCCAGCAAGGTCACTTTTTCTGCTTGGTGGAATCTTCTTTGTTACCATCATAGGTTAGATAGAGCTTCTGCCACTACTTCTCAGCAACTTCTTCGAAAGGAATCCTTTTGGTCTCCACTCACCAACTATTTATCCTCTTCTGCATTACGCAGCAAGGACAGTTCATTTGTCTTCCAGCCGTCATGAGTACTGTGATAAAAAAAATTATATTGTATATATAAGACACTGTATTGTTAGTATTTTGTTAACTGAAATTTTATAGTGCCCGATATTCCTACTTAGTATATTTGGTAAGGATGTTGAATCTCTATTAATTCCCTTTTTCTTTCTCTTCTCTTCCCTTCTTTCTTTCCCTATAAAACATAAAATGCTAATTTGTTATGGTACATAGTTCTTCAAAAGTGCCCTTAGCCTTTGGTTTCATTTTTTTGACAAAGGTTGTTGTATTAAGTTTTCATTTTACCATGCTTTTATACATTATTTGATATCTTATGTAATTCTTTTACAATTGTTGATGTAATACTGTACCTTTGTTTTTATTTGCTTCAATAAAGCTCTTTAAACTTAAAAAATCACATTTCTTTCAAGAATTTCACATGGACATTTCCCCAGCGTGCACCAGGCAAAGTTTCAGGTCAATTAGTGCTTAATTTGAGCCAGTGTTTGCCGGTGCTCAGCACTGGCACGTAATTTTCATCAGTGGCACTTACGAAAGTCAACCAGATGGTGGCGCTGTTTGTTTATTTCTGAGGTGAGCACATCAGTGTGTTTACCATTTCAAAACATTCTCAGCCGCTCCTCCCTCCCACATCCCCTCATATGGAGGCCGTGCAGCGGCCGCGCGCAGCGGGCGCGCCGCTGGCGCGCCAAAGGCGTGCCTAAGGCAAGCCCGTCTGCGCCCGTCCGCGCCTGGACCGCGCCCAGCACCAGGACCCCTGGACCCCGCGAATGCCACGACGCCCGACACCGCTACGATGCCAGAACCCTCCACGCACTCAACACCGGACGATCACACACCTGCTTCCTGGCCGCCCCGAAGTGCACCCACGGAGATTTCACCTGCCGGAACTGCAGCTTCACAAGCATCCGCCCCACCATGCTGCCGACCAGGAAAGAACCCAACCACCTCAGATGCATCCTTCTCAACACCCGCTCCGCCCGCAAACACGCCGTTGAACTCTGGGACCTACTCGACTCAACCTCCCCAGACGTCGCCTTCCTGACGGAGACCTGGCTGAACCCCGCCTCGGCACCCGACATAGCCATAGCCATCCCGGAAGGCTACAAGATCACCCACAGGGACCGCACCAACGGAGCAGGAGGAGGAATCGCCATCGTCCACAGGAACACTCTCAGAGTCTCGACCAACACCGACGACACCCTCAGCACCGCCGAACACCTGCACTTCCAGATCCACACCGACCCCAACACCACCCTCAGAGGAACCCTCATCTACAGACCCCCGGACCCCGACCACAGTTCAGCGACTCCATCGCCGACTTCGTCAGCACACACGCCCTCGCCTCCAAGGACTACATCCTCCTCGGGGACCTGAACTTCCACCTCGAGAACAACAACGACACCAACTCCACCACCCTGATCGACAACCTAGCCAACCTCGGACTCAGACAACTCGTCACAACACCCACCCACTCCGCCGGTCACACGCTTGACCCCATCTTCTCCGCAAGCCCCCATGTCTCCTTCAACCACACCACCGAACTCCACTGGACCGACCATCGCTGCATCCACTTCACCTTCAAGAAACCCACCACGCACCACCGCACCCAACAGATGCCTCGCCGCTGCTGGAGCAAAGTCACTGAAGACCAGCTAACCACCACCCTCGCCCAGAGCCCACCCGCCGACCCCACCGACCCCGACACCGCTGCCCGCAACCTCAGACAGTGGATCAACGACTGCGCCAACACCCTCGCCCCGATCAAGAAACCCTCCAACAGTCACACCAACAAGAAAGCCAGCTGGTTCACTGAAGACCTCCGGGCCTCCAGGCAAACCTGCCGAAAGCTGGAGAAGATCTGGCTCCGTGAACGAACACCGGACAGCCATCGCAGCCCACAAGAACGCCACCCGCAGACACCATCACCTCATCAGATCCGCCAAAAGGGCCTCCTTCAAAGACCGCCTAGACAACAACGCGCACAACAGCAAAGAGCTCTTCAACATCGTGAAGGAACTCTCCAACCCCAGCTCCAACACCAACGACGTCCCACCCTCGCAAGACCTGTGCGACTCGCTGGCCACCTTCTTCCACCGCAAGATCGCAGACATCCACGACAGCTTCAACGCCACGACCGCCCCGACAACCACTGAGACCTCCGCCCCACGACCACCATCCGCACCAACCGCCTGCTCTCCTGGACCAACATCAACGACGACAACACCATCAAGATCATGAACACCATCCACTCCAGATCTCCGTCAGACCCATGCCCACACCACATCTTCAACAAAGCCAGCACAGCCATCGCACCCCATCTCCGGAAAGTCATCAACACCTCCTTCGAGACAGCAACCTTCCCGGAGAGCTGGAAGCACGCCGAGATCAACGCCTTACTCAAGAAACCCAAGGCGGACCCCAAGGACCTCAAGAACTTCCGGCCCATCTCCCTGCTCCCGTTCCCGGCAAAGGTCATCGAAAAGACCGTCAACGAACAACTGACCCGCTACCTCGAGGAGAACAACATCCTGGACCCTTCCCAGTCCGGGTTCCGCAGCAACCACAGCACCGAGACTGCCCTCATCGCCGCCACCGATGACATCAAGTCCCTGCTGGACAATGGAGAAACGGCGTCCCTCATCCTCCTGGACCTGTCAGCCGCCTTCGACACGGTCTGCCACCACACACTACGAACACGCCTCCACAACGCCGGGATCCAAGAGAAGGCCCTGGACTGGACCACCTCCTTCCTCTCCGGCAGAACACAGAGCGTCCGCCTTCCCCCTTCCGCTCCGAAGCCACCGAGATCATCTGCGGCGTACCCCAGGGCTCTTCCCTCAGCCCAACTCTGTTTAACATCTACATGGCACCGCTCGCCCACGTCGCCCGTCGGCACGACCTCAACATCATCTCCTACGCCGATGACACCCAGCTGATCCTCTCCCTCCCCAAGGACCCCCACACCGCCAAAACCAACCTTCACGAAGGAATGAAGGCCGTCGCTGAATGGATGAGGAACAGCCGACTGAAGCTGAACTCGGACAAGACGGAGGTCCTCATCCTCGGATCCACCCCTTCGGCCTGGGACGACTCCTGGGGGCCGACCGCACTGGGAACCGCCCCAACACCCACCGACCACGCACGCAACCTAGGGGTCATCCTCGACTCCACCCTCTCCATGACTAAACAGGTCAACGCCGTCTCCTCCACCTGCTTCAACACCCTCCGCATGCTCCGCAGGATCTACAAGTGGATCCCCACTGAAACGAGAAGAACGGTCACCCAGGCCCTCGTCAGCAGCAGGTTGGACTACGGAAACGCCCTCTACGCAGGAGCCTCGGCCAAACTCCTGAGACGGCTCCAACGCATCCAGAACGCCTCTGCACGCCTGATCCTCGACATCTCTCGCCGCAGCCACATCACACCCCACCTAAGAGACTTGCACTGGCTCCCGGTCAACAAGAGGATAACCTTCAAGCTCCTCACCCACGCACACAAGGCACTCCACAACACCGGACCAACGTACCTCAACAGACGACTCAGCTTCTATACCCCCACCCGCCAGCTCCGCTCCGCCGACCTCGCCCTCGCCACAGTCCCCCGCTTCCGAAGAGCGACCTCCGGTGGCAGATCGTTCTCCCACCTCGCCGCCAAGACCTGGAACACCCTCCCCATCCACCTACGGCAGACCCAAGACCTGCTGACCTTCAGAAAACTCCTCAAGACCTGGCTTTTCGAGCAGTAGCAGCATTCCCCACCCCAGCGCCTTGAGACCCTCACGGGTGAGTAGTGCGCTTTACAAATGGTATGATTGATTGATTGATTGAAAGCATGTGAAGGATTATCAATACCAGCGCATCCAGGCCACCCTTACAAGCTTGGGAGGCATGGAATAGCCAAAGTTGTTACACTTGTAGCAGTGGGATGATTAGAAGTTGTGTTGGTACCCGCATTTGGCAGTGCTGGAAGGGACAATGGGTGGTGCAAGTTTCAGTGACCCCCTGAAAAAATAACTGGCACTTATTTTATTTATTTTTGTACAAATTAAGCACTTCAAAAATCACCTTTAGCTGCACGTTCTGTAATCCGAACGAGGTTCGTAGCTCCTTTTCCTGGCCTCATAAGAATTATGGAGGCACTCATCATGAGGCCCTTTAGCAGCATTCCGCCACATAACTCCAGCATTACCAAAGCCTGCAGTATCAGTTATGCCGGGGCAGGAGGTATAAACAGGGCTTTAAGTGGGATGAAAAAAGTAGGGGGTCCCCGAAAGGGGCGAGCCTGTATAATTAAGGGCATGGCTGTAGCTAGCATATACACTAAAATTAGCGCAGAGTGCCACCCTACCCACACATTTGAATAGAATAACAATTCAACCAACATACTTGACCATTGCTCTGTGTGGTTTGCAGAGAGGCCAAGCATTGTATGGCCAAGCATTCTGAACACCTTTTTCCCCTTGAAATGCACTGAGTGCAACTCGCACTACCTTCAGCCATACCTCAATTTTCCCCGTCATAAACACCCGGATGCCCATCAATTCAAATTAAGCACTAGACAAGAGTAATATGATGCCTGAAAAAAACGCAACACAACATCCTGGAAAAAGCAAACAGTCTTTAGGAAGGCACGATTAAGTAAAGCATGTGACACATAAGCAGCAGGGACATTGATTACTTCATGTTCTTTACATTCATTTTTCAGAAATGATCAGTGTTTGACATGAAGGGTTATGGACATGAATACAGGGCCCGAAAGGGACCCGCTTCAAAGTCAGTTTTAAATTACTACCGGGTCCGAGACCCGGAGGGACCCGCTCCACTTAAAGCCCTGGGTATAAACATGAAGTTTTGTGCCATTTTTTCCGCCCCACTCATATTGCAGTTGATAGTATTTATTTATTCTTCCGTTCCGTCTTTGACACACAGAATAATTTCCCTCCGGGGTATGTACCGGATATTTTAAACTTTGTTACTGACTTTGACCCCACACGGCTCCTTCAGGCCTCTCGTGCTGGGGGACGTCTGCTCTCTTCGCTCAGCTCTGCCTCTAAAGCCCCCGGCCGTGAGTTTAGAGCTGTTTCGGAACATGTGGTAATGATATCTTGCGCCGCGAGCCCCGCGGGAAGCCTTTCATTACACACACTGTTGGTTCCCACGGTGCACACACCTGTGACGCTGGTGAGAAGGAGGGAAGTGCCCCAGTCCTGTGAGAGGTCTTCAAAGGGTCGTCGCGTGCACATCTGGAGCTCTTCCTGTGCACTGTCCCTAAACGCATACATTATAACCCTGTATTTGCTGCAAGTCCGGTCGAAGCCCCGACTTCCCGTCCCTGGGTGCCCGAAGACTACTTAAAACAAGCATTTGCAATGCAATAGGTCTCGCATTTTTTAGAGTTAGAGCTATTGGCGTTGTAAAATGTAAATATTTTGTACTTATGTGTTTAGTACTAGTGGATGGATGTGCTGGCAATTGTGTGTTTTACAATTAATCTAAAAGGAAGCGTGTTGATTGTGGGTTCTGGTGTATGGGGCTTACTGGGACACAGTTTAAAGCAAGCCTGGAGTTGTTTTAGCAAATGGATACTATGCAGTTATTAAGAACACTACGAGAATGCTTTATTACATAATGGGAAATGCCGGGTATGGACATATTGAATCCAAGAGAATCGGAGTCACCCGATTATTTTATTTGTGGGTATTTAATAACGTTAAGCAGTATGATGGTGCTAAATTTACCTGGTTTTTAACACCACGTTGGGCGGCTGCTATGAATCTGCTGCGATTACAGCCAGGGATCCACAACGAGCAGAATAAATACAAAATTCCAACTTATAACCGGTAGGTTTGTGCACAGACTAATGAAACATAGCCGGAGGTTGTAATGATAGGATGAGCACAGAGACAGATCGCTGGGTGCGGACACAGACTGGAGACGCACTGGATGGATAGGCATGGGGAGCAGAGACATGATGCGCAGGTCTACAGTGAGACAATGTGAGCTAAAACAGACACAGGAATTACAGGTTATGAAGGCAGCGATCCCATGCAGTGGACACACACTGGGGGCACAGTGAGGAACCATAAACTAAAGGGGGTGCATTTGGGGGGTGGACACACATTGGAGCACTGAGTATCAACCAGGCATAAAGTAAGAAGAGGAGGATGAACACCCATCAAGGCACAGTTGCTGGGGGC
This sequence comes from Calotriton arnoldi, assembly GCA_963921515.1. Classification (NCBI taxonomy): domain Eukaryota; kingdom Metazoa; phylum Chordata; class Amphibia; order Caudata; family Salamandridae; genus Calotriton; species Calotriton arnoldi. The sequence goes on from CAWUFW010002974.1 coordinate 1,020,619, forward strand.
CCATGCAGTGGAAACAGTGGTAGCGAAGACGACTGGCGAGAGCTAACATATTGCAGGGAGGCAGGCAGGGCTTTAAGTGGGCCGTTTCTCACCGGGTCTTAGCAGCAGCAGTTTTTAGGTCTCGCCTGAGCCAGCGCATGCGCTGCCCTGGCGAGAGTTTTAGTAAGCGGGTTTTGGAAGTGCAAACAGCAGTGGCTTTTGCTGGCGACCAGCTTGCGTTCACGCGAGCGTGCACGCGCGGTCAGGCGCCATATGGCTTCCCTCGCCATCTGGCTTTCCTCGCGATTACTTTCACTTTCGCGGCCGCGCGGCCGTGTCAGTTTCACGGCCGTGCGGCCATTGCTTGTTTATTTTACTAATTCGCATGGACGGACTTCTCTTCCACGCATTCTGTCTCCCCCTTTTGCAGGCCATAGATGTAATAAAACTTATTCTCTTGGCCCTAAAGTCGCAATTGTTACCGATGCGCATCTTATCATCCGCTAACAGAGCAAAGGCACACTATATGTAACACAGCGGTGGGCTGTATAAGCAGTGACTGCAGTGTGTGCTCCTCCGGCTGTAGGGTAAAAAAGTGTTTTCAATTTAGCTACAACCACAGTCATAAACACCAGAACGCTCATCTTCAAAATCAACTGAATTTAAAGGAATATAACAGAATGGAACACTTGCGGTTACATCCTTCTCTGCCCTGTGCCACAGCATAGATATAGAAAAATGTATTAAACAAGGCACAAGTCTCATTTCCGTCACCTTTTTACATTTAACTGCTTTCAATCTAACAGAAATCTTCTATCAGGGCCGTAATGTTATCGCGTTAAGGGGCCTTACATGTTATCACGTGCTGTGGCATTATATTAAGTTAGTGTTGAATACTACCTACTCCTCTGTAATCCTATTTTCTTAAATAGTTTTATGCCGGTTTTGCGGTGTATTTGGCAAATATGTTGGGTCGTACTCAAATTTCAGCCGTAATATTAGTACTTGCAAGGGGCTTAATTTAGGGTGGTGTGTGGCGGGACGCTTAGCACTCTCTTTAAACTTTTTTTCTAGAAACATTGTAAACACGTTTGTTTTGCTTCCCTTTCTATTTTTTAAACATTCTAAATAAACACTTGCAAATATACCTATACTACGTATCCTGCTTTCGGAATAGCCTTTTGAGAGCCCACTCGCTTACAGTTCCTGCAGGCATACGCAGCACACTTCCCCCACTTCAAATAAACTTCAGTTCGCCTAACGCCAAACTTTAGCACAAATGTGATCTTGGCCTCCGGCGCTCCTATTAAAATAAATTAACAAGTTGTTGTCACAAAGCTTTACAGGAACCAGACCACCGACGCCATGTGAACAGCAGGCAGCCACAACACATCTCCCCCAGTACTCTTCCTCCAGGCCATGTTTTGTTCCTCATACGCTTCCTTCCAATATCTCATATGTTTCCACACAACTTAAAGCACTTTCTATAGCATCCTCCTGTCTCCTATACCTTTTCTATTCCTGCAAACCCCTATTTCCCCTTAAACTCTCCAGTTTTTTTAGTCTAAACACTCTCCAGTTCTTCTTTCTTGTTTATTTCTTCTTATTCCCGCCACTCCCTCATGTTACAACTGCTTTTAATACAACACAAAGCATCCACTAAAGCCATAATTATCGCCTGCAGGGAACTTTTGAATTAAACTACAAACAGGGCCGTAGTGTTATCGCCTGCAAGGAGGGACGGTGTTGTCACAATTCTTGTTGGGATACGCGCAGTCGCTTTCACTTTCGCGTCTGGGATATGCTTTTTTTGGGGGGGCTAAAAACACACGCGCTGTTTACATGCAGACCCTGTGCTTGTATTTACTTCACTAAAGCACACGCTATATTTCCCCACACACATAGTGCTGCTGTTCACACACATTTTACTAAGCACTTCACCAGTTACAAGCACGCACTTAACCGGGTTCACGCTCCTGGCTTCCGTTTACTCATACCCTGTACATGTATAAAGTTTTAACAAAGCACTAAGCAATTTTATAAGGAGGGACGGTGTTAGGACTGCAGTGCATGCTCTTTCGCCGCCGTGCTTTTAATACACCTTTGTTGTCCTTTACTTATAATGTTTACGCATCAGCGCGCAGTGGCATTTGTTTTTTATTTGACTAATTAGCATGGACGGGTTTCTCTTCCACGCAATCTGTCTCCCCGTTTGGAGGCCATAGTTGCAATAAAACTTATTCTCTTGGCCCTAAAGTCACAATTGTTACTGATGCGCATCTTATCATCCGCTAACAGAGCAAAGGCACACTATATGTAACACAGCGGTGGGCTGTATAAGCAGTGACTGCAGTGTGTGCTCCTCCGGCTGTAGGGTAATAAAGTGTTTTCAATTTAGCTACAACCACAGTCATTAACACCAGAACGCTCATCTTCAAACTCAACTGAATTTAAAGGCATAAAACAGAATGGAACACTTGCGGTTACATCCTTCTATGCCCTCTGCCACAGCGCAGATATAGAAACCTGTAACCTACCCAATCGCGGTTTATCAAAATCTGTGAATGAGCGAGCTCCTAGCAGAAATCTTGAGTGACTGACCACGGGTCTGATACTTTGACGGGACAAGGGCTGAGGTGACATTTCGCTTCCTGTTCCGGGCAGTAAATGGAACACTTTCTGTTCTGACGTAGCTGCATGCTTAGCATGGATTGTAAACTTCACAGAAAAGGATGTTAATACACCTCTGCTGCGAACTGTCATCGCTCCACAATTGACAGCTCTGAATCACAGTTGGGCTGTATCGGCCTTTCATTCTTCTGAGGTGCGGTTACCAGGGAACTCGATGTCACCAGGGATACAATTTTCCAGTTCTCGTCTTTCCTTTAATAACGTTATGCATTTTAGGAGGTGTAGTCTTTGTGTCATCAACCCATCTGAACACAATTATTTCTTTTGTAGGGAAAGCCCAAGCCTGTAACCTAGTGTCCATGATGACATGGACACTTCCCGCCGTGTTCACCATGCTCCCGCCCCCCTCCCGTTGTCTGCATTTCCTTTCCTCTATCAGCCGTCCCACACCGTGACTCTGATCGCTATTTCTGCAGAGCGGCAGAGCACCCAGGATAATGTGCAGCATGACTAACCACTTATACGGTCCCAAAGGCGAGATCTATTGGCTATGCCAATGCTTGTTTTAGGGGGCCTCGAAACGGGTCTCTATCGGGCTCTGTTTTGTGCCCTGGCATAGGCGGTCCGGTTTTTTTTCCGGACTGCAGTGAGAGTAGGTACATCGATGTGCGCGTGGTGAGCGTTGTAGAGGAAGGGAAATCCTTTAGAGTCATTTTCTCTCTGGATTTCCCTTCTCTTTTTAAAACTCAGGAGCAGTAACTTTGTCGTGGTGTCACCAGGGCTTTAAGTGGAAGTTTTTTCAATATTATATTCAAGCCATAGTTGCTGCTTATTTATATTTTGCAACTAACAACCATTGACAAAGCCAATAGTCCTGACTTGTAGGTATGATGTGACTTGTTGTATCCTATTTCTGGACGCAATGACAGGAACAGCAAAATACAAGTCGGGCGGCACACTGCGCTAAACACAGATTTTTAGCTTACGTGTTTTTAAGCCACGCCCCTAATTACATTGACCACGCCCCTTTGAGAGACCCCCCAGTTTTTTCATCCCACTTAAAGCCCTGGAGGCAGGGATACTGTGAGCACATACAACTGTGGAAAAACAGAGGTGATGTATCTCTGCGTGAACCAATTAGGAGGTAGCAAAGAAGAGGCACACAGGAGTGTCCTGAAATTTAGGGGAGGGGGCAGAGGCTAGTGCCTGAGAGGAGGGAAGGGCAATGTAAGCAGGAGTGCTTTAGGTGAAGGAGACAAAGCAAGTGGTCAGGGGAGAAGGGGCAGTGGGGATTGCTTTAAAGGAAGGACATTCTAAAAGAAAAACACAGGGCTGGTGAACACATTTTCAATGAAATGGAGTCATCATGTATACCTACCTAGTCAGTAAGGACTTTGAGGGTGGAGCCATGTCAGGTTTTCACTATATCCACCTGAATCATATATACATACGTTAATGAAAATGGGAACCAGAATGGGTATGTAGTCTGGCCCTCATCAACCTGCGTTGGATGACCCTGATTTATAAAAAAAATAGAAAGCATTATCACTATGCTTCCAAAAGAAGAACAGGCATCTTCTAGATGCTAATAATCATATCCAAAATTAAACTGACTTTTATAAAAAAATTATAATAATGCTCTAGCCAGGAAGGCATGTGTTATTGATATGTATTGAATGACTAGATTATTGTCTTATTAAAAACACAAGCATTTTGAGAAGACAAGCTGCCCACCAAGAGTGCTGGTTATTCCTTCCTCCTCAAGTGTCACACACAGCTCGCCACTGATAGAAAAGTACCTGACTCCTGGAACTGGAAGGGATTTAGCATTGACAACTCTACAGATGTTTCATTTCACAAAGGTGAGTTTTTAACATACCTCACTGGTTTGAGAGCCCACTGCAGAGAACGGAGCATACTTCAGAGGTCAAAAGGTTCAAACACCAGTGTTGCTGAATGAGACCCTCGTTTCAAGGGTCGTGCAAATGTGGCTGTGATAATACTGCACCAAAAAATGTGATACCGCAGGGTGCAGTATTTATTGGATGTAATATTACAACACTAGAATTATATTTGGATGTACGAACGGGATAACTTATAAATAGCACACGTTTACCACTATTCCGAATTCCTCCGTTTCGGAGCGCGGGCAATGTGTCAATTCAATTCGTACCAGCATTGACCTTGTGCAAATTGTACAGGAACACATGTGGTGTAAGTAATTTGCACAACATTTGTAATATCGGTTGAGGAGCAAATGTTCATTTATGTCTGAATTAGGATTAGCCTAGGCCCATGACTGAGGACCTAAAGCTTTTACCTTTTAGAAGTCTAAAATAGGAATTCAACTGTTTGAGAATAACACTTATAACACTTATTTTCTTAAAGGTAATTACATTCTACGCACATTATACCGTATAGATATGTGAGTAAACTCAGCATCTGTTTTCTTTTATCTAACCATACTTCACATTAGCCAAATCGACAAAAGTCTGTGCCGTAAAATAAAGATTTAATGAGAATTTTTATGCTTGTGGGGATATTTTATTTTAATCCTTAGCACCACTTTTAGCCACCAGTGTGTTGCATGTGGTGTCAAAATAATGAAGTCATACTATCACAAAATGTGCCACATTGAGGGGCATATTCTCAAGCACGTGTGATAACCATCGCAAAAGTGACTTAACGCAACCCTCAACATCGCAGTCTATCGCGGGACATTTACGCCGTGTTAACCAAGTATTCACAACACAGCGGTACCATGCGATAGTCTCCAGATAAAGCGTCAACTGACCGCTTTAAAATCAATGTCATGCTCAAAAATGCAAAACCCGAACGCCAAAAAAGCTGCGATGAGGCCGATCGCGATACAAAAAGCAGCGAAAACCAGCAGCAGGCCTGTAAATCCCACGCGTCTGGCGGGAAAATGCACCATAGACGCAACAAAAACAACACACCAGAAACAATCCAAAGTGCGTAGCAACATGGATGCACCCTGACCCAGCGCAGAGGCCAACGCGAACCCTACAAGCCCCACAGACCACCAGCAAGGACCAACGGGGTCGGGGAAGGCCAAGGAGAAGAGGGAGAGGAAGACGGGGTGCAGTCCGTAGGAAAACAAGACCAGCGTCACGGATGTGACAGAACACTACCAGCAACTGACCCACAGTCAGACCACCTTGAATGCAGCCGGAGTGCCGAGGAGGCCAATGGAGGAGGCCAAGAGGCGCTGGCATGACGTGAAAACCTAAACCAGGCCCAAAGCCGCTGCCAACAGGAAGGCAGCAACGGCGACAGGAGGTGGGAGTCCTGCGCCACAGGAGGAGCTGGAGGAAATGGAGGCCAGTCATCAGTGTGGAGACGGTGCAAGGAGGTGGGAGTACGGACACAGCTCGAGAGGACCTGACACAACAACAACAGGGTGAGTAACGAACAGGTCCTGGGGGGACGGGGGGAGATGGGCACAATGGCACACATGCACAACGACGTGTAGCACACTGCACACCCACAAAAACCCAGGGTCATGTCCCCCATCCCCGTGGCACACTGCAGCACACACACATGGCAATCACAGCACATCCCATGACAATGTGGCACAAAGTGCAACACCGACACTGCAGAACAGGGGACACAACTGGGTCCGCCCATGCGCAGAAACAGGCCAATCGCATTTGACAGAGCAGGGAACTGTGAGATGCATATGTACGGGTACAACCTCACAACAGTCATGTAGTCCAAATGTCCACTGTCCCCCCTCAAATTGCCAGCACCGCCCAAACAGTCACAATGTACATTGTCACACAGTCTGCATGTCTACAAGAACAATGCGCCAACATAAATGTCAACACAATGTCAACATGCATCTCCCCTTCACATTGCAGCGGGACAAACAACACCTCCAGCAGGTCAGACCAGACAACCCATCAGTGATGCAGGACACGACCAACACACCTTCGACACCGACGCCCTACAACAGCCCATGGACATCCCACGCAACCCACCACCAGGACCAGGGCAGACAAGCTTCTTAGAGGAGAACCCAGCCCCTGCAACAGACCACACAGCATGAAGCACACGCAAGCACGGCTGGCCCACAACACTTCACTGACCCACACATGGCACCCCAATGCCAGTTGTCAGAATGCCAAAAGGAGGTGGCCGAACAGGTGCGGGTGTGGTCCGAACCCATGGAAGGCAAACTAGATCACATACGTGGGTGTCAATTACCCTTCAGGGACCACCTACACCCCACAAAGGAGACCCACACTGCCATAGAGACACACGCAGATATTATGTTGAACTGGCTACGGGCACATGCGCCCGGCCCCTTTATTGGCAGGGCCACATGTACAGTGACGCCTGTGCTGGATGTGTGTGGGGTGAGCATAAGCCAGCCTGCACGGAGTGCTCGGTGCTGGCAACAACATGTACAGTGGACACCAGTGCAATGGAAACAGAAAACACCTGCCTAACAGAGTCAACTGCTGAGCAACATGGAGGGAGCCGGAGCAAGTACAGAGGTCACCCAACATACAAACAGAAGTGTCCGTGAGTTGCAGTGAACTGAGGTTGGGGCACTAGAGCTGTGCGCGCTCATGTGATGAAAATAAGTAGGATTGTGTCCATTCGGGATATTCCTGATGCAGATGCAGTGGGGTGTGTTAGACCTGCATCAACTTCCTCATCAACGTCCCAGGTCTCCCACACTGCCTGAGGTGACATTGCTGCGCAACATCTCCACATCACAAAACTCAATCAGTAACGGTCCATTGGTTGCGGTGCACTGAGTCAGTGGCACCTGGAGTGCTGAGCAGGGGATCAGGCAGATGATGGCATCCACGACAGGTCTGAGCAACTCCGTCAGTCTGCCAGTACCACTGTCTCGACTCTGGCAGATGGTGGTTGGAGTTGGCCCTGGCGATGGGGGCGTGTGCCTCCTGCGGTGATGCGACGTCCAGGCCGGTCAGGACTCGATTTGATGTGTGAGCCCTGGTGGTCCGCAGTTGAGGCCGGAGGCAGCGGACAGCGCAGGGCCACATGCACATGGCATCGATGACCCCAAGACCACCGTCACAGAGGTCATCCAATATTCATTCAGACAGGGTCCCTGACTTGAGCTGCACAGAGTTAGTGGCCCTGGGTGCACAGCAGCAGGCACAGGCACACCACCACGGGACGGTGACTTGCGGTCCACTGAGGTAGGGCCAAGCAGACTGAGCGGGTCCTTGTCGAAGGTGAATGTCGCGGAGTGTTTCGGGGGACAGTGGAAGGTGTTCTTCCAGGACATGATGCAGAGGGCAGAAGCTATCCGGAAGCAGCAAATGGAGGAGTGGAAAGCGACTGCCTCGTTGCCACCACCAATTCGGTATCAGCTGCATGAGGATGAAAACTACCCCCTAGTCCATAGACTCAAACGCCACCAATGTACGACCAGAGAGTGTCCATGAATGTCGGGGAACAGACTTAGTGGCACCGGGGATGAGAGGGGATGCAGTCTGCGATGATGCCGGTACACTGATATGAACTCCGGCATTGACGATTCAAGACTCTGTGACCTACTGGACCGCAGTGTAGGCCGGAGGCAGCGGTCAGCAGTGGGCCACAGCCACGTGTCGTAGGCTCACGATGCACAGAGTTAGTGACATCAGGGCAGTTGTCGGTAGTGTCCGATCACCTCCGTAATGATGATCCTTTTTTCCTCCCAAATGCAACGCGTCATCCTCTTATGCCTCTCCTTGCGTGCAATGATTCCTACTCTGCCTTTGAATAATCGATGTTCAGTTCCAATTCTGTGACCTACTCGAGCGCAGCGTAGGCCGAGAGCAGTAGTCCGCGTGGGCTCACAGAATCTTGCGGCTGTGATGTAACACTAAGACCTGTCGGCACCACATCGAAGGGTGTATAGTGACATACACTCAGCCATGAGTTATGTGCTATGCCATGGTGTAATCAAGACTCAGTTCCAAATGTGTGACCTACTTGTCCGCTGTGCAGGCCGGTGGAGTACGTCAACGTGAAAGGAATACTGCGGGACTGTGTTGCAGAGGCTGTGATGATCTGAGGAGGCTGCCAAGGCCGCAGGCCTCGGGCTTGGAGATTGCACCGGCACGCGGTGGGCCCTCATCGACACACGCCGGTGTTGGAAGGTGGGCATTGAGGCCTGGGTGCGCAGGGGCGGGCAGGACTGATTCGGGGACCAGCGTCCTCGGGTGCAGCAGGCGTACAGGATCGCTGGCAACCCCGCTCACGGCATAGGCCTCGTGGTGGGGTGAGGGGCGCCACCCTGGCAGAGACATTGGGCATTCCGGAAGAGGACCACGCCCAGGGTTACGTGCCTTTTATTCACAGCCCTACGCTGGCCTGGCGTACGCCGTGCCAGCCTACTCCACTCACGCTTACGGGGGGGACGTCACAAGCTACATTTCCGCGACTTCCCCACTGGTTGGGGTGACATGGTTGCGTCCTTGTCCACTACACTCCAAACACCAGCGGTGTGTGTCGATATGGATATGTGTGTGGTCTGCATACTGCAGTCTGGCCAGCACATCCACGCCACACTTGGCATTGTGTACATTCTCATTCATCGGTCCCTTGCCTCCTTTGCACATGCCTGGTCCCCACCTCTTCCGACATTCTGCTATTGTGTGTCCGAGGTGCCATGCCGTTGATGGCTCATGTACATGGCTGGCCCAGGTTCCCACAGTGAGTTGTGCTGTCGTGTCTGGTGGGTGTGCATGTTGTATGTGAGCTTGTGACGTGTGCATTTCCTGTGTTGTGTGTTGCATGATTGTGGAGTTGAGGTGTGTGGTGTGTGCATTTGGTATTGGCCAACGAGCAGTGCATTTCCGTGGGTGCCATCCTGGTGGCGCAGGTTGATGATGGACTGTCGGGAGGTGCAGGTATCATGCACACTGCCTGGGTGGTTGGCGAAGTCGTTGGCGGAGATTCCACGGTGGTCCACTATTTCCTGCACATTGGTGGGATACGTGCTCTTTCTGTTGCGCTTATTGTGTGCAGTGTCGCCAGGGGCCACTAGTAGGACATGTGTGCAGTCAATTGCCCCCTGACACATGCGGAAAGCCAGCTGTGGCGTACATGCCTTGCTTGGTCTCCGGCTGTTCCTGCGCAGTGTGTGTGAGGTATGGCTAGTGGGGTACCAAGCTGATGGTGTCATCCATGACCGTTGTGGGGGACTTGGATTGGCCAGGCTGTGTGACTCCTCGGTCTCAGGCGGAGGCTGGTTGGAGGGTACCAGAGGCCAACACGTGCAGCACAGCCAGCAGCTTTGTCTGAGGTGGGATGTTGGTTGTCCGCTGTGTTTGTACCGTCAGCCTGTGGGCTATGGTGGTCAGGATGCGGAGATGGGTTGTCCCTTTGGGCATATAGTGGGCAATGACATTCTTTGGTGTTGGGTCTGTGGGGTTGGTGCATTTTCGGAGGGTCGCTGTCTTTGTCTGCGCTGCCTCAGTGTTGGTCCGGGGGGGGGGGGTGTCCAGGGGGGTGGGTGTTGGCGGTGGGTGTTTTTGCCCTCTCGGGGCTCCGGGGTGCATGGTGAGTGGCTCCATGGCATCTGTTGTTCTTCAGGTGTGGCTGTGGGCTGGGCTCCCTTTTGTGGTGCAGGCTGCCGTCCGACTTTACACCAGGTCAGAGCAGGTGTTAATTTCCTGCTGCTAACACGCATTATCGCATGTTTCGTGGTCTTTTCGCCGATCTGGCTGGTCGTTGAGAATGTTGCGGAGTGGTGTTTTCGCGGCTTTTTGCACGGGTACGCCTACTCTGCATCTCATTAGCGATAGTTGCGGGGGTCATCTGTGGCGATGTTTTTTGCGGCTGCTATCGCGGGTAAACTGGTGTTATGGGCTGTTAACACCAGCTTGTGAATGGTGCGTTAAATTTATCGCCACTTTGGCTACGATAAAGTGCCGCTAACTAGGCGATGGGTCCTTGAGAATATGCCCCTATGTTGCATAATTTGGTCGTCCCCTGCCACAGAATACCAGTGGCCCTGGTTATATCCACAGGTCAGAGGTCATGTAGGCCTCTCACGAAGTAGAAGAACGGTACACTAGTTTAAGTATGCATGTTACATAAAGGGAGCGGAGTAGTTTACAGGTGTCTTGTTGTCCCGGACTCAGTTGCTGTTTGTAGTTTTTCAAACCATCTCATTATTTCAAACAGTAAGGGCTATTTTTGCTGCCTTCATCCTTCCTCGAAATTACATGTAATTATCTAGTCCTTTGTACAACCTGACGTGCCACTGCGCCTTCCTGCTGCCTATTAATGACTGCAGTGCACGGTTCTGTGACTACCACAACACATAATACTCACAATTACTAAATTATCAAAAGAGATACAACTCCACCGGAGTTTCTGAAAAACTTTGCTCTGCACTTTTGTCCCAGGATGCTGCATTTTCTACCCTGCCCAGCCTGTGACTGAAATACTGCTTAAAATATTTATGATGATCTTGTTACACTTGTTGGCAGACACACGTGTGCCTTTGGGTCTGCGGGCCTGTTGATGCTTCTTCTAACAGAGTGGACAGCAGCATTTGCTTCTGCCTTTGCAGGGGTGACCTGGAGATGTTGCCGGCTTTCACAATAGCTGTCTGCGGTGTGAGCTTTTCGTTTCATGCACAGTGAGAGAGAGCAGTCAGGCCTCACGCCCCTTTATCCGTGGTCTATGCTCGTCAAACTGCAGCCTGAAATGGACACCTCCCACCACCCGATTGGGAACCAGCCAGAGACGGACTGGGCGAGTCACCAGCTGGTAATTTACAGAATGAGCTTGTCAATTAGCCGTGGTAGGGTGGTAGGGTAAATGATTCAAGTTAATGCAGCAGGTGCACTAACACCGGGGTCAAGTTAATGCAGGAGGTGCAGTAACACCATGGTCAGGAGCGTAAGGAGCAGTTAAAGAAGGATACAGAGGTGGGCTAAATGGGTGTATGGATAGGCAGAGCCTGGGCATTCTCAGTAAGTAAACTCACTTTCTCCACCGCCTTCAGTCTGGATGGCGCCATCTTCCTCAGGCCAGCTTCTCCCTTCCTTGTGGGCGTGGCCTAGGCTAACCGTGGCGTCATAGTAAAGTCATCAAAGGTTGTGTCGGCGCAAGGTGGCGGGCCCCCTCGCTAAGTTAAGAGTGATTAAAAAATATATATATATATTAAAACTATGCGCAGTAATGCTGTAGCTTATTATTTAATTTTATATCACGTGAACTGGGAGGAGTGAGGCCCTAAATAACCTCCCGTGAGCGTGGACTTGGCCCGGAGGCATCGGAGCTCATAACAAAGGGGATACTGCCGTACTTGGAGTGAGGATCACGAAGATAAAATCGGAGGAAAGCGGCGGCGGAAAAGCAATGGGCGGACACAACAATTTAAAAAAAATAGTTCTCCCAAATTAACAGAAAAGCAATGCAAACGTAAGGACACTGTACTATACCGGTGCTCCTTTGAGGAAAAACGGAAGTGATGTTTTGCGGCATGAACCAATTAGGAGGCAGCAAAGAAGAGGCACACGGACGTTGAACCAATGGTAAGTAGCATAAGGGAATAGCATTGTATTATTGATAACTAAAGGCCTTGCAGACATCGCATGCACGCTGACGCTCGACCTAAAGACAGCTTTTCTCTCAGAGACATGTTCGTCTTCAGAAACCTGACACGTGACTGACTTTGACCCAACCTTACAGGTCTCTCAGGGGCTGAACACTCTATCCAAGGACCTTTTTATTTCTCACTACAGGCCACTCCATTTCTGTTTTAACTATTATTTTTTCCAGAATCAATGAAAATATTCTACACCATTTACTACAATGTAGCATGATTTCTAAAATGGCTTAACACACCATAATCTATTAAAACGTAGCATGCTAGGCACACACCCTAACTTACTATATCTCTCATAACATATAACTTACCATAGATAACCTATATACCTAGACTGCCATATCATAACATATTGGTATTTTAATGGCATTTGCATAGCTCACAGATTGCTAGTGTTATGTCTTCATAGCACTGCTGCCGACTCCATATTTTTCTCTGTTTTTCATCGCAGACCATCATGGGATGATATATTTTGGACATCATGTTCTGATCCATCTTTAGAGCTGAGTAATGTAAATAATAATGTAACATGCCTGGCTTTAAGATGGCGGTTAAATTAATTTGCCAAAGTTCTGTTGGGCGTCTCATTGTTAATATTGTTTTCTTTGCATTGTTGGTGTTCTGTTGCTTTTGTCTAGCGCTTCTTACCACCATCGTGGCCCTGAATTGTGGTAGTCAGGTAAGAGGAAACCATTAATAGTAGTGATTTGCTGGTAGAGTGTGGGTTTATAGAGTGGCCTTTGTGTGAAGCATGGGATGTGGTGCCTGACACAGAGGGGTGTGAGGCAGATGGAGTCACGCTTTTCGACTGCCTTTGCCTAAGCCCTTCATATGAGGAAACCAGTAGGCCCGGGCGTAATTTTAATTACGCTGGAGTAATCAGAGTAATTTCGGCAATCCCACGTTACACTTTGATGCAGAATTACCAATAATAAATAACTGGGGCGTGGCTTGGAGCGTCAAGATGGCGGTCGCACTCTAAGAGTGCTCCGGACCCCTCTGTCATCCGCTCCAAGATCCGCCACTATCAGCAGCCATCCAGTAACCCTACCTGTTGCCAGCGCTCCTGCCTCGACCTGTGCTGCACGGCCGCAAGAGGAAACACTGGAATCTTGCCTGCGGCGCTCGATTGCTGGCCACGGCCTCCAGCCTGCTCTGGGCCAAAATGGCGGCCCCCTTTCCCCGGCCTTCGGAGCCTTGCCTGCGCCCGGTGTCGTGAGTCCAGCCCATCTGCTGCACAATACGCATCGGCGCGGTATCCAGCGGGCGGCAGCCCCACGGGGTTTGGTCCGCAAGAACAGCAGGGGGTGGTTTAGCACCGTTCCTCGGCGGCCTGGATCGCCGCTTCGGGCGGTCTGGCCCTGGACGCAGACCTCCTCCCTTGGCCACCATTCCGGCCCATTAAGAGGACCCACGGAGGGGGGTCGCGGCCGGCGGCCGTGGCACACGGGGGCAAGGAGATCAGCTGCCACGTCCGGCAGCAAGGTGCCGGCATTCGTGCCCCTCACGATCATCGCAGCCAACTGGGCGGAGGTCGGCCCGGGCCCAGCGTCGAGGAGCCGGCGGCTGTTCCTTCCCACCTACGGAGTGCGGCCCACCTCTGTTACACCTGCGGGCTCGGCGGCTCCCTGGTGGGGGCCGGAAGGTGAGCTGATAGTGCGTGCTCGATCCCGCTCCTGCGGCCCGAGTGGGGGATCCTGCCGCGCGGCGTGACCGGGCCACTGGGCCTGCCGTCGCGGCAGCGTGACAGTACCAGCAGCGGTGGGGCCAGGAGGTTTGGCTGTCATCTTGGACAGCGGCGTTCCACCATCAGCGGCACCCCTAACAACAGCAAGTGTCCCCAGACTCGGCGGCAGTGACCGGGCCCAAGGCCGAAAGCAACTGAGGAAGCCCAGAGTCGGCACGCCACCGGAGGCTCCGAGGCCTCTCTGAACCGGGCGCCCTGCCTCAACGTACACGTGAACCTGAGGGCCTGACCGAAGGTGAGTCGGCTGCAGAGTCGTGCAGCGGGGACGCCGGGAGGGGGGCCCTGCACTCCCCCGCGCTTCACTTAGCAGGCCTGGCTCTGCAGCGTTGTGATCCTCACTGCGGGGAGGCTGGACTGGGCCAATAGTCTGCTGTTGTGGACGGACCTTGTACGCCGGGCCCCGGGGAGGGCCCTTGCCTATTGGCATACCCTGGCGGCCGGGGCGATATTGGATTCGAATTATACGCCATCTCTCCTTTGGTCTGGCTCCCCCGCGGCTTTGTATAACCTCAACTGGTCCGTGGATCCCCACACGACCCGGCCCACCGCGAATAGCACTTGCCAAGCCTGGAACACCCCCGGGGCGAGCTCCCCGGGACCCCATTTGCCGCGGTGCTGAGCTGCGCTCGGAGGTTCCCAGGGTGTGTCTGGTAGCCGCCTACTTGTACTCACGGTTTCCCCAGGCCTGCATCGGCCGGAATCCAGCCCGCGGGGCGGTGGATGCGGTGTCATGGAGCGCCGGACCCCTAGCGAGACCCCTGACCGGCCAGCTGGTGTGGTGTGCTCACGGGGGAGGGGGCTGGTGCCGGCCCTTGGCGAACTGCCGCTCGACCTCATTGGGCCTGACACCTAGACAAGTGGTACCCACGGGCCGCAATCTGAGACAAACCACTCACGGGTCACCTATTGATACCTCTACAGGTGGCATGCCCGGGGGTGCCCGTGCTCGGACCCCGGCGCCTTGAATGTGGCCACCCTCCTCTGTTCTGTGTGACACAGTGACTTCATCAGCGGGATTGCAACTTCATCTGAGGTCCACTACAGCCCCACCTGTGAAATGCATAGAGCCACCCCGTACTCCAGGATCGCTGAACACTCGTTGACCTCCTACACCGTCTGGTGTACCAGCTAACGCCCTCACCTCACGGGGATCATCTGTAGCTAACTCATACTAGAGCTGATTGCCAGCCCGCCTCCAACCCGATCAACCATGGGGAGGGACCGAGGACCAAAGACGCCTGCGACTCAGACCACCATAGATCAATACGCGGTCACCGACCAAGGATCTCGATCTGAAGGGGCAGAAGGTCAACCCCCGGTGGCTGGAGACCTCAACAGGATCCTACAGGCCATTTCTACCTTGCAAACCTCAGTCGAGAATAAAATCGGAGAGGTCCGGGTGGACATGGCCTTGATCCGACAAGACCTCAGCAACGCAACAGCCAGGATCACCGAGGCGGAATCCCGGATCTCCTCAACCGAGGACGACGTGAATACCCTCAAAGAACAAATGGCCCGCCTACAGGCCCACACTAAAGAACTTCACAAGAGGGCGGAAGATGCGGAAAATCGATCCAGGCGCAATAATCTGCGCCTGGTGGGATTCCCGGAAGGAGTTGAACACGGCCCGATGGAAGCCTTCATCAAAGATTGGGTCAACTCCTGGATACCGGCTGGCACGCTCTCGACGTAGTTCACCGTTGAGTGGGCGCATCGCTCCCTGACTCCGAAGCCCCCACCGGGTGCTCCACACCGGCCCATTATAGCGCGGATCCTGAACTTCAGGGACAGGGACTTGATCCTGCAACAAGCCCGTATCCGGAAATCTATAACTTACCAAAACCATACAATCATGATCTTTCCGGATTACACCAGGGAAGTTCAAGCCCAGAGGCGCTCGTACACAGAGGTGAAACTTGAGCTCCGCTCCCTTAATCTACAGTACAGGCTCCTATTCCCTGCAAGATTACGCATAGTTTTTCATGACAAAACGTACTTCTTCGACAACCCTGAAGCAGCCTGGACTTGATTGACAGAGGATCGCCCCCTCAGCCTCAACACCAAGTCCATGACCCTGGGGACCCAAGCTGCTGCTGACCGCGACTCCGCCCCACGGAACAAACATACACAGTCCCGCAGGGGTCGCAAGACAGACAGGGCCGAGTCGGGCTCTCCAGGATCTGGGTCTCCGAGATCCAAATACCAGACTCCACCGCAGCAGTTCCACCACTCACAAAAGTCCGACTCCCGAGATCATTCGCCGACAGGGAACTCCTCCAGGATCCTGACTGTACACTGCGCAAACTCTGATCTTTCCCGGAGTCCAAACATTCCCACCTGAGAGTACACGGGGCACTGCGGCTGCATCCCACAACACCACTGCAATTACATTTGCGCAACGGCGACATTTAATCCACTCAGATCTTCTGCTGATATTAACCTTGATCCTCCAAACAGAGGGGTCCACCACGTTTCAGTTTCTTTTTTCTTAAAAGTTCGGGACGACAGATGCTTCCTTTCCTGAAGTATAGGGCGGGGGTGGGGGGGAAGTGTTTGGGACGTTGCCCCATGTTTTTAGATGTTCTACACATGTAGGTTCACAGCACCTCAGCTCCGGCATGCCGACATATGGCCTTGTACTTACATTTCAGCAGATGAGATTCACACTTCATGCACCACAGCCTTCGGGGAATCCACTGCACAACAGCCCCACAGGCCACGCCAGGCTCAGTCCACTTCTCCCGACCTGATGACATCCAAAGGGAATTCACTCAACATTATGTCGTGGAACGTGAACGGCCTGCTAGACAAGATTAAGTGGACCGCAGTCCTAAAACAGGCCCAAAGGCTAGCCCCGACATTCTAATGCTCCAAGAGACCCATCTGATGGGTAACAAATGCCCCTTCCTCGCACTGTAGGGATTTGACAGAGTCTGGCATTCTGGCTTCACAAGGGGATCGCGTGGAGTCGCCATTCTCCTGAAACGTACCCTACCCTTTGTGCCAATCCGTGCTATCCAGGATCCCAATGGCCGCTTCGTGGCACCTCTCTGGCACACTAGGTGAAAAAACCTTGAATGTTCTCAACCGTTTACATCCCCGCAGCCACCCACACACAAACCCTCAACCAGATAGGTAACATGCTCTCCTCTCTGCCCTATGGTACTACTGTGGTGGGAGGCGACTTCAACGCCGTCATGCACGCCGAACATGACGCCTCAGGGGTCCCATCCGCGGCGCGCACCACACACGCCAGGCGCCTGGCGAACTGGTCTGAAGCCATGGGTATCTGTGACGTATGGCGCATCTGGAATCCACGGGCATCCCAATAAACGCACACCTCCGCTGCCCATGGTAGTCACTCTCGCATCGACATGCTTTTCATGCCTGTACCAGACTGTCGTAGAGTCAAAGACATACAAATCCTCCCCCGAGGTATCTTGGACCACTCACCGGTCTTCCTGGCCCTGGGTGATCCTGCCACGGCTCTCTGCCCGATGTGGAGGATGAATGCCTGGTTCCTCCAAGATAGGGACTTCCATGAGGCACTCCATGAGGAGGTCAAGCAATACTTTCTCACAAACCACGGTTCCGTCTCCTCCCCCGGCGTCCTATGGGAAGCCGGCAAGGCCACGATTCGAGGTCTTGCTAAGCGCCACCTCAAAGCTCAAAGAGAGGTGTGGGACGATAAGCTCACTCGCCTTGAAGCACAGGCTTGCCAACTCGAGAGAGCCACAGCAAAATCTGCGGACGACTCTCAGAAGCGTCAATTGTCCCTGATCCGCGATGAATTGAGACAAATGTCCCTAGACTCAGCAAAACTACTGTGGCGCTCCTCCATTGCCAGAGTGTATGGCTGGGGTGACAAGAATTGGAAACTGTTACACCACCTGGTATCATACCCGCTAGCAAACCGAATCATCCCAGAGGTCCACGACCCCAGTGGCGCCATCCATCGCTCTCCTCAAGCGATGGCTCTAACTTTCGCAGAATATTATTCCACCCTATACGCCGCCCAGAAACCAGACTCCTCACTGAGGGAGTTGGTCGCCCTGGGGAACCTCCAACTTCCGCGTCTCACCAATACTGCCTCTGACGGTCTGGAGATCCCGATCACACACGAGGAGGTGCACAGCGCTCTGTCACTAGTGGCGGCTGGGAAAACTCCCGTACCAGACGGCTTCCCGCAAGAATATTACTCAGCCTACTGTGACACGCTTATCCCTCATCTCGTATCTCTGTATGATGAAGCTCTGAAGACGGGATCCTTCCCCCCGGAGACCGATATGGCCACGATCGTTCTAATCCCCAAAACACAACCACCCTTATCAGCCTGCGCTGACTACTAACCTATATCCCTCATTAATACAGAGGTCAAGATATATGCCACACTCTTGGCACAGCGTCTAAGACCGCATCTCGAAAAGCTAGTCCATCCTGACCAACGTGGCTTTATGCCTGCGCGCGACACCAGACACTGCTTGCGACGTCTGCACTTGGCATTAGCCAACCGCCAACGGCTCACCCCATACCTAGCGCTCCTCCTAGTGGATTTTGAAAAGGCCTTTGATTCTGTTGACTGGGGTTACCTGGAGGATGTCTTGCTGGCCATGGGCATGGGCCCTAAATTCCGTCACATGATTCACATTCTCTACTCCAGGCGAACAACGCGAGTGCTAGTCAACGGGACCCTCTCACAAACCTTTCCAATCGGACGGGGGACGTGACAGGGCTGCCCGCTCTACCCCCTCCTTTTTAGGTCAAGCCTCGAGTAGCGCGCAAGCACTGCTAGGGGAAGACTTTATGTAAGGGGGTTTCAAAAGCTGACCACACGCTCGTGCGTCGTGGCCTTTTTCGGGCGGTTACATGCGCAGGGCCGACATCTGTTTCCCATTATCGTGCCCAGACGCGTGCGCGATAATGGAAACATATGCCGCCCGTGCGGGAAAAGGCCATGACGCACGAGCGTCTGGTCAGCTGAGCAGGCTGCCGCGCTCGCTCGCCCCCGCTCCTCCATTGTTGTCCTTGTTTTCAAGGCTCTGCTGACCCCGCCCCCATCAGCCCTTAGTCCGGGACTGGTTTATTAGTGTTGCTAAACAATGTGTCACACTGGTGGAAGCGATGCTTAAAAATTAAAATGAAACGCACATAGCCCGTGAAGAGGTTACTGATGCTAGAAACTGTATGCTATCGTCGCCGACGCCTCCAGATAAAGGACGACGGATCTCGCCCTTCTGAAGGAAGATCTCCAGTTTCCTTGAGGATGGGAGGGTGTAGTCACTGCGTGAGGCAGTCTGCAGCAGTGCACCAGGCGGCGGCGTCTGGACAGGAACCTGCCGCTACCCACCAGGCATGCACCATTTGAGCACACCATATCTCAGCACTCGGGAGGTGGGGGCGCAGGGTATACTAATTACACCTGACACAGCAAGTTTCCCTCCGTCGTCTACAGAGGACGCATCTTCCCCGTCGCTGTGGCAATTCCTTTGTCCCTGTGCATGAAACGCCCCTGTGTCTGCAGGGGAGCAGCCGTCTAAAGATGGTAGACTCGGGCTTTGCTTTTAAAATAGCGCCTACCATATTTCACGTGTTAGATGAACTAAACTTGAACCCGCTGCTAACAAAGCTCTATCTATGTGATGTGGCACGTTTTAAGCAGAACTAAGACATATAAAACAAAAAGTGCAGAAAGGGAAATATTTCTGCAGCGGAAACGTCAGTGACCGGGGGGCGCGTCATGAGGTGGCAGGTGTCCGTTTCAAAGCTGCTCGTCTAGTGCCACTCATCTCGTTGTGCCTCACCTCTTGCGCTCCGCTCTATTGTGGCATCCGCCCCTCCCTTCACAGATTGTGTTCAGGCTCCAAGCTGGCTCCCTCCCGCTTCCCATCAGTCCCTCCACCCGCTGGCTGCCTCCTCATCAGCTCACTTTCCTCCGTCTTTCGCAGCCTCCTTCCCTTTCTCTCTCTTTCCATCCAGCTGCTGCCTGGAGGTTGACGGGGAAGGGCCCCTCCTACCCTCCGCGTAGGCCCCTCCCCAACCACGCCCCGCTCTCCCCTCCACCGCCCCTCCCTCCCTCCCTGTGGTCACCCAGTGCAGTGTCGCCATTCCTCATAGCTTGCCCCTAACTATTACCCTGAACCCTGGTGCCTCCGGCTCCCTCAATCAATCAATCAATCAATCACAGAATTTGTAAAGCGCTCTACTTACCCGCGAGGGTCTCAAGGCGCTGGGGAGAAAAAAAGGGGGGGGGTGCTGCTACTGGTCGAACAACCAGGTCTTGAGTAGCCTCCTGAAGGTCAGCAGGTCTTGGGTCTGTCGTAGGCTTATTTGGAAGGGTGTTCCAGGTCTTGGCGGCGAGGTGGGAGAAGGATCTGCCGCCGTGGTGGTTCTTCGAATGCGAGGGACGGTGGTGAGGGAGAGGTCGGCGGAGCGGAGTTGGCGGTTGGGGACGTAGAAGAGGAGTCGTCTGTTGAGGTAGGCTGGGCCAGTCTTGTGGAGTGCCTTGTGTGCGTGGATGAGGAGTTTGAAGGAGATTCTCCTGTCGACGGGGAGCCAGTGCAGGTTCCTCAGGTGGGGGGTGATGTGGCTGTGGCGTGGTACATCGAGGATCAGGCGTGCGGAGGCGTTTTGTATGCGTTGCAGTCGCTTGATGAGCTTGGCCGGCGCTCCCGCGTAGAGGGCGTTCCCATAGTCCAGTCTGCTACTGACGAGGGCCTGGGTGACTGTTCTTCTTGTGTCTGTCGGGATCCACTTGTAGATCTTGCGAAGCATGCGGAGGGTGTTGAAGCAGGAGGATGAGACTGCGTTGACTTGCCTGGCCATGGAGAGCGTTGAGTCGAGGATGACTCCCAGGTTGCGTGCGTGGTCGGTGGGTGTCGGGGCTGCTCCCAGCGTCGTTGGCCACCAGGAGTCGTCCCAGGCTGAGGGGTTGGAGCCGAGGATGAGGACCTCTGTCTTCTCCGTGTTCAGTTTTTGTCGGCTGATCTTCATCCAATCGGCGACGGCCTTCATTCCTTCATGGAGATTGGCTTTGGCGGCGAGGGGTCCTTGGTGAGGGAGAGGATCAGTTGAGTGTCGTCGGCGTAGGAGATTATGTTGAGGTCGTGCTGTCTGGACGATGCGTGCGAGCGGGGCCATGTAGATGTTGAACAGTGTTGGGCTGAGGGACGATCCCTGGGGTACGCCGCAGATGATCTCGGAGGCTTCGGATCGGAATGGTGGGAGGCGGACTCTCTGGGTTCTGCCGGTGAGGAAGGAGGTGGCCCATTCCAGGGCCTTGTCTCGGATCCCTGCGTCGTGGAGGCGTGCGCGTAGAGTGCGGTGGCAGACAGTGTCGAAGGCGGCGGAGAGGTCCAGCAGGATGAGGGCTGCGGTCTCACTGTTGTCCAGCAGGATCCTGATGTCGTCGGTGGCGGCGATGAGGGCAGTCTCAGTGCTGTGGTTGCTGCGGAACCCCGATTGGGATGGGTTCAGGATGCTGTTTTCTTCGAGGTATCGGGTTAGCTGTTTGTTGACAATCTTCTCGATGACCTTGGCTGGGAACGGAAGCAGGGAGATGGGCCGGAAGTTCTTGAGGTCTCTCGGGTCCGCCTTGGGTTTTTTGAGTAGGGCGTTGATCTCTGCGTGTTTCCAGCTCTCTGGGAAGGTCGCGGTCTCAAAGGAGAGATTGATGACGTTGCACAGGTGGGGTGCGATGGAGCTGCTGGCTTTGTTGAAGATGTGGTGCGGGAAAGGGTCTGACGGGGAGCCGGAGTGTATTGTGCTCATGGTCTTGATGGTGTCCTCAATGTTTACGCTGGCCCAGGCTGGCAGGGGGTCGTGGACGATGGTGTGCGGTGGGTCTGGTGCATCGATCTTAGTTGGGGCTGTCTGGGTGTTGAAGCTGTCGTGGATGTCGGCGATCTTGCGGTGGAAGAAGGTGGCGAGGGAATCGCACAGGGGTTGCGACGGCGGGATGTCGTTGGTGTTGGAGCTGGGGTTGGAGAGTTCCTTCACGATGTTGAAAAGGTCCTTGCTGTTGTGTGCATTGTTGTCGAGGCGATCTTTGAAGGAGATTCTCTTGGCGGACTTGATGAGGTGGTGGTGGTTACGGATGGCGTCTTTGTGGGCTGCGTGGCTGTCCGGTGTCTTATCACTGTGCCATTTCTTCTCTAGTTTCCGGCAGGTGCGCTTGGAAGCTAGGAGTTCCGAGGTGAACCAGCTGGCTCTTTTGGTGGTGTCACTGTGGGTGAGTTTTTCAGCGGGGCGAGGGTGTTGGCACAGTCGTCCATCCATCGTCTGAGGTTGCAGGCGGCGTCGTCGGTGTTGGATGGGTCGGAGGGAGGGCTGAGAGCGAGGGTTGCCCGTAGTTGGTCTTCGGTGACTTTGCTCCAGCAGCGGCGTGGGATCTGTTGGGTGCGGTGGTGTGTGGTGGGTTTCTGGAAGGTGAAATGGATGCAGCGGTGGTCGGTCCAGAGGAGTTCCGTGGTGTGGCTGAAGGAGACGTGGGAGCTTGAGGAGAAGATGGGGTCAAGCGTGTGGCCGGCGGAATGGGTCGGTGTTGTGACGAGCTGGCTCAGACCGAGGTTGGCGAGGTTGTCGATCAGGGTGGTGGAGTTGCTGTCGTTGTTGTTCTCCAGGTGAAAGTTCAGGTCTCCGAGGAGGATGTAGTCGGTAGAGGTCAGGGCGTGCGTGCGTGCTGATGAAGTCGGCGATGGAGTCACTGAACTGGGGTCGGGGCCCAGGGGGTCTGTAGACAAGGGTGCCTCTAAGGGTGGTGTTGGGGTCCGTGTGGATCTGTAAGTGCATGTGTTCGGCGGTGCTGAGAGTGTCGTCGGTGCTGGTCGAGACCCTGATGGTGTTCTTGTGGACGATGGCGATTCCTCCTCCTACTGCGTTGACGCGGTCTCTGTGGGTGATCTTATAGCCGTCTGGGATGGCTATGGCGATGTCGGGGGCGGAGGAGTCGTTCATCCAGGTCTCTGTCAGGAAGGCGACGTCTGGTGATGATGTGTCGAGCAGGTCCCAGAGCTCGACGGCGTGTTTGCGTGCGGAGCTCCCTTTTACTCCACCGTCCCCTCTGCCCAGAACCTGTGGCCGGGAGCCGCCTCCCTTCTACCCCGGGTCACCATGGCCTCTTCCGCGCCCTTGCTCCTGGCTCTCGCCTGCCTCAGGTTTGGAGAGGTAAGCAGAAGCGGGGTGCAGCATGGCATGGGCTGCTGGGGTGGGCAGTGTCTCTGGGGTGCAGCAGGGAGGGGGCTGTCCGCAGGGGGAGAGCTCTGAGCTGAGCCGGGACAGGCCTCGGCCTTTCCCGCAGCCAGTGCTGAGGAGCCCCTCGGACACCCACACCTCAGCCCGCAATATTGTGCCTGCAGGGTCGTGGAGTGCCGGTCACTGCTGGGTGTGCGCCTCGAATGTGTTTGTGCATGACTTGTTGCCAGGCGAGGGGAAGAGTAAACCAGTGGGACTTCATTAGTAAGCAAATTAAAAATAGCGGTACTTCTTTAAATGTCCCGTTATTCTGTGCTGGGGGTTGGCCATTTGTTTAAACTCACACCTGCAAACAATTGCTTCTCAGTACTCGAGGTTTAAAACATGCATTCCAATATTTGGTGGCCCCAAGAGCGGTGATTTGTGACAGTTGGAGATGTATATGGTCACTGACTTGCATTGTAATAACTTAGATTTTAAGTGCTAGGTAGTATACAAAGGTGGCATTCTGGGTTTTTAAACACCTACATTGCATTAGCTTATAGTATAAAAGTATACCCGATTTTAAATCTCAAAATGTATTGTTTTACGCCACATTGACCTCATTTCAACATCCAATCGAACAGCCGCATTGTTGATTTTTCTTTCTACCGTTCCGTTAGTGTTGACAGTATCTGTATATTCAGTGCAAGGTGCCTTTGCAATAATTCTACACTTGTACGTGAAATATAAGAAGTGACTGCTTATCTCTGATTAAGAAATCACATCGTTTTTGTGCGTCCAAATGTGATTTCTGATGGTCCAATGGAAGTATCCGATCTCTATAGAATTAGAAGTCCCTCAGGCCAACACATGGCTGCGTTAAAACCTTTCACTGTCATGGAATAAATGAGACAACGTGTGTGAACTTTTTTATAAACAAGCATTGGCATAGCCAATAGGTCTCGCCTTTGGGACCTTATAAGTGTTTAGCCATGCAACAGTTGATGTTGTTGCCCCAAGGATATTGTGCTGCATAACTAAATACTTATAAGGTCCCAAAAGCGAGACCTATTGGCTATGCCAATGCTTGTTGCCTTAGCGATGGAGCCCCTAGCGCACTTCATCCGCACGGATCCCCAAGTCCAGGGCTGGAACTGTGCGGGATCGCACGAGGCCAAAATCGCACTTTATGCGGACGACGTACTGCTATACCTTGCAGACCCCGCACGATTTGGCCCCAGATGCCTGCAAATCCTGCAATCCTTTGAACAGGCTTCAGGCCTGCACCTTAACCCGGCCAAATCGACCTTAATCCCTCTGCATCTTTCACAGGAATGCTTTGACTGGCAATCCACCATCCCCATTCGACGGCAGTCATTTAAGTACTTAGGGATTTGGATAGCCCTCCTACCAGAATTGGCCTGGGCACTTAATGTGACTCCTCTAACCAACAGAACCAAACGTGACTTGCAGAAATGGCAGAAGTTGCCATTAAATCCACTGGGGAGGATAGCACTTTTTAAAATGATGATCCTTCCCTGATTACTCTACATTATCCAGAACACCCGCTTCAGTTCCCGCGCACTTGGTTTCGAGGCATAGACAGCCTTATTACAAGATTCCTATGGAACGGTCGCCGGCCGCGTATGGCATTCTCATGCTGTCAGATCCTGCCCTATGATGGCGGAATGGGGCTCACCAACCTGCACCTCTACTATCTTGCAACCCGCCTTCTGGTTCTGCATAACTGGTTCAACGGGGGGGTGGTCTGACTCTGCCTATAGGACCGAACTTCACAAATTGGGTTTCCCACAAATCCAAGCCATGATGTATGGATCGCCCATCCCCCAAGGCCTCCCCACAGTAACCCGCACAGTCCTCCTGGCAGGGCACGCCGCCCTACGGCACACTCATTGGAAGGGCAAACTGACACAGCAAACGCCCCTATGGCACGGCACATGGTTGCGGGAGGTGGGTGGCTTAACGGGTTTCCACAGTTGGGACCGCATAGGTATCACCCTGCTGGGAGACGTCTGGGCCAGTGATCATATCCGCTCCTTTGCAGATATGCAACTGCGACACTCACTCCACCCATCCCAATTCTATAGGTATCTGCAGCTCCGTCATGCCCTAGACTCACACCTACTACTGGGCACGTCCCTACCAGAACACAGCCCCCTTGAAGCTCAGATCCCCATGGGGAATCTGGGGAAGAGGGGTGTATTGCGGATCTACTGCTCATTAACGAACAATGGTCCAACATCTCTCGAATCTCTGAAGGCCAGATGGGAGACGTGGTTGGGCCCTCTAGAAGATGAGGACTGGAGAGATGCCTTAATGGCTACCAGAAGCATTACGACCGCAGCCAGGCTCCGCCTGGTTCAACTATACTATTTCCACGCCTCCTACCTTACTCCCACCCGCCTATATAGGGCAGGCCTTACGTCGAACCCGATGCGGGGATGACCGAGCAGATTTTTTTCACATGGTATGGTCCTGTCCACACATAACTCATTACTGGAATGCACTAGAGGCAGAGCTCACGGAGGTGTTGGGATGAGTGGTCCCACACAACCCATTGAATACACTACTGGGTGTCACAGATGGTCTGGATGGGTAGAGAGCGGATAAGAAATTCCTGGGTACTGCCCTAGTAGTGGCCAAACGAGATATAGCGATGGTTTGGAAAAATCCCGCTCCACCAAAAATCTATACATGGCGTAGGGGGGTGGACTGGTGCTCTGCACAAGAACTTCCCTTATACGAAGCTAGAGGCTGCCCGGCCAAACACCGTCGGGTATGGGGTAAATGGCTGGGTATGTTGGAGTGACTGCTGCTGTTCCCTCTCTCAGAGCACTCCCGAAGCTGTACCAGTACAATGTTAAATATAGACTGTCATAATAATGTTCATGCTTCCACGAGGCCATATATACGGAATTGTAACTCATGCTGTGTTGTTTGTAATTTGTGTTTGTATAAAATCAATAAATTTGATTATCAAAAAAATAATCAAATATCTTCTGCTTATTTAAGTAAGAGTAATTTGGGGATAAACAATCCTACCGCGAGAGCACATTTAGTGACCGTGAGCGGACGATCGCGCTCACTATTCTTGTTCTGCTTCATTTAGCCCTATTTCTTATCAGAAAATAGCTCTAAATGCCAGGAGTGATTTGGGGGAAAATCCTACCCCAAGAGCACATATAGCGAGCGCAATTGGGTGTTTGCGCTAGCTATTCATGTTCTGTTGCATTTAGTGCTATTTCTTAGGTCAAAAAGCCTTCTCTCATTCATTTTGGACATGAGGGGGCATTTTTGTGTTAAGAAGTAGCACTGAATACAGAATTAATCTTCTCGCATAACTATGATAATTTCAAATAATTTTTAGGTAATTCCGTGTGATTCCGCTACACGGAATAATGCGAGTTACGAACAGCCCTAGAATCCAGGTCAGTACAGCTCTCTTGGACCCAGGGTAGTTTTGAAGCATCCATTCTCCCTGGGATTGGATGCCAGGACTCGCCCATCTTCACAGAGAATGAAGTGCCACCAAGGGACCGCCAGGAGATGGCCAGTCTGGGTCTGAGGGTCCTTCTTTAGCAGTAGGTGCAAAGCTTGAGTTGTAAGAAGACTGGTCCAGCGCTAGCGAGGGCCTAATATACAATGCAGAGAGACTTGAATGAGATAGGTCTTGCTGCAGCCAGCCAATGTAGAACCCGAGGGCCAGGGTGATGTGGTCGCACATGTCTAGTCTATGAGCCACGATCTAGGTTTGCGAGTCTGGGAGATTCGCTGAGTCTGGGAGTTTCGCCGAGTCTGGGAGAATGAAGAGTGAAGTGGCGGCTCCTCCGTTATGGCGGAGGAGCGTCTCCCCGCCTGCTGCGAGCGCAGCAGACACACACATTAATAAAATGGTAATAAATACCATTTTATTTTGGTTGCAGGCTGACGCTATTACAGCGCGAGGGCAAGGAGTGGGGCTGATTCGTGCAATTGAGCTATTACTGCAGCCCCTGCCAGTGCTCTTGTCAGAATGGCAGGCTGCCTACAGCTGCCGAACCTGACATGGGCACTTCAGCCTGCACAATCCCAGGGCTAAGAAACATCCGAGGGATTGCAGTCACAGTCCCCCAGCTGCAAAATGAGCTCTGGGTTAGCTGGATTGGTTGGAATCACATTGCACAAGGGAGTAAGTCCTTCCCTTTCCTGCTGCCTGCTGGAGTCACTGCCGAGGAGAGACACATCGGACGTGGTTCAGTCCAACATATATGGTGACTTTTTTGGGCATCGCGCCTCACCATATTTTAATGTTGCCGGCGCCACTGGAAGAGTGGTACCCCAAGGTAGACTTTGTTGCCATAATCTAGATGCAACAGGACGATGGTTATTGGGGCCAGCACTCCGTGTTCAACCCCAGATGTGGAACGTTGTGGCTTGGAGCTTTCACAGTGTAGAAGGCACCTTTCCTGAAGGCACAAGGGAGAGGTTGAAATTATATTAATGCGGAGGAGGTAAAGCCAGAGGCTTTAACAATTTGTTGCTCGTCTGTTAGGTCAGTGACATGACCTATGGCCGGCGGTTAGAGGTCCTCTGAATATGATACTGCTGTCTATGGTGAGTCCGAACTGTGTCTGAAGGGTGTGTGATGTTCTTACCGCTATGCTCTTTGAGATGTCCGTTTGGTAGTCAGTATCATTGGTGCATCCATGTTGTCTCTTTAATAGCTAGCTGTATGTATTCTGATCTGTATAATGTGTTTATTAATGTGTCATTTTTTGTGGCTAGTTGTTGTGGTTAGTGCTTTAAGTGGAGCGCTGACAGACGTAGTTACATCGGGCCCGATTCTCAAAAGTAATCTGAGACAAAATCCTAACTTTACGACTTTCGGTATTCACAAAAGGCATTTAAGGAGTAGTAAAGTTAGGAATCCTCACTTTATTACTCTTAAATGCCCTTTGTGAATACCGAAAGTCGTAAGTTAGGATTTTGTCTCAGATTACTTTTGTGAATCGGGCCCTACATATCTGAGCCTTGTGTCTGAGTGGTAGTTTGTGAACAGTGATGATTATAATGCTGTGGAAGACACAGGTATGGGTGTCTATGTCTTCTTTCTAATGTGTTCTGTTGCATGTTTATGCGTGCAATATGATAGTGCCACGTACTGCTGGTAGCGCCTCCATAGCTAACAGTTTAGCATGTCTGAGCTGTTTAAATGTCTATGAATTGGTCTCTGCGGTGTGGCCCGTTGCATGTTGATAAGTCACATACAGGCACCGTGATTGCCCATTTTAAGACGTACCTGAGCTGTTTTGGATTCATATGGACTTTTCTGTTTAATGTTATTCCGCATGGTTTTGTGTGGCAAATATTGATGGCTGCTGTTCCTTGGAGCACTGTCACGTCCCACTGTATACCAAAACGAGGCTGAGTTGGGTGTATTTGTGTGAAGTTCTGACTAATGTGTTCCGTTTCGTGTGTGTTGTGTGTGCGCGCATGTTTGGTGTTCAGGTGGTTAGTGCTGTGAGTAGCACTGTAATAACTGACTTAATGCAATGTAAATCCAAAATGTACCCCTCGAAACTACATTCTATAATTTATCACGATGTGCCTGAAATTATCTCACTGTTCCTCGTTAAACATACCACCAGAACCTATCTTAGCATGACCTAAAGTATAATAGCATACCTTAAACAAAACATAAAATATCATAATTTACTTCTGCATGTCTTAATGTAAAATGTAACCATAACATGCCAGAACTGCCATAGCATGCCAGAACTTATAGTACTAGTCCATGGTTTCAGTAGTTGTAGCGTGCAATAGCATTCCCTAACCTACTAAACATACCTTAACATGCAACAGCTACACATGTTAAGCCTCACAACCTATGTTAAGCTATCATAACATATGGCATATGGTTATAATCACAGAGTACTAATAACATGATATATTACCATATCATAACACACGAAAACTGTTCATAGCATGACATAACATACCATAATATATGACCAAAGTGTGCCATTATTTACCATAGCATGCTTTATTCTGCATGCTGTTACAAATTGTAGCATGTCTAATGTAGCATAATTTGCCATAGCATATGATTATATATCCTAACTTAGGATAACAGGTCATAAAAACCACTAAGGATTCATAAGATAGCATAATTTACTTACCTCTGATTGGGCATACTTATTTTGACCCTCCCTCCTTGAGTCGGATCTTCAGCTGAATCACAATAACGCCACTGTTGATGACGAGAGTGTAGGTTGTACTTTGGTGAGGGATGAACGGCCGCTGTCCTCAAGGTCTCTCTATTGCTCATCAACTAAGGGATCAAACAGCTGCTCTCCAGCTCGCTGCCGCTGTACCCCATGGCAGGGCACTGAAGCTCGCATGTATTCACTGGGCCATCTTTGAGCTTATTTCTTTCTGTGTGACCTCTGATGTCTGTTTCACAGAGGCTGGTCTTCATTTACCTGATAACAAGACCATCATCAAATCTCAAAGTCTTGACTGCAGCGAGAAGTGGTCACGGACCGGTATGAAATCACTGCGGGGTATGGGTGGATTGGACTCTGGTCCTATCCCGTTCCCTGATTCAGTCTCCCCCTATCTCTGACTAACAAACATTTAACTTGAACCCATTTGCCTCCATCTCCCGATCCTACTTCAGACCATGACAGGTCATATAGTTCGCCCCCTAGTATCAATCGTCATTGAATTACGACACTACGTCGTAACCACCCTGCAACAGGGGCACTATAAATAACACAAAAATATTCATAAATGAAATAATGTTGTGTTATGTGACTGGTTTGGTAAGAACCTTGTTTCTACCTTAATCAAGACTTGGTGCCAATACACCGCCCCTTGTGCAATTCCAATAGATCTTTCAGCTTAGTGTGAAAACAGACAACAAGTGACAAAAGACATCTGATCAACTTTGTTTCCACAGAGCAAAGTAAAGCATTTGACCATTTGTCCAGCTGAATACAACTGTAATTCTCCTCTACCTCCTCTTATTTCCACCCTGTTCATAAGCTGGTACATCAAGTCGTACTAAAGATCGAGAAAAGTAGTGCATTTGTTGGAAGTGGAAGTAGTGTTGAAATTTAGATGTTGGAAGACATGGGCAAATGAGGTGGCAGGATCTGTTTATAAGTGAATAATATGCCACTAGCGCCTAAAGGTAGCCACACTCAGTAATGTTGAATGTGGTATGTGATAACTCCAGGAAAAGACTTGTATTCATTGTCCAACTAGGAGGAAGGAATGGCATTTGTACCAGGGATTTGACTGAACTGCATTAAGGAAATTGAAGATCCTTAAGAGATTTCAGGCTGAGATAAGGGCAGCTAGGAGCCTGTAAGAAAACCGGGACATTCTCTTTAGAAACAGGAGCCAGGAAGGAGCCCATTGAGATAGGTCAAAAATACAATGCAATCTCTAATGCCTTGTCTTTCACCGTCAGTGCTTTAATTTCATATGTGGGATTGAGAGCCAGCCTAGAGAAGCTGGTCTCCATCCATCCAGAGCCCTCACCCTGTGTGTGGATCCGCTCACTGCGCAGAAGGATAGTAACAATAACAAACATTTGCTTTTGATATAGAGCTTCATATTGTCCTTCTGCCATTTCTAAGCGCTGTAATAACTGAAGTTACTATTACCCCTTTTATGGTATCAGTATAGATGCATTACAGGAAGTTGTGGAAGATGATCTGGCTGACAGCGACTGAGTTTAAGAAGTGCATACATGTCAAGATTCCCAATGGACATTTGAGGCACCTCAATGAAGGACAAATGCCTGAGAAGGGAAGGTGGGGCATCTGCCTTTAGGCATCCTATTTGAAAGGATGCAAGCAAATAGAAAATCTAATCACCAGTAACAACCTGCTGAAAGCCAGCCAGCAGCAGTGTGTAGTACAAGGTGTCAAACGCTGCTGACAAGTCAAATAATATCAGCCCTGTGGCACTGCTGCCGTTGGACGCCAGCCACAGGTTGGCTAAACCTATGGAATCCCACATCTAAGAGAGTGAAAATCAGCTATAAAAGGAGACAATGGAACCAGTTGGGAACGTGTTTCTAAAAAAAAAGCAGATCAGGCTATAGCCTGACTTCTCAACCCGAGACATAAAGTCTAGTTACTAACATAATATGGTTTTATTTGCAGTTTTATGTGGCGCAGACATGGCCCGAAGGTTTCAGAGCGCTTTGCAACACACAGGATACAGGGTTGTAGCGGGTTACAGTAATTGTAGTTAAACTCGGACGTTTACATCAATGGATGTGTACAAAAGTTACCACAAGAGACCGCTACAACAATTGGGCAGGGGACATACACAGTTACATGTAATCAGATCAGGGCGCAGTAGAGAAAGTACTTAAGTCTGGTCGAGGGTGAATTAACCAAGATGTCTGTCAAATAGGAGGAGATTGAGGTCCTTTTTGAAGGTTGCTAGGCAGGTGGTTAGATGAAGTGAGGGAGGCAGAGAGTTCTAGATTTTGGTGGCACTACCAGAGAAAGACTGCTTCATGTATCATTCTGGACTGAAGGTGGGGGGTTCCAGGAGCAGGGACTGGGCATTACTGGAACCTCTATTTGCCCCGGAGATTTTCAGTTTATTGTTTGGATAGGGAGTTGAGGAAGAGTGCAGCGCTCTGTGGGTAATGCAAGCGATTTTGAATTGGGCCCGTGCTTCAGTGGGGCACCATTGGAGTGTTAGCAGGGCAGGGAAAATGTGGTCAAATTTCTTGATACCTAAGACAAAGTGTAATGCAGCATGTAGTGTTGCTCTCAGTGGGTTAGGTAAACTTTAGGAATGCCTGAGAGAAGGGCAATTCCATAGCCTAGTCTAGAGAGAACAAGAGACTGCATCACTGTTTTGAGGTCTTGTTTCGGAATCAATTTTCTGATGCCCCAAAGCTGCCAAAGTTGGTGGCGTGCACTGTTCGCCATGGCTGCTATGTGGCTGTGAATATTGAGACGATTAACTAGGGTGATGCCAAGTGATCCGACACTCGAGACAATGGCGGGCAGCTATAGAATGTGGGAAAGTTGGCCATCCATTCTTGCTTTCAGAGGTGAGATTAAAAGAAATTCTGTTTTAGTTGGATTGAGTTGTAAATGGTGGTTGGACATCCAGTTTTGAATCTTTAAGAGTATATTTGAAAGCATGGGAACGTCCTCCGGGGATGAGATTTTCAAGTATATTTGGGTATAATCGGCATAGAGGTGGAAGAGAATCCCAGAGTTTCTGAGAATCACACATAGTGGTTCTAGGTAGAGGTTAAAGAGGGTTGGGGAGCGGATCGAACCTTAAGGGACTCCTTGGTGAACGCCAACTGGTCTTGAGAACGAGTTGCCCATTTTCACAATTTGAGAGTGGTTGAATAGGTAAGAGGAGAACTAGTTGAGGACAGTGCCTCCACATCCCATGCTTAGTTCAAGAATACGAAGGAGGTCAAGATGGTTGACAGTGTCGAACGTGGCAGATAAATCCAGGAGGACCAAGAGGCAGGAATTGCTGGAGTCAAGGATTCTAAGGGAGTCATTGACTATTTGGAGGATCGCAGTTTCTGTACTGTGATCCTGGTGGAAACCTGATTGGCAGTGTCTAGGAGGTTGTTTGTTGGAATGTGTGATTCTAATTGGGATGCTATGCAACTTTTGATGACTTTGCTAAAATGGGAGTATGGAGTCTGGGCGGTAGTTGTTCAGATTCTCTAGATCAAGAGGTTGTTTTTTCAAGAGACAAGCATTTTGCCCCATTTATAGTCATTCTGGGAAGAGGCCCTGTTTGAGAGAGGAATTGACCATGGTGATCAATATTGGGAATTGGTGTTTTCCTAGAGGTTTGCTGATAGAGCTTGGAATGGGTCTTGATGATGGCTTGATGGTTTTACTTTGGAGATAGTTCATCGTAGGTCTTGCTCGGAGATTAGAGAGAAGGATGAACATGATTGTAGTGCCTTGCATGGTAGAGACTCAACCGTTTCAAGGAAGTCGTTGATGGGAAGCAAGATATGGATGTCTCTAACTTTTTATCAAAGAAATCCACAAAGTCGTTGCAAAGGGCCACAAATGGCTTAGGAGCTGAAGTGATAAAGGGGTTAGTAGACTGTGCAATGACCTTGAATAGGTGCTTCGCTCTATTCCTTGCAGAATTCATGAGGGCACTAATATGGGGAAGGTTTGGCTCTGAGGATTTGGTCTTTATTTTGTTTTCTCGCTTTGCAAAGCTTAGTCATACTCAGGTGAGATGGTGCTTGTCTCCATTCTTTCTCACTTTTTCTGATAAGTTTTCGTTCTTCATAAAGCTCTTTTGAGAACCAGGGCTTAGAGGGTTTGGGGCTGGATAATTTGCACTTCAGGGGCGCACATTTGTCAATAAGGGATTCCATGCAGGAGTTGTACTTGTCAGAGGCCTTGTTAATGTCAAGATAAGGTGTAATCGCAATTACGGTGGGAAAGGTCATGATGGCATGGCTTCTGTGTCAAGGTTGCAGGTGTCTCTAAACCATCTTTTCTCTTTCTTGGGTTGCCCATATGTTTTGGTGTAAGAGCCGGTTACAGAGAATGGGTTCTGCATGTGATCAGACGAGTCGACTGGGATGGGGTCATATGTCTTCAGGTAGGGGGAATCGGAGATTATCAGATCCAGAATGGTGCCTTTGTGGTGTGTAGGTTTATGGCAGTGTTGTTGGAGATTGTTGGCATTGAGAAAGGAGGTAATAGTGTCCACATAGCTGTTGTCCACATCTCCCCAGTGGATGTTGAAGTCACCAAGGAAGATACTGTTAGAGCTGATCAGTTGAGAGGTGAAGAAATCCATGCATTCCTCAATGAACGTGTTGTTTTGACCCGGTGGGTGGTAAATCACATTCATTTTGAGGTTCGAGCTAGTGGATGTGGACAGTTCCACCGACATGCATTCGAAAGACTGCAAGTGAGTCATTAGGAAGGTTCAGCATCCCAGAGAGTTTCGGTGAATAAGTGCAAGACCTCCATATGTTTATCTTCCCAATCCCGGCGCAAGATGGAGTAGTTGGGAGGAAGAAGAAGGTCTAGAGCATGGTTAGATGAGACATTGAACCACGTTTACATGAGGATCAGGATTTCAAGGTTATGGGTCAGGATTGAGTCTGATAACTCTGGACAGTATTTGCAGATTGACAATTGTGTAGCATGCAGTTCAGGGAGAAGCTGTTGTCTTTCTGAATTGGCTGTTCCAGGAGGGTAGTTGGGATTTGTGTCAAGTTAAGAGGGGATGAGTGTGCACTGGGATGGAGGAAGGGAGTTTTAATGCGGTCAGAGATGATGGTGGGAATTGGGGAGCCCCCTGCCGCAGTGCTTAATTTGCAAAACAATAAGTGCCAGGGCCCTCGTCAGGAGCCACTGCAGGTTGCACCACATATTGTCACTGTCAGTGCTGCCAATGGCAGTACCTACATAACTCTTAACCATCACACTGCTACAAGTGTGGCCGTTCATACTATTTGAGTCCCCCAATGTTATAAGAATGATGTGGGTGGCAGGTATTAGTTGTTTACAATGTATATTGAATTAGTAAACAACTGTTGTTCTGCTCATCTTTAAATTACAAAAAACAGCACCACCATGTGGCAGCTGTCAAGTGCCGGTGTTGGCAATTAAGTGCTGGTGCCGAGCACCGGAAACCACTGGCTCAAATTAAGCACTGCCCTGCGGGAAGATAGGAAGAGGGGGTAGCAGAATGTGAAGCTGCGTAACACTTTAGGAAATGGAGTAGGTCTGAGTTGTCTAGGGGCGGATGTGTCTGTTTGAGTCTGGGTAGGTGGCTGTCTTTCGGTATGCTGGAAGGGTGTGGGGGGAGGGTCCACAGGGGGTGATTGGGTAGGAGTGACGAGAAGTCAGAGAGTCACTAAGCTGGAATAGAGCTGATGTGAGGTTTTCTATTCTTCAAGAGAAGTGTGAGAATGAGGAAAGGAGCTTGTTGAACAGAGGCCAGTTTTGTTCTATACTAGTGGGAGGATTGGGGTGGACTGTTTGGAGCGGACTCTGAGGGGTTGAGGTGCATGAGGGGGGAGGTGCTGGTCGTGGGTGTCTGGTGCTGGGAGATGTTGAGGCAGGGGTAGAAAATGTAGGGAGGAAGGGGGAGACATGTGGGCCGACTGTGGGGATGAAAGAAGGGTGGTGGCGGCAACCTGAGTGGGAGATATTAGTTTGTGGAATGGTGGAGAGGAATGGTGCGGAAATGAACTGTGGGAGGCATCTTCAATGTCTGGAATAGGCAGTGAGCTATGGATTGTGGGGGGCATAACGGATTGTAGGAGAGTCCCAGCTGAGAGATGTTGCCTGGGTGGACCGGAAGGGGAGTAGTAGGGGGTGTTATTGATGGATGGAGAGGGGGATCGTGGAGGATTGTAGGAGGGCCCAAGGGTGAGACAAATGAAGTCAATCGTGTCCAGAATTGTATTATTAGCTTGGAACATGATCTTCCCATAGTTGTAAATGGATATAGAAAGGTTCCCCGAGAGGCAAAAGGGAAGCAGCTTTTGAGTTTGCATCCAAAGGGGATGTTAGAGAGAGAAGAGGATTGGAGAAAACTGTGTAAGGATCTGATCCGTAGGTCAGTGTTGTGTGTGAAGAGAAGGCGGTCAGTTTTGAGGGAGCCTCTGTGTTGGTAGTGGTGTTTGTCTGCAAAGAGGGTTTCCAGGAAGTCTCTCAAGGTCCTCTGTTATTAAAATTTTTCTTTGCATGTTTGGAAAGATTTGGGGCATATTTGATCTTGAAAGTATTTGCGCCAAATTTGGAAAGAGAGCTGGGGGGGCAGCTGGTGGCGACGGATGTCGATGACATGTTGGTGGCTGATGCATGTTGGGAAGTTATAGGAGTTGACCTAAGCAGCCAATGCTAGTTCAAAGATGACAGTCCTGAGGTCGTCCACAGCATTGTAAAGCGCACTGTGATCGAGGAAACGGGCCGATCCCGTGGCAGCTCCAGGCTCACGTGGTGAGATGGAGGAGCTAAAACCTCAGCAGACCCTTGTGGGATCGTCAAGGTCGGCATCCAGAAGTGTGGCGGGCCACAGGAGCGCTCGATCACGTGGAGCGGTAGCTTCCGGCGGCCATCTTGAAGAGGGTTCCTCCACTTGAAGAGGGTTTTTCTGTGTTGCTGAAGGAAGAGTCGATACTCTTATGGTGAATCAATTATAACTTTGCTGGGACGGCTTCTTAATAGTAATGTGGTATACCCCAAATGGCGAGGGGTGGCTTTCAAACACGTTGAGACCACTCGAGTTGAGTCCTATACTCACAAAACCCCTGCCAGAAGACCTAAGATCACAAGTGCATGCAGGTTTTCCTCACCCGAGGACGTGTTGAAAGTTGACGTCAGATACAAAATGAATAGGTCTGTGATGCCACTGCCGTCTAGGACATCTTGAAGGTCACACAGAGTACATGATAGGGCCTCTTTTGTGCCATGAGCAGGGCAAATGCCAGCTTGGACCTGATCAAGCACCTTGCCGCTGGTTTTCTTACATTTTTCTAAGATGTTTAATCACAGACTTCTTCTGTTAGATGCTGGGAGAAGCGAGATAGGTTTGTAGTATGAGAATATATCTGAGTCTGCCATAGCTTTCTTGAGAAATGGTGCAACAATCATCTGCTTCATACATGTGGGGACCATAAAAGTCAATTTGACATAATTAAGGCAAGCACACAGGGCTGAGGCAATGAAGCCGGATTCCTTTTCTACTGCATGATGGGACATGACTGCATCAGAGAAGCCTTATGTAGATGCCAAAAGGGTCTGTTTATGCACAATGTCCGCATCCTCCTTTGGCTGCTCATTCTTATTAAGAAACGAAGTAGCCAGGGGGGTAGCTTTCAAAGGGATGGGCTACATCCTTCCGCCAGCCATGTTTCAGTGAAAAAAGAATTCCTGGCTTCTTACAGTCAATAAATTGTGAAATGTCTATTAAGTGTTTCGCAACAGACCTTGCATTAATAATTAAACTCCACAAAACTCCAGGATTAGTTGAAGAACAAAAATGCAAAGAAGTGCATTGCAGCTGAAGGCAAGTTATTTCAGAAGCAACAAGTTTCTCTACGTGAAGCTTCACGGAAGATGAAAGCTAATTGGTTGGACCCTCATTGGTTCCAGAAGGAGTGTTTTGACTGGAAGGCTGGTCCTATGTCAACACTTTGGGGCATATTTATGAGGGATTTGGTCATGCTTGCAGCACACAACATGGTACATGCACAACGCGAACCTCTCAGTCACATTTCTGAAGACACGAAAAGCCACTTTACTTGACTTTTAATGGCTTCACAAATATGGAGCAATGCAGCGCAAATCGCTGCGTTGCCTTACTCTGCGTAAAAGAGGCATTCCATGGCCTGCATTGGTGCTATGCTGCCGAAATGGTGCCAGCGCAGGGGGAAAGGACAGGAATGCACCGTATTGGATAAATAATGTGCGTTCATGCCCTTTCCGTGTGCCGCTTGCTGCGCTGCCCTGCACCACTGATCTGGTAAATATGCCCTCTAGTGTCATTAGGCGAAATCCACCCAAGCTTATCTTCTGCTTAGAATAATGCAATAAACCCAACCTGGAGTGGTTAGATTGCATCCTAGTGGTAGTTCCATTCTTCTTCGAACTGGATGATTTTTGTTTTGGAAGCACATGTTGGCTGATTGGAGAATCACCTCTATGATAGATTCTCTTTGCTTCTAGTCTATTTGGTGGGACGGACAGGGAGGCAGATGCTACAGGTAACTTTCTCTTCCTTGCCTCTGCCTACATTTTATTCATAATTCCTTCACCATAGAGGAGAAAGATCATTGGCAAATGCATTACAAAGAGTTTCAGTGCTGCTGCCTATCTCCAATTGTGAGTATTAAATCCAAGTTCTGAGATAAACTGTTGGTCTCCTGGAGTTGGTCTGGAAAGATGGACATCAAAAGACAAATCAACTCTCCTGTAGTGTGGTTAGACTAGCTTTAGACTTCCAAGAAGGTATTCCACGCATACTCATAGGATACACTCAAAAGGACATAGGAGGTTCTTTCTGTAGAAACCACCACAGATTATAATGGATTCTTGCACATGCTCTATACAAGAAGAGTCAGGATTTTGTCTCCTGTTATGACCATAAAATTTCCTGGGACGGAATGTGTGTGTTTTTAATAGAAGCTACCCTACTCCAGCGCTGGTAGTTGGCGTGCTGTCCAAAGAGAACCTTCTGCTTGCTTTGGGTTGGGAAGTCATGTGTGCCGACTGGCATGTTCCTGTTGATTAGGTGCTGTATCTGGATCTTCTAGGGCTAGTTCTATGTATCTAGCCTTCGCAGAAGGATCCTTCAAGAAGATCAATTTTCGTGTGCAGAAATAAGATGCATTTAAATGGAAAGAACATATCAGCATTCCACCACAGAACAGTATTTCGTGGAGCAACAAATGCAGGATTCATGCCCAGTGCACCAGCTTCAGGTGTTTTTTTAGCTAGTACCATCTTTGTGGTTGGTTCTATTCCTTTGATTTCTTTCAAACTCTATCCTGCACTTGTTACGTTTTAGCATTTAGTGGCACAGTGGGCGGAAATCAGATGTTTGTTAGTCAGTTATGATGAAGAACCAGAAGCAGCAAGGAAATGGTCATCCAATGACTGGATCCTTCCTTGTTGCTTTTAGCAATACTACAAAAGTGATGAATTCGAGAGACAAATGGTGTAAGCTTGGTGCACTGATTTACGTTATGCAAATAGATGCCCTGGACCAGGATGTTAGGACAGGTGCACTGGGATGCACTGGGAGCTGCGGTAGAAGTCCATGCAATGCCAATGATTTGGTACAAATACTGGTATGTCATACCCCCAGCCAATACTTCAAGTAGTATCAGGGCTTTTTGGCCACTCAGATGATTTGATGCAAATTCCAGGAACACTACAAAAGCAAGATTTGTAAAGTCTGTGCTTGCGTCACTGACACAATGAAATACTAGTCTGCATTTGGGCTAGAATTTGCACATGTGGGTTACAAGCTAAGACACAGTATTTAGCTACTGTATGTTCCTTCAAGCTGTCAGTGAGAAGGCTCGAGTGACCCAAGTGCAGACCTTGTGACTTTTAAATGAATAACTCACTTTGCTTTAATTATTTTCTTTTGGCTGCTGTGGTCCCCACATGTATAAAGCAGAACATTGTTATACAATTTCTGAAGAAATCTGGAGATGTTCTCAAACATTCGACCTATACCTGACAAAGGCTTGGAGAAGGCTTGATTAAACAACTGGGGTAATTATCGTAACCAGAATCACGGCCCTCGATGAAGTCCAACTAGGTTTGCGCCCAGGTCCTGGATGGCTCTAAAAAACCTGTTGTCCAATGTCTCTCTGTCCACCCAAGTAAGCCATCTTCCTGGCCACCAGGCAGGCAGACAAGGTACATCTGTGAAAAGGATGTATGCCATATAAGGAGAATGGCCACCAGTAGGTTGAATCTGACTGAATTTGTATAGCTTTTAGCTTTGTTACAGAGTCTGTTAAATTGAGCTGACTCGACAATGATGACCATTGTCATCTTCACCACATTATTGGAACTTTTTTAGGGGTCCCGGGGCAATCGGGTCACTGGGCTTAGATATTGACAATCAGACCATGGGGCTTAAGTTTACGATTGAGCCCAAACCTGAGCACAAACTTTACTGCTTTAGCACTTGAAATGAAATGAAATGAAAAATGGATTTATAGAGCGTGTACAAATACCCGAAGGTGTCGAGGCGCTAGCTCGCAGAGCAACTAAGCCATGAGACCTATCTAGATGGATCAAAGATTAAACAACCAGATTTTTAGGGCTTTCCTGAAGGCCAACAGTCCCTTTTTAAGGCCAGGGGAAGAGAGTTCCAAAGTCTGGTAGTGCCTACCAAAAAGCTTCTGCCGCCCCAGGTGGTTTTCCTAAACCTGGGGATCACCAAATTATGGGCATAGGCAGAGCGCAGCTGCCGAGTGGGAACATATTGTTGGAAATTTTGTTTGAAAAAGATGGGTCCTGTACAGTGTACCGCTTTGAACGCTATGCAGAGAGCTTTAAACTCAATGCGTCTTTTCACTGGGAGTCAATGTAGTTGGCTAAGTGCAGCAGCAACGGATTTATGCTTGGGCACTCAGGGTAGCTAAGTCAAGCATTCAGAGGATTACCGAGGGATGAGGCTTGGGGGTTAGACAGTCAAAACTCAATAAATCATCCAGTAGAGGTGAATAAATCAATGCCCAGTCAGTGCTCAGTCTTTGAAAAAGAACAAGTACTTTACTACTAACACACAAGGAAGTACTGTATTGGTGTATATCAAAGGGAAACAGTAATTACTCTTCCAAAGCTCCTCTTTAGTAGTTAAGTCATCTCTCTCCCTCAAAGGAGGCCCCAGGCAGACCCTTCTGGCAGTCTTGGTTGAAGTCAACAGGTTTTTGGTCCCAGGGAAGTTGGCAGTAGATACCCTAACTCTGGAGCACAAAGAGTTTCTATGTCAGGAATGGTATGAAGATTACAGATTTGAGAATGGGAATCTCGGAGAACAGGATGGAAGTTTCTTTCCCATGTTTACACCAAAGTAGACAGTAGTTGTGTATTGCAAGAGTCCGCTCTGAGCCCAGTTCTGCGCAGTCCCTGCTCTTTTGCTTAATCCACTCACACTGGGCCATCCATGATATTTGTTGTCAGGTGCAAGAAGGAAGGTGGGGTGGAATTGGGACTCTCCTGCAGGAGAGACCCAAAACAAGGGTACCAAAGATGGAGGCTGTCCCATTTTACTGCTTGTCACCATAAGAAGGGCAGCGATCAGTGGAGTGGAAGAAACTCCCTATGCATCAAAGGGGCCCCCATCTCTTCTCCTACACATTCATACATCTAACCCATTCCACAGCATCTTTTGCATGTCCCGAAGAAGCCCAGCTCTTCAGATTGGTGCTTTGGCACCGACGTCAATCCTAGGTATCACCGTCAACTAGATAACAATATTTATACCAGAGTGGCTACACCCACCAGTGTTTTGCACACTCCACACCCAACCTCTATACACAGGAATAAGGTATACACACATACCACATGGTGGTTCGTTCGCCTGGTTGTAGTGGACTGTAGACAAAATTAAAAAGGTGAGAGGGACCAGTAAGTGACTCTCTCGATACAGACATGCAAAAAGATCATGACTTGCCACTTCAATCATTTCACTACCACCATTCTAAGTCCTCCACAGCCTTGTGAACTGACGGTATTCATGATCACTAGGGGGGTGCACATGATTTGCACCTTCACACCACAGAGCCTTGGTCTGGGTCTGCTCTGTGTCACAGTAAGCCTGTTGTGCACACTCATGATTGTCGTGTGTGCTGCAAGCGAGTGTCAAAAATCTACAGAACTTGCTACGATGAGCTCGAGGCAGAGCACATGCTCTCCAGAGCCATGCAGGGGACCTTGTCAATCCCAAAACACTTATTTTACTTATTTGTGACTGTCTGCCCTCTGTACATGGAGTTTTGTCCCAAAACCTGCTGTGAAGAGAGGAGTGAGTATGGATATGGGCAGTTGCAACCATTTTCCTTTGTGTGTGGGAGTAGCTACGCCTCAAATGGTAAAGTTTGTGGCCCCGCAATTTAAGAACCTAGAACAATTCATACCCTTACTGAGAGGAGATCCTTGACCTATTTCAGTCGTCTATATAATTTTACTCTTTTAAATGACCTGCCAGTGGTGGCCGATATCATTTAAAAGTAGGAGGGGTGGAAGGGGTGTGAGGGGGCACGGGGGAGCGCGGGGAGGGTAGGAGTGCGCAGGGGATTAATGAATAAAAACTAAAAACTTACCTCATGATGATGGCCTCCTCGCCTCTCTCTTCTTCTCTGCTTTGCTGTTCCCAGCAGTCACTAGGGCAGCATCACAGAGACTCCCCATCCATCTCAGCGCTGCTCTCAAGCATGAGAACAGCGTGGGGATTGGCCTGAGCAGGCTGAAAAGACGCTCGTTTAGGCACAGGGAGTATGTGCTGTTTCTCCAACCCGGCTGTGCTGTTCAGCCGGGTTGGAGAAAGCAAAGTGCGCATGTCAGTTTGGCCGGCCTATGACGGCTGGCCAAACTGACATGCACACTTACAAGTGGACATATCACACCTCCTCCCCCCTCCCATGGGCCGGACTCGCCCCTCCCTGCACACACTGGCTCAGAACCAGCAGCTAAAAAATAAAATAATAGTAAGATATTGTTTTATTTTTCAGCTGCTGGCTCTGAGCCAGTGGGGTGATGCTCCTCCCCC
Organism: Calotriton arnoldi; assembly: GCA_963921515.1. Lineage (NCBI taxonomy): Eukaryota > Metazoa > Chordata > Amphibia > Caudata > Salamandridae > Calotriton > Calotriton arnoldi. The sequence goes on from CAWUFW010002974.1 coordinate 1,063,053, forward strand.
ATAGCAGAGGAGCTGCCGTTGTGACCTGCAGGTAACACTAGATTTCTGCTTTCCTTATGGGCGCCTGGGTCTATTTATAGATAGATGCAAAGTGACATTGAAGCAAGGCTGAGTGTGGTATTTGAACCTAATTTATCATCATACATACATAAATGGGGATTCACATTCACGGTAATTGTGCCTCTATTAACTCTATTATTGATATTTGGCCTTTTTACAGAGCACAATCTGCCATTACTTTCGCATTATAGAAAATTCAATGGTGCCAGATGGTTTTCCAACTGATTTAGGGCAGTTCTTAAACTTTTGTCTTCTGCGGACCCCAGTGAATCATAACTAGAAACCAGGGACCCCGAAGAAATTCCTATGATTTAAACCTCAATATTAATACACAAAAAATACACAAACAAGTCGACACTGTATGAACTCAGCTCATCTATTTTCCTGTGCAAGTGCATGTCTTAATATGGGAGTGACTACACACTGGTATAAGAGCAGGTAGTACTCACAAATCAATAGGTAATCATGTGACATCACAGCTCGCAGGGGAAGTGTTGGGGCAGATATAGTAACTGGATTGACATTGGTCTTCGACAGACGCAGGGCAGCAATTGACCTTGGTATGGACAAACCTGGAGACCATGCAGGATCTCATTGTCGAAAGGTGACAAAGACACTGATTGCATAAAAGCTAGAAGACCAGGAGCTCATTATGCTAGAGTGCATGCTCCCTACTGTGAAGAGGTACTCTGCCTGTGGAAATACTGCAGCACTGCAGAAAAGTGCAGACGTGCCTCCTTTCCAATTCAAGATGTATGGGTGCTTGGAGTCTTTAAGTGCCTGCTCATGTAACACTTTGGGTGGAAACTGCACAGTGGCGGCTCCTCCACTAAGGCGGAGGAGCGTCTCCCCACAGTTTTGAAGCAGTGTCACTAAAGGAAAAATAAAATGGCAATAACTCTAAGTTATTATCATTTTATTTTTTCCTTGTTGCGGAAGCTTTGCGGGCAGGAGAGGGCGGGGCTGCTCTGCTGACAGAGGAGAGGAGTGGTTTGCCTTCCCTAAAGTGCTCTCTGTGTCCGGCCAAACATTCATGCGCACTTTGCATGTTCTCCATGCAGGCTGCATTACAGCCTGCATGGAGAACATGCCCAGCCTCCCATTCTCTGGCTTAGCGCCGATCCACAGCGCTCATACCAATCACAACGCTGCATTGTAGCATTGTGATTGGCTATCGGGAGGCTGGGAGACAGGTGCATCCTGCTTCCTGCCCTGGAAGCGGGGAAGAGGACCGAGAGGAGGCAGCGGTGATGGAGGGCGGCAGCGGCAGACAGGTAAGTGTGTATTTTTTTTTCAATTTCATTCCCTTCTCTTCCCCGCCCCATGACCCGACCCCCCCACCGCCTTCAAATACCAACCGCCACTGAAACCGCAGCCTAGAAGGGCCTTTTGTGTGGTCTGTGTCGCCTATCTGTGTATACATGAATAGATCACTGAGAACTTAGAACTCTGGCTCTCTGTGCAGATGCGATTGAATTTCCAGAAAATCATAAGCAGTTTAAAAATATTTTAGTTGGAAGCTGATGGCTAGTTCAGGTGAAAGCATTGTTTCAATGTGAACCCTGTCCTGAATTATCAATCAGCTTCTAACTAAATAATTTAAAATGGTTATGACTGTTTTTCAATTATATCTTTATTCATTGTATAAATATATATACCAAATGCATTATGGAGGCAATACAGTAAACTTCAACTATTATTGTTGCTTGATGAAATATCCTCGGAGGAGGAACAACCTTTGAACAGTTAGTTAGCTCAAAATGCTCATGATTATTGAGAGAAAATAATGGTTAGAGGTCATATGAGCCGCAGACCCCCTGAATAGGTGGTGCGAACCCCCAGGGGTCCATGGACCACAGGTTAAGAACTGCCGGGTTAGACGTTTCCATCTCAGACGGTGTCTGATCCGGTTGGTGAACATATACTTTCAGTGATGGTGAAGGACTGTGTCTTTGTTAATAATTTAGTCTGTCAGAATTAATGAGTTGTGGGCTTGAAGGGTCAGCCTAGAAGGCTATACTGAGGTCTATTACATATTTTTTTGATTGCTTTGCTCGCCCACTGCGCAGCTTATACATATGTGTGTTATCCAGCTCCTTGAAACCTGCTTTTGGGAGCCCTAGTAACAAGGTTCAAGTAGCTGCACATTTGAGCAGTTCTAAGTGTTCGGTAAGTGTTTTTAATTAATGCATTCTGCTGTAGGAATGTGTGGTTTGCATTAATGTTTATTAACGAGCACTCACCATAGGTTGGAACTTAATGGTTCTTGTCTATGCAGATTAGGAGAGAGCACAATTTCCATTCATCTCCTGATTAAGACTGAGAAAACCTGGGTATACAAATCAGTGCTTAATTTGAGCCAGTAGTTGCCTGTGGAGGCCACCGGCCCTCCTTTTTTGGGGACCAGCACTTATATTTCCTCATCTGACATTCCCCAAGAGCAAGCGAGAGAAAACACACAAAAGGGTAAAGAAGGAGGAAGAAAAAAACGGTAAAAGGTCTCAAAAGGAGAAAGCAGGAGTTTGCACAACGTGATTGAGGTAAAAGGGAAGTGGGCGTCTGGTGGTGGATGAAAGAGGCATGAGGTGGATTTAAGACTATGCACCGGGCCGGACTTCTGACCACCGGCACTCATTCTTTTACAAATTAAGCACTGGTGAAAATTGAATGTGTGCATTGTTTGTACACTAACACAGTGGACAGTCCTGAACATGTTTACTTTTTGTCTGCAGTTGATGATCTCAAAAACAGTGCAAATGAAAGGAAAAAAGAAAGCAACACTCAAGGGAATGTGGCGGGGCCCACTGTTGGATCTGGGCTGACTCTGGAGGAACAGCCCCTGCAGACCGAAGCCACATCTCCGGAATCAAGAGGGCACACACCGCAGCCCGGTACGTGCTGGACTAGTTGTGGAGTGGGCTTGTGGGTTAATGTGGGAGTGCTGGTTGATGGTTGCAATATGAAGCAATGGAGTAAGCCACATGCGGAATTCTTCTAACAGATAAAACTTGTCCACTCTGACTTTCATCCTACTTTCATCTACACTGCTGCTTTGATTAGTTGGTTGTGGGGCTTTGCTTCACTTACCATGCTGCATCTTACCCTGGGGTTAGTTAATTCATCATACTGTGAACTTTTAACTTTATGATCCAACCATTCTGCGGAGAAACAGAAGTGTGATTAAAATTATGAAAGTGAGTCCTTTGGAATACAACAAAAAAGGGATAATTCCCCTATTGCACCTCAATATTGTCTACATGACTGGGTGGGAATCCTAGGAGGATACTCCTGATCTCAGAGATGCTTTGATATAAAATTCGAATTAGCAAAATGTCATTTTCTAAAACATCTTTTAAAATGTATGGAGGGGCGAAACTGTGATTTATCTTTTCTGTGCTTAAAAGCTATAATTCTCACGAGAATTATGGGTATTACACAAATTTTAATTTTGCAGTTGTCTGCATGATAACGGCACACAAATCATATCTTTGTTGTCCACAAGACATTTGAGATACCAGCTCAATGTATTATCAATACAGATCTGAAAGCGCCTAGAGACCCTCACGGGTGAGTAGCCATTCCCTGATTGATTGATTGATTGATTGATTGAAAGCCACTCACTGAACACTGTTAGCACAGCACAGTAGCTGTAGCACATCAAGTTTCAGATTCTGCATCAGTTATTTTCTGCCTGAAATACGCGATACCAACAATCTGGATTTACGTGAGATTACACTTAGGTCTGCACCCCGAATATCGACTACAGAATATCGAGGGAAAAATATCGACAGGTGAGTAACTCTAGATTTTTTTTATACCTGAGTCCACATATATGTACCTATGCGGTACATATATCTTCAAGGAAAGTAGATATGGAGTTAATAATAATACTTCTATACATCCCTATATGCACGTATCTCTCAATATTTTGTCCTTCGATATTTTTATACCACGATATTCGGGGGGGGGCAATATTCAGTAGAACAATCTTGCACAATATACATTTCTCACAGCCCTATCCCCCTGGCATGGCAGGGATTGGGCGAAACCTACAATGTTACAGGTTCATGAATGCCTTGTGCAGCTCCTCAACCCTTTCACAAGGGATTGCATTATTTCCGATGTGGCTCGGTTGCAAGCTCCTTTTGGCTTCTTTGCAGCTCACTTCCTGAGTTGATTTCCAAGCAGGCTTCAGTCAGCTCGTCAGCCCTTCTCCATGCACCAGTCAGTACTGATTCCTTTATGTCCAGAGTAGGACACAGAAGCGTGTCTTCCTCAGAGTTCTAGGCTTGCACGCAGCCTTGGGGAAAGCAGTGACTTCCAATTAGTTCAATTATAGGTCGAATACCACTCTGTACTGTTATATCAGATATCTGAGCAAATTAAATCTGCTGGCTCAAGGTGTAGTGCTTAATTTGAGCCGGTGGTCCCCGGTGCTCGGCACCGGCACTAAATTGTCAACACAGGCATTTATGACAGCTGCCACATGGTGGCGCTGTTTGCGTAATTTAGAGAAGAGCAGAATGACAGTTGTTTATTAATTCAGTATAAATAAAAAACAACTAATACCTGACGCCCAATCCATTCTTATACATTTGGGGGCGTTAAACAGTCTGAATTGTCACATTTGTAGCAGTGTGATGGTTAGTAGTTCTGTTGGTACTATCATTGGCAGTGCTGGCAGTGGCAATGGATGGTGCAAGCTGCGGTGCCCTCCTGGCAGTGGCCCTGGCACTTATGTTTTTTACAAATTAAGTACTGTCAAGACGTCAGTAATTATCTGTAATGGGCTGGTCTGGAAGGAAGCTAGGACAAAGATTGTTAGTGTCCAGGGTTAAAAATGCATAACCCTTTTGCCAAGCCTGGCACTTTTCAACCATTAACAGGTCCCTTTTCTGTTGTTGATTGCTATACTCAAGCACCTACAGACGAGATAATTTTCCTGAGATTGTATAAACATCCCCAATTGGTAGTCTTGGGGAAGGACTTTCGTCTGCAGTTGAAAAGATTGACATAAAGTACTTAAATGCAATCAAATTAATCGTAAAGAATGATTCTTTCATTTTCATGAAACTGTTTTGCTGCACTCTTCAAAAAATGTCATGCTTATGTCACAGGCACTGTTACCAAAGAAGCAGTTACTTTAAGAGGGCGCGTAGATTTTAGAAGAATCCCAAATATATTGCTTCTCTTTTTAATACTTGATGCCCTGATTCCTAAAGTGCCTCCTTGTGAGACATACATAATAAATATAAAATATGCAATATCATTCTGCAGGGATTTTTTTGGAAAGAGCTGCTTCTAACACGAAGACACGTTTTTGAAGAAGATAACTAGTGTATGCCAAATAAATGAGGAACATGTTCCATTAAGAGAAGTACGCATGTGAGGTCTTATTTCCAGCAAAGTGCAACACTTTGATTTATACATTCTATTTTAGTCTTGGAAGTAAACATGGCATTCCCATCCCCCCATGCAAGACCCAATGATTAATTTCTGGTGACATTAAAAAAGGTTTTACTGAATCTATACATTTTTTTTTAGCCTTTCGCATCACCTACTTATGATTATGCGTTACACGTTAAAATAGCCTTACCTTATTGCAATCGAACGTGCCACATTATTTGCCTTTTTCACATAACGTCATATAATTTTCCTTTTGATGTCACATGATTTACTTTTGTTGCTGCATAATTAAGTCCGCCTGCTTCATAATGTCCTGTAGCCCTGGTTAAAGTTACATTATTAGAAGAGACATTAGCAAGACACTCCTCATCAAAGAACACCATTTGGTGAGTTAGCCTTCAACTCCCCTCACCGTGGGCTCTAAACCCCTAGCCCTCTCCATTGGGCCGACACCCAGCACAACCAATTCAAATGGGTTGGCTTGCCCATCACCTAGTCATTGCTGATCCATGAAACTGTGTTCCCATTCCCCCTAAGCCACCACAATTGCTTGTTCTGGGTGTAGGCTTCAGTCTCTGTTGGTTAATTCTGCATCCTTACGTATGTTTTCATATCCCAGTTTTTCGTAGAAAACTCTGCTGTCGACTCCCCCATTCTGACACAGTCTCATGAGAAGGGTGCATTTGTTGTTATCTGATGTGCCTACAGTAGGCCATCAGCGTGACCAGATGGCCATGGAGAGAATGACAGGGTTCACCAAAGATATTGGTGGTCTAGTCATAATGATAATAAACTACGCAACTAGTCTACTACCAAGACTATTCAGTGTGATTGTCTGTCCCCTCCCATCACCCTTTAGGTCCTAACAACAACTGAGTGGTCATTAGGGTGTGAAAAGAGCAACTCAGCACATCTAATGCATTTCCCTTCAATCTTCCAGATACAGCACAGGAGAAAGAGGTGAAGAAAGAGAAAACTCATGGGAAAGAAAAGGAGGAGAAGAAAGGAAAAAACACTGCCAACTCCAAGGAAGGTAGGAAGAATAAGGCGAGCAAGACCAACATAACGGTGAGTGAAGCAGAGGAGAAGACCACTCCGAGACCAACAAGGCCATCATTGACGATGACACCAAAGGCAAGACCCAACCCTACACCAAAGCTGAAATCTGAAAGGCCTGTACCAACTCCAAAACCAAAAAAGCACACACCTTCTGTATCCGACCAAGAAGACCAAGGCAATGAGAAGGAGCCCCAAGGTGAGTCTAGGAATGGTGAGGGCATCTGAGTGCTATTTGTAACTGCGCTGAAAAGTGTCTTGAGGGAGATGGGAAGAATCTGAGGGTTAGCATGAAGTTCGAACTGGGAGGTACAGCTTCTTAAGGGAAGATGCTAATCTTTGGGCAAATACAAATCTAGAGCAAGACATGAGCATCTCAGCTGTTGGTGAAGATAAGAGTTGGCGTTGCTCTCGTTCATAGATTAGTGAGACCAAATTTGCTGTCACAATTTTAGTTTTTGGACTTCTGTCTTTGTGTTCCATTACTTTTCTGTAAACAAATACAGGTCCTAGTTTTGTAAGAGGGTTGATAAGCATGCACACTATCCTCCTGCTTAACTTTCCGCCAACCATCTCACCAGCGTGGCAGGACCTTTTTTTTAAAAACAAAGTACATTTTCTGTCTCAGCTCACTTTTGAGGGTCTTGGTTGCAGCGCTCAGTGCAGCTTTCACCAAGGCTCATTTCCTCACCCATCCTCAGTCACTGAAGTATTGTCGGTGCCAGATACTGACATCACATTTGTCATATAAATTTCACAATTGTAGTGTGTCTGTGTATACCAGGTTAGAGCATCCAACTATGAAGGAAATAATGGGTCAGATCTTACAGAAAATAATGAAAACGTAATATTCTGTATATAGAAATTAATTGTCAAGGTATTTAGCTGTATAACAAATAAAGAAATGCCTGTACACATGTTTTAGGTCTCATCTACATACAGCTGTATGTTGTTGATGAAAACCTGTTGTGGACAGTACCAATACTTACTGTGGGCTTTTGGTCAGCCCATTGCTTATCAATGGTTAGATTTTTTGTCAATCTCTTTTTGTTTGTTTTTATTCTCTGCTTTTATTCTCTGGCTTTCCTTCCTCGTTTTGTGTTTGTCCACCCCCTACAACATAGCTTCTGTACTGTGGTTTTGATTGGATGACTTGTATCCTTCAACTATTTACACTCCAGGAACTACTTTCTTCCTTTTTTTTCCAGCTCTCCATGGGAGTGCATGTGTTTTCTTGCTCTCTCCCTTGTGTGCTGCGTCCACACTCAAAATCACCCTGAGGTCTGTGTTTCTACCCTCTGCCCCCCAGCTCCTACGTTACTCTGACCCACTATTTTTTTTAAAATAATTTTTATTTGCATATAAATCAAAAAAGAAAAAACAGGTGACAGTAAGTAAGAGCATAATGACCGACAGTACAGTGGCACTTTGCAATACGTATCTACAAAAACTTTCACACTCCCCCCCCCTCCCCACCCCATCTCCAGTGAGTCTCCAATTGACACATGAGTCTAGCCCATCTCGGTCCCAAACATTTTGAGTGGTATGCAATACAGGAGCACATGGTTGTCCCCGATAATCATTCCATTCCCCCACACCTTGGTCCATTTGTGTGGATGACCCACTCGCTTTTTGAACTTTTTTACACCCCCACCCAGCTCTTCGATTGTACTACCCCGGCGTCCCCAACGATGCTTATGCTGTTCTCCCCCCCTTTTTTGGAGTGCCAGACAGTTGCAATTTGCTGCCAGAATGCCCCTTTCTAAAAATAAATGTAATGAATAAAATGTACTATTTTTTTTATTTGACTGCTTCTAGATAAACCTCCACCATCTTGGAACGGTAAACAAAACAAAAAATGGCGGCTGTGTCATAGCGTATGTGTTTGCATTGATGTTGATGCATGAGAGCAGCATTATCATACATAGACTGCTAATGTCATGACACATACGTAAACATTCTTAATAATGCATGTGTATTTTGTACATCATTACCATCATCCGTCTTCTGTACCCACTATAATTTCTACATTACAGTCTTACTTCTGTGTTTGTCATGCGTTGAGATTTTTTAGTTTTTCGTTATTTGAAAGTTTTTAGAAACCGCGCGTGGTGTGTCAGGCCCATCCCGAGCCCACTGCCGGCTTGCCAGAGCAAGGCTATGTAGGGAATCAGAGGTGATGCCAGGCCAACAGCTCTGGCACTAATCCCATCCAAGGTAGGAAACCGAGCCAAGATGTTTGGTGCCCGTGGGCTACCAGTCGGAAGGCACGCGCTGGGCTGTGGTTAGCCCAGACATGATGGGCCCCAGGAATTAACAACTTGGATCGCTGCACAAAGGAACAATCAACAAATGTTTTATTTTATTTTGAGCCAAAACTCCTCGTTCCCACATTGTACTCAGCGCTACTGCCACAAACCCTTAGGGACAGGGCTAGGGAGGTGTTGGAACTGACACACAACGACATGTTCTCCACTCATTCCCACCTCTTTTAATAATGGTTGATTCCATCTTCAACACAATGACTGCACCTCATAATACCGTGTCTGCGCTCAGAGCACTGCTTAAGTTGTGTGTGTGTGGACGCGCCAGCTCTTTGTAGTAAAGCACCCCAAATGTCAATGCCACCTAGCACGCAAAAGCATTTCACGCATGAGGACACACGTATTGGTATTTGTATTGTCCCCATTTCCCCAATCTATATCAAGGCTCATAAACACTGTCCTCAAATTTCCAAGGACTGAATATATATTTGAGGATATATACACACCTCACCTCCAGGGCATGACTGGAAACCAAAATCAGACCTAGAAAAAATGTGCAAACTAGCCCCATATTGAAGGAGGTTACAAGTAGAATGGGGCAGTGGGGACATTTTTTAGGTTCTATTAGCTGCTCTGAAAGCAGCAAGCTAGGCTGCTGTCTACTGAGGAAATGCCAGATTGCCAGAATGGCCAGTATGACTCGTCTCTCTAAGTTTCAGGCGAAGCAGTGAAATAGAGCCACTTCCATCAGGCATGACCTAAAGGGTGAGCTTCGATGGTTAGACATTGGCACTGACCTCATTGTGAGCTTAGAACCTTCCCATTGCTTACCATTGGTTGACTTCATTGCCACTCTCATTTGCTTGCTTCTTATTTAATGGTTTTCCTTGTCCATCTTCTGTTTATCCCTCTGCTGGAGCATATCCTCTTTACCGTCCTTTAACTAGGCTGACTTTAATATTTCCAATGCTCACTTTTAGGGAAATTCTTTTTTCATTGTTGCTTAAGCAGCCAAGAGAGTGCATATGTTTTCCAGCTGTCAACCAAATACATGCGCCTGCCCTACGTCATGTTGTCTCCCTCATGTTGCAAACTCTCTCTTTTGTCTTCTACCCCTGCCAAACTACCCCAGGCCCCCATACTCCATGTTGCTTTCTCACTCGTGTGCTTCTCCACCACCCGCTATGTTGCCATGCATTATGTGCTGCTTTTCCCCTCCTCGCCCACTCCCTGTCACTTCTCCTGACGCCCTCCTCTATTGCTCCCAAACCCCACCCTCACAGCATTTTGTATAAATATATATTTTATTACTATTAATAATATTACAATTAGTATTAATATTTTTTTTTTGAAGGACCAGACAGCAAATTGATGCTGGTCTGTCAGCCTTAGAAAAAAGCATTTTTATGCTACTTCTATTTCAATTTTTTTATTTACTGATCTCTTTTGGATCGATAAATAAAACAAAAATTGGGCCTGCTGAATTCTGTAGGCATGCATATGCTTGATGTTGCATGTGTGCGCATACAAAATGATTCCGCTGTTGTGGCTGCATCATTGCACTTTTTTTTATTTTGCTCCGCATCTTGCCGATGCTCTACATCAACACTAAATGGCATAGACAAAGCCAATAGGGCCCATAGATGAGACGTATTAGCTTTGCCAATGCTTGTTTGAGATAGGAACTTATTTTTCATCATTAGGCTTTGACCCAAGAGAGAGAAAGGCAGAAAAGGAAGGAAGAAGGAGGAAGAGAATGACAAAGAAACTGTGACTAAGGGTGAACGCAGGGATAAAACATTATCTGCCAGAGTGAAATAAAAAGACAGAAAGTGTGGGGTGGTGAAAACAAAAAAGCATAAGGTGAAACTGTGATTAGGCAGAGTTAGTATTCTGCAACTCTGGCATTCGATAATGTTCTTAACAAAAGATATAGAGCCCTACCCTTCTTCTTCTTATTGTGTTTAAAATATAAGCACTGATTCAGACATACAGAATATTATAACTTCCTAAATAAACTGATGACCTTCAAAAGGCCTCTAGAGCTGGATCAGAGTCAGTCCCATGTCAGCCATAAACAAGGGAGTAGCTAGAAAATTACCCCCCACTTTGAACTATAGCTCTTTTGGAACTAAGGACGTGAAGAAATTGAGCCCAGTCCTGCCTAAAAGAACTCCCTTGGTCTCTTCCATCCAGGCATGCATTCATTCATCCTTTCACCCTTCCATCCACCCGCAGACATCCACTATTTCACCTTTACATTCAGTCATCCATTCATTCTTTAATCCATCATTCAATCTTCCATCCATCCATGTACTCTGCCATCCATCGACTCTACCATCCAACCATCCATCCACTCCGCCATCCATCCATCCACTCTGCCATCCATCCACCCTGCCATCTATCCATCCATCCACTCTGCCATCATCCACGCTGCATCCATTCACTATTCCATCCACCGAGCCATGCATTTGTCCATCCATCCATCCCCTTAAGCCGCAATCTTTTCACCTGTTCATCCACCTATCTGTTTCTTTTCTCTGCCATCCTTTCACCTGTCCCATACACCTATCGATCCATCCCTCCCTTTGCCATCCTTTCACCTGTCCACCCATTTATCCATTCCCTCATTCTTCCACCCACTCATCCTTTCACCCAGTCATCCATCTACCCACCCACTCTTTCATCCACCCACTCATCCATCCAACCTCCCTTCCACCCTTCCTTCTATTCAATATTCTTCATCTTTTGTTCTACCTAGCTCCTGCTTGCTCTTTTATTGAGCCTGTATTACTTTCTTGGGTTAATTATGAACTATGAGTTGCAGAGAACTCCACCCCACTGTAGCTGCTAAAGCAGGGGGTTCACGACGCCCCGGCCATAAACCTAGCACGTGGCTAACTCTTCCCCAGCCCTATTCGACTGTCAGAGACAAGTCGGAATGACACCCTCAGCCTTTAAAGCCTTTCAGACAGTGGCGGCTCGCAGAGGGAGTGCTGCGGAGTGGCGGGGCGGGGGAGGGGCAGGGTGGGGGGGGGCTAGTGGAGTACATACAACTATTTACCTTGCGCTCGCTACATTGCCAACTCAACGATGCAACGAGCGCAAGGTAAATAGTTTTATTTATGTATTTATTTACTTTACTCCTTGCCGTCGTATGTCTGACTCCACTACCATCCCACCCAGCCCCTCCCCCGCCGCCCCGCAGCACTCCCTCTGCGAGCCGCCACTGCTTTCAGAGCATCCTTTACCCCGTGCCTATGGACGTTCACGACTCTTACTCAACCCTAGCAGCTTTTCAGTGGCAGTCCTCTATCACAGATTCTCGTAAACCAGACCACCTCTGTCTCAGTTTCATTTGTACATTCATCTTCAAGCACCCGCTTAAACCATTGAATTGACACCTTTTTATTTTCTTCGAAATTAATATTCTTTTGCTAGATTTAGGGGGCAAAGGGCAGATTTGGCAACCACTTCGCTGTAAGTGGTCACATGTCATGTGTGACTCCACCGCCAGTCAGCCATTACTTTTACCCAATAAATGGTGCATTCTGGGACTTGTAGTTTTGCTGTTAACATTGTAAGTATTGACTCAAAAATCATGGAGTTCGTAGTGATGTTGGGTAAAAAAGATGGATAACCAGAAGGAAACACACATTACTGGGCAGTTACCAATCATTTCTGGATGGCTCGCGTGCTTTTAGTGAGAAATACAAATACCAACTCGCACAGCATAACTTTGGAATGACATCCCTGCACGTGGCTGCTGAGAGGGTTGTGACGTTCTACCCACAGTCACCATTACAAATACAGATGCACACATATGTTCACAAGGTCGGACTGGGACAGAAAATAGGTCCGGCCACCAAAATAAGAGTGGCACCTAAAATTGAATTAGATAGCTAAAAAAGTGGACCATGTTTTCAAATTAGGGCAGGTTTGACCTTGAGAAGGCATGCTGTAAAGTGTTTAATCCATGGTTCTTCAAAGTTGGCCCTGGAGGGCCGGATCCATGCCAGATGTTTTGCATATCCACATTTTGATAAATGTAGTTATCTTAAAAATCTGGCATGGATCCGGCCCTCCAGGACCGACATTGTAGAACCCTGGTTTAATATTATGTTGATGAAACTGGGCAGAGTAAAGTTGTTGAATGTCATTCGTCAGCCTCGTTAGCTGCTTTTACCTCTTTCTCACCCTTCTTCTTCTGTTACTTTTTGCACTCAGGCAACCAATTCCAGTGCGACACTTCCACCAAAACAGACGTGGTCCTCCTGGTGGACGGCTCATGGAGCATTGGACGTAGCAACTTCAAGCTGGTGCGCGAGTTCCTGTGGGGTATCCTGGCACCGCTCCCCATTGCTCAGGACAAGATCAGGATAGGTACAGACACCTGGGTGGGTGAAGCACTCTGCCATTGACATGTGGTAGTTGTTTGCAAGGGTATTGCTCATGGTGAGGAATGGGTGGCTCCTGGCGTCTCTTCCAATTGGTCAGGTGTGGCTGAGGGTACACGTGGGCACGCTCCTCTTGAGTGGCTGAGATCTCTGTGTATTGACATGGGAGGTTGAGTCATGAACAATAGAAATGGTTTCTGTGGGGTCTCCTGGTTACATTCACCCACAATAAAAAGCAGAACTATAGGGGGCAAAGGAGACGTGGCTAGCGGCTGGAGTTGCTGACTTTGGAGCAGGGAAATCAGGTTTAAATCCAGGCTTTGGTTCAACCTCATGTGATCATGTGAACATAATCTCCCTGTGTCTTAAGAACCTGTGTAACATATTCGTTCTCTCTTGTCCAGTGGTCTAATGCCCTTTGTACAAGTTTGCCTTATATAGAATCGCATAGGATGAAACTGAGAGGGTACTGGTGTCTTTGGGACATTGACAGGTGGAGGATGTGAAGGATGGAATTGCTTCTTCCGAGGTTTGCAAATCTCAAAATAATCACGGCTCTCCCTTGCTTAGCATTGATTGAGAATAAAAGCACTTGAGTAGATGAACCCGTCTGGGCTCTAAATTTTGAGGGTTTTTTATAAGTTGACTGGTTACTGATGGCCTCCTGGGGCCACTCTCCATTAACAAATAGAATCAGTGTAGGGACGTCGAGGGGTGCATGCTAAGTAGGATGTATCGCTTCCTTGCCGCATGCTTAAAGTGCTGCGGAGGAGTTATCCACACAAGCATAGGAAGTGTTCCAGGTTCAGGCAAACGAGAGAGGATGCTAAAAGGCTTCTTGAGACTGGACAATATAGGATTGGATGCTCACAGCAGGATCCTTTCCACACTCAAGGACTGAATGCTGTTTGCACCCAACGTAGGGCGTGACAAAATGGTATACAGGGATGAAAGACATGGGGACTTAATGAAACAATGTTTGGTCGAGGCTCCTTCTGCCAAGCTAGGATTTTAGAGTTTATCGCCATTGTGGCTGAGAATTTACCATCATCAAGGGCTCCGATGTTGTACCCAGCGCCGGCTGCTGCCAATCGAACGTGGGTGGGAGCGTGAGGAAAAAAAAATATATATAGACTTACCTTTCGCTGCCGGCCGCCGCAATCTTCTGCTCCCGTGCCGCGCCTCGCTGCTCCTCTGCTCCCGGCACTGCAATTCCCAAGAGCACAGGCTCCCAGACTCCCCACGCAATCCCATCACTTCCCTCATGCTATTACTTCCAGCATGAGAGAAGCGCTGGGATTGGGCAGAGCAGGCCAGTTTCGCACTCCAGCAGGGACTGGAAGCCTGTGCCCCTGAGCACTGCTGATATCTCCAAGGTACAGCCTGGAGATATCCAAGTGCGCACGTCGGTTTGGCCGTCCTAAGACAGCTGGTCAAAGCCACATGCACACTTTCAGTGCCTACCACTCCTCCTCCCCCTGCTGCTGATGCTGCCACATTGCCCCGCCCCAGACTCCCGACTGAAAGCGAAAAATAAAATGACAATAAAATAGTCTTCTGTCTACTGCATTTCAGCAGTGGGGCGACACACCTCCGCCATAGCAGAGGAGCCGCCCCTGGTTGTATCCAAATTGGGGTTACTTTGTCAGACCCACATACCTTGTCTCCCTAACACGCTGAAGGTGTTTCCTAGAATGTTATGTAGACAAAGCATACTGCCCTTTCCACTGTGGTTTTTAATGGTGCAAATCCTGCCGATTATGGTTTTGGCCAGCCACTCTTGATGGGCCTGCACCACCTCCACCATCTTTGGTGGACTTAAGCACGAAACACGAAAACGTAAAGTAGGCGGAGTATCTGGTAGCAGAAGGTCCCCCATCAAGAAATATTGCGGGTGAACCTCCATTTTCGCTCTTCTCTAAAATGTGCCATTAATGCAGACATGGTGCAATGCACAGAGCTACAACATTGAAGGTAGATAATGTGATCAACGGATGTCTCTAGAATTGGAATTCAGAGATGTAAGAAGCACTCTGGTGCAGAGTTGTAGGCTCACAACACGGTCACGCAAAAGCCATAGGATTGGAAGGTGACATGGAAGAAGCCCATTATACCTGAAGTAGTTATGGCAAATGTTAAGTATGATGACGAAATCTGCATAATTTACACATTTCACCCTATTTGAAATTCGTGAAGTATCTCAAAATGTTACATTATGCAATTTTTTGCACATGGGAGACTGGTTTGTGCAAAATAATGTTTTGCCAAAGACGTTATCTGGTCGAACCAGTCTCCTGCCGCTATCTCAAGAGACTTCTTTATGCAAAGTGTGTGCTTGTGAGGAAACAAATCACAGGACATTGCCACAAACCACATTTTGCTCCAGAAGTGTGATTATGTTCATTTTCTATGGATTGTGACAAATGTTATGAAAAATAGTTATTTTGTCATGCACCCTTATCCAGAATCACATGCTTACAGGCTTCTTAAAAAGAAGCAATAGGACCGGTTTGTTTTGATTGGGGCTCCTGAGGACATCATCGGGATCTGCTCAGGATTATAATGTTGGACGTTGAGAAGACATCCACATGATGCTATCAAGATGCTTTGCAGGGCCCCTGATTGCATGCTGACAACCTTCTCAGCCTAATGGCATCTGAGTGAAGTGGTTAGCTCCTTGAGGACTAGAATAAGATGGTGTTTCTGACAGCACTGTATACATTGAAGAGGCTTCTTCGGTTGTAGCTCTCAGATGAATTAGCATTTCTTTGTTTCAGTTCCCAGTAGACCAGTGTGAATTGAATTGCATGAGCCAGCCCTTGCTACTACAATAAAGGGGTAATTTTATGTTTTTCTCTCTCTTGCCAACAGCCTTGTCCCAGTACAGTGGGGATCCACAGACAGTGTGGGATCTGAACACGCACTCTACGAAGGATGAGGTTTTGGAGGCTGTGAAAAATCTGCGCTACAAGGGTGGGAACACATTCACAGGTATGTAAATCTATACCCTTCATTCAGCCCTGTCACAGAGAGATGCATGAGAACTCTACCAGCCTATTAGATCAGCCGCAGCTACAGCTCCACCAGCAGTTCCACAGGTAGATGCATAAAATCTCCTTTCCACATGAACACCTTTGCGGGGAGGAACATCAAAAATCTACAGAAGCTTTAGTAATTTCAGAGGTAGCTGCACTCAAGTTATGAAAGCCTGACAATTTTTACAAGTAAGCTCATTGCTTCCTTTATGTCCCAAGGGCCCTTCTACAAGTAGAGAGGTCCAAACTCCCCCACCTACCTGGATGTTTGCCCTGTTAGACATTTCTCAGGTAGGTAAGAACTCCCAAAATAGTGATCAACCCTGTCTAAAGAATCCTAAGTCTTCCCAAAATCCTCTAACACATTCATCCATCTTTGCTCCTGTCTAACTATGGTTTATTAGGTATCCAAGATTTCTAATGCCAGCAATTTCAAGTGAATAGTAAGCTCCTCACACCCCCCAAAACACTTAGAGGTTCTTGTCACTTGTCTCCGAAACTCCAAATTACTGTTATTTTTAAGATGTACAGGTTACAAGAGTCACCCAGTTAAGTTCCAAATGGACAAACCTCCAAGAAAAATCAGGTATTTTATTGTATTGTTTCGCATTACATTTATATGGTGCCTACTTTACCTGTGTGAGATACTGAAATGCTCACAAAATGAATAGCATGATTGAGTGTGTGTGATTTGAAGTGTGTTGTCTTTGAAAGGAACCTACGTGTGAAGTATTTTTGTGTTGTGCATAGGGGTGTTGCTATCTTGTCATTGAATATCACGCTTAGCAGCGTGACGAGTGAGAGATGCTCAGTTTATGATTTTTAATGTGCTGGCATCTATATATTATGGGTTCAAATCAGGGGCGTAACACAGGCCCATGCAGCCCCTGCATTGCTGTGGTGGGCGACGACCCTTTAGGGGCCCCCAAACTTTCAGGGGTCCCCTATTGATCTCAAGACCAATAAATATCTGTGCGGTCTGGGAGGCTCCGGGGCCCTTCATCACATTCTTCAGGGAGGCCCCATCATTTTGAGTTATGCCACTGGTGGTTGAAATTCATATGCTGACTGTAACAGGACGAAAACCAATATGACATTTTATTTATCTGTGAGGAAGCTGTGGTTTAAAATGGTGTTGAGAGACAGAGATCTCTCAGGAAGAACTCTCAGCTATGAAGCATCAACTAGTGGTCAGAAAATGGTCAGACCTGTTGGTGTGGACTGTGTTAAAGTGGCCAGAAGAGTATGGCAAATCGCTACAGCCATTACCAGAGGTGTAGCGTGGGTTGCCAGCACCCGGGGCAAGGCAAGTATTGCGTCCCCTAACATGTGGACCATTAGCACTTCCTAAGTCTCTTCCACCAGTCCAGTATTGAGACCATTTTTTTATTTTGCGCCCCTAGGAATGTTGCACCCGGGGCAACTGCCTATTTGGCCCCACCCATGCTACGCCAATAACTATTACTTATTTGTCCATTAGGTATATTGGAATGGTTTACTATCTCCCATTCTTATGGGCAGTAAGCTGACTGCATAGCTTTTATAGTTCCTCAATAGTAGAAAGAAGGACAGGTATTTCTGGCACAGGTAGATATCCCATATATGTCTTAGTGTTGCAAGCAGTGGTACTTTCTTCCAGGCTGCTGTCTGAATGAATATATGTCGTTACAACGCATGCTTTAGATAGCATGCCATTACAACGCGGTCGTTACAACGACCGCGTTGTTACAACGCGAACCATTACATCGCAAGTCGTTACAACGACTTGCTGTAGGGGGTGCGCTCAACTTAGGAATAGTATAATTTACTATTCCTACTCCAGTTTGTGCAACAGTAGGGAAGGTGTTGGATTGTAAATCCAACACCTTTTTCCCCCTACAGCAAGTCATTGTAACGACTTGCGATGTAATGGTTTGCGTTGTAACAACGTTGTCGTTGTTACAACCGTGTTGTAATGGCATGCGATCTAAAGCATGCATTGTAAATGCTGTTTACCGTCTGAATTGCATGTGCTCCTGCATATTCATGTTATGTTATAATGATCTTGTAAAGCGCACGTACACCAATTGGTTTCATGTTCATATTTTAATTGGGAAGAAGTTCCAGAGTTTTGCTGCTTGGACTGAGAATGTGGAACCTCCTATGGATTTATTTTCTTTCAGGGATAAGAGCATCCGCTGTGCTGATCTTAAACGTAGATTCCTATTTTTTGAGAATTCTTCAAAATTATACTGTAAATATGATGACGCTTTTGTATGGGCGTCTTCGTAGATGAAGCAGAGCGCCTTGAATATTGATCACCTAGCTGTAGGTAGAAATTGAAGGGTTTGTAAGACTGGTGAAGTGTTCCTACACCTTCCTTTTGGTGTAGGCACAGACGTCCTGCCACAACATCCTAAATTTGTTGCAGTTCTTATAAAAAAAAGCATGGGATCCTTATGAATAAGCTTTGGGAATAGCTCTACCTTGGAGATAACAAGGGTGAGAATGGCTTACAGCTTTTGCAGGAATCCAATGTATGGTAAGTTAAGGCTCAGTGCTCACACTGTTCTTGTCGACCTTAATTTAAGGTCATCCATTCCAGATATGATTGCTAATTCTGTGCCTTTGCCTGGTTGAAATATGCTGGGTTCGATGCATCAAGATTCTTATTGAAGAGTGGTCCGATGTAGGGGGTCTTCAACTCGGATGGGAAGGATTTAACAAGCATTTGACTACTTCCTCAGCATCGATTTCCCAAAAGATTTTAGGGGATCTGGACTAGTGGTGATCCTAATGGCCTGGTTGTCTCGATAAGGTTATGGAATTCTTCTTCAGAGAGTGTGTTGATTGTGTTAAGAGATGGTTGATTGCTTTTGTCTGTCTCTATGGTGGTCTTCATGTTGTTTGGAGGAGGTGTACAACCTGAATATTGAAGCTAGAATATCGATACACAGAATGTCGACCTCAAAATATCACAACTAAAATATCGTAGGTTTCAATGACATCTTTAATAGTGTCTGGTTGACAAGGCCTGCAAACAGCCAGTAATGGAAGGTATATGTTTTGTGGTTGCTTGTCGCCCGGAGTTTTGTAGAGGTGGAACCGCAGTGCTGGAAAGTTCAGCTTTCTCCATCGTGTGCATGTGCTGTGAAGGGCTGTCTTCATGTTTGTTTTGGGATCAGGCTGGTTGCTGTTGAAGGCAATGGCATAATGGGCACTCCAGAACACTAGAAAGTTGCTGATTACCAAGGCATATCCAGAGGGGGATAAAATGACATCTAGTGTGCCGCAGGTGGAGTGGATAGGTTCAGATATAATTTGCGGGTGGTTGAAGACATCTAGATTTGATTTGTTGAATGCAATAGGTGCTAGCTGGTGGTTGTAAAGCCATATGTTAAAGTCAGCCAGGATGTGCAGTTTGGGGTTATTAGCTCCATTTTATCACTGCATCCAGTAAGGTTTCCTTAAACTTTGCATTATGGATTTTTCTTTCAAAACTAAGCCCGAGTGAAATTTCTTTTACACCGACATAATCTTGCATAATTTTCTGCATTTTGCATTATACTTGTTATAGGAAATGCCTGAGCTTACACCATTCATCACACCACATAATTGAGATTTTGTTAAGGTAAAAATCCTATCACAAGATCTTTGCAACAATGCAAATAGAGCACGAGTAGCTGTGTGTGCATCACATGCGATTTTGCACTATCTTTTAGCATAAAATTACTGGCCTTTTGCCTAATAACGTGTTATTTTCTGGGCCTTTCGTATAGTTTACTGAAAGGAAATTATGTGCATTTCAGACAGGCCCAATCAAAACAAGATTAAACAAGTGGTTGGAATTTACATTGGTTCTACACAGTTTTGGATAATGTTTGCTTTTACAATCTGCAATGCTTCACACAAGAAGAAATCCTGACCATCACGCAATGTAGGATGGAGTTAACTCCTCCTTTAAAGAGGGTAAATTGATCAGGACTTTCCTATTTGAATCACTCATTCAGAGTTCACTCTTCCTCAATTCTCTTGTTTTATCATACCTCTCTCTCTATGTGAACCCCCCTCTCTCTCTGCCTCATTTATCCTGTACTACGTCTCTGCTTAAGTAACCCAGCTCAGAATACATCAGCTCTCTCACTTTCTCTCATTCTATCACTATCACTACCTACCCTTGCTATACTTCACCTCACTCTCTTACTCTGCCTCATACCGCTCCACTTCCTCAACCTAACTCCACTTTCTCAATCTCTCTCTTTGTAGCACTTGTTCTCTTTTTTCCAACCTCACCCTCTCCACCTTTTCAATCTGCCTTACCTTATCACTACTATGCAACCTCATCACCCCTCTCTCTACATCACTCATTTCTTTCAAGCCCTCGCCTCACTCTTTATCACTCCTCCTTTGCATCTATGCTGTTGCTTGTTTATCATTCCTCTTTTTAATAGGCCTGGACGAAATTTTTATTGTGCCAGAGTAATTGGAGTAATTTCAGTAATTGCATCTTATTCTTGTGATGAGAAATTATTTAAATAAATTAGGCGATTATGCCAATTTGAGTAATTAAGAGTAATTTGGGGCAAAAATCCTACCGCAGGAGCACAGGAACAAGTAACAAAGAGAGAGCGAGTGACTGCCGGCTACTGCTGTTCCTGTCCTGCAGCATTTAGTGCTGTTTTCTTAGCACACAATGCATCCTTTGGCCCATTTTGGATGGGAGGGTGCATTTTGCACTAAGAAAATAGTGCTAAATGGTGTATTGCACTTCTCTGACGTTATTTCACCACTTGTTACTTCTTTCTCCATCTCACCTTCTATATTTCACCCCACACTCTCTTTTCCTCATCTCGCAGCACCTCATTCAGCATGTAATGCTTGTTGTTTTTATACGCCAGGGCACTACTGAATGCACCAAGGGGATGTTCACTATGTCTGGGTAATAAAAGACATAGGGGCCGATTCCGATCTCGGCCGGTAGGGCACCGAATCGGATGATTCGGCTTAACGGGATCCGATTCGGAGCCCTCTTTCCCGACCGATTCGTACGTGCGTCCGGGCGAGCGAGTACGATGCGAGCGCACGCAAAATCGCCGACCGACTCGTACGCGGGTCCGACCCGCTCCAACCGACTCGCACGGACACGACTCGCACCGCGCAATGGAGACATTCCCCGGCCGGGCAAGTACGATGCGCGCCTCGAGCAGTCCGTCCGACTCGCGCCGTCCGGCTCCAAAGGGCAGTCGGAGCCGGACTTTGGGGGTCCGTGTCGGACCCCCCTGTACGCGTAGCCACGCGAGTCGCACACAGGGGGGATCCATGGGTCCCCCTACCTGTGCATGTACGGCGCGATTCGCATCGACGCGTACCCGCTGTAGGGGCGCCCTTGTTCGCTCTCGCACCCATTGAGTCAATGGGAGCCCGCGTACGCGTTGTACGACCAGCTCCCATTGACTTCAATGGGAGTCCGACCGAATCGAGTCCGATTGCATGCGTACGCATCGTACTCGTTCGGTCGGGCTGCTAGAGTCCGATTCGGTCGGAAATCTCTCCGGGTCCGGCTCGGTCGGAGTGATTTCCGGCCTGAATCGGAATCGGCCCCTTAGTGAACATTCCTTTGGGGAAGCACTTGGACACATTCAAGTGCCACCCCCTTATCTTGGTTCTCCTTCCCCCACATTCCTAGGAGCTGTTGCCTGCTTTCAGGTGCTGGTTTTCAGTGTCAGTGAGAGCCCTTGATTGGATAAGAGTGACTAGGGTGATGCTGGGCTGTCACTGTTGGTGAGAGGAAGAGTGCATTCACTTTTCTCACCCCACAAAGTGCTGCTTACCTTTATTGTGTCACTCGAAGAGCAGGAATGTTCTACATCTCGCACCGGATCACTGACAGAATATCGAGGAGGAAAATATCGACCTGCAAAAATATCGAGGTAAAAATATAGAATGCCAAAATATCGAATCCCTATCTACAAACAGGTAAGTACAAAAATATCGAATCCAAAATATCGTTGTAAAAAATATAGTCAAAATATCGAATTTTTTAAATGTCTTAAAAGTAATGTAAAATTAATGAAATAATATATATAATTAACTAAAACATACTTAAAAATACTTAAATAACTTTAAAATTAATAAATAATTAATGTGAGTTAAAAAAAAAATAAACATAGATTTTTATTTTTTAATACATATATATATTAACTTAATATTTATAAAAAATATTCAATATTTTTAGCGTAGGATAGCGGGAGGGCAACAGTAGGGAAAGCGTTGGATAGCGGGAGGGTAAAAATTACTATTCCCACTCCAGTGAGTGCAACAGTAGGGAAAGCGTTGGATAGCAAGAGGGTAAAAATTACTATTCCCACTCCAGAGAGTGCAACAGTATGGAAAGAGTTGGATAGCGTAGGGGTAAAAATTACTATTCCCACTCCAGAGAGTGCAACAGTAGGGAAAGCGTTGAATAGCGTAGGGGTAAAAATTACTATTCCCACTGCAGAGAGTGCAACAGTAGGGAAAGCGTTGGATAGCGTAGGGGTAAAAATTACTATTCCCACTCCAGAGAGTGCAACAGTAGGGAAAGCGTTGGATAGCGTAGGGGTATAAATCACTATTCCCACTCCAGAGAGTGCAACAGTAGGGAAAGAGTTGGATAGCGTAGGGGTAAAAATTACTATTCCCACTCCAGTGAGTGCAACAGTAGGGAAAGCGTTGGATAGCGTATGGGTAAAATTACTATTCCCACTCCAGAGAGTGCAACAGTAGGGAAAGTAATGATTTAATATTTTAATAAAAATAAAATAATTATCAATACCAATAAAAAATTAATAAAATTAATTGCCAATCACAAAATATTTAATAATTAATTTTAAATACCAATAAATATTATTTATTAAAAATTAATTACCTATTAATGATTAATTAACAAATAATTAATTTTCAATACCAAAAATTACTAAATAATAATAAAAAAACAAGTAATAATTAATTGACAGTAAATTAATTATCAATACACAAAAATATTTTCAATAATTAATTAATTACAATTAAATTACTTCCCACCCTATAAACCCACTACCCGCTACGAAGAATACATTAATACAATTAACATAATTATCAATTAATAAATTAATAAAACTAAATTACCAATTAATAAAAATTAATTACCAATTAATAATTAATTAACAATAAATTAATTATCAATGCCAATAATTATTTTTTTTAACTTAATTACAATTAAATTACTTCCCACCCCTTTCCCCTATAAACCCACAACCCGCTACAGAACTAAAATGCAAAATTAAATTAAAAATAATTAATAATTCCTCAAAATTACTATTTAATTTACTATAATTAAATTACTTCCCACCCTATTCCCCTATAAACCCACAACCTGCTACGGAATTAAATTACGCAAAAATTAAATAACATAAAATTCATTAATTTAAAAAAATTAAACATACATTACAAAGACTAATGTACACTTTTAACACATATACTAACATACAAAACACTTAAAAAAATTCGATATTATTAAAAATTCGATATATTTTAATGCCTATATTATGTACTTCGATATTTTGTCAGTCGATATTACTTACCTGCATTTCGATATTATTAACCACTATATTATGTCCATTCAATATTTTGTCCATTCTATATTTTGTACTCGATATTATGTCCATTCTATATATTTTTTTTCGATATTGTGTCTAGTTACCCTCGCACCACCAGTGTGGCTTCTGTTAGCAGTGCAACACAACATAATGGAGCCCACTGCAAAACTTTCTGATTTCTTAGGCTGGTAGCCTCAAAACTATTCAAAAGATTAGTGGTGCCTGGAGCCCTGTAGTGTGGTTAGATCATCATGGCACAACAGGATTTGCTAGGGCCTTGATTATGCTTTTGAATGGCTAGGGCCTTGTTTATGCATATGATAGACTAGAGCCTTGCATCATCGGACACCTCTTTTACTATACCGATGCCCTAAAACAAACCTTTCTAAACTCTTCCCTGACTCCTCCCATCAAACCCCCTTCTCCCCCTCCTACTGCTAAGACCTATAAAAAAAAAAAAATCCTTCACTCTTTTATCCCTCCACTATCCTTTTCAATCAGAATTAACAGTCTAACATATTCAATTTTCAACTATACTAATTCACCACTAATCCTTTATGGGTTCCAGAGTAGCGTGCTACTCGCCAATAAAGCGTCTCAACACCCCATCAGGGTTACAAGCGCTATATAAATGCAAACCTTTTTCCCTTTCTACCCTCCCCAACCCTTCTCAATCCAAATAACTGACTAACATATCCACCACTAAAATTACTTTCATGTTTCACCATAATAATTCAACACTAATACTTCTGGGTTCCAGAGTAGCGTGCTACTTGCGCTTCAAAACCCCATCAGGGGTAGCAAGCGCTATATAAATACAAACCTCTTTCCCTCTTCTATCCCGCCACCTACCCTTCTCTACCCAAATAACTGAATAACATGTCCACTAATCAAAGTTACTTCATTTTTTACTAGACTAATGTTCAACACTAATCCTTAATGGGTTCCGGAGTGGCGTGCTACTCGCCAGAAAAGCGCTTCAACACTCATCAGGGGTAACAAGTGCTATATGAATGCAAACCTTTCTTCCCTTTTATCCCTCCGCTATCCTTCTCACTCCAAATAACTGACTAATATCCACCACTGAAACTACTTTCATATTTTCACCATATTAATTCACCACTAATCCTTGATGGGCTTCCAGAGTAGCATGCTTCAACACCCCATCAGGGGTAACCAGCGCTATATAAATACAAACCTTTTTTTCCTCCTCTATCCTTCTGCTATCATTCCAAATCCAAATAACTGCCTAACCTATCCATCACTTAAAATGTACTTGCATGTTTCACTATACTAATTCAACACTAATCCTCTATGGGTCCCGGAGTAGCGTGCTACTCGCCGAAAAAGCGCTTCGACGCCTCGTCAGGGGTAGTAAGCGCTATATAATCACTTAAAATGTACTTGCATGTTTCACTATACTAATTCAACACTAATCCTCTATGGGTCCCGGAGTAGCGTGCTACTCGCCGAAAAAGCGCTTCGACGCCTCGTCAGGGGTAGTAAGCGCTATATAAATGCAATTACAATACAATACAATATGATAGGCTAGGGCCTTCATTATGCATATGATTGGCTAGGGCCTTGATTATGCATATGATTGGCTAGGTTGCTAGAAATGAGCTCAAATGCAGTAATTACTTCCTCACAGAGCAGGTTGGGCACTTAAAAAGCCAGCCTCTGTTTGGTGCCTTACACTGGGGCAAATTGCATGGTCCAATGCCCAGGTGTTGCACAAGCAGGGTTAAGGGCTGCCACTGCAGATGCCTAGAAGGCAATCTTAAATTTGCTGGCCGCCCTTATTATTTCTGAATTTAAATAATTTGTAACGTTGAGTCCGTTTCTGCTCTACCTACTCTCTCTGTTTCTGTGCCAGCTTCCATTCGTGTTTTAGTCATTATTTGACTTTTGTATTATATAAATACGGGGTCTTGCTTCCTTGGGGGCAGTTTGTTGTAGTTTACTTTAGATGCAAAGAACATGATATATAACAATTAATCAATCAAACAGCATTTGTAAAGCACAACACTGTCACCGCTAGGGGTATCTGGGTGCTGTGTCTCCGTCGAAGAGCCAGGTCTTGAGTCTCTTTCTGAAGTCTGCCAGCAAGGGGGCTGTACAGAGCCGGAGGGTAAGGTCGTTACAGGTCGTGGCAGCGATGTAGGCAAATAGCATATACAGCACAACAATAGCGTAAGAATAAAGCATTCATAGTTCTTTGATACTGCAGTGCGGGAAAAATATAATCTACGCAGAGGAAAGAGATGTATTGTATTGTAATTGCACTTATATTTCGCTTGGTTCCCCTGACAAGGTGCTGAAGCGTTTTGCTGTGAGAAGTCGGCTATTCCAGAACCCAAGGGTTAAAGTTAATTCAGTCGGTAGTAATGGTTATTGGGATTAGTTTGGAGCTCTTAAAGACACAATTTGGTACATTTACTCCAGTATTTCACAGTAGATAAAAATAACAGGAGTTAGAAGTGATCATTACTGGGGTTATGTCAGTCCATGCAGATGGTCTGTGAGGTGAATAGATAGGCTAGAGGTGATTCATTATTGCCAGGTTGTCGGATATGGGTTCAAAGAAGAAAAAGTTGTGATCTATGAAATGAGGTGTGGGAACTTTTCAGAAATACAATAACAGAGAATAAGACGGACAATCTTGTAAATTAGAGTAGGTTATGCTCAGAGAGAGTAAGGCATGCAGAAGATTGAGGATAAAAAGAAGGTTATTTGATAGAAAGAAAGGAGAGTGAAGGAAATGATAGCTTTAGGTAGAGGACAATTTTCATGCAGGGTTTAGGAACATAGTATGAGGATGCATTTTGGAATAGCATTCAATCTAAGGATGTAAAACTGTAGAAAGAAGCAACATTTGGATGTGAGCTTGTATTGTAGCAACTGTACTGTGCCCATCATCGCCCTTGCGGGGGTGTTTTTTTTCAAATGCTTTTTTCAAGACATTGTTGTCGAAGGTTTGAGCATCATGCTTTAAGTCCTTGCAACTGATGGATCTGCAACACACAATGGGGCTGATTCCGATTCGGCCCGGAAATCTCACCGACCGAGCCGGACCCGGAGAGATTTCCGACCGAATCGGACCCTAGCAGCCCGACCGAACGAGTACGATGCGCACGTATGCTATCGGACTCGAGTCGGTCGGACTCCCATTGAAGTCAATGGGAGCCGGTCGTACAACGCGTACGCGGGCTCGCATTGACTCAATGGGTGCGAGGCGAACAAGGGCGCCCCCTACAGCGGGTACGCCTCGAAGCGACTCGCGGCGTACATGCACAGGTAGGGGGGACCCATGGGTCCCCCCTGTGTGCGACTCGCGCGGCTACGCGTACAGGGGGGTCCGACACGGACCCCCAAAGTACGGCTCCGACTGCTTCTTGGAGCCGGACGGCGCGAGTCGGTCGGACTGCTCGCGGCGCGCATCGTACTTGCCCGGTCGGGGAACGTCTCCATTGCGCGGTGCGAGGCGCATCCGTGCGAGTCGGTCGGAGCGGTTGGGACCCGCGAACGAGTCGGTCGGCGAATTCGCACGCACTCGCATCGTACTCGCTCGGCTGGACGCACGTACGAATCGGTCGGGAAAAAGGGCTCCGAATCGGATCCGGTTCAGCCGAATCCGATTCGGTGCCCTACCGGCCGAGATCGGAATCGGCCCCAATGTGTTTTTCACATTTATTTGGGTAGCTGACTTAAAATGGCTTCATGGCTCACAGAAATGTAACAACCTGTGAAAGTATACAGGAGACGGGTGTTGGACTATTGTTCTAGTGCCTCCGTCAGTAATCCAGCGTCCCTTGGGGCGTTATATCCTGTTTATTACACTAACTTCACTGGATAACTATCCTCTTTTGATTAACTTTGAAATTACTTTGTGCCACTCATAATTGAGATTGAATTTATAAAAAAATATTGATTTTGCCACAGATTAATAGTTGATTCTTAGTTTGACACTCCTTAAGTAATCTTCACCTGCTTCTGGTGCAAATCCAATACAACTTTTACAACCATTTTGAAACCTAATATTGCTAGAAATATATAGTTATCCATGTGTAATCTCTGTACATGTTTTTAACCATGACTGTCTATTTTGCATTGCGATGCAGAAATATTCTAGATTTTACTTAAAATAATTTAATTTTACGTGCAAGACATTGATACCACTGGTTGGTTTGTCACTCTTTATAAATCCATTAAATAATTAAATGCATATTTTTTATAAGTTGTTTCCAGTATCTCTTTCACACTGACTTTCCTCTTTACCAAGGTCTTGCTCTGACACATGTGATGGAAGAAAATTTGAGATCACAAGCTGGAGCGCGGTCGGATGCCGGGAAAATTGTGATCCTCTTGACAGATGGAAAATCCCAAGATGACGCAAACAGCTCCGCCCAAATTTTGAAGAATACCGGCATAGATATTTTTGCTATTGGTGAGAAACTGAATAATGTTTTTCATTATTTTTGTTTGTTATGGTGGGTGGCATTGTGCAAAGGTTATTGGAAGTTGATATCTTGATTGTCAAATGAGGATTGAGCACAGATCAAACTAGCCTTGCAGAATCTAGCAGGTTTCCTAGAAGGTCTGTGACCGGGTTAGGCAGGGGTCAGCCACATGGTAGCCCTGGAACCCACATGTGTGTAGCTGTACCCAAGTATAGTGCCTATTTACCCTCATGGTTTGGCACAAGACAAGAGAAATAATGTGTTATTTTTCTAATTTGGTTGGAACAGCTCTTGTGTAGACATTGCCCATGATAATCACTGTGCTTATTATCTGTATGGTCTTAATGAAATGTGGGACCTATGAGATTATATAGAGTTGTTTGTGTTTGAAGAATGAGGTGACTTGTAGTTCATCTTGGAAAGTGTAGACCCAAAACCCAAACTGTAAATGTATGTATGATGATATTGTATTGTGGCACTGATAGGTGCCACGTTTCCCAGGTTCAGGGCTTTAAGTGGGCCGGGTCTCACCGGTGCTGAGCACCGGCTGTTTTTTAAAGGACGCCTCGAAACGGGTCTCTATCGGGCTCTGTTTTGTGCCCTGGCACAGGCGGTCCGTTTTTTTCCGGACTGCAGTGACAGCAGGCACATCGATGTGCGCGTGCTCAGACTGCTCACTTCTCACTAGTGGAGAAGTTACGGCATGACGTCATGCCAGGTGAGAGTTGTAGGGGAAGGGAAATCCTTTAAAGAGGGTAATTTCCTCTCTGGATTTCCCTTCTCTTTTTGATACTCAGGAGCAGCAACATTGTCGTGGTGTCACCAGGGATTTAAATGGAAGCTTTTTCAATATTATATACAAGCAGTAGTTGCTACTTATTTATCTTATGCAACTAACAACCATTAATAAAGCCAATAGTCCCTTGTTGTAGGTATGATGTTACTTGTTGTATCATATATCTGGATGCAATGACAGAAACAGCAAAATACAAGTCGGGCGGCACACTATGCTAAGCACAGATTTTTAGGTTATGCGTTTTTAAGCCACGCCCTAAATTACATTGGCCACGCCCCTTTGAGAGACCCCCCCCCAGGTTTTTCATCCCACTTAAAGCCCTGCCCAGGTTCATGAGCGATGAGCTGTTCCAGTCCAGGTTTTTTTCTTTGAATTCTAGGACTCGTAGTCCTGCTATAATCAGTGGCGTAGCTAGGCACTCTGCCGCCCGTGGCGGTCCCTGCCTTTTGCCGCCGCCGCCGAGCGCCTAAGGGGGGGGGGGGGGTGCTGGCGATAAATTTACCTGCCGCCCCGAAATCTCGTGCCGCCCGGGGCGTACCGCCCCCTCCGCCCCCCCCTTGCTACGCCAGTGGCTATAATGAAATACACAAACCTACATCTTTAACAAAAACACACCTGGACTGGAGCAGCTAGCCATGCGGGGACCTAGGAAACTTAGCAGGACTGATTCTGCCTCATGTATGTAGACACAGTCACTTTCGTGATACTGGGGTAAAAGGTGTTCGCTAGAACACACCGCTATTAACCACCGAGGACATGTAATAACACAGCTCAGAAAAAAAACGTTTTTGAAGTACGGCGCGTGACGTCATAAGGCAGCACTTCATGCGTCAGAGATAGAAGATTCTAGAAGCAGACAGCAGAAGGTTGTCCTCAGAGAGCGCCCGACTGCCACGGTGACCAGAGGGCTTTACCAGAGGGAGGCCACCGAGATGGCGAGGGCCTGGCGGCGCTGGTCTGTGACCCCGGAGTTAATGTAGGGAGGAGATGCCATAACACTCGCTGCTCTCGGTGTCCGGTACAGTGAGCCGCGGGCAGCCGTATTTCAGCAGGCGCTTCCACTGGCGGTAAGGAGGGCGCCTCGCCCGCTGTACGAAGACGAAGCTGCAAGATCGACAGCTTTCAGCTGACAGGACCATTGACTTCCTTCCAATAATCCTTTCGGGTACTTCAGGCCTGCTCCGTATTTTATCATAACGGACGGTTTTTGTTGACATCTGTCGCCCTTGTGATAACAAAGAGCAGCCACATTGAGCAAGGGAGGCTGTGTGCCTGTAGAAACCGCAGATTAAATAACCAATGGGAAAAATAATTATCATTTGGGTTAAAGACAAGTTTAGTCGGCGCACTGTGAGTTTATCATCAAACACGTTCCGTTGTGCTGGATGGACGTAGAGGGCGGGAATATGCTGATACCCAAATCAGACATCAGTTTGTCTTTTTAGTGTTTCGGTCTCCCCTACAGACAGCTTTTAGCTGTGATTTGTCAAAAGACTCATGTAGACACTATCAAACCTTATGGGGGGCTTACAGGTATTGCTTACTATTGTTTTTTGTCACTCTCATTTGTTTGATTTTAATTCGATGGCTTGCCTCCTCTTCTTCTGTTTGTCTCTCCCCTTGAGGGACCATCTTTTTGATTGGATGGCTTATATTCACCCACTGCTAACATTCAAGGGTTTACTTTGTCTTTTGTTATTGACATTCCATGTTGAGTAAATGAGTTTTGTTCTTTTTTGCAGCATGTTTTCTTGTGTTGCTGCAATAATTATTCAAAATACACTTCAAGAATTCTTCACTAAAGTTTAATGGCAGCAAACAACCTGTGTCTGTTACGCCACTAACCCGTTCCCCAACTGACATGGAACCCCGTGATGTCACCACCCAAAGCCTCCAAGCAGTGCCTATGACATCAACAGGATCCCACAGACCCACATTTCAAAAGCCCATAGCATACACCCCACCGCTCCTTCGTGGTGCCTCCCAACCTTGTGGTTCTTAAAATAAAATATATATTTTAATTTTTTTTGGAGAGGTGTAATTTGCTGCTAGGGCCAGGCCGTTCTATTTTCAGAAGAAGCGGTTATTCACAAGAATATATTTTTTTGTTTACTGCTCTATTTTGGAACGGTAAATAAAAATATTTTAAAAATGTCACCTGCATCATTCCATAGGCCTCATCAGTAAAAGTCATATGTCATCGTTCGAGGTCATATGTCATCACGCAGGCGTGCGCTTATAAAGTATAGATGTCTGCAGTGGAAGCATTAACAAACTGATCTCTGTGGTACATAATGCTGCCAGCATATTACTTTGTCTGTGATTTAGAGGTGGGTTTCACGAACAGTCATTGTTATGGAATTTTCAAGCTAGGGTTGTGAGAAGTTGGCCTGGCATATGCTGTCCACTAGTTATAGTGGGCACCTTGCACCAGTCCAAACGACCCCTATTGATGATAGGTTTAAAGACAACCTTTATTGAAAGCTATCCTAGTGGTAGCTATGGAGAGCAGCCTTCAGGCTAAGTCTTGAAGGAGTGTAAAGCAGCTTGGTTTACCAGATTATAACCTTTTGAATGACCAAATGAAAGGAGAACCACACCAGGTATTTATAAAATATATGTATTTATTTCTAAACACTCACTACTAATCTCTTTGTGAGAGAGTCCAAGATACACAATATCACAGTATTAAAACGACAGTAAATAGCACAATATACAATGGGCCCCAGGGGGGACCAAACCATATATTAAGAAAGTGGTATAAGAACCACGACTTGACTAGACACAGTGCCTAGAGCACGTAGAATCGCTGGGACCCCAAGGAACCACCCAAGGTAGTGACACAGGAGACCCACGGGGGACGTGTGCAGTGTGAGAACACAGCCGCAGCGCCTTAGGATTCTATGAGGAAAGTCGCGGTTGGAATTTTAAAGCAAAAGGACACTTAGGAGAGGACTTTGAGCAAACCCCTTTAGACTTAAGGGGTTCTAGGGCCAACACCCACGGGAGCACCGGAGTACTCTAGTTACCTCACCCAGGGAAGCCGGGTGCATAGGTGTCAAAGGGTGTCGGGAATCGTCGGTGTTTTCAAGGGCGATCTGCTGCAAAGTGCTGCTGCCGTGAAGAAGAAAAGTGTCAGGGATGATCCAAGCCTGGATCGAAGATGTGAAGAACCTGAAAGCAGAGGGGACAGAGTCTGGGTCACTAGCCAGTGACCAGGAGTGGAGCAATCGAATGCCCACCGATGTCGGGTGCTTCAGGTGCGAAGAGGTGAAGCTTGACTCTGCAGCCACGGGGTCCAGGAGATGTCGAGGACAACCAGGAGCCCGATTCGAGCTGTCCCACAAAGGATGTCGAGTGCTGGGGTGTCGGTGCTCAGATTGAACACAACAAGCCTTGGCAACAGCAACCCACGCAGGAAGAGAAAAGATGCTTCTGTGAGGGCCAGCAAGGTCCTGGGGACTGCCCAAGCAATGGAGAGTCAGGGCACCTCTGGAGCAACCAGGGAAGCCCAATTAAAGTTAGAGTTGCCTTCTTGGGGATCCACAGGTCAACGGACCAGGGATCGCGAAGGGACCTCAAGAGGAATCACAAAATGGCGGCCCACGGAACACTCGTTGAGTGCAGGCCAGCAATCTTCGGTGTAATTACTGCTCGGGGTCAGGGCTACAAGTAACCCAAAGCTCAGCCTCAGGGGTCGCCGGAAAGCTGATGCTTCTGCAAATGGTCGCGGTGTCCAGGGGTTCGGGTTGCACGGTCTCCACGAGGGATACGGGCCTCAGACTTGCTGTGGGCACAGATCGACCTCAGAGATCTCGGGAACCCACCTTCTGTGTGGCAATATTCTTCGGAGTCCGCAGGAGCTTCGGAGATGCCAACCAGTCAGTTGCGTTAAAGGTGCCTGCCTTGCAGGGGAGTAACTCCTTTACTCCAAGGGAGATTCTTCAGTCATCCAGCGTAGTGTAGATCGTCGAAGTACTTGGTTTCTGTGTCAGAGTTTAGTCCAGGTGTAATCTAAAGTCCTGTAGTCAGGGGTTCCTACTTTATACCCAAGGAAGGGGTGGGACAAACTCTGGGGACACACCTATGGGAGGGTCAGGAAAGAGGGGTGGCTACACCCATTTCCTTTGTCCAGTTTCGCGCCAGAGCAGGGGCTGGTAGCCCCTGCAACCGGTTTGAGCTAAACTATGCACAGGGACACCAAATGTGCCCCCAGTGCAGACTTCAAAGCACTCTTGGAGTGCACCCACCCAGCCCCAATACACTAAAGCCTGTCTGGGAGGTGGTCACACCTCCCTGTGACAGGAAACCTATTGTCCAGGCCTCCCCTGCTGGAGTTTCGTCCAGCAGCAGGAGGGCAGACTCGTGTCTGTGGCTGCAGCATCCATTTTGTGATGCCAGGGTTCTGTTAAGCTGGTACCGGGTGTACCAGTGGTGCCATGTTTCTCCCTCTAGTAGGGTGGAATCATACCTCCCACCCCAGTTACTGGGGTGGAGGTATGATTCCAAGGTGTTTGACACCAAACACAACATGTTTCCATGCAGCCATTCTCAAGTTAGCATTTACCGCAAGGTTATAATGCACTTAAGAGTATATGGTTGGCTGCATCACAAACAACCCCGGAATGAAGATTCCGAAAGCTGCAGAGGGGCTCTGCTCATGCATGGGCACCCTCTCACATGAAACCCAGCACCCTGCCTTCAGGATTGTTACGGCCTGCCATAGGGGTGACTGATAGGTTTACACGTGCAGTGATATGGAGAGATATAGGGAACCTATATCTCAGTAAGGGGTGGATACACCACCTTACACAGGTTGCTGTAGCAGACCTGTTGTGTCATTTTGGGTGGCCTCTCAGGGGTGGCATAATACATGCTGCAGCCCATGGGAGGCCTCTGGGGTACCTATGCCCTGGGTACATAGTATACCATATACTAGGGACTTATAAGGGTACCCCAGAATCCAATCTGGAGTGTACCTACAGTACATGCAATCAATTTAGAGTAGAAAGCAGATAGACTGGGGTCCTGATTAGCAGGGCCTCAGTCTGGCTAAGTCGAAAAACAGTGAAACATCAGCAAAAAGTGGGGGTAACTATAAGAAGCAGATCCTACTCTCCTACACAACCTCCCCCCCCCCCAAACGTCAGGACATTAAACTAACCTTGACCAGTTGAGTCTTCATGTTCTAAGTGGAAATATCTGGAGAGTCCATCTGCATTGGCATGGTTACTCCCAGGTCTATGTTCCACTGTATAGTCCATCCCCTGTAGGGAAATGGACCACCTCAAAAGTTTGGGGTTTTCACCCTTCATCTGTTTTAGCCATAAGAGGGGCTTGTGGTCTGTCTGAACAATGAAGTGAGTGCCAAACAAGTATGGCCTCAGCTTCTTCAAGGCCCAAACCACAGCAAAGGCCTCCCTCTCAATGGCTGACCAACGTTTCTCTCTGGGGGTCAACCTTCTGCTAATAAAAGCTACTGGCTGATCCTGACCTTCATCATTCAATTGTGATAACACAGCCCCTACCCCCAACTCAGATGCATCTGTTTGGACAATGAATTGCTTGGAGTAATCAGGACTTTGCAGAATGGGAGCAGTGCACATGGCCTGCTTCAGGTCATCAAATGCCTTTTGACAGCTAACTGTTCACTGAACTTTCTTTGGCATTCTTTTAGAAGTTAAGTCATTCAAAGGGGTCACTATGGATCCATACCCTTTGACAAATCTTCTATAGTACCCAGTCAGGTCCAAGAAAGCTCTGACCTGAGTCTGGGTGGTTGGAGCAACCCAGTCCCTGATGGACTGGATTTTGCTCTGCAATGGTTGAACCTGGCCTCCACCCACAAGGTGGCCCAGGTACACAACCTGACTCTGCCCTATCTGGCACTTGGTGGCCTTGATAGTTAGGCCTGCTTTCTGCAGGGCCTCCAAAACATTTCGCAGGTGGACCAGGTGATCCTCCCAGGTGGAGCTAAAGACAGCAATATCATCTAGATATGCTGCACTATAGTCTTCCAGGCCTGTAAGGAGTTTGTTCACCAACCTTTGAAAAGTGGCAGGTGCATTTTTCAAACCAAAGGGCATCACCACAAATTGGTAGTGCCCACTAGGGGTAGAAAATGCTGTTTTGGCTTTTGCATCCTCAGCTAATCTCATTTGACAGTAGCCAGCTGTCAGGTCAAATGTGCTGAGAAACTTGGCTGAGGCCAAAGTGTCTATGAGCTCATCTGCCCTAGGGATTGGATGGGCATCAGTCCTAGTGACTGCATTGAGACCTCTGTAGTCTACACAAAACCTCATCTCTCTCTTACCACCCTGGGTGTGAGGTTTAGGCACTAAGACTACTGGACTAGCCCAAGGGCTGAGGGTTCATTCACCCCCAAATCCAACATCTTCTGGACTTCAGTCCTGATGCAGTCCCTGACATGGTCAGGTTGCCTGTAAATCTTATTTTTAACAGGCAGACTGTCCCCAGTGTCCACTTCATGAGTGCACCAGGTAGTCTGACTTGGAGTCAGAGAGAACATATGTCTGAACTGATTGAGAACTTTTCTGCAATCAGTTTGCTGCTGGTCAGTGAGGCTGCCTGCCAAGGCTACACCATTAACTGATCCATCATCAGGTGAGAGCAGGTCAG
The DNA here is from genome assembly GCA_963921515.1 of Calotriton arnoldi. Lineage (NCBI taxonomy): Eukaryota > Metazoa > Chordata > Amphibia > Caudata > Salamandridae > Calotriton > Calotriton arnoldi. The sequence continues at coordinate 1,098,761 of CAWUFW010002974.1, forward strand.
GGAGTGGATCACTCTCTTCCTCCTGTCCCTCGTCAGTAGCCATGAGCAAGCCCATGTCTGCCCTGTCAACATATGGTTTCAGTCTGTTGACATGGAGCACCCTGTGGGGGCTCCTGGGAGTTCCAAGGTCCACCAGATAGGTAACCTCTCCCTTCTGTTCAACAATGGTATGGGGGCCACTCCACTTGTCTTGGAGGGCTGCTGGGGCCACAGGTTCCAACACCAGGGCCGGACTGGGAACAGAAACCGGCCCTGGCAAACTGCTCAGCCGCCCCCCCCCCCTGGGGTTAAGGGGAGTGCATCCATACTTTCTGTCCTGGCTGATAAACAGTCAGCACAGCCTTTTGGTCGTGCCAGGCCTTTTGCAATTCCTGGCTAGCCTCAAGGTTTTTAGTTGCCTTCTTCATGTACTCAGCCATCCGGGAGCGGAGACCAAGTACATAGTCCACAATATCCTGTTTAGGGGTTTGAGAGGTAACTCCCATCCCTCCTTCACTAGACACAATGGACCCCTAACTGGATGTCCAAACAGAAGCTCAAATGGGCTATAACCAACCCCCTTCTGTGGAACCTCTCTGTAGGCAAAGAGAAGGCAGGGCAAAAGTATGTCCCATCTGCGCCTAAGATTTTCTGGGAGACCTTTAATCATGCCCTTTAAGGTTTTGTTGAACCTTTCAACTAAATCATTGCATTGTGGGTGATAGGGGGTGGTACATTTATAATTTACTCCACACTCCTTCCACATAGCAGTCAAGTAACTAGACATGAAGTTTGCATCTCTGTCTGATACTACCTCCTTACGAAAACCCACCCTAGAAAAGATTCCCAGGAGGGCCCTTGCCACCACAGGAGCTGTGGTGGTCCTGAGGGGAATTGCTTCTGGGTACCTAGTGGCATGGTCCACCACCACCAGGATAAATCTGTGCCCAGATGCTGTTTGAGGATCTAGGGGACCAACAATGTCAATCCCTACCCTCTCAAAGGGAACCCCCACCACAGGAAGTGGTATCAGGGGAGCCTTTGTAGTGCTACCTGCCTTACCACTGGCTTGACAGGTGACACAGGAGCGACAAAACTCCTTGGTGTCTTCAGACATATGAGGCCAATGAAAGTGAGGGACAATTCTGTCCCAAGTCTTGTTTTGGCCTAGGTGACCTGCTAAGGGAATATCATGTGCTAGGGTCAAGAGGAAGCTCCTAAACTTCAGAGGTATAACCAACCTCCTGGTGGCTCCAGGCTTGGGGTCTCTACACTCTGAGTAAAGGAGTCCATCATCCCAATAGATCCTATGGGACCCACTAGCACTCCCAGCAGCCTCAGCAGCAGCTTGCTGTCTGAGGGGTTCAAGAGAGGGGCAGCTCAGTTGCTCCTGGCTCAGATCTGCCCTGGAAGGGCCCCCTGTCCCCAAGAACTCAACCTGATCAGGTTCAAGCTCCTCTGGGACAGTTCCTTCTTCAGGACTGAGATCATCTCCCTCAAGAGACTGATCTGCATTCTGAGGCAGGGGGGAAGACACTGCCTTAACCCTACTGCTCCTCCTCTTGGGAGGCACCTGGTCCATTCTTCCAGGATCCAGGGCCTGTTCAGTTTTAGACATTTTTGCCTGTGACCTGGTCATAGCAAACACATCTGCAGGGATGCCCAACATTTCTGCATGGGTCCTGAGCTCAACTTCAGCCCAAGCTGAAGTTTCCAAATCATTTCCAAGCAAGCATTCAACAGGGAGGTCTGCACTTACCACAACCTTCTTAGGGCCAGTTACCCCTCCCCAGGAGAAATTAACAACTGCCAGGGAATGGTCTGTCCTGACATTGCTAGCATTGGTCACTTGGTACATTTCACCAAGTATGATCTGCTCAGGGGCTACAAGATCTTTTGTCACCATTGTGACACTTGCTCCTGTGTCCCTGAATGCCAAAGCCTCTTTTCCATTAATCAAGGGCTGCTGTCTGTATTTGCCCAGATTACTGGGACTCACATAAGAGGACATATCCATGCCTCCATCACAGATCAGTACAGCCTGAGTTGGAACTCTGACTAGGCCAGAGTCCATCTCAGATCCCAGGGTTAACCCTACTACACCCTTATTTGGAACACCACCACTTGGAGCTGAACTAGGGGGAACAGTTGCCTTAGGGGCAATGGTGGCTGGAGTTGAGTCTTTGGTCTTGGTACAATCACTAGTCCAATGGGTTTTCTGTTTACAGATTTTACACCATGGTTTCTTTTGGCCTTTTCCTTTGTTAGATTGGGACTCCCCACCAGATGCAGATTTTTGGGGCCCTTGAGAAGACTTCTGGTCTTTACCCTTCTCCCCACCCTTATCAGAGCTTTTAGAATCTTGCTTCTTAGAGTCACCACCTTGGTTCTGAACCTTCTGCCTCACCCTGGTTCTGACCCATTTGTCTGCCTTCTGACCCAATTCTTGGGGAGAGGTCAGATCAGAGTCCCAACAGGTACTGATGCAACAGTTGATTTTGACAGTTATTAAGGATCTGCTCTCTCATGATTAAATTATACAATCCTTTGAAATCACACACCTTACTGCCAAGTAACCAGCCTTCCAGAGCCTTAGTAGCACAATCAACAAAGTCAACCCAGTCCTGAGTCTGTGCCTTTTGGGTATCTCTGAACTTTAACCTGTATTGTTCAGTGGTTAGGCCAAACCCCTCAATCAGAGCACTCTTCAGGACTTTGTAATTGTCAGCATCCTCTTCTCTTACAGTGAGGAGCTTGTCTCTACCTTTGTCTGCAAAGGAGAGCCACAAGATTGCTGCCCACTGCTCCTGAGGGACCCTCTGTACCTTACAGGCCCTCTACAGTGCAGTTATCCATTTGTGAATGTCATCCCCACTCTGGTAGGGAGGGACAATCTTGTTCAGGTTCCTATGGTCATGAGGATGATCTATACCTCTAGGGACACTGTTGCTGCCACCATGGGGCTCTAGCCCCAACTTCTGAGAAGCTCTCTGAAGCTCCAGGGATTCCCTGTCTAAGGCCAATTGCTCTCTCTTGATTCTGAGCTTAGCTCTCTCAAACTCAAGCAGTTGGCATTTCTTCTCATAAGAGGATGCCCTTTTATGAGAAGCAGAGGACCCTAAAGACGTACCAGAATGATTAGATTCCTGAGAAGGAGATCTTGATCTTCTTGGTAGACTATTAACCCTTCCAGGTGGGGTAAAGAGAACCCCACTGGGGTCTCCTTCCTCACCTTCAGAAAGAATTGGATTTTCCAGGTTAGAATCATTTTGATCCCCCTGGCCAGCATCAGAGTCTGGGTCATAGTAGTGTTCACTACCTGGCCTTTCCTCTTCAGCTGCCCCACCCCCTTTGCCAACCTCATCAGACCCTGGGGTCTTTCTGAGGTCATCTGCTAACAACAACTGTATGAGGTGTTGTGTGGATGGGCTTTTCCCTGTCTTCAATTTCCTAGAGGCACACATAGTCCTCAATTCTTGGTATGAGACCTGGTCATACTTAGTTGGGAGACCCACTGGTTTCTGCCCTTGAAGACATGACTAGTGTGGTGTGGTGTATGCACCTACCTACTCTAGTGGGGCCTACTAAACTCTCTTGAGTTGTAGAAAGGGTGTGCTAAGCCCTTGACACACAACTCTAAGTTCAGTAGAACTTACTGTATTCTAAACTTGATTTATATGTACCTATGTACCTATAGTGGTTTTCAGTTAGTCACTCAAAGAGATTATCTGGTAAAGCAATAGCAAGCTTGAATCCAACCGCTGCACACCAATGTGAGAAGTTGGCCTGGCATATGCTGTCCAATAGTTATAGTGGGCACCTTGCACCAGTCCAAACGACCCTTATTGATGATAGGTTTAAAGACAACCTTTATTGAAAGCTATCCTAGTGGTAGCTATGGAGAGCAGCCTTCAGGCTAAGTCTTGAAGGAGTGTAAAGCAGCTTGGTTTACCAGATTATAACCTCTTGAATGACCAAATGAAAGGAGAACCACACCAGGTATTTATAAAATATATGTATTTATTTCTAAACACTCACGACTAATCTCTTTTTGAGATTAGAGTCCAAGATACACAATATCACAGTATTAAAGCGACAGTAAATAGCACAATATAAAATGGGCCCCAGGGGGGGACCAAACCATATATTAAGAAAGTGGTATAAGAACCACGACTTGACTAGACACAGTGCCTAGAGCACGTAGAATCGCTGGGACCCCAAGGAACCACCCAAGGTAGTGACACAGGAGACCCACGGGGGACGTGTGCAGTGTGAGAACACAGCCGCGAGCGCCGTAGGATTCTATGAGGAAAGTCGCGGTTGGAATTTTAAAGCAAAAGGACACTTAGGAGAGGACTTTGAGCAAACCCCTTTAGACTTAAGGGGTTCTAGGGCCAACACCCACGGGAGCACCGGAGTACTCGAGTTACCTCACCCAGGGAAGCCGGGTGCATAGGTGTCAAAGGGTGTCGGGAATCGTCGTTGTTTTCAAGGGCAATCTGCTGCAAAGTACTGCTGCTGTGAAGAAGAAAAGTGTCCGGGATGATCCAAGCCTGGATCGAAGATGTGAAGAACCTGAAAGCAGAGGGGACAGAGTCTGGGTCACTAGCCAGTGACCAGGAGCGGAGCAATCGAATGCCCACCGATGTCGGGTGATTCAGGTGCGAAGAGGTGAAGCTTGACTCTGCAGCCACGGGGTCCAGGAGATGTTGAGGACGACCAGGAGCCCGATTCGAGCTGTCCCACAAAGGATGTCGAGTGCTGGGGTGTCGGTGCTCAGATTGAACACAACAAGCCTTGGCAACAGCAACCCACGCAGGAAGAGAAAAGATGCTTCTGTGAGGGCCAGCAAGGTCCTGGGGACTCCCCAAGCGATGGAGAGTCAGGGCACCTCTGGAGCAACCAGGGAAGCCCAATTAAAGTTAGAGTTGCCTTCTTGGGGACCCACAGGTCAACGGACCAGGGATCGCGAAGGGACCTCGAGAGGAATCACAAAATGGTGGCCCACGGAACACTTGTTGAGTGCAGGCCAGCAATCTTCGGTGTAATTACTGCTCGGGATCAGGGCTACGGGTAACCCAAAGCTCAGCCTCAGGGGTCGCCGGAAAGCTGATGCTTCTGCAAATGGTCGCGGTGTCCAGGGGTTCGGGTTGCACGGTCTCCACGAGGGATACGGGCCTCAGACTTGCTGTGGGCACAGATCAACCTCAGAGACCTCGGGAACCCACCTCCTGTGTGGCAATATTCTTCGGAGTCCGCAGGAGCTTCGGAGATGCCAACCGATCAGTTGCGTTAAAGGTGCCTGCCTTGCAGGGGAGTAACTCCTTTACTCCAAGGGAGATTCTTCAGTCATCCAGCGTAGTGTAGATCGTCGAAGTACTTGGTTTCTGTGTCAGAGTTTAGTCCAGGTGTAATCTAAAGTCCTGTAGTCAGGGGTTCCTACTTTATACCCAAGGAAGGGGTGGGACAAACTCCGGGGACCCACCTATGGGAGGGTCAGGAAAGAGGGGTGGCTACACCCATTTCCTTTGTCCAGTTTCGCGCCAGAGCAGGGGCTGGTAGCCCCTGCAACCGGTTTGAGCTGGACTATGCACAGGGACACCAAATGTGCCCCCAGTGCAGACTTAAAAGGACTCTTGGAGTGCACCCACCCAGCCCCAATACACTAAAGCCTGTTTGGGAGGTGGTCACACCTCCCTGTGACAGGAAACCTATTGTCCAGGCCTCCCCTGCCGGAGTATCGTCCAGCAGCAGGAGGGCAGACTCGTGTCTGTGGCTGCAGCATCCATTTTGTGATCCCAGGTTTCTGTTAAGCTGGTACCGGGTGTACCGGTGGTGCCATGTTTCTCCCTCTAGTAGGGTGGAATCATACCTCCCACCCCAGTTACTGAGGTGGAGGTATGATTCCAAGGTGTTTGACAACAAACACGACATGTTTCCATGCAGCCATTCTCAAGTTAGCATTTACCGCGAGATTATAATGCACTTAAGAGTATATGGTTGGCTGCATCACAAACAACCCCGGAATGAAGATTCCGAAAGCTGCAGAGGGGCTCTGCTCATGCATGGGCACCCTCTCACATGAAACCCAGCACCCTGCCTTCAGGATTGTTAAGGCCTGCCATAGGGGTGACTGGATAGGTTTACACGTGCAGTGATATGGAGAGATATAGGGAACCTATATCTCAGTAAGGGGTGGATACACCACCTTACACAGGTTGCTGTAGCAGACCTGTTGTGTCATTTTGGGTGGCCTCTCAGGGGTGGCATAATACATACTGCAGCCCCTGGGAGGCCTCTGGGGTACCTATGCCCTGGGTACATAGTATACCATATACTAGGGACTTATAAGGGTACCCCAGAATCCAATCTGGAGTGTACCTACAGTACATGCAATCAATTTAGGGTAGACAGCAGATAGACTGGGGTCCTGATTAGCAGGGCCTCAGTCTGGCTAAGTCGAAAAACAGTGAAACATCAGCAAAAAGTGGGGGTAACTATAAGAAGCAGATCCTACTCTCCTACACGGGTCACATAATCATGTACATAAAGCAAGATTCTTGTTTGTATGATTTCTGGAGAAGATGGTTCCCAGCCCTGGCTAATGCACAAAAATAGGGTTGTCCTTAAAATTGGAAGCTACAAATATATAGCAACCCCGGAGGTGAGTGTGGCATCCTCATGCATTTTAGCATGTAGATGATGCAGGTGGAATGCATTTTATGAAGTGAGGTGGAGTTAAAGGCTGTGAGGACTCACTGCTCCTCAATGCTTCCTTCAATAAATGTTACTTACCACTGAGGCCTCGTCCTTTTTTCGGTGAGGCGTGGTTCTGCCATACCTGCACTGCCTATGAAACGTATCTGGTGCTGATGCACACTGGAAGGCAACACACATTAAAAAGGACTTGCTAAGGATTATATACTCCTATTGCTGAGTTTTATATCCATCTTGTGAAAGACAATAAGACTGTGTCCTTTTCATGTTTTTTTGTAAATAAGAATGAAAACAGGTAATTATACAACTATTGGTTTTATGTAAATGTCTAGGTGTTTTACTCATGTGTCACCTTTCACTGTATTATCACCCATTGATTTAACATCTGGGTGTGCACTTGTAGAGCATCCAGTGAGCCATGGCCTACCAGCCAGGGAAACCTCACGCATTCGGTTCATTGCAACATTATGATATTTTTAACATGTGGCTGCTGCCAGCTTTACGGAAAACAAAGCAAAATGTAATAACAGACACACTATGGTACTTATAAATACAGTTTGCAGACTATGTTGACTTGAGAATTATAGATATAGAGCATTAAAGAAAATGGAAAAGTTTACTATCTGAGGAATTCTTAATTTACAACATGGGATTACATGTTTTAAAAAATCTTGTAAAGTGCTTCCTATACAGATACAATTACAGTGCCATACAGTGCTCTACCTAGGGCACCACGGGGTGTGGAACAGAGCACACTAGAAGTGTGTTGGAAGCTTGCAAAGTAGACTATGCTAACGCGTGCATCATGGAAACCTGTACCTTGAAGATTCTACCAACATTGGTTTATGCGATGGCCCCTGGCTTCTAACAATCTAAACTTCTGTCGTGTAGTTCCTATAGTACCCCTGCAGGACCTGCACGTTTGGATAACATAAACTGTGGGATTGGTGGTAGACTGGCTCTGTGCACCCCCACCGCGTATGTTAGCCGGATTTGCATTAGCTAGCTCACAGTGCCACTAGAATCTCCTCTTATCGGGGAGAGATTAGTTCCTGGCAACCTTAGATCATGACAACCCTGATCCCTCAGAATCGTGGAAACCATGTACTACTTTTCGCTCAGTCACTCGTGCTTACTTATTCGGTTTGTCTCAGAGAGTTACACAGAATAAACAGTCTGGGCGTTTCAATAAGTATTTTTTTGAACAGTTGTCATTCTAGTGTAGAATATATGTGCTGCAACAACCAACAGACAATAGCAGAGATATATTATCAGCAGTACGATAAAAGTGAAAGGATAGTACAGTTCTACCATATTGCAATAATAATGGTTACATACATGAATATATAAAATGCATTATAAAAGTGCGCGTACTCCTACGATGCCTAACTAGATGTACCTAAGTGTACCTAGCATGTGTGTAGGTCTAAAAGCCTAAGAGCCAAGAATCCCTCTAGGATTTTTGTCGAACCCCATTACCTGAATAGAGAAAGTGTGGGACCCTGTCCTGGTCTTGAGTTGGACACCCCGCAAGGGCTGTGTTAGACCGCTGTCAGCTGGAGCGACTGCATGCAGGAGCCTCAGCATCTCTGGTCAGTGTGTCAGCATGGAAGTCTCGGTTCCCTCTGTCTTACCGTGGCAAGATGTGGTGTATTTATACCCTAAAGTGTCTCGTCCCTTAGTATGGTTTGTATTGGTCTTTGTTAAGACATGAGGAAGACGTGAGGGGTGAACTTTGTACATACATATTATGCAGGAGATGTAGCTGGTGAATGCTCATGCATAATTTATGAGTACATTGTAGGCCTGTGTTCGGGAAAACCCCTGCAGTGTCCAAACCACAGACTAGATAACATTCAACCCTCAGAGCTCGTTGTGTACTGTAGGGAGCTAATGTAGGTGAAAGATCATGCCTATATTAGGGCATAGAAGATCATGACTATAATATGGCATAGACGATTATGACCAAAATAGGCCATATACGATTATGACCATAATAGGGCATATACGATTATGACCATATACGGCATATATGAACGTGTCTATATTAGGGCCTCTATACGAAACATAGCACCCACTCCACTTTCGAATTGGATGACAATGACCATAGTTAAAATCTGGACAATTTAATTTTTTTTCTTAAAAACAGCTATAAACATGGTTTTAAAAAATGTTTAAAAATGTTACAAATCAGCTATTCTGTAGCTGCCACTTGAAAAAGTCAATTCTGTCTCACTTATAAAAGTTGCATTACTACAAGCAGAAGAAGGCCATTCTTTCTCAAGTGAAAATGTCAATTTAGGAAATGTTCCAAATTTAGTTCATTTATTAAATGAAACAAAGTGGAGAAGCCAAATTCTTTCCCAGGACGCGATGAGCCAATTCAAGATTAAGTGTCCTGGCTGGGAGATACAGCATTATCGGTGTTAGCTACTGCAGACGACAAATCCAATGCCTCACAGAGAACGTCAATCGCACATAGGTGGAATTCAGCACTGCCAACAGTCGGTGCTGCGGCAGCTTGTGCGGCAGTTGTTACCTGAGTGCCTGTGGAGGAGCCACCTAACCCAGCAGGAGCTAACGGCACCTGTGGATTCTCAAGGAATGCGTTCATCAGAATTGGAAGACGCTGGGGACAACGCAGAGCATGGGCCTTTAGGGGGTCCAGCATAACATCCATGTCCGGAGGCGTATCTGATTGAAACGTTAGACAGAGATCCAACGCGCATTCTTCTCCGCAAAACAGGCATCGAAGAACAGGTAAGATGCAGTTCACCCAGACTGGTCTAAACGATAGAAACCAAGAGGCGTTCAGTTCTCTTAGGCAAGGTATACCCAGAAGCTGCACCATGCTTTCACGGTACTTCCGCTCCATGAGTATGTTCGCCATTTCCTCGGAAATTTGGCCGTCCATTGCGTAGCAGTAAGATTACAATCAGGACGCCTGCAATTAGGAACAGGATAAGCGGGAGACCTCCAAAGACGCTTCCCAATACGGAGTGTATAAAATTTGGGATTACTCCGAGGACTGTCTGAAAGGTGCTTAATAGTCCTGACCCTATGGTCTTAAATAGGTGTACAATACTGCTTGTATCAGACATATTAAAGATACGACCCACCATTTCTGCAAAATGAAGGGGGCAGTTCGTACGTATAAGCGCTTGTATCTCAGTCGAGGTCCTTGCAATTTGAAGTTCAAAGGTTTCTCGAGCGGAGGTTAAGGGCACGGGTTGCTGTAAAAGCATGGCTTTCAGTCTGCTCAAAGTATCAAATTGTATAAAGGAAACATTCAACGAAGGCCATAACGGCGCCTCCCTGACTGTGTTCAGTGGCGGAAACAATACTTGCATACAGCAAGTAACCCTGGAGTTAACAGTGACCAGATAGGCGACGCCCGGAAGCATCTCACAGCAACCTTGATCGTTTAGCATCAAGTAACTCCCATTCGAGAGCAGCTGGAAAACCGGCGTGATCATGGCCGCTGGGGTCCCTGACATGTGACAAGATAGATTCGCTACCGAACCACTACATGCTCCGTGCAGAGAAATATCCTGACACATGAGAGAACCGCTTAAAGCGTTCTTGCAGTTTGTACCACTCAGAAACACTTCTCGATCCCCGCTCCGGCATCGATATCTATATGGTAACTCCCGTTTCCTTAATGTATCCCTTACCCATATTTAGGTCTCGCCTAGGCAGCGCATGCGCTGTCTCGTCAAGAGATGCTGTATACAGTATAGCGGGGGAAGCTCCGCCCACTTTCCGCCTATCTTTTTCATTGGCCGAAATCCTAAATGCTGCAATCTGATTGGTTTTGGGCAACTTAATCCCGCCTCCTGACGGACATGTCGTCATTGTTGTCCTTCCACGGCTATCGGCCCCTTTAGTTTTAAAACCGTTTTGTTCCCCTGCCTCCCCCCGTTCCCTCCCGCAGTCTGTGACTTCTCGGACCACCACCACCCCTCCACCCCCTCCCGTTCGTGCCTTTTTTAACGCATGTACGTCCGTTTAAAATGCATTAGATCTCACGTAAATACGAGTCCTATTGCATTTTAAATGCTTGTTTGTTGTGTGATTGGTGGGTGAATTAGCACTCGTTTTTCGTTGCAGCACATGCGCTGCTTGTTTCTCTCGCATGCGCGCGCAGGCACTAGCAGACGCTACTCAGTTGTGAACGTGAGTGCCGGGTGCTGTCTGCGGCCTCCTTTGAGCGAAGGGCTGTGTGTGACTTGGAAGGGGCACGCTGGCTGTCCTCGGAGCCCCCACGCTGTGGTCTGAGGCCCTATTCAACATCGTCAGCTCCCATATGTAACCAAACAACGCCCTTCTGCGCGCTCCACTTCCAGATACGAAAGGACGTTTTGAGAATATAGATTTTGTCTGGAGAGTCCAGTATTTCATGCCTCGGCGCGAGAGCTGATGCACGAAACCTTCATCAGTGTGTGAAAGAGACCATACAAAGTAGAAAAACAGTTAAATGTGCCTCAATTCACACCACAGCAGAGTACGTTATGTGCGTGACGCAAGGATGTGAAGAAACCACACTTGCGTGTGCGAAACACTGCCCAGGAAAATTCACCAAAACAGTTGAAATAAGCGAGTTCACCGCACTGCTTGCATGACGCGGTTCAGGCAGCGAGCAGAGCTTTCTTGTTCGGTTGCTTATTTTTGGAAACATAAATAAATTAAAGGAGCATTTCAGTGGATTTTACGCCGTGGATCAATTAAAAGAGGTGTGGCATTTAAATCCGATTTTAATCACACTGTGCGGCTGGCGCTCGGGAGCTCCCGCAAGCCGTATGTGTGCGTCTGAGAATGAGTGTGGGTGCGCTAGCGCGCGCTGGAAGGCCGGCTTCGCACAGCCCTGGCTTTGCCTCCCCCAGATGTCACCGCTTACCCCAGCAGCTCCGTGAAAAATGGTTGGGTGAGTGACAGACCAGCTTACTTTTTAATAGCTTTGTCATGTGCCTGGGAACAGTACTAAGACATGTGCCTTCCGCTCGGCCTCAGTCAAGGGGTTAACTTATGTGTGTGGTCCTGAGGTAGCCATATGTTATAGGTTCGTGCTGGTGTGAAAACAGTGCCAATCGCCATAAACCCACCTTACCCACCCCAAGCACCGATGTAACAGCACCGGGTTCTCCATCCAAGCCTCCCTGTGCACTAAAGGGGTTAACTGGTATCCTATAGGTCCGGGGAGGCCGTCCTTTGCAGCAATGGTCAAGCACGGACCATCTTATTACCAGAGCCCATGGGACACTAATGCACTATTTCTGCACCAGCTACAGTTTTCCCAGCTCATCCGCGACGTGCATCGTCAGAAGGGCGTGGCATATCCGTGGAAACATTGGAGGCGTGTTTGTGTGGGGCTAGCATCGACCAACTTAAAGCACTAATCAGCCTTGTAGCCAGCTGCCTTCAGAGTCTAGTGAATTAGTGATGCTCGGGTGATGCAGGTCTAGACTCGCTGTGCTGCTGTCATGGCACACTGCTGTCAGAGAGGGGTAGGAAGAGGGCAGTGCTCTGCACACGTACCGTCCACTTAACCGTGACTGTATAGTGTTATTTTCCTAATTATAGAACCATTGATGATCGTTCGGTGTCACTTTTATGTTATTGTGCAGTTGTCTTGCAAACAGAATTCCCTTCAGTTGTACATAACGTTTCTCCTAAGTGACAGGTTCTAGGTAGACGTTTGCTTGGATGATCCAATGACTAGCGGTAGAGAAATAGTTCTACGTTGTAACTCTTTGGGATGTGAAGAGTGGTACTTAGGACCCGTGGAGGATGTTGGTATCTGGAAGATGTCGGAGATTTAAATATTTAGGGATACAAGGAAGGGTTGGGAATGGTTAAGTGAATTGGGTTAACTTGGGAGGTGTGGACACACATCTGACACCTAGCTAATGTGTGGTGGAAAGAGTAGGGGGTTGGAGTGTGTAGGGGGCAGGAATTGTGGGATGGGGTTGGGAGGTGTGTAGAGAGGAGAGAAGTTTGGATGTTACCCCCCTGTGGGGGAAAAGAGAGCCGGGCGGTGCAGTGATAAGATGTCTATGTGCATAAATACAAAAATTGGAGCCTTAGCTGTTACGGCGTTGTTTCTAAGCAGTCAGTAAATGTATAGTAATTATATTATCTGCTGCACAACTTTATTCAATCAGAGTTTGCGAGAATTCGCTCGCCTTACGTTTTAGAGTTTGGTAGGCAGTACTGTGTTTTTATGATTTGCTCACAAATGTGTAAAGTTCTCAATTGTGCGTTACACGCCACTACAGTTGCAGATAAGGAGCACCTAAAACCCCCAGTGTCATTAGGAGATCCCTGTTCTTAATATTGAGGCTTTATGAGCAATTACTTAATTTCCACATTCATGTTGTATAAAATGTACTCCGGTTTGCTGCTAAAAAAAGTATACCGTAGCTTTTAGTCACTGGCCGATTTTTAGTGTTAAATATTTCTACTTTTTCCATCCGATTTCTAGAGCCATTTGTCAAATGTTAGTCATTTGTATTTGGATACACACCTTTCTACCACATGTTCGACTCTAAGAACATGGGGAATGCTACAAAGAGAATATGGTACTGTAAATGAGATATGTAGGACAATACAGTGCGCTCGAAACCAAGGCAGAAGTTCGAATTGTGGACGTTTTGTAGCATTGTCCTACATTGTCATTGTCTTAATTTTGATATGACATATGCTTTCATTGTTCACAATTCACACATCAAGCTACGTGAAAATAGTGCATTATCCACTTGTAGTAGTGACTTGCATCAGGACCTGCAAGCACACTTACCAACTGAGTAATTGAAACCGCTGTCCCGTTTCCAACTCCTAAATGCATTCCTGCTGTGCAGTAATTGTGGCGAACAGAGTAAAGTGCCCCGCAGCAGTCTTTTAGCTATGATGCAATATATCTTTTTTACCTTTTATTTATCATGCATGTTTGTTTACTCTGCTTAATTTGCCCTGTGCAGACTCTTTCATCACGGATGCCGCGCTCGTTGTTTACTTTAGGCAGCCGTCCAGTAACTGTCCCTTCTCTCTCTCTCAAACTTCGGATTCTCACCACTCTTGGCCTCTCCCCTTCCTCCTTCAGTCTTGCAGAGCGGCTGGAGCTCTCAGCTGGCATGGATGTTTGTTTTGCATGCACCATGGAAACTGCCAAATAATGCCTGTGCTATTAATTGTTTTTGTAAAATCGAATCTAAATTCCCATGTTTTTGGGTTGACAACCTTTTAGTAACCAAGCAATTGCAAATTCCACTTAACATTTTGCTGTGTTTTCCGAGGAGGTTGCTATATGAGGAGTGCAGTATGCGATGGGCTAAGTAGCTGCACTCTCTTACAGTACAGCATGTACTAGGATTAGCTGTGTGTACAGTGCCATATTTGACCCCCCCACACCAGTCATCGGAGATGTAATGTGAGAGTTTGTGTTGTTCTGGCTAAACTAGTTTGCCTTATCATGCTTAAGTAACATACTTAAATGTTCTCTTGTTTGGCTATAAAGTGGATATTCAGCCCTGCCAGTACATGATATGCATTGCCTAGTTCAGCAGATCAAAAAGCATAAGTAAAAAACATTGTCATTTACAATACTAATAGCTCTAAATTTCAAAAATAGGAGACCGATTGCATTGCAAATGCTTGTTTCATATTTGCCTGCCTGCCTTTGCTCAAGGCAATATTGAAACTGAAACGTAGTGACCGGCAGAGTGATTTGGCCATGAATTAGCCATTCAGTTGATGGTGATTCGGCTACAGTGAATGGTAACCTTTCCAGTTTCTCAATACGCAGCATTGTATATTTGGCTCCCCTCTGTGCCATTTCTGTCTGTTTATCAGTTAGATTGTATCCTGAAAACAGAGACGTGGTGTTTATGAAACGCCAGGGCACGTAGCCTGCACGCAAAGATTGCAGCGTCCAGCTTAACATTATAATAGAACGTAACTGAGATTGCCCGTGTTGTAACAAGGCCTAGTCTTGTTCTAATACGTCAATTGCCAAAGATACAATGTTGCCTAAGGAGTAAATCCTGGAGGTCAAAGTTGTTAACCCATTATCCACTACAGCTAACGCCTTCTCTAAGTTAATACGGTCTATTTCCCGTATTCTTTCTGCGGCCTCCTGTTGGGATATTTTCCAGTTTTCATTATAATAGGCATAAATGCCAGCATATATGAAACGTTTCTGACGTGTTTTCCTTGGGCCTAGCATGAAATCCCTAAGGTCTACATCAGGTGTGAGTAAGGTCAAGTGATGTTTCACTTCTGTGAGTGTTGAGGTTTCTAGCCAATCAAGGCACAACTTCCCAACACTATAGGATGTCACTACCCCTGGGTGTTGTCTCTGTACATAGCGTGTATCTGGCCTACTGATACTAAACCCCTCGGTTATACCTAGGAATCTCTGTTGACATGTGTTCGTGTCAACGGGCCAAATCAGCCATTCTGTCCAATTGGGATCTGACCTGTTGTACTGGAGAATGTCATCTAATCCTACCCCATGTGTAGTTGAATTCTGCCCCCCACCGATCTGTGATGGTGCTGGAAACCCAGGTGTGTTCATTTCCTTGTTCTTGGCTAGTCCAAGACAGGATGTCTGTTGCACAGTTTCATTTAGAAATATCATCTGCTGTGGAATGAGGCATTCTCTAAAAAGCGCTTCTGTTCCCTGGACCTGCCAGTCCCTAGAACCCCAGATCGATTTTAAATCTATAGTGTCCTTCCATAGGTCGAAACCCTGTGTAGACAACTGGGCCAAAAAGGAAGCAGAGTAAATCTGTTTGTTGTTAGTCAACATAATTTTCTGTGCTGATGTTGTTGCCACTTTGTAATAAAATGACTTCGGGTCAGATGTATTAAACCCTGAAAAGTATGTGAATTTCTGTGCAAAAGTGTGCGAACTACCTTTTGGAGGTGTTGGGCAGTGTTCCCACTGGTGGTATTCAAATACATTTCTAGGTGTTATAGATTTGTGCAAGAAATAATGACCATAATGTTGGTAACAGTACAATGTATCATAGTCTGAAGTACCTTCTAACATTTCATTGTTTGGAAATGCTGCAGTTTTTTCCAAATCAGACATCATATTATTTACAGTTTCAGTGTCCTAATCATCAGACAATGTACTGGAGGCAATGATATCACTTAAAGAAATTTTAAATACATGTTTAAGCTTTAAAAGTTCAGTCGGACCGAATATATCAAAATCAATCTTGTCCCATACTATACCGTCCGGTATAGGAACTGCTGTGATGTTCACTGAAGACAAGTCTCTTGGTTCACGATGTGAAGACTGGTGTGGCTTTAAAATCAAATTGACTCTTTGGGCTGTAGAGCTCCGCTGGAGATATCGTCCATTAATAAGCATACTAAAAGTTATAGTTAAACCTAGCCAAAAAAGAAGAAATAGAATCCCAGTGATATACCATAGTTCTATCCAAGGTGACACCAGGTAAGTCTTTCTAAAAAAGTGCAAAAAGTCAATGAGTTTCTGTTTGTGTGATTTTTGGCCTGGCGTCGTTTCTGCCTCGCTTGGATCCAGTGAAAATGTATCAAAGTTCATGAAGTAGCCAGAAGCAGTTCGATCAATTGTTGGAATTGCATCGGGATTTGATGAAATTGGATTTTGCTCTTGACGAGGAATGTTGACGTAGACGTCTCTAGTCGGTCTTATTGCAACTTGGTTGTTGAGTTGATTTTCTTCTTGAAGTTGAACTTCTTGTTGAAGTGGAACGAGTTCCATAGCATTGTTGCTTAGTCCTTCATTCCGTATAGGTGGCTCTTCAAACGTGATGAGTCTTTCTGTTTGAACTTCTTGGATTGTAGCGAGAGGAGGGTGTCTGCTACTGTGGAGTCCACGAGGCCTACTGTTTAGTATCGGCCACATAGTGTGGTTTGATTAAGTCGGTTGAGACAAATCTTTTCTCCTTTTTCCCAGCAAGAGGCGGCAGAAGTACAGTTCTTGTGCCTTGGATTGCTAGGACCGGTACAGCTGTTCTGTATGATGGCCCAAATTCTTTTTTGTCTGCAATCTTTTCTCTGACCAGATCCCCGACTTTTGAGATCCAGACAGGTCTTGCCGTTACTGCCTTGACTTCCTCAGTGGCGGTCTGTTTTAAGTGGACGTTGCTTTGTTGTGTCCTGGATTCATTTAGATCCTGTAAAACAGCCAAACGATCATGGATATCAAATGGTTTTTCATCCGCCACTGTGCCTCCACAATCAAGATCAGGTACCCACATTCTTGTCCCAAATAGGACCTCGTAAGGAGTGACACCCCCTAGAGAGCTTCTTGGCTGGTTGTTAATTGCTCTTTGGACCCCATAAAGGTGACTGACCCAACTACCGCCCTTGCCTAATACCCTAGCTGTTAAAGATTGCTTTAAGTCACAGTTTTTCCTCTCCACAACCAAATTTCCCTCAGGATGGTACGGAGAGGAGTACCGCAATTCTACGCCCATTCCTTCCATGGCCTCCTTGTAAGCCCGAGAGCTAAACGCCGGGCCACGGTCCGAATGGAACGTGCCAACTGGGAATGTGCCAATAAAGACTCGCAAATCTTTTATAACAGTTCGAGCGTCAGCCGAGCGCTGAGGCCAGACCCATAGGAATCTAGAGCAGGAATCCACTGCAATCATGATATATTTCTTGGCCCCATCAGATTGTAGGGGTCTGCAGTGGTCCAAATACACACATGCGAGAGGTTTGTCTGATTTTAGTAATGGTGTCTGCGGTGGGTGTGCTACGGTGGAGCCTTTCATCTGCTGGCAGATGTCGCACTTTAAGACATAGTCTTTGGTCTGCTTTGTTAACCCTGGCCACCAGTAGCGCTGTTTCAGTAAAGAAATAGTCGCTGTAACGCCTGTATGCGCAGAACCCAAACCCTCGTGTGCTGCTAGAATTAAACCTTGCCTATGATCCATATTTGGTATTACTCTATCCCCCACTCCAGGAATCCTACGAATCCACGCGCGAGCTGCGATCCTCGGGGCAGTACTTAGTCACTGTCCCCCGGGTGAAGCGTGTCCGGGCCGGTGGTCGATCTTTCCACTACTTGGCCGCTAAGCTATGGAATTCTCTGCCCCCTCAGATTCGCTGTTTAAATCACTTGTTGGCTTTCAGGAAAGCAATTAAAACCTTCCTCTTTCCGCCAGCTTAGGCCGCCTGCTCTTTTTTCCTGTTGCTTACCAGTTTCTCCTTTACCCTGCTACTCTCTGTGGCTGGCAGCGCCGGGACGCCTCTTCGCTGGGGCAGCTGCGCGCTATATAAATCTGGTTAACAATAACAATAACAATATGGAATGTTTTGTGCATCTAACTTGTAGGAGTATTTGAGTGGAAATCTTTTAGGTACTGCTGTGCTGCCTTTGCGTGAAGCATTGACAGCTACCAAAATCTCGCCGTCTATTCTCGTTTTTGAACGAGTGATTGCAGCTATGGACGCTGTGCGTGCAGCCCCCTTTGCGGCTTCATCAGCCAATGAATTCCCTTCATCGTGAACGTCATCACGCTGATGACTCAGTGTATGTATCACGTGAGCCCTTGGTAGTTCGTTTCTCAACTCCACTACCTGTTCCCATAGTATTTATGCTTAATTGTGCCACCTTTTGCGTCTTTAGACCCGTTTTGTTCCCAATGATGTAAATATTCATTGTATGATTGTACACAGTAAAAGGAATCACACACTATCAGTGTGGGGAATTCGTGTTCCGTATTTACGAGTGCCAGTATCAGTGCTTTTAATTCTGCTAACTGAGCCGTGCAGTCTCCTAGAGATTGCGTTTTAGTGCAACTTGGATGGAACTTTCCATCGCGCATGCGACCTTTAACGATTGCACACGCTGCGCTGTAAGCTTGCTTACTCCCTATGGCCGGTTGAGCAGATCCATCAGTGTAAATAATATATTCATACTGATCTAGAGGCAAAATTTCATTTGGTAGAGGATATTCTGGTTCGTATTGCAGGAATGCCTGTGTTTTTAAACTTGGATCAAATCTGTATTCAACATCCGTTGCTGTAAGAGAATTAGCCCATTGTATCCATCTGGGATGTAAGGCTTTCTCATTTGGAATGCTAGCCTTTGTAACAGCCTCTAAGGCTGGTACTGGGGTCACGACTATTATGCGCTTTCCCTGAGCCAGAGCTCTTTCTCTTGCTACAGTGGTCTGCATTGCTGTCAGTATTTTTTCTGTTGAAGTGAAACGCATCTCTGAGTTTGTGTACAGGTGCGATTTGTATGCGATTGGTACCGTTTCGCCTTCATTGAAGGTTAAGTAAGTGTACCCGCATTGACCCGCTATTACTCGGATCACTAAGTTGCGTACGTTTACGCGTGTCTGTAAGTGTTTTGAAGCTATCAAGTCTTCTTGTAGTGAACGTAGGATGTTTGTATGTTCCTGTGTCCATTGTCTGACTGAAAAATCAGGTTTTATTAAGTCGTAGAAAGGTTTTACTCTTTCTGCGTAATCCAAAATGTATGTTCGACCAAAATTTAGGAATCCCAGAATTGATTGTAAATTCTTTAACGATTTTGGAGGTTGGAGCAGCGCAAACTTTTCTAAAAAGTTAGCTGCTAGGCTTTTTCCTTCACTTGACAGCTCATACCCTAAGAACAGGACATTGAGATGGGCAATTTTTGATTTCTTGAAATTAAATTTATAGCCTTCACAGGCGAATCCCATAATAATGGTGCTCACCCTGGTCAAGTGCCTCGGTAAGTCATCGTCCGTCAGATAAATATCATCCACATAGGACTATGCTTCGTCATCCAAATTTTGGAGTAACTCTGTTACCCTTGCTGAAAACAACCCCGGGCTATTCTTATACCCTTGGGCGAGTCCACAAAATTGCCATTGGGACCCTAGCGCTGAGAATGCAGTCAAATACCTGCTTTCAGGCGCTATATTTTGGCAGAAAAATCCATTTGAGATATCCAGTGTAGTTTTGTATTTTTTCCGCACAATGTTATTCATTAATGCGGCACTGTGTGCATTTTGAACTGCAAATGTCTTTGTGCAAATGTTTAAATGTCTGTAATCCAAAACTAAACGATATGTGTTGTCAGGTTTCATTACGGGAAACAAAGGATTGTTCATAGGTGAAGTGCAATTTTCAATCACCCCCTGGTATTCTAGTTGATCTAGGATCTCCCTGACTTGTTTTTTAGCTTCCTGCTTTATAGGGTATTGCCTTTGAGCATTTGGGGAAACTTTTAACGGGATCACGTGGTGAGTTGAATCCTCATCCCAACCAACATGATTTTTGTACAATGCTGGAGCTAGGGCAGCCGCCCACTCCTGCGCATATGCATGTTTTAAATGTATGGGAACAAGGTCGGAAAATGCTGGAAAAATTACATTTCTCCCTTAGGGCACTCCATGACGAATGCTGGCGGCCAGTCTTGCTCTGCTAATAGGATGTCATATCCAGATGACAGATTTTTCCAAAATAGACCTTTAACTTTCCTGGGCTTGTCCCCCTCCATCCGGAGTGTTATCTCATGTAACTTATGTGGGACACTTATCCGAGTATCAGGTGTTTCCACCGTGATATACTCACTCAACTCCGCTGTCACCAGAAATTCCTTCAGGTTCTGGCGAGCTATTGTTACTTCTGCCGCGCTGTCTAGCATCGTCAGAGCCCATTCCACGTTCAGAAGCTGTGTCCTCAGAATTCTGGGCATGTCTGATCTTGAGACCTTCTACCTTCTTCTTTTTGAACTGAGGTTTTGATTTTTGTTTATCTTCTTTTTTAGGCGCGTAGTCCGCAGCGCGTTGCGTGTCTCTGGACTTTGTACGCTCCTCTTGTCTGTGTTCTGACCGTCCTTCCCTCTCTGAGTTTTTTGATGAACCCTGAAAGGAACGAGAGGAACGTGTATCAGTATCCTGATACCTGTCAGGTTTCCTAATATTATCCCTATTCCGGAGGTTATAACTCCTTTCAGAGGGCTCCTCTTGAGGAGACCTGCCTCGGGATTGAGATCTGCTGTCTTTAGACTTTTGTTGCTTTTTATTTTCCCACTTCTTTTTAAAAGAAGTAGGTGTCTGCTTTGTAGTGTCCTTTTCAGAACTGCCCACCAGTTGTGGTTTTAATGCTTTCCCACCTAAACTGTCTCTGCCTAGTTCTGCATACACAGTTTCAATTATTTTGGGTAGTTCGTGTTGTTGATCTACTGGACTGATCTCCCTTAGGCGTTGGCGGATCGCCACTGAAGCTGCTTTCCCCTTAATGTTAGCTAGTATTATGGCTGATACCTGTTCGCAGTTACCTAGTAACCTCATCCCTAAGTTAAGGGCAGGCTCTGCTCCGTACTCATTTTGTATCTGTCTCAATACGTCAGGTACTACTGCTAATGACGGGATACCATGCGTTCTGGTATATATGGCAGCAAAGACTGTACCCCAAGAGGTGCAGTCCTCTATTTGTGGTGTGATCCCCATGGGCAAGCAGATTGTTAGTATTCTGTGTTTATCACAGGTGGTAGTGTTCAGGAATACCGCCTCAAGCTGAGTTATTTTCTGAGCTATCCAGAATGGTATTTGTTCGCGTTTTGCAGGCATTTTGCCCATTACCGCGTGTAATGTTTGAGGAGTAATTTTATTTCCTGTACCCTGAGCTGGAGTACTATTTGCTGCACCTGGTGCAGGTTGGATTGTTAAAGTCCTCATGACAAATTGTGTCAGGTTTCTGTAGATTTTAATTAAATCTTTGTGTTGTACGAGTAAATCTCCTGGTGGCATTGTGTCAATGTCAGGATGTGGTTTGTATGCCGCTAATATTGGCCATGTGGCTCCTTCTCCTCCGAGTGGGCCTAACCTTACTCTTCGTACGTGGGGTAGGGCGCCATTAAACCAGTAATAATGTTCCTGGTAAGTGAGTGGAATCTGTATGTCCTCAAACGGACAATATTCCGTTGGTGCATCTCCTTCTATATAGTAGTGAAATGTATTTGTTACTGCATTAGCTGCTGGGAGTGTAACCTATGAATAGAATACCTCTGTTTTGTTTGATTCGTGTGCCTCAATCACGAAAACTACAATGCCACCCTTAGCTTGTAAACCATTTTCCAATAGTCTTATGGTGACTGTCCTTCTGAATTTTGGTTCAATCTGTATTGCATCCGCAGGATCTTCTCCTTCTTCTAAAAAAATTCAGTTCAACTCTCTCTGCCCTTACCTCGGTATCAGACATGTTTAGGGGAAGAAGTGTTCCAAGGGAACTAAGATAAGGTGTTATGCACAATTTTTAGGAACCCTATGTCCTTTCAAGCTTGAATAACCAACAGCCAATAAATAGTATTTTCGTACTACTCAGCTGCAGCGGATTTTGTGCCCACCCACTCCAGACGTCTCTGGTGTTTTGTGAGTAGGTTCTCTGAGAATAGCACGACTGAACTACTCAGATTCTACTGTTAAATAAGTACCCAACCCACGTTGGGTGCCATGTCGTGTAGTTCCTATAGTACCCCTACAGGACCTGCGCCTTTGGATAACAAAAACTGTGGGATTAATGGTAGACTGGCTCTATGCACCCCCACCGCGTTTGTTAGCCGGATTTGCATTAGCTAGCTCACAGTGCCACTAGAATCTCCTCTTATCGGGGAGAGATTAGTTCCTGGCAACCTTAGATCATGACAACCCTGATCCCTCAGAATCGTGGAAACAATGTACTACTTTTCGCTCAGTCACTCGTGCTTACTTGTTCGGTTTGTCTCAGAGAGTTACACAGAATAAACAGTCTGGGCGTTTCAATTAGTATTTATTGAACAGTTGTTATTCTAGTGTAGAATATATGTGCTGCAACAACCAGCAAACAATAACAGAGATATATTATCAGCAGTACGATAAAAGTGAAAGGATAGTACAGTTCTACCATATTGCAATAATAATGGTTACATACATGAAAAATACATATATAAAATGCATTATAAAAGTGTGCGTACTCCTACGATGCCTAACTAGATGTACCTAAGTGTACCTAGCATGTGTGTAGGTGTAAAAGCCTAAGAGCCAAGAATCCCTCTAGGATTTTAGTCGAACCCCATTACCTGAATAGAGAAAGTGTGGGACCCCGTCCTGGTCTCGAGTTGGACACCCCACAAGGGCTGTGTTAGACCGCTGTCAGCTGGAGCGACTGCATGCAGGAGCCTCAGCGTCTCTGGTCAGTGTGTCAGCATGGAAGTCTCGGTTCCCTCTGTCTTACCGTGGCAAGATGTGTTGTATTTATACCCTAAAGTGTCTCGTCTCTTAGTATGGTTTGTATTAGTCTTTGTTAGATGTGAGGAAGACGTCAGGGGTGAACTTTGTACATACATATTATGCGGGAGATGTAGCTGGTGAATGCTCATGCATAATTTATGAGTACATTGTAGGCCTGTGTTCGGGAAAAACCCTGCAGTGTCCAAACCACAGACTAGATAACATTCAACCCTCAGAGCTCGTTGTGTACTGTAGGGAACTAATGTAGGTGAAAGATCATGCCTATATTAGGGCATAGAAGATCATGACTATAATATGGCATAGACGATTATGACCAAAATAGGGCATATACGATTATGACCATAATAGGGCATATACGATTATGACCATATACAGCATATATGAACGTGTCTATATTAGGGCCTCTATACGAAACATAACACTTCTTTAGGACATTTGTGCAATGATAGGTTGATGGTGTTACTGGTCTGTACTGTATTTAAAAAAATCAACTTGCATCTTGTATTATATTATAAAAATTATGATGCCATTGTTCCAATAATCGTGCCAACACATGGATGTAATTTAGTTTTGTTTTGGTGCAGATGTTGCTCATCATTTCTTTTCCCACTCAAATGTTGCTCATTGGTCACATAACGTTGGGGGTCTCTGCTCCAGGCAAACAACAAACGGGTGGGTCAAGAATGCGATTCATGTGGAGAGAAATATAGTTTCAAACAAAAAGTGAAGGTGACAAGTTTGTTTGTCAAGATTTCCAAATTTGGTACCTCTAAGACTAAAGGCTCTCCTTTAACCTTAGAGGAACAGAGACACTTTTTATACGAGTGCAGCATGACTTAAGTAAAACAAGCCAAGGCAGCCATCTTTGAGTGATATTAGAATAGTTAACATTGTTTTTCCATTTCAAGTGGCTACCATGTTTAGAAGCAACCCGTCTGCCTTCTTGAACTGCTATACCAATCATACAGTATGCACAGTTGCAAAATAACTGCCCTGCTACACATTGCATTTGTTCAACCGTTTTAGAATGGTATTATGCCTACTGTGTCAGAATTGTATTATTCCAAGGTCTTGCTTCTTAACGTGATGGCGATCTTGATATGGCAGGAAAATGTTGCAATATTACAATATCACTCAAAGATAGCCACCTGTTAAAAAAAGTGCCAACGCCATTGTGGCACATGGAAAGTGGCACTGCAACAAGCAGCTCTGTAAAAGCATGTGGAAAGCTGGCGGAGCCGCAAAAAAAAAAAATTGCAAAGTCAAAAAGCATTTACCAAGCCAAAAAATACGAAAACATAAAACCAGCCCTGGCACTGAAGTGGAGAAGTTTTTAGGAGGATATGCACATATGCACACTTTGAGGAATTATTATAAAAAATGAAGGGCTTTTATTCTACATATATGAGATTTTTAGACAATATCCGTTTATAAGTAATGGCAAATTTGATATTTTGTGATATGAATATGTCCCATACCTACAAGAAAAAATACCTCAGCACTTTTAAACATTTTAATGAGTATTTATATTCACTTCAGGCAACTGGCAGTCATGTAGGTTGCCGCCGTTTTGTCCTTTTAATATTAAACAACAGATGTGCATAATTACTGTTGTCCCATTTCACAAAGACAATTGCTTTCGTTATCTTCCAATAGCAATCGCAAATCCAGGTTTGTTATTCACAAAGCCTGAATTTTAAATTATAAATTGATTTATCCGGTGATAACTTTACTTCATAATAGTAAAATGTTAAACTCTGGCATATCCCTCTCCGTGGGTGTGAGTGGGCAGCCCAGGGCAAGTATGGACTGTAAAGTTTAGAATCACCTAGGGAATCACACTAGTTTCTGACGATTTGCACCATCGAAATCTTTGGAAATTTGCTCCTTCCAAATGCAAATGAAAATCCCTTTTCAGACTAGGAATGGGTCAGAAATGCACAGAAAATTGTTAGGAGTGTGGGGTGAGTGCTTTCTTCAGGGGAAAATATATTTGACTTGTAAATAAAAAAAAAGAAATTAAAATTAAAAAACGCAGTTGAACATATGAAAAGTCATTTTCTCATTCAAGTATACACTGTGACCCTGATTATGAGGCGGTCAGAATGTGGTGATATTTTCAGCACATGGACCACCAACTGGCCAAGGCCTTTGTTAAGCTCTTCACTGAAACACCAGTAGGAGTTTTCAAAAGCTTTCTGACAGCGCTCCTGGAAACCTGCAACTGTTGCAGGTTTCCAAACTTGAAAACTTTTGCTAATTCAAAAATCTGCACTCATGCGAGAAGTGAGCTTTGAGGTTGAGAATTTCCCTGTTAATCAGGCCATGCGCCTTGATAGTTGTTTTTATGTAAGAAACGTCAGCTTGCTCCCTTTATGCTTAATTCATATTGTACATATCAACATTAAAGATATAAATTAATTAAGACAAATATGGTCTCGTGATAAAAGGTTTGTGTTGAATCCAGTGATTTACTATAGGCGTGTAGTTAGAATCAATCACAACAATATCCTGTTTAGGCCTGTAAGCTGTGGTATAATTTCATGTACACATAGGCCTACAAATTAATGCTTTGGGATATATTTTTAATATTATGACGTTTTCGTGTAAAATCTAACAGATAATTGCATGTTTATTTAAGAGTAATGCCCAGCTGAACTCTTAGGGGCTGATTTCGAGTCTGGTAGTCCATGAACCGCCAGACTCGTGAGGGCGCGGCGGCAGGCTCCCGACAACCCTTTTAAGATTAGGGCGGTTGGAGCGCCATTTCCCCGCCACAGCCACCAGGGAACCGCCGTTCCCTGGTAGAGTTGCAGCGGTCAGGAGGCCGCAATATGCTTGGTCCCACCAAGCATATTACGAGTTTCCTCTCTGCCGGTGGGGTCATGGAGGTTCATGCTCCATGAAAACCATGGCAGAGAGGAAAGGGTCTCCAATAGAATCATGTCCTCAGTACCAATTTAGAAGGTAATGGGCTGCTGCTGGTGTTTTCGTGTGTCTTTCCAGTGCACATTACAATGAGAGTTTGCTTATCAAATTATTTAACTTTTCATAATGCTGTAATGTGAACATATATAGCACCGTATGAACTACTGTTGTTCATCACTGGAATGAAGCCGTGTTATAATATTTTCTTCCTTTTTTATTTTACGTTTTGTTATGTTAACTTATTTTTAAGCCTGCGTATTCAGAACTTCATGTAGAGGAGCGCAGGCAAGCAAGCCTCGATCCTCGCTCGATCTAAATGTCTTCATTGGCGCATCACTTTTTACGACGCACCAGCAGGGCAATAGGCTTGCCCATATTTACAAGACCACGTAAAGTCATCCTGCGTGTCTTATCATGGCTGTTGAACTTGGCCCTTTTTGCAGGGTCATCCCTAAACTTTTTGCCTTTCTCCTAGCCTTTTTTCTGACATGGTGTTGGTGGTTTTAGGACTCTGGGCACTTTAGCACTGCTGTCCAGTGTAAAGTGCGTGTGCGCTCTGTGATAAACATGGTAAGATTGGTCTACACCTGTTTGGCCTATTTAATTTACCTGTCAGTCCCTTGTAAAGTGGTATCTCATATACCCAGGGCTGGTGAGTTAAATGCTACTGGTGGGCTTGCAGCGCTGATTGTGCCACCCACCAAAGTAGCCTTTCAAACCTATCTCAGGCCTCTGCCATTGCAGGGCCTGTGCGCGCAGTGTTACTGCCTCTGTGACGTGGCACCTAAAGTGCGTGCCATGTCTGTGACCCCCCTTTTACTGCATGTCAGTCACCCCTAAGGTAGGCCCTAGCTAGCCCTATGGGCAGGGTGCATTGTAGGTAAAAGGTGGGACATGTACCTTAAGTGTGTGACATGTCCTGGTAGTGACAAACAGCCATTTTGGTTTCTCACTACTGTGGGGCTGCCCTCCCATAGGAATGCATTGGGGATTCCCTGATAAGTGTTTCAGTGGTAATCTCTGATCTGAGAGGAGCAGCGTGGTCAAGTTTGGTATGTTTGGAATAGTGATAATAAATGCTACGCGCAGATTTATTATAACTATTTTAGAAATGCCACTTTTAGAAGTTGGCATTTCTGTGTGCGCTGTGTCTGCCTGCCTGATGTGAATTGCATGTCTGGCTTTTGAGTGACAGAGGCTGGTGAGGTGTGTGTGGCTCCAGGAGGGGCAGGGTGAGTCAGCACTAGGCTGAATGAGAGTAGTGGGAGGAGTAGTCCCCTGTCCCTGAATAGGTCTGTGCCTAGCCTGTACAATGCTGGCTCCGTCCCCCTGTGGTGTGTCTGATGACGAGCCCCCACCTGACAAAGGGGAAGAGGAGCCTTGTAAACAAAGTGCTCCAATTCCCCCCTGAACCAGTTTTGGCTGGTTCCCCCAAGCCCTGTGCCAGGGCAGACAAAGCCAAGATGTGATATAAATATAGGGGCTGTGACCCCATGAAAGGTGTGCTTGTTCTTGTGCTGGGGGCTTGCTGCTGCTGGGCTCCAGGAGGAACCGCCACGAGGGACTGCCTCCCTGCTGGAGGGCCCTGTGTGTTGGCCTGCCTGGGTCCAGCCTTGTGCCCCTAGAACTTTGCCCTGGATTTTGGGACTCTAGCGCCTTGAGAGCGCTTTACTTTTCTTCTACTGAGAAGAGCGTGGGCTTCGCAGTGCGGAGCTGCCACCTATTTAGAGGGAATCCCGACGTGGGGATTCCCCCACATTCTTGCCAAACGGAGCGGGAGCCCACCCCGCTTTTTGCATATTTTTAACAGCGGGTGCCCACCCCGCGTTTGGTGGTTACTAGCGGGTGCCCACCCCGCTTGTGTTCTTATTTGGAGAAAGCAGGTGCCCACCCCGCACTGGAGCTTTATTTTTAAGTGGATGCCCACCCTGCATTGTACCGCCGAGTGTAGGTGCCGCCGGGCCGCTGCCAGCGCGACCGGAAGCCAGGCGGCCTTGCCTGGTTGTGGGCGGGGCCAAGGAGCTCCAATGCGCCCAACCACAACGCGGGAGAGACGGAGCCTCGTGACTGCTCTTCCTGCCTCCCGCCGTAGGAAGGAAGGGAAGCCTTTGTGCAAGGCGGGACCTCCCCGTGTGGGAAAGGGGAAGCCCCGTGCGCCTGTAGCTGTGGGGAGAGCCCGCGGTGCCGTAGGAGAAGACCCGAGTGCGGGACCAGCCGCGAGAGGAGACGGAGCCCCCAAGCCTGTCCCGGTGAGTGGGGCCGATTGGAAGGCTGCATTGGTTGAAGAGCCCAGTGAGGGGAGCCCCTTTCGAGGCACATTGCCGGTGCCTGTTGTCCTGAGCGGATCCGCAGGAGAGCGGGCCGCTCCAACGTGGGGCACATTGTTTGTAGGGCCCCAGTGGGGGTCCAGAGGGCACAGAAGTGCCAGTGCCTCTTTGTTTTTGTCCACAGCTGCACCGCACCAGCGCGGGCAGCTGCACCAAGGAGACAATTGTTTTGCCAAGACCCAGTGGGGACCCAGGAGGCACAATAGTGCCAGCGCCACTATTTCTTTGGGGGCATTTTTTATTCATTTGATGAAAAAGGAGTTAAGTACACTCCTGCCCTGCCCCAGCGCAGTGCGCGCCCTGTGATGTTTCTGCATTGGCAGCCAAGCCCTGACATTTTGGACATAGGGGATTTGAGCCCCAGAGAAAAGGCCAGTTGGCCTGGGGTCAGTTTTGTGATTATGTGGCGCCAGGCCCTAATGTGATTTATGCACCATGATTTATGCCTCTGATGTTTATGCTTATGGGGTTATTGCATACTGTGTTTATGCTGGTGCTGCTGATTGCCTAATGTGATTTATACTTATGAGGTTGGCGCATAATGTGTTTTACGCCTAATGTGATGCTTATTGCATAATGTGTTTTATGTTGCAGGATACAATGCTAAGTTCCTGAGTTTGCCAGTAGTTACTGGTTGTGTTCCACATTTACTATTTGTGCTTGTGAAGGTTCTGACAGTGACCCGATTGGCCCTGTCATGTGTATATAATCCCCTGTAAATATTGCCTAGTGCCAGTTGGCACAGTGTATATTGTGTGAATACTATTGTAATGTGTTGTGGATAATACAAAGGCTATTTTTATATATAACCTTGTGTGGAGTTCCTTTTGTGGTGTGCTTAGTGTGTTGCTGCTGTGTGTGTGTTGCGCAAACGCTTTACACATTGCCTCTGGGATAAGCCTGACTGCTCGTGCCAAGCTACCAAGGGGGGTGAGCAGGGGTTATCTTCAGCGGGTAACTCCCTTGCCCTGACTAGAGTGGTGGTTTCTGCCTGGCTTAGGCGCAAGCCCTAGCCAACCAGAAATCCCATTTCTAACAATGGCCTTGTAAATATGGGCCACTTTCATGGGTTTCATGGGTGTTGCTGTTGGTGTTCCCACGCATCATCCATGGAACCTGACACAGTCCCAGATTTACAACGTTTTGTAAAGCTGGGAATGCGTCAGAATCCTACGCCTCCCCAAGGGAGGCGTAGGAGTGGCGCATTGAGGAGAAATTCTGCAGCACACATAGAAGGAGCAAAACTCCATTAATTGTTTTTTGTGCAGGAAGGTGTCCCTTCCTGCCCCCAACAACAGTCATCCAAGCAACTCAAGCAACCTTGCACCATGACGCAAGGGTGCCTGCGTTGGCGCACTGCTCCTGTTTGTGTGCCAGTACAGGGGAGAAGGGCAGGAATGCGCTGTAGTTTGTAGATATGATGCATTCCTGCCCTTTTATTTTGATGCACGTCAGCACAGCAGGAAGGCTTGCTGCGCTGCCGTGCATCCAAATATAGTAAATGAGGGCCCAAAGGTTTAATCTAGTAGTGGGAGATAGGGCATATGGAAGGAAGGGCGTCAAGTGTAGGCCTAGTGATCTAGTGGTTGGTTATAGAAACATAGGAGTAAGGTAGGGCTGGAAGCATGATAGAATACAGACAGTGTTGTCTAGTGGAAGGAGTTGAGTTCTTGCAGAGGAGCTGTGGTCTAGTGCGAAACGTGATCTATTGAAAAATGTGTGGACCTTAAAAGGACATATAGTCTAGTGTCAGAAAGTGTGGCTGGAAGGGTGAAGGTGTAGTCTACAAGAAAGAAGTTGTAGTAAACTACACATTCTGTTTTGCATGTCTTGGGTGGCGTGGTCTACTCGAAGAAGAGGTATAACTTATTTTTTACAAGAAGGATGGCGATGTACTCTTAGTAGGAGTCGTGGTCTAAATACTGCGACCACCAAGTAATAAATATTAAGCAATATAATAATAGGAAGAGAGCATAAGAGGTCTTGTGAATTATTCACTAGTAGGCTTGGGTTTGCTCTAGCAGTAATACGCGTGGTAAAGTGATAGACATTAGAAGTAGTCTAGGACCTGGGATGTGTGCTCTTTGCAAGAGTGGTGAGTTAGATATCTGGATGTTTTCTCTATTGAACAAACAGTAGTGTGGGTAGGAGGTGGAGTTCATCAGGACCTCAGACGTTTTAGCTGTACTAACCCTATGTCACTTAAGAGAAAGTACTAACACTATGCCACTTAAGAGAAACTGCTGTAACTTTGTAGCATGATGGAGGGGTTACGGAATTGAGTGTCTGCTGGATGTTGCTCATTCTTTCTGTTTGGTTTTATTAGAGGTGAAGCTTTATTTAAGTGATTTTTGAAATAGCTAATTTACTCTTTATTGGGTCTCTAAAAGAATCACGTCCTCAGTACCAATTTATAAGGTAATGGGCTGCTGCAGGTTGAAGGAAGTGGCCCTTAGGGGCCACCCGGGTTATCTACAACCACCTACTCGCCTTCTACCAAAATGAAGAGTCGGTCAGACAGTAGAGAATACAAACAGTTATTTATTAGCAATACTCTGCAGAGGAGTCCAATCTGACCTGCACCCTAAGATGTCTGCCGAGGGACTGGCCCCCCAACAACCTACAACGCATAACCATTCCTCCCAAGAACCTTCAACCACGCCCACAGTGGAAAGTTACCGGCTTAGGCCGAACATGAACAAAGGAGGCACAGAAGGATGGGCTACCACCTGCTAGATGGGTACACACTATCCCAGTTTCAAGATTGATGTGCTGGGTCTCAGCGTCTCCTAACGTGGGAGCTGAGCTACACACACATATAGGTACGCGAAGGCAGAATGGCCTATTCATTAGTAAATCAGAAGGCAACCTTGAACAGAAAAGAAAATAATAACTAAATACAGTGTTCGGCTGAGGCAAGCAAGACGAATAACGGGGCCTAGTTCAAACACAGCCTAATAGGGATTGCGAAATACAAAATGGAGTCACACTCGCTAACTGGAGCTCGCAAATTGCAGGGATAACTCGGTGGGTTGCATAACATGGATACGAATGGTGTCTAATTTAGCCGCACACTGCTAACCTAATATAACACGGAACAGATGTATAACGAGAATGGGGTTTTCAAACCTAACAGACCCTCCTTTTAGCAGTGGAGGCTAAATGCTTTATTGATGCTATCTGGTAGGGTCTTTACAATTCTAAGCAGGGAAGAAAATAAATGCATAGTCACTCGAATCGCAAAGGAAACCAAAGCAGCACATGTATATCAAAATATCTTTAGTATTCAAAAATACCCTCATCTATCAGCATCATATCCTTTATGTCTTGCATCTTCATAGTGGAGACTTTATTGTCTCGTCCTGCCAATTTAGGGGTAGGGGTGAGTTTGCTCACACAATAGGTACAGCATGCTGGAAGGCAGTTGACACATAGGCAGCATTTAAAGATGACACCTGCGATAACCACTAGGAAAAGAAGTATCTTCCAGCCCCAGGAGGAGATCAGACCCCAGAACCACCCTGTCAGGGACCATGAACCATTATCCTGCTGGATATCAGATGCAAGCCTATGTAGCTTCTGGATAGCGGAATATAAATTAGGGGCGTGGTCTGGGATGTAGACGCAGCAGCTGCTGCCGATGACGCAACAAGCTCCACCCCTATCTGCAAGGATGACGTCTAAAACCATCCGATTTTGAAGAGCAACGAGTCTGGTAGCCTGGAGCTCAGCCGTGATGTTAGTGAGTATGCCTGCTGTAGTGTTGATAACCCCTTCTACAACTCTGGTGAGGCGACGAATGCTAACACTATTATACATAGGTCCCCAGAAAGGCACAATACCCTTCATGGCATCAGTGAATTGCTGCAGGGTAGTATCAGTTTGATCGATATATGCTGTATCAATGACTCTCCTCACCCGGGACAAATATACTCTTCTCCGCTGCAGCCTATGGTCTTTGTGATAGTTGGACGGTGCAATATAAACGGGAGGTAAAAGGAAAGAGACATAACACTGGCCAGACCATCCCCTGGGGAGCCATGTATAAGCCTGCTCCCCACAAACAAAGTATACAGTTGGAGGAGTGAGCAGAGGTGGGCTACTAGTAGTGTTTAATCGGTATGTGTAGTTGCAATTACTCTGTCCCACTGGAATATTCCCAGAACCTTCAACACAGAAACTAGCTGCTGTATGAATTACAGGGACGGGCATGGCTTTATCTTCGGTGACATTTCGTTCATGGAAACATTTAAAGTATTCGGTAACATTGAATCCCTGAAAATCCAGCATTTCATTTTGTAGCCATGTGGCATTCTTATTATCTTCGTAAACATTCATGCATGCTCCTGGATGTAGGGTACCTTCCTTACCTCCTGTCCCAGGCGTATAACCCTGGTGTACTACTATATATTCCAACACTGTTTCATAATCAGACTTCATCATATTCATAGCATCAGCATGATAATGAATATACACAATGGAAAGCAACTGGAACCATGCCTCACAGCTGCTTAGGTACGACAGGGGTAAAGACAACAGCAAATCATTCTTGTGTACAACTGAGGGGAGTAGCCCACACACCCAGCAATTCGTGGCATTAGTGGTATTGTGTACTTGATGAAGCATTTGCAAGAAGGCATTTTCAACATATGTCTGTCTATGTCTTTCTTTATGCGGGGCCAGCGTAACGAACAGGTGCTCAGGTGGAGCCGGGGTAGTCCCTATCAAAGTGTGTACAAGATGTTGTTCTTCTAAATACCATACTACCCCGAACAGTATTATCATTACTATGAGTAGGAATACTACTACTACTATCTTACTCCTAGTCGACCAGCTAGACCACACAGTACCACCCTGCCCTGGTGGGGGTGCCGCTAGGGGCTGTTGATCCCCCCATGGCAGCACAGCCAAATGGGTACATGTGAAAAGCTTTATGAACTGGAGCCACAAAAATGCAACCGAACAGAGGGGCACAAGTCACCCAGCGTCCGTCTAGAGCCTCGCTGGTAGGCTCCTATTGTTCATCAACGACGGTGCTATGAAGCACTCCCTCGAGGGGACCGCGCGACCGCAGCCCTTGCTGGAGACAAATCCTTCTCCTGTCAGGATAGGGCACCCTCCCTCCTGGGCAAGTACCCTCAACGATCCTGTCCAGTGTTTAAGGCAGTGCACCAGTGTAGCTCACCCTAATCCGACGCAGGCACTTTGGACACAGCACCTACACCCTAATCTCAAGTCTGTCCCTAACTCCTGGACAGTAGCGGCCCGTGGTGGGAGTGCTGCCGGGCGGGGGCGGGGGAGGGGCAGGGTGGGGGGAAGTACACTATGGAATATGGCCGAATAGAGGTAAGTAGACATATAAATAAATAAAACTAATTTTGTTGCGCTCGCTGCATAGCCAAATGCGATGCAGCGCGCGCAAAGGAATTCGTTTTATTTATTTATATGTTTACTTACCTCTATTCGGCCGTATTCCATAGTTTACTACCCCCCACCCTGCCCCTCCCCCGCCCCACGTCACCGCCCGGCAGCACTCCCACCACGGGCCGCTACTGCTCCTGGACTGTCCCTCTGGTGCACTGTCC
This sequence comes from Calotriton arnoldi, assembly GCA_963921515.1. Taxonomy (NCBI): domain Eukaryota; kingdom Metazoa; phylum Chordata; class Amphibia; order Caudata; family Salamandridae; genus Calotriton; species Calotriton arnoldi. The sequence goes on from CAWUFW010002974.1 coordinate 1,132,523, forward strand.
TTCTGTCGGGGGCGCAGGTTATACCTGGCAACCCCAGGCACTTCTTCGTCAACAAAAAGGGGGAGAAACTCAGGCTCAGAAGGGCATTGAGACTCAGGTGCCTGCGGATCAGATGGGGAAGCACTGGGGCTGCCCTTATCTCCGGGGGGACCGCCTCAAGTAAGGCAGCATCACTCTCTGCTTCTGTCTGCGCCCACCTCAACCGAGCGTCAGAGAAGGGAATAAAGTGGGGCACCCTTTCCCCTTCTTGGTCAGCAATGCCGTCAAGCACCCACTTGTCGTAGGGAAGTGGTAGAGGCACCTTCTTGCAGTGGGTACCATGCACCCAGTTCTTCCCACCGTCGAGTTTCACCGCTGTTCTAGTAGCAAGGAGGACCAACAGCGGTCCTTTCCAACGAGGCTCCAGGCAGCTCTTCCTCTGGAAGTTGCGAACGAGCATGTAATCGCCGGGCTGTAGCTGATGCCCGGGCACCTCTGGCAGCGGCCGCAGTGTCTCCTGAATCTGTTGATGAATAAAACGAATATCTTTAGTTAATTCATACAATGAATCCACCAACAAAGGGTACTCTATCTCGGAGAAGCGCTTGGGCCTTGGAACGCCCCAGATGTTGGCCGGGCGTCCAAAAACCACTTCATACGGTGACAACCCTGTTCTAGGGTGCGCAGTTGCCCTAGCAGATAACAAAGCCAAAGGTAACGCATCTGGCCATCGCAATCCTGTTTTTTCTTGTATCTTTGCTACCATTGTACTTCTCAACCAGGCCTGCTGACTGGGGGTGGTTCGCTGCATGAAACTTTTGCCTAATGTGCCAACCTTCACACACCAATTGGATGACTTTTGAATTGAAGTGACTTCCGTTGTCACTCCAGATCAAACGTGGCAATCCGAAGCGTAGGAAGAACTCTTTTAGGAGTGCCTTTGCTGTCGCCATAGCCGTATTCTCTTTAGTGGGGTAAGCTTCAATCCATTTACTGAATGCACAAATCACTACCAGCACATACTTCAAATTGTTAACTCGTTCCATTTCGATGAAATCCATCTGTAGAACCTCGAAAGGGAAGGAAGGCGGTGCAAAGTTACCTGAAGGTGTGGGGGTACCTTTCCCAGGATTATGTGTCATGCAAATCATACAGTGTTTCACTAAATGAGTGGCTACTTTGGAAATATTGTCATTCTGCCACACTGGGTCCAACACCTTGCATATTCCCTTTGCGCTAATGTGGGCTGTGCCATGGGCCATGGTAACCACAGGAAGTACATAGGCATTAGGCAGCATCCATCACTGCTTCTCGGATTTATCAGTCCAACACCCATCCTCATCCAGACGCCCTGTACTCTCCTGCCATATTGCCAATTCGTCTAGGGTCGCCTCACTCTGTATCTCTTTAACGTTTTCTAATGTGTCCTCAAACATTTCATTGTGTGGGACCCACCTAGCAGGACCTGCCGCAAACATCTTTTTCATCTTTGATCTAGCTGTCTCTTTAGCTGTTTGATCTGAAAACGCATTTCCTCTTCCTACATCATCTGTTATTGCTTTGTGGGCACTACATTTTATTATTGCTAACCTATCGGGAAGTGTTAGAGCTGACAAAAGTCTATGTATCAGTGGGCCATTCTGTATTCGTAATCCATGTGAGGTCAAGAACCCTCTCTCCGCCCAGAGACGTCCAAAATTATGGGCGACCCCGAAGGCGTACTGGCTGTCAGTGTAGATATTAACAGTCAGTCCCTCACTCAACTCACAAGCCCGAAGAAGGGCAACCAACTCTGCAGCTTGGGCTGATTGGTACGGGAAACGGGATGTCTCAACTACAGTGCGCAGCGTTGTAATTGCATATGCTGCAGTGGTGGTGCCATCTGGTAATTTGAAACAAGAGCCATCGACATATAGTTCTCCTTGGGGGCCAGATAGGAGTACATCAGTCAGGTCTACCCGTCCCTTCGTCTCCTCTTCCGTTCTATACACACAATCATGTGCATCTGTCTCATTACTCGTCAAAGGGAGAGTTAGTAACGTGGCTGGGTTCAGAGTGGCACATCTTTTGATGGTAATGTGCGGAGCAAACAATGTTAGTTCATATCCAGTCAGACGCGCACTAGTAAGGTGCTGTGTCTTTGTCTTGTTCAAAAGCGTATCCACAGCATGAGGTACCATTACCGTGAGATCAGTATCAAGAACGAGCCCTGCCGATTGCCTGATAGAAACTGCCACTGCCACGGCAGCTCTTAGGCAGCTCGGGAGAGCTCTGACGACGTTATCCAGAATGGCAAAAAAATAAGCGCAGGGTCTTTGCTTACCACCAAAACCCTGTGTTAAAAGAGAGAGCGCGCAACCATCCGCCTCATGCACATAAAGCACAAAAGGCTTCTGGTAATCAGGAGTACCAAGCACAGGAGCAGAGCAAAGCACAACCTTTATTTGCTCAAAAGCTTGCTGACATGCAGATGTCCAAGGCAGGGGCTCATGCACTTCTTTGGTAGTCAGGTAAAGGAGGGGTTTAGTTAGTAGGGAGTAATTGGGAATCCAATGTCGACAATACGAGGTAATACCAATAAATGCACGTACTTCACGCTGGGTCTTAGGAACAGGCATATTAGTGATAGCAGCTATGCGTTCAGGTTTTAGTCTGCGACCCTCCTTCGACAGTAGGTGACCTAAGTAGGTGACCTGTCGACAATACTGAAATTTGGAAAGGGACACCTTATGGCCATGGTGTGCCAAATGCAGCAGCAGTTTAACAGTGGCGTCTTTACAGCCATCTTCAGTATCAGAGGCCACAAGGAGGTCGTCAACGTACTGCAATAGCGCATTACCAGGAGGAAGTACCAAAGAATCCAATTGAGTTTTTAGAGCTTGACTATAAATACTAGGACTTTCTGTATAGCCTTGAGGAGCACAACAGAATCTAAAGCTCCTGCCGGCTAGGGCGAATCCAAGCAGATATCTGCTATCTGTATGGATTGGAATACTAAAGAAAGCATTCTTTAAATCGATCACGAAAAAGAATTTGGCTGATGAGGGAATCATTGTCAATATCGTGGTAATGTCTGGGACTACAGGATATTGAGGCACTACAATTTTATTGACCTCCCTGAGGTCAATTACAAAGCGATAGACGTCAGGATGAGCATCAGAAGAGTCCAAAGGTGCCTGCTTGAGAATCGGAAGGATAGGGCTATTACACACCTTTGCCGCCGTCTCCTCAACCACCCCAGACTTTACCAGATCCTGTATTATTCGCAATAAAGCCTGTTCTCCTGCCTGTGAGATCTTATACTGAGGAACACGAGGCAATACAGCGTTATCTTTGATCTTAATAGAAACCGGCGGGATCTAGAGTAACCCCAGGTCCGTATCTCCTGCTGCCCACAAGCTATGGGGCACCTCTTTGAATTCAGCAGGGAGGGGTGCATCTTTAGCAAAGCATTGTTTTGCACGAGCCACTTGTGGCCCAATGGTCATGTAAACACCATCTGGGGAACAAAAAATGGTGGCATGTAATCTCTTCAACAAATCCAGTCCCATCAAATTCTCTCCACAATTTGTCGTTAACAGAAATGGCGAATCTACCGTAAAGGGACCAATAGTCAAAGCAAGAGGCTTGGAAATGGGGCTAACAACCGGCATGCCTGAGAAACCTACCAAAACATTATTTTGGCCAGACAGAGCTGCCCCCGGGACCAGTGAACGTGAAACAGAGCTATTCATAGCCCCTGTATCAACTAAAAATTTCTTGGCCGTACCTTGCAAATCTGCAGTGACATAAGGTCCGTGCTGATCTACAGGCACCGGAACTGGTCCCTCACCCTGTCCCTGGCTGTCCTAGCTATGGGACAACCCCGTCACTTCGTCCATGTCATAGTCATCATGATAGTACTGCCTTCCCCGAATTTCGTCAAAATAGTTCTTTTTATGATGATTGTTGGAAGTGGGGGTCCTTATCCCTCACCGCCGGCACCAAATGCTGGAGGCGGGAGTCCCCGTCCCTCACTGCTGTTGCCAGGTGCGAGATCCGGACCCCTCGTTTCAACGTTAGGTTAAGTAAGGACACCGTCTGAGATAGCCCTGCTCACCCCTTTAGTAGCTTGGCACGAGCAGCCAGGCTTATCTCCAAGGCACGAGTGTACAGTATGTGCAACCACACTCACAGCAACCCAATGATGTCACCACAAATAGACTCCACACAAGTTTTTATAAAACGAGTATAATCTTTATACAAGAAGATATACGATATGACCACACAATACAAAACCAACATATAATAATGGGTAGTATTTCTTCCGGTGGATTGGTAGGTTCTAATCCCAACCACGAAATACTGCAATGCGTAACGATATACTCCTGAACTGTGCAATAGAGAAACAATGCCATACGTAGGGCCACAGTCATGTACTTTGCAATAGAAGGAATAATGCAATGCGTATCACCACCAGCATGCCCTGTGCAAGGAAGAAACAAAGCTTTGCGTCACGCTACAATCATGTACTGTGCACTGAAGAAATAATGCAATGCGCTACGTTATAATCAGGTACTGTGCGATGAAGAAATAATGCAATGCGCCACGCTTACAATCATGTACTCTGCAAGGGAAAATAACGCAGTGCGTAGCGCACCCAGCATGTAGTTTGTCAGGCACAAATGGAGTCAGGCGTCATACGACAGTTCGATAGTTCGTTAGCAGCAATAATGCAAAGTGTAATACGACAGTCTAGGTGCTCCGTTAACAGTTGCCCCCGACATTGATCAATGATGACACAAGAGTACCGCTTCTCACTTCGGCCCCAGTACTGCCCCTCCTTGGGCCAGCACGGGCCTCGATCCGAGCCGAAGCAACAGGCTCACGCAGCTGCCAGGAGCAAGAGGCTGAGAGAGTGTCCCTCCGAGCCCGCACCCCACCCCACTCTCCTCCCCTCCTTCAGCGACTTGGGCCTTGATCCAGAACTCCGTCAATGGGCACGGCGAGCTCGGGCCGGCGACTCCGCTCCTCCGGGACTGCCGGACCGGGCCGCTACTGCTGCACTCCGAGGGCCCAATGACCTGGCCCTCCTTCCGGCGGTCTCAGTGGACACTGAGACCCGCCCTCAGCACTTGTGGAGACTTACTTCGATTTCGGTGCACACGCTACCCAAGCACTCCTCACCAGCGCCTCTGGTTGCACCGCGACACGCACTCTGCGCGTCCGAGACTCGCCTCTTCTCTGGTGCACACGATGACCAGGCGATCGTCACCACTCCTCGGCTTGCACCTCGACACGCACCCTGCGTGTCCGAGTTTCACCTCTTCTCCCGGTGCACACAACGACCAGGCTCTCTTCACCAACGCCTCGGCTTGCACCACGACATGCACCCTGCGCGTCCGAGTCTCACCTCTTCTCTCTGTGCACACAACGACCAGGCGCTCTTCACCAATGCCTTGGCTTGCACCATGACACGCACCCTGCGCGTCCGAGACTCACTTCTTTTCCCGGTGGACACAACGACCAGGCGCGCCTCACCAACGCCTCGGCTTGCACCACGACACGCACCCTGCGCGTCCGAGTCTCACCTCGTCTCCCGGTGCACACAACGACCAGGCGCTCCTCACCAATGCCTCGGCTTGCACCCCGACACACACCCTGCGCATCCGAGACTCAGTTTACTCCTGCGTGCCCACGATCACAAGGCACAACTTCTGAGGGTTTCAAGCTGCAAAACACGCGCACACCACGTTGCTTGGGACTTCTCCGGAAACTTTTATGTTCCTGTGTTTCCAAACAGGGAGCCAGCTCACCTCGGGCCCTTGGGGTTCAGGACACCGCACAAAGCACAGTCCTGTTCAAGAAGGGGGGGACACCACCCACTGCAATGTCCCTTCAGTCTCTTCCTTAGTAAAAGCTACAAACTGCAGGCCAGCCCCAGATCACGAAGCAAGGGTCAGTCCTATCCAGCAGTCTCTTCAGCAACTTCTTCCTTGGCAGAGGTTCCTCTTGACCACGAAAGTGGTCAAAGCCTTTGCAGACTCGACCTGTCCATTTCGCCATTCTAAATTACACCAAATTCTAGGGGTTTCAGTTCTCTTAGTTATACCCCTTCATGTCTTTGAAGTTCGTTGTGCTCAGGGGTCCCTGACCCCTGCCTAAATCAGTTCTGGGTGTCTCCCTCCCAGTGTCACCTTTCTCCCTTTGATACTGGGCGTCTGGACCCTTAATCACTCAGCAGGAGATGGGTCAATTGTTTTATAGCTGCAACCCAGGCCTCTTCACCTCCCGGGGTTTCTCCTCGCATACTCTCCAGATGCAGGTCAGCCAGGTGCCATCTCACCCCCTCCCATCTCAGATCCAGACAGTCAATCCACATTCAGCAGAGACACACAGAAATGCTTAAAGCACAAAACTCAGCCACTTTCTAAAAGAGTGGTTTCTGAACACACAGTGACAAAACCACTTTCATAGAAAGATGTGTTATGACACTGTGAGTTTATACATACTAAACTTCACCTCTCCTTTATAAACTTATAGGAAACTAGGCTAACAAAACACCATACCCAGCCTCCCCCATTTTCTCCTATGGGCAGAATGACCTTTCACCAGTGAAAACGAAATGGAGTGTTTTTTCACTGTCAGGACATAGCACCCACCTCAGTATATGTCCTGCCTTTTACCTACACCTCACCCTGCCCAGGGGTTACCAGGGACCTACCACAGGGGTGCCCACAGAGTACGCAAAAGGGAAAGTAAGGCCTGACAAGTGGTTGCACTTGTCAGGACAACATGCTAACTTAGCAAACTGCGCGCAGGCCCTACACTGAAGGCCTGAGTTCCCTTCTCTACGCGCCTTTGCATTACTAGCCCATGCACCCACAGTGCACATCACTAGGTACTTTTACTAGTAAGGCAAACATACCAATCATGGCCAACCAATTACCATTGTACTTTACATAGGGAACCCTTGTACTTCGACACTGATCAGCAGTGGCAAAGTACCCAAAGCATCTAAAAACAAAGGCGATGGAGGCAAAAAGTCAGGGGTAATCACGCCCAGATATGCCAGGTCTAACAATGATCATACGATGTATTTTCAGACTGCACCTCTCCTCGGCCTCCTCCTCCTCTACCGCGCCCTCTAAAACCCCTTCCTCTCGGGGCCTCAACTTTCTGCAACAACCCCGGACACTCACTTCGCCAATGCCCCTCCTTTTTACAGTACGCAGATTGGTTGTACCTTAGGGGCACACCCAGAGTACTGTTCCTGTCCGACCGGGACCCTCGCTGGGCCAGACCCGAACCTCTACCTCTTCCATTTCCCCTTGTCACTTGCTGCATCAACACCCTTGTCTTCAACTCCTTGGACTTTTTCTCTACCTTCTCTTTGTGCTCATTCTCTCTATGTTCATAGTACTGTGCCATACTCAAAATTACTGACGGGGATGAGGTGGTCCAAGTACTTTTCGAAGCCTGCAACCTAGTCGCAATCTCGGGAAGCAAATTAGTGACAAATCTGTTAAGAACAAACGAACGCCACCTTCTTGTGACAGATCTTGGCCACTAAAATCCCAAAACACCCCTTCAAACCTAGTAAAGGAATCAGACACACTTTCATCCTTCTTCTGACGACACACAGTCAACTTGTCCCAGTCCACTCGTCTCGGCGGGATAAGGGAATGCATGTAAGTGATAATACGCCCAGCAAAGCTAATAGCTCCGCCTTCGGCTTCTCGCCGGGCTTGCGCTCCTTATCCCACGCCCTGATCTCGTCCCATGTTCCTCCCAATTCCACTACGTGATCCTGCATTTGCACCTGTCTCCGTATATCTACCGGTACCAACAAGCCGAAAAACAACTCTATATCAGCTAATGTCATCACGGTGGAGGAGGCCGCCTCCGTCAATTCTTTATAGTATGCGGTTGGATTTTTCTGAGGGTCCGGCAACTGACCCTTTAGGGATATTACCTCACTCCACTTCCAGGGAGTGTAGATCCACTGTTCCTGAAAATGAGCCGCCACTCATTGGCGAGTAACAACGTCATTCCCATCTCGCAACTCCGGTATTTCGGGGTGGTAAATGGGATGAACTTCTCTCATGGGAAACTGTGACGCTGTTGTCGGGACCTTCTGAAGCAGTCTACCCCGATAACCCACCAACGTCGTCACATTACTGAAAACCTCATTGGGGGCCATACCTGTACCATATACCCTATCCCGAATGTCATAGATGATCTGAGGTGCGATACCCTTAAAACACTGCTCCCACAATCCTATCAGCGTAGCCGACATATGTTTAAGGGCACGTTGCTGTATAAACGGCTCATAATCTTTCATCACACTCCACACATCTTCCACACTATATATCGGGTTCCGGGCCCATTGTGCAGCCTGATCAGCCACCATCTTCTTTTCCTCATTACCCACAGCAGAGCGCACCAACACTTTCTCCATGCGGTCACGTGCCGCTGCCCAATTTGCTGCATGCACTCCACGCACAGGCGTCTCAGCATCTTGCAATGCTTGAGGTAACACACTCAAGGGAGAAGGAACAGATGAAGAAACGGGCACCATTGCGAACAAAGACTATGTTGTAGGAGTATGAGAAGGCGTAGCCACAGATACGGAGCCAGGAGACAGAATAGGAGAGCTGACGGCACCCGCCCCTGTAACTTGAGAAGGTGGGGAAGAGACAGGTGGGGCTGGGGCCGAAGCAGCAGAACTGGATACGTAAAGGCTAGGAATAGCAGAACCAGAGGCCGAAGACTGAGATGTTGGGATCATAGGGTATATCCGTTCAGGGGCATAAGGAGGTGGGGGTCGAGAATCTAGTAACTCCTCAACGAAATCATCACCTTCTTCTCTAGCAACATAAACATCTATCACTCTGTAATCGAAACTTCCTATCTGCACACTCTATGCCTTTCTCAATCTTTTCTCTGTCATAGGCCATTGCTTTCTGCGTTATCGTTTGCGTCTGTCCCCTCCGAGCTTGTTTCTCTGCTCGTATCCATCGTTGTTTTGCTTCCTTCTGCCGTACCCTCAGAGAATCAAACATCGACTGCCTGCTCTTTTTGGCGAACAATTTAACCTGCAAGTAATTCAACTTCTGTTCATCAAATGTGCCAGTAAGCGGCCACTGTAGGTCAGCATTGTCCCTCGTATATTTATTCCACAACGTGCTAAACATAATAGGGCCAATGCCATGCTTGACGTATACATCAAAATTTGGGGTACCCTCTGGAGGCGCAGGCTGCCTCTCTTCCAATCGAGCCTCAGTGGAACAACACCGACATCCAAAACACCCCAACTTACTTAAACAAGGCATCTTAATATAAGACACATGCACTGTCCCCAATGGACAAATACAACATCAACCAACAAACGGTCCACAAACCAAATCAAATGCAGTCCGAAAACCGCACTCCACAGTCCGCAGACTGCACCAAGACACGACAGTCCAAAGACTGTTTCAAGACAAGAAGACAGGCTTCAGCCCCAGACCTTTTCAAGAATAGACCGAATTTCCAGTTGGCCTGGCAGATTGCTCGCAAACAGTCCCAGACCTTTGCAAGAATAGGGCGAATTTCCAGTTGGCCTGGTAGACTGCTCACGAACACTCTGTGTCTTTTAAGGGTCCGCAAACCCACCAAGATCAAGACAAGACAGTCCGAAGACTGTACCAGACACAGCCCGTAGGCTCGTGTCATTCAACCATGGCGCCACATTTTCCAAGAATTCAAATCACTCACCTGGTGCACTCAGGTCGAGCAAGATTATTCTCCACTGCAGACTCTTCGGACCAAACGGCCAAATCCAAGGTTTCGCCTTCTCAGGACCCCAGCCGGTGACCACTAGACGAGGAGTCGCCCAATCAGACAGGCGGGGCAGCCAAGAGAACCGGGCTCTTATTGTGTGGGGATCCCCGATCCGCCCGTCCGACCAGACGCAACCCAGACCCTGCAACCCGGTTACGGGTGAGTCGGACCACCTTGCGAGGTCCCTGTTCAGGCGCCAACTGAAGGAAGTGGCCCTTGGGGCCACCCGGGTTATCTACAACCACCTACTCGCCTTCTACCAAAATGAAGAGTCGGTCAGACAGTAGAGAATACAAACAGTTATTTATTAGCAATACTCTGCAGAGGAGTCCAATCTGACCTGCACCCTAAGATGTCTGCCGAGGGACTGGCCCCCCAACAACCTGCAACGCATAACCATTCCTCCCAAGAACCTCCAACCACGCCCACAGTGGAAAGTTACCGGCTTAGGCCGAACATGAACAAAGGAGGCACAGAAGGATGGGCTACCACCTGCTAGATGGGTACACACTATCACAGTTTCAAGGTTGCCGTGCTGGGTCTCAGCGTCTCCTAACGTGGGAGCAGAGCTACACACACAGATAGGTATGCAAAGGCAGAATGGCCTATTCATTAGTAAGTCAGAAGGCAACCTTGAACAGAAAAGAAAATAATAACTAAATACAGTGTTCGGCTGAGGCAAGCAAGACGAATAACGGGGCCTAGTTCAAACACAGCCTAATAGGGATTGCGAAATACAAAATGGAGTCACACTCGCTAACTGGAGCTCGCACATTGCAGGGATAACTCAGTGGGTTGCATAACGTGGATACGAATGGTGTCTAATTTAGCCGCACACTGCTAACCTAATATAACATGGAACAGATGTATAACGAGAATGGGGTTTTCAAACCTAACAAGGTGTTTTCGTGTGTCTTTCCAGTGCACATTACAATGGGAGTTTTCTTCTCAATCTATTTAACGTGTCATAACGCTGTAATGTGAACATATATAGCACAGTATGAACTACCGTTGTTCATCACTGGAATGTAGCAGTGTTATAATGTTTTCTTCTTTTGTTATGTTACGTTTTGTTATGTTAACTTACTTTTAAGCCTGCATATTCAGAACATGTAGAGGAGTGCAAAGCAAGCAAGCCTCGATCCTCGCTCGAGCTGAATGTCTGACTCTAGTCACGAGTCCCTTGCACTACCTTTTACCTTCCGTACTGCCATTTGAAAAGACCTTTAAAAGACTGTGGGCCAGACTGCGGGCCAGATGTACAACCATTTCATTTTGCGAGTCTCTAATTGCGATTTTTTGCGACACAATTAGAGACTCAGAAAATAAAATGTACTGATGTGTCTCAGACACATTGGTGATTTCCAATGGGGTTGCAATTGACCTGCCTCATCAATGTTCATAAGGCAGGTCGCAATTTGTGACCCATTGGGAATGGGTAATAACACAGGGATGGTAGCCTGCTGGGGACAGCAGAACACTATGTCTGTGTTTGCTTTTGAATAGAGCAGCGTTTTTTAAAAAAATGCAGCCCATTTTCCTTAAAGGAAAACAGAATGCGTTTTTAAAAAAAAAATGAAATGTTTCTGTTTAATTTTATACGGGTAGGCAGTTGTCCGTGGGACCACTACCTGCTCTTAAAAAATGCTTTCTCTGACATCTACAAAGGGTAAGTGGCCCTCTGGGCACCCCTTCCCATTTGCAAATGGGTTGCCACCTACTTGAAGTAGGTGGTAAACTGTGATTGTTTTGAGACCCCATTACGGTTGCAAAACAATTGTACATCCCCCTGCGACTTACTATTAGGAAGGGACGCCCTTGGCATGCCCCTTCCTAATAGCAACTCAAAGACCCTATTTTGCGAGTTGGTAATAGTTTACCGACTCGCAAAACAGGGTTAGTACAAGTGAGAAGGCTATTTAGGGGTCGCAAACGTCCCGATTTTCCATTTGCGACCGCTAAAAGCCGTCGTACATCTGGCCCTAAACCCGCTAGGGTATGACAGCTGAGAGCACAAAATCTACTTAAATGCTACTCTATTGCTTGTGTCTGCAGGGGACTTGAGATGCAATTTATATGTGTCTCAGTGAAAACCTGCGGAAAGTCAAAGTACCCTTGTTTTTTTTTTTTAGTCAGTGTGATTGCTGTCATTGAGGTGTTGACCCTCTCCATCTAACTATTTGGTAAGTCAGGGACACACAGAGAGGTTAACATTAAAAGTCTCCTTCCTTCTCTTACATTTAACCTTGTTATGTTTTCAAGAAAGACATTTTGTACATGCACCTTGTCAAATTGAATTAATATATAATACTTGTGATACTTATATTAATCGAACATAGGTTACTAATTTATGTCATGATATAGTTGTACACAAATCATTGTTCTTTGGTGGTAGTAAAGGAGAAAGAAAGAAATATTTATCCAGTGGCTGTTTTACACAATGTGCAACCAAGAAACGTGGGTTTCAATCTTGGCTTCCCCAGTTAACAAAAATGTGTGATCTTAAGAAATCTCTTTACTTCACTATCCGTCCCTTAAATTGAACACCACATCTGACCACAGTTAAGAAATTCAGTTCACGATGCGTGCTGTATAAACATCCCACATATGGTTTCCTGGACCCTAATGTTGCTTCACATACAGCAAAAATATTGGCCATATGCAGTGCCCATGACAGACTGATATCTCTTGATATACTCATGGTAGCTTTGTCAGAGCATTCAGTGTGGAAAATTTAACTTTTTAATACTATTGCTTTCAACAGATGTCCATGCAGTGATTTAATCTTATGCATTTAAGAAATAACTAATGTTTAATCTGAAAGGGTCATTATTATATTTTTACTTTACATTTGTTGTACCATACACATGCCTAATTCGTGGATGGTTCTGCTCCTGCTTTGTCTCTTAGCGGGTCATTACGATGGCGGGCGGACAAAGTCCGCCCGCCATCGCATTAGCAAAGGGACCACCCACCATAGGTGTGGCGGTCCCGCTATACTGAGTAGGATGCGCCCGCCACACTGGCGGGCGCATCCCGTATTTTTACATTGCGGCGGGCGGTGCTGCAAGCAGCACCCGCCGCAATGTAAAATACATGTTGTGTATTTGCATGTACAATGTGACAGGCACCGTGCGGTGCCTGCCACCTTGTACATGCAAATGCAGGGGGGTACCATGGGTACCCCCCACGTGCAGCCCCCCACCCCACGGGGGCCCGCAACGGGCCCCCGAAGGCATTCTCCGCCTGTCTTTTTGCGGCGGGATCTCCGCCGCAAAAGACAGGTATCGTAATGCCCACGGCGGTGCCTGCACGGCACTGCTGGCATTGCCCCATTGTACCGTGTCCCGCAAGGCGGGCGGAAAAGGACCGCCTTGCGGGACCACGGCGGACGGTCTTTCCGTCCGCCACGGTACCATTCCCATTCCCACCGCCATCCTAATTTGGCGGTGGGAATATTCAGGTTGATGGCCGGCGGTCCTCACCGCCGGCCCGGCGGTGGCGATCCGCCCGCCATCCTAATGACCCCCTTAGAGTCAAGCCAGATGCCTGGATCGATTCTGAGGAGGCTCTCTCACTTAATTTTCTGGTTAGCCCATCTCTGCCTTCATGGGCTATTGATGTACTCAAGGCAACACCAAGTTCTAAAACCTAAAAAGCTAGAGGAGGCAGAGAAATAATAAACTAAAACTCAAGACATGACTGGAGAGCATAAGATGTGGTCTGTTTATTAAAAAAGCAGTTTTTTAGGTGTTTCCTAAAGTGGCATAGACTAGGTACTGCTCGCACACTATAAGCAACCGTATTCTACAGTTAGTGATGGAGAAAGATAGATTGTTATGGATATATAGGATCTGATTCACAAAGGTAACTTACACTTTTAAATAATTTACACTTTTGAGTAAGTTTACTACTTTTTAGCTTTAAAAAAACTCCAAGTGTAAATTTACTCCAAAAGTGTAACTTACATGTCACTACCAAATTTAAAGGTCTGGGGACTATTCACAGACTGCCATGTCTATTCACAAAGGTATCTTACACGTAGTAAACTTACTCAAAAGTGTAAATTACTAAAATGTCTAAGTTACAATTGTGAATCAGGCCCAATGAAAGATTTTGCTTGTAATAAGAGCTGAGCTGGTCGACCTATTGAACAGTAAAATCCAGTTGGGTTTTCAGAATGACCACCACATGTAGAAACAATATTTTCTGAAATGTATTATTTTTTCATTTGCAAATGCATATTTAATGTTGTTCTCCTATAATCTTTATTGTGCATTAACAAGCCCAGCGGAACCTGAAATTGCTTTCCATTATTTTTTAAGTATTTACGTGTATTCTAGTAACTTTGATATTTGGCATAAAAAAGTATATTACAAGTAGGTCTAGTGGTATTTCTCACCATGATTTTCTCCACATCCAGGAGTGAAGAATGCAGATGAGGCGGAGCTTAGGCAGATTGCGTCAGACCCCCTGGAGCTGACCGTCTACAATGTTCTGGATTTCCATCTCCTGAGTTCTCTGCTTGATCGTCTCACCAGAGTCCTGTGTTCAAGAATCAAAGAGAAAGGAAAGGTGGACGGCACAGGTCTGTTTATTGTAGTGTCCATATTTCTGCATTGTCAATTACACAGAACAGCTGTGTGGGGAAGACCAGCTGCTCATATTGGCCTCTGTGCTGCAGAGGAACCTTTTTCGCTGCAGATCGGGGCCAGGGGTGATACTCTCTACCTTTCCTTCAGTAGTGCTGTACTCATTCTCCTTTCCCCACTGCCAGAAGTCTCAGGGAATGACTTCCTGGAGCAGGGAAAGGAATTGACGTGAGGAAGAAGAAAGAAGTGTGTTTCCCTGATGTCCATCAGGAGACAGTGGGGGAAACACAAATCACTGCAGCCTGATGTCATATCTGCTGCATGGATGGACACATTTCAACTATATCTCCACATGCAAATTTAGGGCAACTCATATTTCTTTTCAAAGTGTGAAATTCCACGATTTCCTGATTATGCAGGCATAATTAAAAGGAAGTGTCTTCTTAGGCGGTCGCCGGCCACATAGTACAAAATCTCTGCTATTTCCCCAGTGGCCGGCAAAATAGTACTTTATTTCTACTGTTTAGTTGGCCAAGACTAAATAGTAGAGATGATGTACAATTTGACAGGCGGCCAGATAAATAGTGTAAAGGAGGTTTTTTTATTTTGTCCGCCATAAAGAAAAAAGTGACTCCAGGCAATGTTAGTGTGGTGGCCATCTTGTAATGGGGATGCAACATGGGTGAAGCATTTGAAAGTAAGTGCGTATACACATGTACAATAGTTTGTAGGTAAGTGCATAAATTAAGCTAAGCTGTTTACAGATGAAAAAATGGAAAATCAATTTTGAATTAAAAAACATTTATGTTATTTTAATATTCAAATAAGACATGGAAATTACACAGAAGCTTCAGGATATGGCACACAGATATTTTCTGCTTCAATCAGGGAGTTTTTGGCTATCAACAAAGAATACTCATTATCATTTTAACACATGTTACATAAATGCTTTATTCACTCATGAAAATATTTTCGGTTTTTGTAGTATTCATGATGCTCTTTTCGATGATTTTTGAGGGCTGGGCTCTTTTTGTGCTTCTTATGGAAGGCCTTGTGCTAGCTTTAGGCTTCTGTTTAAGAGGGATTATGCCTGCTCAGTATTTGAGCCACACAGCAGCAGTCATCAAGCCGCAGAAAACAGGGAATGCCGACAGATAGGTGGTATCTGGGCCCGAGAGGGATAGACACGTACAGTAGGTAATTGGTGTTTGGGGGCAGAGCTTTGGGGCACTTGCAGGAGATAAATTGAG
The DNA here is from genome assembly GCA_963921515.1 of Calotriton arnoldi. Classification (NCBI taxonomy): domain Eukaryota; kingdom Metazoa; phylum Chordata; class Amphibia; order Caudata; family Salamandridae; genus Calotriton; species Calotriton arnoldi. The sequence continues at coordinate 1,148,148 of CAWUFW010002974.1, forward strand.
TCATACACTGTAATGGGGCTTCTGTGGAAAGGGAATGTGAAAGCAAGAAACAGGTAAGTAATGCATCTGGATACTTCACAGGATAAGTTCACTCTGCTGTCTGTGAATAAACACATTTTTTCATCTTATTCCCCCAGCAGAGTAGGTTTAGGGCAATGATGCTTAATTAGTCCCATGTCATGAGTGGCCCTTCATCTACACTGGCATGTTAGTCACCAGCACAATGCATCTTGGGAATGGTAGTTTTGATTCTTAGCATGTTAATCGGTGTAAGGTCCTGTCTTACTGGGCTTCCACTTCTGTACTTGACAGTGCTGTCTCAGAAAAAAAAAATCTGGATGCCCAAAAAACAATCTGTGTGACAGGCTTGGAGGCTGTACCTGACTAAAGACATGGTGAAGGGGTGCTGGGGAAAGAAGCAGTAGGAGGAGGAGGTTGAAAATTAGGAGAATAAGGGCCAGGAGGTGAACCACTAAGAGGACTAGGACAACTAGAGCCACGGGGACCAAGACTAGTAGAACCATGCCCAGGGAGACCTAATATATGTGGACCAGGGTTACCAATGCCAGAGGGGACCATGAACAAATAGACGATGAGGAACAGGAACCCTGGGCAGGGTTAGAAGAATCAGGAGGGCTAGGAGTATGTGGAACAGGGAGATCTGGACCCTGTGGAGAAGGGTCCAAAGGAACAGGACGGCCAGAGGTAGAAGGAACAGAATGCCCTGGACCATAATGACAAGGAGGGCTCTGAGGGCATGTGTGCACCGACCAGGACCAGAGGGACAAGGACAACCAGGGCCAGGAGTAGCAGACCAAAATAGACCATAGAGGATCAGTAACAGGAAACCAGATGAAAGGAAGGACCAGAGACAGGAGGGCCAGGACTGCAGATATTAGAACAAGGAGCACCAAGGGGCCAGAAGCAAAAGGCCCAGGACCAGGAAGACCACAAACAGAACTACCAGGGCTAGCAGATTAGGAGATTCTAGATTAGAATGACCAGGGGTTATAAAGGACAAGGAAGTCTAGGTCCAGTGGGTCCATTGGGGCCAGGATCAGAAGGTCTAGTAGTGTCAGACTCAGGGTAATTCTAAACCAGGGAGCCAAGAATTACATGAGTCAGTGTGACCCACAGCATTGGAAGTAAGAGGACCAATACCAGAGGGAATGAAGAAGACCAGACCGAATAGGACCATGATAAATGGACCCATAGTCAGAACACAGTAGAATAGGCAAATCAGGAGGACTAGTAGGAGTCGGATGGGGTAGAAGGGCTAGGGAAACCAAGGCCAGTGGGACTAGCACCAGAAGAACCAGCACATGAGGGCCAGACAACGGAGTACCTGAACTAAGACCATTGACTACACAGAGCAAGGTGGCCAGGATCAGAATTATTAGGTACAGGCAAACGAGGGGACTAGTTAAACCAAAGAAGCAGGACCACGAGGTTTGATGGACGAGAATTAGAGAGAGGAGGATGAAATGGTCCAGGAGCCTGTGAAACAAGATACCTAGGATTCAAACGACAAGTAGAAGGAGTACATGGGAATGATGACCAGTCAAACCAGGACCAGAAAGTACAGGGCCAGGAAGTTCTTAGACTAGCATGAACCGGAGGTCAAGGAACTTCGGAACTAGGAAAGGCTAGGATGATCTGTGAGAGGACAAGTTATTGTAGAGCCACGTGGGAAAGGAGCAGGAGGACAAGGGCCAGAAGAACCAGGACCAGATTAAAGAGGACCTGAAGGACAATGGCCAATATGCTTGTTTCCGGTCCAGGGAGGACCTGGCTTGGCAGTTCGGGCAGGACTGTTCCCATGAGGCACAGGGTCAAGACTGATTTGCATATGGCCAGGTCTAAACTGGGGTGGCATGGTGAGCAAAAGAATGATGGATTTAACCCAGATCTCTTGACTGGGGGTGAATGTTTTGATTTGTTCTGCATTCCGTCCATCAATTGTGTGTCTTTTGCTTCCTCGCCCTAAGTGCACCGGGTATGCCCAGACGTGGGTCCCAGGCTCACTGTGCCACTGGAATCAAGCTATCCTGGCTGAAGAGGGGTGAAACCCCGAAACCGGTCCTAGGATGCTTGTTTCCGGTCCAGGGAGGACCTGGCTTGGCAGTTCGGGCTGGACTGTTCCCATGAGGCACAGGGTCAAGACTGATTTGCATATGGCCAGGTCTAAACTGGGGTGGCATGGTGAGCAAAAGAATGATGGATTTAACCCAGATCTCTTGACTGGGGGTGAATGTTTTGATTTGTTCTGCATTCCGTCCATCAATTGTGTGTCTTGTGCTTCCTCGCCCTAAGTGCACCGGGTATGCCCAGACATGGGTCCCGGGCTCACTGTGCCACTGGAATCAAGCTATCCTGGCTGAAGAGGGTGAAACCCCGAAACCGGTCCTAGGATGCTTGTTTCCGGTCCAGGAGGACCTGGCTTGGCAGTTCGGGCTGGACTGTTCCCATGAGGCACAGGGTCAAGACTGATTTGCATATGGCCAGGTCTAAACTGGGGTGGCATGGTGAGCAAAAGAATGATGGATTTAACCCAGATCTCTTGACTGGGGGTGAATGTTTTGATTTGTTCTGCATTCCGTCCATCAATTGTGTGTCTTTTGCTTCCTCGCCCTAAGTGCACCGGGTATGCCCAGACGTGGGTCCCGGGCTCACTGTGCCACTGGAATCAAGCTATCCTGGCTGAAGAGGGGTGAAACCCCGAAACCGGTCCTAGGATGCTTGTTTCTGGTCCAGGGAGGACCTGGCTTGGCAGTTCGGGCTGGATTGTTCCCATGAGGCACAGGGTCAAGACTGATTTGCATATGGCCAGGTCTAAACTGGGGTGGCATGGTGAGCAAAAGAATGATGGATTTAACCCAGATCTCTTGACTGGGGGTGAATGTTTTGTTTTGATTTGTTCTGCATTCCGTCCATCAATTGTGTGTCTTTTGCTTCCTCGCCCTAAGTGCACCGGGTATGCCCAGACGTGGGTCCCGGGCTCACTGTGCCACTGGAATCAAGCTATTCTGGCTGAAGAGGGGTGAAACCCCGAAACCGGTCCTAGGATGCTTGTTTCTGGTCCAGGGAGGACCTGGCTTGGCAGTTCGGGCTGGACTCTTCCCATGAGGCACAGGGTCAAGACTGATTTGCATATGGCCACGTCTAAACTGGAGTGGCATGGTGAGTAAAAGAATGATGGATTTAACCCAGATCTCTTGACTGGGGGTGAATGTTTTGATTTGTTCTGCATTCCGTCCATCAATTGTGTGTCTTTTGCTTCCTCGCCCTAAGTGCACCAGGTATGCCCAGACGTGGGTCCCGGACTCACTGTGCCACTGGAATCAAGCTATCCTGGCTGAAGAGGGGTGAAACCCCGAAACTGGTCCTAGGATGCTTGTTTCCGGTCCAGGGAGGACCTGGCTTGGCAGTTCGGGCTGGACTGTTCCCATGAGGCACAGGGTCAAGACTGATTTGCATATGGCCAGGTCTAAACTGGGGTGGCATGGTGAGCAAGAGAATGATGGATTTAACCCAGATCTCGACTGGGGGTGAATGTTTTGATTTGTTCTGCATTCCGTCCATCAATTGTGTGTCTTTTGCTTCCTCGCCCTAAGTGCACCGGGTATGCCCAGACGTGGGTCCCGGGCTCACTGTGCCACTGGAATCAAGCTATCCTGGCTGAAGAGGGGTGAAACCCCGAAACCGGTCCTAGGATGCTTGTTTCTGGTACAGGGAGGACCTGGCTTGGCAGTTCGGGCTGGACTGTTCCCATGAGGCAAAGGGTCAAGACTGATTTGCAAATGGCCAGGTCTAAACTGGGGTGGCATGGTGAGCAAAAGAATGATGGATTTAACCCAGATCTCTTGACTGGGGGTGAATGTTTTGATTTGTTCTGCATTCCGTCCATCAATTGTGTGTCTTTTGCTTCCTCGCCCTAAGTGCACCGGGTATGCCCAGACGTGGGTCCCGGGCTCACTGTGCCACTGGAATCAAGCTATTCTGGCTGAAGAGGGGTGAAACCTCGAAACCGGTCCTAGGATGCTTGTTTCCGGTCCAGGGAGGACCTGGCTTGGCAGTTCGGGCTGGACTGTTCCCATGAGGCACAGGGTCAAGACTGATTTGCATATGGCCAGGTCTAAACTGGGGTGGCATGGTGAGCAAAAGAATGATGGATTTAACCCAGATCTCTTGACTGGGGGTGAATGTTTTGATTTGTTCTGCATTCCGTATTCCGTCCATCAATTGTGTGTTCTTTTGCTTCCTCGCCCTAAGTGCACCGGGTATGCCCAGACGTGGGTCCCGGGCTCACTGTGCCACTGGAATCAAGCTATCCTGGCTGAAGAGGGGTGAAACCCCGAAACCGGTCCTAGGATGCTTGTTTCCGGTCCAGGGAGGACCTGGCTTGGCAGTTCGGGCTGGACTGTTCCCATGAGGCACAGGGTCAAGACTGATTTGCATATGGCCAGGTCTAAACTGGGGTGGCATGGTGAGCAAAAGAATGATGGATTTAACCCAGATCTCTTGACTGGGGGTGAATGTTTTGATTTGTTCTGCATTCCGTCCATCAATTGTATGTCTTTTGCTTCCTCGCCCTAAGTGCACCGGGTATGCCCAGACGTGGGTCCCGGGCTCACTGTGCCACTGGAATCAAGCTATCCTGGCTGAAGAGGGGTGAAACCCCGAAACCGGTCCTAGGATGCTTGTTTCCGGTCCAGGGAGGACCTGGCTTGGCAGTTCGGGCTGGACTGTTCCCATGAGGCACAGGGTCAAGACTGATTTGCATATGGCCAGGTCTAAACTGGGGTGGCATGGTGAGCAAAAGAATGATGGATTTAGCCCAGATCTCTTGACTGGGGGTGAATGTTTTGATTTGTTCTGCATTCCGTCCATCAATTGTGTGTCTTTTGCTTCCTCGCCCTAAGTGCACCGGGTATGCCCAGACGTGGGTCCCGGGCTCACTGTGCCACTGGAATCAAGCTATCCTGGCTGAAGAGGGGTGAAACCCCGAAACCTGTCCTAGGATGCTTGTTTCCAGTCCAGGGAGGACCTGGCTTGGCAGTTCGGGCTGGACTGTTCCCATGAGGCACAGGGTCAAGACTGATTTGCATATGGCCAGGTCTAAACTGGGGTGGCATGGTGAGCAAAAGAATGATGGATTTAACACAGATCTCTTGACTGGGGGTGAATGTTTTGATTTGTTCTGCATTCCGTCCATCAATTGTGTGTCTTTTGCTTCCCCGCCCAATATGCCTATGATACAAGGATAAGTAGGACAGGGATTAGGAAGACCGAGGGAGGCAGTATCAAGGGCACCCAGAAGACCATAGCAAGAGGACTAGATAAACTAAAAGGATCATGACCAGGAGAACCGGAAACAGGACTAAGAGGGTCAGGAAGATCAGGACCTAGGGGACCAGGGCTTGGTTTATGAAGTGGGACAGATCAATCATTACAAGTAGCAGGACCAGGGGGAGGAGAATCTGAGGTAAGAAGGCCAACCAGCATCTGGAAGACCAAGTGGAATGGACAGTGATGGGCAGGAGGGCCAGGACCAAAATGACCAGGCTCAGGAGGACCTGAACAAGGCGAACATGGAACAAGAGGACCTGTTTCAATGGTTGCAGTACCAGTAGGAGTAAATGGACTAGGAACAGATCCATGAGAACAAGGACAACCCGAGCTAGGAGGACAAAGACTAAAAGTTCCAGGACACGAGAAGCAAGGTGGAACAGGACCTGCGGCACTAGGAGGTTTGCGGTGAGGAGAACCAGGACATGGTTATTAGGACCAAGAGGACCACCAAGGAACAGGTCCAGATGGGCCAGGCATGTGGGAACCAGGAAGGTCCATGATTGCAAAGTTTATGATAACAATAGGACAAGAAGGACAAGGACGACCAGGTCCAAGGACACCAAGACTAAGATAGCAGGTGGGTAAGGTACAAGAGAACTAGGTCCAGGAGAACCCAACCTATAAGGACCAGGACCAAGAGGATCAGGGACAATGGGCACTGAATCTCGAGAAGGACAAGGAATATGAAAAACAAGAATAGCATGACCTTTACCAGGAGCGCCAGGTAGCTGAGACCAGGGACAGAGGCAGCCAGATTCAGAAGGAAAAGTTCTAAGAGGACCAGGAAACAAAGGACTAAGGGGGCCAGGAAGATGAAGGCAAAGGGAAACAGGACCTTGAGTATCAGGACCAAGATGACCAGGGTGAGGAGAAAAAAAGAGGACCAGGATGATCAGAACCAGGGACATCAGGAGCAGGATGATCACAGCATGTAGGTCCGGTCCACAAAGAACAGGATGTTCAGGAAAATGAGCAATATGATTGACAGGCCCAGGAGAAACAGATAAAGGAGGACCATGATGAGTTTGTGTAGCAGCACAAAGAAAGCAGCAGAAAGATCAGGGCCCAGAGGATCAGGTCAAGATCCAGGAAGACAAGATCCAAGCCAATAGGACCAGGGGCACAATAAGCAAGGAAGATGAGGGGCGTCAGTACCAAGAATACCAGGAGGACAAGGACCAGAACAAGAAGGATTTGAAGGATCAGCACCATTAGGACCAGGAGCAGGTTTAGGAGTGCAAGGAGACCTTAGCCATAGGACCAGTGTCCAGAGTACCAAGTGGAGCAGAAAGACCAGGATATGGGGATAGCAGGAACAGGGTGAAGAAGATCAGGAGGACCAGAACAGCCAGAGCCTGAAAGACTACAGGGACTGGACCTGGATGCCCATGAGGGCCAAGACAATTGGGTGCAGTGTCAGAAAAGGACCATGAGGGCAAGGCACAGGACCAGTAGGACATGGATGATCCAAAGCATGAAGACATGAGCTAAGAGGGCAAGGCCTATGAGGACAAGGACACAAGTGACCAGGTAGACCGAGGGGACCAGCCGGGCCTGGGACTGATGTACTGGGGATCAGATGAGCAGGGTGAGAATGATCTAAAGGCCCAGGTTAAATGAACATGGGTCAAGAGCATCAGGAAAGAAAAGAAAAGGAGGAGGGGACCTGAAAGGACAAGGATGGCCAGTTGGCTTGTTCAGGCAGCAGTGCTTCATGAACATGTGTACTAATGCCCTATAGCCGGCTGACAAATATCCAGGGCAGGCACTCTGCGTGCCAAAACAGCGGTAGTGGCCTCTGTTTTAGTGGAGCGAGCTTGTAGAGGCTGCTTCTTGGCTCATTCATTGCAGATCTTTATGCAGAGCACAATCCATGGAGAGATGGACTACTTCTGCATTGCCTTGCCTTCTTTGCCCCAGAGAAATCCACAAAGATTTTATGGCCCACCCAATGTACTTTGGTGCGATCAATGTAAAAGTTAAGTGCTCTCTTGGGGTCCAAGTGATGGAGTCTGTCTTCCTCCGAGTGGTGAGGCAGAACAAAGAATGCTGGAAGTCGATAGGCTGTCAGACGTGAAAGGAAGTTACCACTTTAGGCAGTTGTGATGGGACATTAGCTGCTGGCAGCTACTTAGCCACGTAGGAAGGGTCCTGTAGGCCCTAAACAAGCAAGGCAAACGGGCCGCTTTATCACCAGTTTGGTAGTAAAAGTACCCACAATTGGGGTGGATAGGGCCCCTCACATGCCTGGGCTCCAGTGCCATTGTACCAGCCACCTCACGTGCCTGCACCACTGTGGCTACTGACTGTAGCATGACCAGACAGAAGGCTAGTGCTCAGCCTACCCCAGATCTTGCAAAGTGTGGATCTAACATATTGCTGCTGTCTACATTTTATTGAGGATAGAAGGTGCTACAGTGATCTCCTTCAAGAAGCATTTTAGACAGTGGTCTAAGAGAATATCATTTTTTTGTTTTTTGTTTGCTACTTCTGATAAAAAGCAGGAGCACTTAAAAGGTTATTTTATTTGACCCCGAGTTCAAAAGAATGAATGCTAGGAGATGTAGATTGTTTTGCGCCAAATTTTGTACAGGCGCTTAATTGAGGACACATTAAAAAAAGTGCCCACATTTAGCTGTTAGGTGATTTCTTATAAACATTTGAAAATCATTACATTTTCTGGAGGCACCAGTACTGTGATGCAAGGCTTGTTGCTTTCATGTTCGTCCTCAGTTTTTCTGTTTTTGAGACGTCACTAGGTGTAGGTTATAGCAATAGTGATTGTACTACTAAATTGCAACACCAACAGTATTGTGGTACAAGAATATCGAGGACAGAATATCGAGGGAGGGAACATTAAAAGGAAAGTGCATATCAGGAAGTATAAATTTACTATTCCTAACTCCACATCTACGTACCATGAATATATATGTACGTCATAGGTACATTTACGTGGAGTTAGATATAGGAAATCTAGACTTACTCACCTATTACTTTGTTATTTTTGATAGTCTGTCCTCAATATTGTGTTCCATGGATATCGTAATTTCGATACTCGGGGCCACACCAGCATCAGTACCCTACGACTTCAGCATCAGAGTGCTCTAATGTTTGCCCTTATCACCCTCACTGTGATTTTTGGGATTTTGGGCGCATTGTATGCCAGGCATACTATGTGCCCCTATTGGTCATCTGGCATATCACGTTTGCAGTCTACAACAGGGATAATTTTGTGTCAGACTCCATATGAGATAGGACACCTTGTGATATGCAAAGAAGTAACCTGTTCCCCTTTTTACCAAAACTTGTTTAACATTGTGGCTTTGACACTGCCCTTCCTGTTCCACACCTCTCCTTTTTCTCTGATCTGCTATCGTTCTCTATTTCTGTTGCTCTCTCAATGTAGCACTGTTGCAAGAAAGATGCTGTACATTTCACAGTCTCGTTAATTTAAAAGCTAAAGTGAGCTCATATACCTAAATAACACTTTCTTGTGTTGATTTCTGGAATTTTCATGCCCTTTTCCTATTTAAAAAAACACTTTGAATCACCATTTTGGAACTAAAACTAATGAAAGAAATCATTGAAATAATATATTTCATGGACCAACATTGGATACTTTTGTAGGCACCAGCCTATTGAGAAGTTGGTAGAGAAGTATGCCAATTTTACCACAGGCCAATCTGGGTCTGCTATGTAGAGACTCTGGGGTTTTATTTAGAGTTTGGTGGACAGGATACTCTGTCACAAACATGACGGCATATCCAGCCCTTAAAATCATCAGTGTGCCTGCTGAATTATGAACACCGACGGTGGTGTCATCGCTGGCTCGGACATCTGTAAACCTACTCCGATGGCGAGATGAAGTAGTTGCCGTTGGAGTAAGGGCTATACTTTTAGTGGACTATCTGATGTCCTTTTTTTTCTGTCTACCGACCACAAATAAAAATGGCCCCACACCCTGGTAGAAAGTTCCCAGGGTGTGGGGGCTAATATATTTTTTTTTTAAACAACCTATTTTTGTGAAACAAACTCTTGGTTTGTTTCGGAAAATCAAGATAGGTGCACAGCTCTCAGAAACATGGCAGTGGTGCATAAAACTTTTTGAGCCTTCACAGAAACCGTCATGGCAACACCTTCAGTGGGAGCTCAGGGATCACCACAAGGCTGGTAGTGACTTTTTTAAAATATGGTGGGGCAGGCTGAGAGAGGTAGTCACCTCCATCGCCCTGACGGACAGCAGCCCTCCCGCCATCCCTTAAATCATGCCCTTAGTCTTTCCGATAATATATCAGGTTTCTCAATTTTATTTTGCAATGAGTGCCATAGATCTCAGATGTCCTGATTTGTGTTAGAAGCCAAAAGCAAGAACAAGGCAATTCTGATATTATGGTGAAGAGCATTTTAAGGAGATTTAAAAGCCCAATAGATTAAAAAAAAATGCTCTTCCTGTGTTCCCAAGAGCAGTATCATCTGTGGTTTGATGTTGGTCGTATGTGAGTGAATTTCTCTGTATTTCAAATAGGTGGACTTTTCAAGCCATCCCTGGCAGGTAGTGTTCCCCAGAGCAGCCCTGTGAACCTACTCGTGTCAGAGGTGAGCGCGAGGAGCATGAGGCTGACCTGGACACCACCTCCACAGCAAGTGAAGAAATACAGGATTGTGTACTACCCATCCAAGGGCGGCACTCCAAAAGAGGTGAGGGCCAATGACATTGACTAAGGGGCAGTCCAAGCTACCCTCTTTTATTAAACAGAATGAAACCAATGATGCCAAAGAGAGAAAACTGAAGATGGGGCTAGAGGAAAGAGGTGGAATCTGGTCGAAGAGGTGCCATATGTTAGGGGAGGTGTGGTCTGTGAGTTGGGGCTGGGTTTGCGGGACACTGTCTGCGAGAGTAGCAATGATTTTTGAGTAGGGGCTTGGTTGGGTGGAAAAGATGTGTTATGTGGGGGAAGGTGTTGTCTGAGAGAGGAGATGTAGCGTGTGAAATGTTTGAGACACCGGTGTCTGTGGATGTTGGATTTTGTCTTACTGTATGAACCATGTTTCACTTTTACATCCAAATGAACAAACAAATGTGTAAGACAGAAGCAGGACTCTAATGGTATAGAAAGAGAAAATTATTTGTAAAGCTGCTATGTATAGTAAGAATCTAGCACGCCCCACCAGAAACAGACGCCTTTCTGTTCAGCTGACCCCTCTCCCCGGCCAACTCCCAGCGTCCCACTCGTAACAGGCCAACTTCGATATGGCATCTCACTTAACGACGTGGAACATATAACAGAACACGTAATGACCCTCCTCCCTCACTCTAGTGGACCCATAATCAGGAAACGGGGGCCACAGCCATCACCACATCCTCTCCCTTGGAGTAAATAACTAATAGGAAATAAGTACACATAACCACAAGGGCAATTAGACAGTACACAACGCGGACATAATTTTATAGAACAGTAAAAAACACAAGTTGTGCAAACCAACCGCAGCATAATACTGCTTACTGCCACACAGGTAATCACATAAGAAAATAGTAATGAGCATATTTTAACTTTGCTTCATTTTGTGGGTCGAGGGCTCTGCTTTGCGTTCACCACTACTATTTGATTACAAGGTCCCCCTTTGTCAGTGATCAAGATAGGATGTGGTAGTGTGCAAACTGTGCAAACGATTTTCGGGGTTTGTGAATATAGCAAATCTTTCCAATTCACCTTTGCAAAGTTTTTATTCACATTGCCTGACTACATAGTGAGATCATTTTCCAGTACTGGACCCCAACCTAGCTGGAAAAGTGGTGGCAGAAAATGTCTCTGTTAAACTTACGTTTCAAGAAGCATTTCCATTCACAATGACAAATGTTTGCCGATTTTTCTTTGCAGTATAATTTTGCTTAGGTTTTCTATGCACAGTGGTATTGCACTTGAGAAAAGCACAAACTGATTACTGCAGAGTCTATCTTATGCTGAACCATTTTATTAGTGTCAAATATGAATAGAGATGACATACACTGTCAGAAAATTAATGGGTTTTGGACAAACAGAAGTTAACAAGACTTGACTAATGTCCATTCAGGTTTAATCCACAGGATTTTCCTACTGCATGATTCAGAATATCTATATTCAATTCCAAAATCGATAATGATTTACTTATCCACAGTTGAAGGGTCTTGAAGAACTGCATACTTAAGAGCTAGATTCAATAACTCTTGTCCAAATTGAACTATAGTTCCAAAATTCTATTAAACATGCCTCACAAATTGACCATCTTTTTCTTTGCCAAATTCTGAAAGAAGGTAAAGATTGAATTTTGACGGTAACATTGAGGTACTAAACCCCTAATTCCACTAATAGGCCCTGTACCAAAGTGCACAGTGGGAGCTCCATAGCTGTTTTCAGCAGTCAGCCTTCCAGTCTATCTATACAGGGACAGAGACGATCAAAGTGTACAGGACACTAGCGTGTTCCTGACAAGAATGATAGGGTGAGTCAGAATAATGTTGATCTTCATGGGGTATCCTAGATATAGTCCTAAACTCTGGCAAAGATCCTGCCCTCCTCCAAATCCTATAGCGGAATGTATCTAATAACTTTAAAAAAAGCATCACTCTTGTACCAGAATAGTCCTTACTGGTTCTCTTGCTTCTGGACTGTTATGTAAAAGTAAGGCAGCATTGAAAAGTAGTTGTTTGTGCTTGTGCAATTATTTGTGCTTTTTAGTATGAGGTATCAGTTTTGGAATGAAGTGTGTTCTCTGATCAATCAATCAATCAGGGGTTTGTTAAAGCGCGACTACTCACCCGTAGGGGTTTCAAGGCGCTAGGGGTGGGGGGGTGCAGGTTCCATTCCATCAAGGAGGGGGTCTGTCGAAGAGCCAGGTTTTGAGGTTTCTTGCGAAGATGGGGAGCGATGTTGTCTGTCTGAGGTGGAGCGGAAGGGCGTTCCATGCTTTGGCCGCGAGGAAGGAGAAGGAGCGGCCTCCCGATCTGGTCTTTCTGGAGCGGGGGACCACGGCGTAGGAGAGCTGGGCTGATCGTAGGTTCCTTTGGGGTGCGTGGAATTTGAGTCGGCTGTTCAGGTATGCTGGTCCGGTGCCGTGGAGGGCCTTGTGTGCGTGGGTGAGTATCTTGAAGGTGATTCTCGCCTCGACGGGGAGCCAGTGGAGTGTGCGCAGGTGCTGGGAGATGTGGCAGTCTTTTGGCAGGTTGAGGACCAGTCTTGCGGCGGCGTTCTGGATGTTCTGTAGCTTGCGGGTGAGGTTTTTGTTTATTCCGGCGTAGAGTGCGTTGCCGTAGTCGATTCTGCTGGTGACCAGGGCGTGAGTGACGGTCTTTCGGTGTTCGAGGGGGATCCATTTGAAGGTCGTACGAAGGAGGTGGAGGGTGTGGAAGCAGGAAGACAAGACGGAGTTGATCTGGCGGTCCATTTTGAGCTCGGAGTCCAGGATGATTCCCAGGTTGCGTGCATGGTCCGTGGGGGTTGGTGGGTTTCTGAGGGCGGGGGGCCACCAGGTGTCGCTCCAGGCATCGGGGTTTGGGCCCATGGTGAGTACTTCTGTTTTGTTGGTGTTTAGTTGTAGGCAGCTGTTTTTCATCCATTTGGCGACGGCTTCCATGCCTTCTCGAAAGTTGTGTCTAGCGGTGTTGGGCTCGTTGGATAGGGAGAGGATGAGTTGAGTGTCGTCTGCGTATGACACAATGTTGAGTCTGTAGGTTCTGACGATGGGGGCGAGTGGAGCCATGTAGACGTTGAAGAGCGTCGTGCTGAGGGAGGAGCCCTGGGGGACTCCGAAGGTGGTAGGTGTAGGGTCCGAGAGGAAAGGGGGGTGTCTGACCCGCTGCATTCTGCCGGAGAGGAAGGAGCGGATCCAGTCGAGGGTCTTGTCCTGGATTCCTTTGTCCTAGAGTCTGCATATTAGGGTGCGGTGAGAGACTGTGTCGAACGCCGCTGAGAGGTCGAGGAGGATGAGGGCTACTGTTTCTCCTTTGTCCAGTAGGGTGCGGATGTCTGTTGCGGCGAGGAGGACGGTTTCCGTACTGTGGTTTTTTCTGAAGCCGGATTGGGAGGAGTCGAGGATGTTGTGTTCTTCAATGAATGTGGCGAGTTCTCTGAGAAGCAGTCTGGGCTTGGAGTGGAAGTTTGAGAGGTGTGATCTGGGCTTGGAGAGGGAGCATGAGACTAGGTGTATGGTCTGGTGAAGAAGATGTGTGTCACTGGAAGTGTGGTCTTTGAGAGAAAAGATGGTTTTTCAAACAAGGTGTGACTTGAGTGAGAAGATGTGCATAGTGAAACAAATATGGGGGCCATTTTGTAAGCAGATGTAACTTGTGGACTGGTGTGTGAATTGTGAAAGAAGTTGTGATTTTGGACGACTCTGTCATTTCAGGAAGGATGAGTGTTTTGTTAAAAGAGGCACACTTTGTGGAATAATATGTGGTTTGATGGAGAAAGTTTAATTTAGAAAAGAAATTGTGGTTTGCGATTGATGGGTGATTTAGTGAAAAGTAATTTGGTGGTGCAGAATGCGGTTGGTTTATGGAAGGTGTAATATGCTGAAGTAGTTGCAGTCTGGTTATGTATGTGTGCTTAGTGAATATAAAGTTACATATTTTATTGAAGAAGTTGTGGTTTGTGGAAGGAAGTTTTATTTGTAGAAGGAGGGGCAGTTTGTTAATAGAGTTGTTTGTTGAAGCTGGTGTGATATAAGCAGATGGATGATTTTTTGAAGAAAGTGCAGTATGTGGAAGCCTGTAACTATTTGTGAAAGGATATTTAGTTACCAGAAGGAGGTGGTTTGTGGAACGAGGTGCGTCTTGTGGAAAGATGTGTGATTTGTGGAAGAAGATAACTTGTGGATGGATGTGTCTATTGTCTGTAAAGAGAAAGCATTTCTGAGCTCATTATGTTGTTTATCTTATGTTGTCGTATGGGTGGGTTTTGTAGGGGGTTTTATGGTACAGCATCATCATTATTAACTACACTCTTTACTTTTCCTCAGGTAGTACTTGAGGGGACAGCAACTTCAACTTTGCTCCTGAACCTCACATCACACACAGAGTACCTTGTTTCCGTGTTCCCTGTTTACCTGAACACTGTGGGTGATGGGCTCCGTGGAATCATATCCACACGTAAGTATTGAGTAGCATATGTGGCAGCTTACAGATTGCTGGTTTCTAAATCTGTTTTGTAATGGATGCAACAGTAATGGAAAATATAAATGTATATTAAGATGTGTGGAATTGTACTAGCTCAGATGTCAATGAAAAAGTTATTTATGATTGCCTTTTAGTAACGAGGTAAGTCATTGACCTGAGAGTTTGGATGGTTGCCTACATATACACACATCCAGCGCATGTGTGTACGTGCACGCACACAAAGACACATACACGCTTCTTTCGATATGATATTGTGGGTCTCACTTTGAAAGTAACAAAATGATTCTTTATATAATTCGGAGTACTAGCATTCATTAAGTGAGGAGACAATGTCCATGATTTACTATTGCTTCTATGTTTTATCGATTAACGGGGGGGGCAGACTTGATGGTCAATGAGTCCCTTCTGGCGTTATCTTCACCATTTGGTGGAGTATGGACTCTATCACTGTGCTTGTTCTGTATGTGTTTTTAAGTTTCTGACATTTCTCAGCAGCGGTTGAGTTCCCATCACTGATGAGTCTGTGCTAGGTTCTTCCTTGTGTTTGTTGCATCTGTGTTTGAGAAGTCTGGATGAGTTGTACCTTGCATTAAAGTCTGTGCCTAATAATTCTATTGATGATACCTATTCAATGTAAATTCAGTTTAAATTTATGTTTATCCTAATTAAGTCTCTGTGTTTGTTTCTTGTTTGTGCTTAGTTAAATGTACTGCGTCAATGCTAGATGAATTAATGCACTAACCAGGCTGCTTGTTTTGTGAGTATGTGTTTGATACTTTTCCATGTTGGTTACATGTATGCTAGTTGAGTTTATATGTTTTAGTCTATGTGGTCATTGTATTTGTCCTGTGACACACCATTGTCTAAGAATGCAATACCTTCACCATTTAGATATATACCCATTTTAGGTCTTGCCAACTAGACGACACATGCTGTTTGTTGCAAGTCATATTGCGGGCTTACCAAAATATGAAGGTGCTTGAAGCCCGCTCATTGCTTGGCTTTCCTGCCACTCTCATTTACCTGCTTCCTATTCTTGCCTCAGCTTGTAAATCTTGTGTTTGTCCCTCCCATTGACCATGGCCTCTATACCATCTATTTTGATTGGATAGCTTCTATGCTTCCACTGCTTGCTTTTCAAGCACAACCGTTTTACTTTTGGATTAAATACTCCATGGGAATGCATGAGTTTTCCGGCTGTCTCCCTCATGTACTTCTGTCCCCCTGCAATCCATGTTGTTCTCTGTGCTTCTCCCAGCCCCACTCCATGTTGTGCCCACCCTTGTGTACTCCCCCTGTTGCTTTCTCTCCTCTGTGCTTCTCCCATGCCCACTTTACATGCTATGTTTTGCCCATTTACTTCCCTCAGTGCTAAACTTTGCTCTCACTCTGTGTTGGTTGCTTTCCCACCACCTGTGCCCCTTTTTGCTTCTGCTACCCTTGTTGCCTCCTCATCCCACACCCAGGGTTGCTTCCATCTCTGCATTGCTGCCGCCCACGTTGCTTCCGCCACCCCATTTTGCTCCACCCTTTTCACTTAAAAAAAAAAAAAAAGATTTCACACTTTTCTTTTTCTTTTTAGTCCAACTCGGATCAGTAACTACAAATAACAAAAGTGTCTGCATCATTTTGCAGCCATGCACAAGCATGATGCTCAAACATACAAAATTATATGGACGCATCAGAGCCTTTGCTTTTTAAAATTCTTTCGAAATGCTCCACAGATGGTGTACAGCATGGCTAAAAGCCATTACCAAAGCCATTAGGTCCCAAAGGCGACTCCTGTTGTCTTTGCTAATTATTGTTATTTAATATCTCCTCTTTTATCGTTAATTTGTTTTGGATGCTGTTGGTGCCATACATCCTGTCCTGTTTATTTTTCTGTTTGTCTGCTCTTCTTCTTATTTTCCTCCCCTTTTTATTTTTTTTCAGTGTAGGTCTGCTTTGGCGGAATAGGAGGTTGCCTGGAATCCATTCCTAGGTCTACCTGATCAGTCAATTTTGCCATACTGTCTCCCTCTGGGTAACATGATGGGTGACAGTCATTACCTTCATGTCTCTCTTCTGCATCCCAGTCATAATTCTATGAGCATACCCCCCCTTCTTTAAGAAATTCCAGACTTAATACTGTGCACTCTCCACCTACCCACTATGTACCGGAAGGAGGGTGCAACTCCGAGCACCCACCTGCCTTTTTTTCATGTCTCCTGCATGACCTGTTTTCTGGAGTTTGAGATTGCTGATGGACTGTTGACCTCCATTATGAATAACGGGGAGGGCCCCTACTGGGCTTTGAACTTTTGGCGGTGCTAAATTTGAGCTATGGCAAAAGAGTTTGCATACTTTATTCCTGCCCGTGGAGCATCCATCTTGCTGCCTCTTCAAATGCATGATAGGTTTTTTAGAATGGCTAGACACAGGATCTTCAGTGTGTGTCTCTCCTGTTCTGTTCTCTACCTGCTACAAGGATGTTCATCTCCATCTTGGAATTGGTACACTGATGCAGCTCAAAAACCTATGACACTTTGGATGGCCTTCCTGAGAATTCATTTGTTGGGCACATATTTAAGTGCTTACGTGCACTGAATCATCAAAGAACATAAGCATTCCTCACCCTTCAGGAAATAACAGTGTTTGTAGTCCTCCTTTTCAAGTCAACATGGTTCATCCTTCCAGAAACCTTCACTTTGTCATCAGGCACACCAGGATCCTGGAGGTTGTTATAAGAGAAAATTAGTTCAGGGATTCAGGACTCCTGTATATTTCACTGTCCTGTGTCTCCAGTCTGCAGTTGCGAATTCTATGCTGTGTTTTATCCCAATGGCAGATACACAGCAGGATTCGATGGGTTTCCAGGCATGACAGGCATTCCTGCGTTCTCAGAGTGATTCACTCGAGGAACTTTATTGAGGCCTCTTCCTCCAGACTCAGAGTGAAGCAGAATCCGTGGCCTCAGAATTCTCAACAAACGTTGCCACTGATTCATTCTTTGCAGGTCTTAT
Source organism: Calotriton arnoldi (assembly GCA_963921515.1). Lineage (NCBI taxonomy): Eukaryota > Metazoa > Chordata > Amphibia > Caudata > Salamandridae > Calotriton > Calotriton arnoldi. The sequence goes on from CAWUFW010002974.1 coordinate 1,165,653, forward strand.
TGGACAAAAATCCTGATATTACTGTCACCTGTCCTCAATGTGGTGAGGAGCAAAGTACGGGATAATGGATGAAGACCTGAGATGTGTCCCTCATCTCCAAGGTAACAGAGGGGTTTGCTTTGTAGTAGATCTCTACTCTGTGAGTCAGTGGTAACACCACCTACTTTTCAAGATGTAGACACTTCAAGGCATCAGCCCTTCTGTGGCACCAGGGGACTTAAGGGTGACCTTGGAGTTGATGGATGCTTTCTCTCATGTGTTTGTGCCTTTGGCTCCACACAGTTCAAGATCAGAATTTCTGGTTCAAGTTCCTTCATTTTGACTCCCTCTCTGTTTTTTAAGAAGGTGCTGAACAGGCTGTTTCCATATGTTGTCAGCTGGTAGCTTTCGGGGCCATCAGGCTCATGGGGCTTTGAGGTAGTAGAGCAGGGACCAGTGGAGGTCTAGACCTATCTGGTGATCTAAGGATGGATGCTCAGTCTACCAAACTCCCACATAATTGCTTCTCAGGACAGAATATTCCTGGTTATATGTTCCTCTCAGGAGGCAGAGAGAAAGGACTGTATACTCATCTGCTGCGTCTGTTGTCTGAGGACCCAGCAACTGTGCAAACATGGCTCATTGTTCAAGGATACATTATTGGACTATAAGTTCATGGTGCTCTGTCTTGCCTTCCCATATGTACTCTGAGGTCACACATTCTTGCACATTGGGACCTGGTGTCAAACGTATATGATCACATGCATCTTGTGACTCTGCACATTTGCTTACAACTGTTGTGGTTCATGTGCCTCTTCTGTTGCTGATGGTGGCATTCCATCCTCTTCTACTTGTCATGATAACCAAAGAAGCCAGTTTCATGAGGTGGGAAACCCCTATGTGCTTCATTCAGTTCTATTCATGATTAATGTTATCGCATGAAGAGTCAGAGATCTTCCAATTGGCTGGAGCTGTCAGCAGTGTTTTAATCCCTCAGACTGTTTCACCCACTGAAAGGGGAAAGGAAATAGAGTTATGCTCCTACTACATGATGAAAATCATTTATTTCAGTCACCAAGAACATAAAAGGTCTACGAAAATGGGTCACGTATAGTTTCAGACTAATTGCTGGTTGTAACAGCATCTTTTGTCACTGAGAGCAGTTCACAACAGAGGATTGAAAAATATGCAGCCTGACACCCTCAGTAGAGTAGCTCTCTACTTCCCATGATTTAGCCATCTGCCTTTGTGTGTTCAGACCCATCTTTAAGTGATTTGGAAGGTCACTGTACCTGGATCTGTTCACTTCTTGAGGGAATTATGTAGTTCCGAGGTCCCAGATCCATCAACTTGGGAGTGCGGGACAGGATGTACTCTGTCTATTTTCAGGCCCCAGGTAATTGTTTATGCCATTCTTCCTATATCCCTCATTCTGCAGGTGGCCAGGATTTGAAGGGTGTCAATGGTGGTCATTCTGGTGATCCCAAATTGGCCTCGCTGATCATGGTTCAACTGTGTCAGGGCTCCTTAAAACCTGGTGCAGTCGGTGAGGATTTTGAGAGGTTGCCTGCCCACTACTCTGGCCACTCAGAGGTTTTGGTGTCCTTTCACTCTTAAATCCTACTCCTGCTAAGTTGGCTAATGTTCAAAAGTAGAGTGCGGCCCAAGAGCTTTCTCCTCTGTCCTGTGGTGTCAAGTCTGTTATACCATTCCAATGGGAAAGGTGTACCTTGGATCTGGAAGTAAGTAACATAGCAAGGGCACCATGACCTCTACTGCAAACAAGGAAAAGCCCACCTCCCCCCCATTCCCTGGTTTCAAGGTAAAAACAGCTATAAATTGGGTTACAGTGGGCCTCTCATACGAATGTGTTATGGTGTCACTGCACCTGCTGCTCCATTGCTAGATATGCCCCTACTGGCAGTCTCCACATTATGGCCTCAATGGGCTGATATCACAGTCTTCCAGCGCCTTGAGGAAATCTGTGGTCTGGTAACCAGCTAGCTTCTCCTTTGTTGAAGAGTTTTTATCTTTCTCAATCTTTTTCTTAACCCTTGGCTCCACCTTGGGATCTTCCCAGAGGCTTCTGAGGGTCTTCAGGACATCCTTTTGACCCTCTGGCCTCAGTAGATTGGAAATTCCACACTATGAAAATGTGTGTTTTTGGTAGCTGTGACAATGACTACACATTGGTGAACTGGGTACTCCGTTACATAGGGAAGACATTTTGTCTGCTCTTTGCCCTGATCCTGCCTTTCTTCCAAAGGTCTCTTCAGTTTTTCATAAATCTCAGAATGTGGTTCTGCCTTCTTTTCTTTCCTTCTGCTTCGTCTGGTAAGGAGCCCATTGGGTATTTCCTGGATATGCATTGGGTACTGCTAATTAATATGAATCGCTACAAGCCATTTTAACTGTCTGATCACTTATCTGTGTACTTTTCGGGCATCTAGGCAAATGCTCAAAGAATTTGGGGTATCCTTTAGCAGGCGGAATTGTTCCCCTATTGCCCTGGTGTAATCCCTGATGGATGTTCCTCTTCAAACTTCGATACCTAGGTGTTTAAACAGTTGCTTATCTGTCTTTAAAGCAACGATTCAGGGGGATCCATTTCTAAGAGTTGTCACTCTCATTTACAAGTCCAGGCTGAAGATGGTCTGAATTTAGGTTTTCTTGTCCTTCAGTCTATTTTGTCTTTATTCCCTGTAATGCTGTGATCACACTCAAATATATAATAAATGCACTTGATATTGCAGCATCACGTTCTCTGTCTGTGTTTGTTCAGGTTTGGCATGGACCTGGTAAGCGGGCTCCATTGCTTTGGTACTCATCATATTGGGCAAGGAAAAGGGACGCAGAGTTAATTTCCAGATTACCTACCAGTAATCTTCATTATTTCCCATCTAAATTTACTTTGCACTTTAAGGACCTTGCTAATTTAACACCTTTATGCCAGCAGTCAATTGTTACTGAACTTTTCGAGTTACTCGCCACATTATGGCAGAAATATCACATTGAATTATCTGTTTTTTTTGGTCTTTTGTGTCATTTACAAACTGGCATTAGACCCTCTGGGGGAATGGAAGCAGTCCTAGTTGCCATCCTGAACGATTATTTGCTGATCACAGCTGCAAGTGATGCCACACCCTTGATCATTTTAGGCCTTTGCTGGCCTTCAACATCTTCAGTCATTTTATTTACCTAAATTGGCTTATTTCAGCAGAACTCTGCATTACGGCTCTGGACTGACCCCTCTTTCTTAAGGTTTAGTCCCAGATCTTCTCCTACTCCAGTTCCACTCAAAAAGCTGATATCTGTTGTGGTCCCTCAGGGCACCTTCCTCTCCCAGAGTGTAATCAATGTCTAGGTTCAGCCTCTTGGTTGTGTCTGCTGCTCACATGGATTCTTGTTTTAAACCTGTGCTAATGATTATCTTATTTTCCCCCAATCACACCAGATTGTGGGCTTTATGGTGGCTTGGATTAGTAAATGCTTGCTGGCCATTATGAATGGATAAGAATGAGCTTTCTAAAATGGTCATGAATTTATCAGTCCATCTGGTGTATGGTCTCAATAAATTTGACCACGTCTTCGAGTCTCACTCCAGTTGTGATTGACACCTGATCCAACAATGTATTCACTTCCATTAAGATTGAATGTATGGCTCATATAACATCCAGTCAATGTGATCTTATTTTTTGGAGGATAATTTGAGGCCATATCGAGCTAACCATTCATTGTATCTGCCTTTATATTTCTTCTTTCCCTTGTGCGCTTTAACCAACAATACTAAAGAGACCGAGCTTTCGTGTTTTTGTTGATGTCACTCTGGAATGTCCTCACGATCCGTGTTCATTTTTGTACAATTATTAGGGCTTTGTAATGGCCACCAAGACCTTTCTATTTCTGTAGATTCTCTCTCAGATGTAGATTTTCATCAAAGTGGTTACTCTAGGCATACCCTGACACCAAGAGTCTTTGGATGCCTCTGTGAGTTCATACTCATAGTAATGAGTGTTGTTGAGTCTGTGTTAGTTAAGTCTGTTTTTTTTTTCTATTGAGTCTATTTGTAATTCTATGTGTTTGAGTCAGCATTTGATTATCTGTGTTTGTTTAGTCTGTGTGTGTTGTGTTTCAATTGTTTAAGTATCTGTGTGTAGATGTTAGGCATTTAAGGAGCCTCTATTTCCTTGTTTCTTTTTGTTGAGTCTTTGTGACTGCTTATTGAGTTAGTTGATATTTAGTGTCTGTTTGCTCAGTTTCTTTGATGAATGTGTGTGGTGAGTCAGTTTTAAGTCTCTTTTGTTTTCTTGAGTTTATGTCCTAAGTCTTTTATGTTTTTGACTCCGTTGCAAAGCTCGCTTGTCTGTCTGTATTCTCTGGTTTAGTATCTGTTTGTTCAGTTTATTTGATGAATGTGTTTGGTGAGTTAGTTTTTAAGTCTCTTGTGTTTTCTTGAGTTTATTTCTTAAGTCTTTTATGTTTTTGAGTCGGGGGCAAAACTCGCTTAAGTCTGTCTGTAGTCAGTATTGAGTTTGTTGATTTTCTTGTGTTGGTAGAATCTGCATTTGTTGAATTTCTTTTGTTTGTTGAGTTTCTGTTTTTCACTCTCTGTTGAAGGTGTCAGTTTGTGATCTCATGTTTTGAACCGGATTCACTTCTCCGCACCTGGGCCCTAATGACGGGGTCTATTCTTCAAATAGGATCTTTTTCTTTACAGACTCTTAAGCTATTCATAATTTGTTTTCATTTCCTGTTCCATGTGTCTCTAGTGCCTTTCCCCCCTCCTCGTGGTCTCAAAGTCTACGATGTCAGCCATCGCTCTCTGCAGGTGAGATGGCAGCCCGACGAGGGTGCAACCCAGTACCTGGTTCTGTGCACGCCGACATCCGATGGAGTAGAGGAAGACCCCAAAGAGGTAAGTTGTGAACACCTTAGTGCGCCTGTAGCTTGCAAGTGCATAGGATGTGTTATGTTATGTTATGTTATTGGTACTTCTAAAGCGCAAACGGTTACCCAAGGGTGTCCTGGCGCTAACTGCTTTCCTCTGGACATTAAGATATAGACACAAGTTATAAATTAAAAAGCCATGTTTTCAGTTGCTTCCTAAAAAGTAGCAAATCAGTGGAGTTTCTCAAGTAAAAGGGAAGATCATTCCAGGCTCTTGCTGCACAAGCTATAAAGCTTCTTCCACCCCATGAAGCTTTTTTTATGGCTGGTACTGATACCAACTTTGCCCCCAAGGAGCGTAGTGTTCTTATGGGTTGGTACCATTGCAGTCGCTGCTTAAGATATTCTGGGCCAGTGCCCTGCAAAGCCTTGTACACTGTACACGGGGCCTTAAAGCGCACCCTTTTCCTCACCGGCAGCCAGTGGAGTTTTTTTATTTCATTAGCAATAGCCATAAATTTGGGCGTGTTAGTAAGCAATCTAGCGGCTGCATTTTGCAGCAGTTGCAACTTATTCATAGATCTTTCTTGTATGTTTAGGTAGAGACCATTACAGTAATCTAACCTAGACATGATGAGTGCAGTGACAACTGTCCGCCTACTGTCTGCCGGCAAGAAGTGTAGGATTTTTTTTATCATTCTGAGAGTGTAAAAGGTGATTGAAGCTACAGCATTTATCTGATCACTAAAATTGAGCTTATCATCAACAATCACTCCCAGATTCTTTACCTTCCTGGTAAGTGTGGGGAGAGTGCCCAGAGAGTCTGGCCACCAACTTGGGGCCCAGAAGTTAGGGTCATTTCCAAATAAAATGACCTCTGTCTTACTTGAGTTAAGTTTTAAACAGTTTTGCGCCATCCACCTCCCTACCGCCTCCATACAGTCATGAAACCGACTTTCTATTCTCGCTCTCTGGCCAAGATGCAGAGCAACCACAATTTGTGTATCGTCTGCGTAGGAGGTAAGGTTGAGACCATAGGAACCAATTAGAGATGCCAAGGAGGAGACATAAATATTAAAAAGTGTTGGGCTAAGGGAGGACCCTTGTGGCACTCCGCAGGGCAAGGAGAAGGGTCTGGAACAAAATTCATCCAATGTGTGTCTGTAATGCTTGCAGAAGATGGCATTTAGCCATCATCTGGCTGGGCTGGTGAACCTGTGGTCCTCATATAAGAGGTAGTCATACACAGGCAAGGAAAAATCACCAGAAGGAGGACTGCACTTTTCCCCCACTGGGGATCCAGTCAAAACCAGTTTATAAATGTGCCAAATTGAATTAATGTGCAAAACAATAATGTAATATTCTCAAGCTCACAACATTTAAAGTGTGGAAGATAAGATTAGAACTTAGGTCCCCTGGCTTTCAATCTGAAGCCACTATACCTCTTTGTTGAGTATTTAGCAGACATGAACAAGCTGCGTGAAAGGCAGGAAATGGTTTATTTGAGACTGTTGACCCTGAAGGGTTGGTAGGACCTGACCAATGCCAGGCGAGAGAGGCAATGGAGGCAATGGGTCAGTCAATCCACATGGGTTGAGAGGACAGGAGCAACCACACCCCAAAGCATTGGTCTCAAAGTTTTTAAATCGTTTAAAGGGGTGGCCCCTCGAGACTGGGAGCGCTGTCATAGTTACCCCCTTACCCAACACTGATGTTCACAAGTAAGGGCTGCAATGACAGAATTAACTTCAAAAACGAGGATCAGAATCCCTTTTTGCAAGAAAAGGTTAAAGGTCCATAAATGCGGAAACTTTACTTCTGACTTTACACTACAGGATTCACAAATGAGAAGGTGGTGTTTACTCATTTATGATAAAAACTTTCCAAATGTATTTTAGCAGGAACTAACCTAAAGTTATGAAATCTGCTGTATCTTGCATGAAGGAACGTATACAGGTTGACTAATCATTGTTTAGGTGAAAAAATGTATATGTTGCCCCGGACCATTATGTGCGTTATGTATAAGATCAATTTTTCGAGATAATGTACTCTGTAAATTGAGTTCCCTTATGAGTCAGATTTCCCCCTGCCCACACTAATGGGAAATGCCGCCAGTAGCCCACCTTCTCATTCAGTAATTGATATCTTGTAGGCAACCTCCAATGGTACAGTAGTCAATATCCAATGGATGTTCTAGATTTAGTATGATTTTAAGGGTGGGTGAAATATTCCGTTCTGCTGGCGGAATTGGCAGAATTTTTGCAACTCTGCATTACTCTTGTAACGCAGAGTTCCAGCCAAATTTCGCAAATTGCTGCGTGGCAGAATTTTTCTTGTGTGTGGCTCCAGAACAGTTCGTTGGCGAGTGAGATGTGGCATTCCCTAGCGCAATTTCCAGTCGCTAGAAGGACATCCGGCAAGATTTTTTCTAACACGGGCGGCCGAGGGTGGTCGCTAACGTTCACAGTCAGACTGCCGCTTGACTAGAAAATATACTTAAGTGGCAACAAAATCAACTTGAGTAGCTGTACCCTCTGGCTTGCTGCCTGGTGCAGTTTCCGCTGATTTTTCAGCACGGAATGTGCTCCCAGCAATTAATCACATCGCGAGCAGCGTGACGTGCATATCGCCCGTTGGTGGAACTCTGCAGAATCTCGCTGAGTTTTTATGTAACTACGTGGAATTCCACAGAGTCAAATTCCACAAGCTCCGCCCACCCCTTTATGATTTGTGTGTTTCATTAGTGTAGTTGTAGCATCTGAAATTAAATAAAATTAGGTAGAGGGCAGATGGAAGCAGTGAACAAGAATGGAGCAATTGTCGAGTCTTGGGTAGGTCTGGGTGATATTTGCATAATTTTCTTTGCTGTAATAACACAAAATGCAGACATAATTATGCTAAATTATGTGTTATGATGCAAAATGCTGGTTTCAGCAGTTTGCACTATAGTTTAGCATGAAATTCGTCCTTGCGTTGGTTCATTTTCATTTTTTCTCTCCTGTGATAGGATTTTTACCCAAACAAAGTCTTAATTATGAAATGTGGCATAATGGCACAAGCTCAGGCATTTCACCTAACAACTGTAATGCAAAATGAAGGAATGATGCAAGATTATGCAGGCATAAATTAAATTTGTCCCGACCTAGCATCAGGGAATGACAGCAGTGGACTTTCTGCCCATCTTTTTAATAGGCTCCTGTCCCTGTCCTTTGTAAATTATGTCTTTTCATTGGTCAATAGGCTTAGTAGTCCCTCCTTAGTACCGCTTTTTCTCTGCTTGTAACCTCCCACGAGAACACCCCCTGTTACATGTGTTGTTACTCGGTAGGCTTTAATTACAGCATCGGAGCACTATTTTCTTAAATAGGTTTGTCCTGTCTGCAACACAGGCAGGACACGCTCTCCCTCAACACTTTTTTTTCCTTATCATTTATCCAGCGCGGCACACCTTGGTGGCTGTGCTTTTCTTTTCTTATATGCTGGCCAAACGCGGCCGCATGCCTTTCTTTTTCTGTTTATTTTTTAAACAAATGTTTACAATGGCGGCACCCGGGCTTTAGCTGAGGATGGTGAAAGCTAAAGCGCGGGTGCCACGATTGCTTTAAGTGTAAAGAAATAGAAAAAAAGTGTTTTTCTATTTCTTTACTTTTAACGCAATCGTGGCACCTGCACTTTAGCTTTCAACATCCTAAGCTTACGCACGGGTGCCGCGATTGCTTAAGGTCTCGCATTTGCGAGAGTTTGAGCTATTGGTATTGTAAATGATAATGCCTTTTATTTATGTGTTTACAAAACCTGCAAGCGGTGTTTACGCACCGCTTGCAGGTTTTGTAAACACATAAATAAAAGGCATTATCATTTCCAATGCCAATAGCTCAAACTCTTGCAAATGCGAGACCTATTGCATTGCAAATGCTTGTTATATTATCCCATGTAGCTGTCATTGCTGTTGCAGTAGTGTGACCCAGAAAGAATCATTTTTGAATGTCCAAATTAAGGTATTATGTTAAGTAAATCCATCTATTTGATCAGAAACCCATCTTTCAATGAGTTGCCTTAGAAGTAATCATGGGCAAAATTTAAAATATGCAAACCAATTTTCTAAATTTGCATTAAGCAAGAATTCTCATAATTGTGTACTACATATATGTACAATTTTTACATGCAGGAGTATGGTTTGTGTTGAAAATATCGAACCAAGACACATTTTCTGCTCAAACCAGTCTCCATCCAGTATACCATGTGACTTTTTTAAGCAAAGTTTGTCTGCATGTCAAAAAGTCATGTGACATACTGGTAAATCACATCTTGTGTTAAAAACAAAATTCTGTGTAACATTTGTGAAACTTCACAAGGAAACATTGCGTGATTTCCCATAGCCCTTATAAGAAGCATCCGTTAGCTATTGATGAATAGTTACAATAATTCATAGCATCAAAGCCATTTTTCTTGGAACACGTTTGTGTAGGCAAAATCCTGAGTTAGCCAGGTAAGCTTCCAGTTTTCAAAGAGGGGTTGATGATGACTAGCAGGGATTACAGTGGAAGTGTTAAGGAAATGTCCTAAAGTGTATTTGCTGGACAGAGGTGAGTTGATGATCCAGCTGAGCAGAAAGCTTTTGTGGTACTGAAAAAGACTTCAAGGGTTAAAGGGTTGTAGAGGTGTGCCTTCAGACCTTGGTTTGTTTGCTACATGAGAAATGAGAACATAGAGGCTAGATATTCCCCTTCATCTTCTCCAGGTAGATTTCTAGGTCTATAGTTTTTGTAACAACATAGTCAGCCAGAGCAACATATTGCTCTTGGCAGGTGGTCATTTTTGAGTCTGTACATGCAGGATTCATAATGTTATGTAATTTTCTTGATGATCAAATGTCTTCTGAAAGACAAAATGACTGGTGCAATCTTTTTTCCATTTTGCCTATGGCTTTATAGATTCTGGAGTGGCATGAGTGCAGATTTGTCGTGATTTCTCTGAGATTTCTTTTGATACTTTACTTGGAAAGAGGTCAGAAATTCTTCTGGCTCTCAGAATATTTGTGTCATCTGTCCTTAGCCAGTATGTGGTAGCATGCACAGAAAATATGATCTTGCAACTAGGCATCAGAAGACGTTGTTTGCCTTCTGCCTTAGAAAAAAAAACTATTTTCTGGGAGGGATAATTTACTGTTTCTTCTGTTTTGCTCTTGCCTTCATAAGGAGAGAGCCTGATGATTGAATGCTCTCTTTTGCCCCTTGCTGAAGACACTACTCTGTGTCTTCTGCAAGGGGCTGAAGTCCTCCAGTCAGTGCCAGTATGAGGAAGGAAGAGGACTGGGTTATTGTGATTGTATCTTGTTTAAGACGAATAAGACAGTTCCATTGCTAAGCGAACTAGTGATTGACCAAGAACATTTGTTACCAATGTCCATTTGTCACCTCATTTCTGCAGTTCCCATGCAATTTACCTCCTGGAAACTGCAACTGGCAGCATGGAAATTGGGAAATTTGGGCTCTTACAGCAGGGCATTCTGAGAAATGTATTAATAGCTGTATAGGTATCTTGAAGACCCACAATGCATATGATCCTCACTGGTTTCCCTTCTGAGTATGTTGTAAGTCTAGAAGTTTACTTCCCTGGGTAAGTGACACAACACAGGACTCTGTAAAGGCTTTGAGTTGAGTATAACTTCATATACACTGACTGCATGCATATCTAGTATCCTGACTTTTATTTTGGTTTGGCCTTGGTGTCACGCCAATTTAGAATGTGAGCACAGGCTTAGGGCTGTCCCTGAAAATGTACTATCCAGCACCAGTTCTGTGACCTAGAGGAGTGCACATGCTTGCTCTTATAACAGGCAGTTCATTTAATGAATGGTAGATGTGAGGGAGTGAGACTGTAATTTCAGTTTTTTAGGCTGAGAGTTTCGAGGCAGGGCCAGCCCTTTGGTCTGTCTCTGATTGCTGCCTCAGGAAGGCTGATGACAACCCGAAGTAGAGAACGCAAACCTCATTGTGCCCATGTTTTGGGTCCTCAGGCCTGCAGCTAGTACCATTGTTAACTGCTATGCAAGCATTCCTTTTGCATAAAAGCTGTGCCCGGAGAAAGGCCTGGAAGTGACATTTGAAAGAGCACCAACCCATACTATGTCTGAAACCTTACACAGTAGATCCACATACCTTATCTGGAAAATATGTACAAAAGATTAATACAAACCCCCCAATTCGTTTATTTCGAAGTTCTTAGTGACTAAGGAAGGGAGTGTTCCAAAGACTACTCAAAGTACTGCTGTGTGACCAGAGCTGGTGTCTGCCGGACACCTATTCTGCCAGAGGTGATGGGACATCACCAGATATCTGCACGTTCTGCTGAAGGGGCTGACAATCTGCCCTGATGCCTAGAAGTGGGTCTCTCTGCTGAGAGAAGGAAGGTGTTTGCCTGGCCCTACAGGAAGAAAGAATGTCCAGGAGGAGGAGCCCTGCATATTCCCAGAATGAGGAGCATCTAGAGAAAGTTGACAACCTAAGAGAGAGAGGCATAGACCCATACTGGTAAGGTGGTCATCCTGATCTCTCTTCTCAGTTCATGAATGAGCTGTACCAAGATTGTACCAGGGTACATGGACTACACTTTCCACGTCACAATTGACCTAGGTAGATACATCTTGTTCTTTGGGGTTTGTCTCTGGTGTTTTCGGCCTAAGTGCTATAACAAGGTGCATAAATCACGTGTGCTGGCAGTCTGGCATTGTTGATTTTTCTTTTGACTGAGGATAAGTTGGTGGTTTTGTATATCCTCATAGATGCACGCACTGCGGCAAGAAAGAGGATATGGAGGTGAAGCCTATATTATTTCACAGAAATCTCTGAACACCAATTCAGTCTTCCATGTTCCATTTCTTATGAGCCTACCCTCCCTCTCAGTGGACACATATGGCTTTGTGTTCGGTGAGTTATTGGTAAACAACACAGGGGGTGCACAGGGGGTCGGCCTTTGATGGCCATCCGATGAAATGTAGGGCCAAAATGTGGATTTATATAGAAGCGTGGGCATCACAATCCTTGTTGTGAGTTCACTCACATCACACATGTAAGACCTGGGATGAGTATATATTAATCAGAGTAAAGAGATTACTGAATAATAATGATGGCATTTTCAACTATTTGTTAACAAAGAACACGTAGTATCCTAGCACCCCTGTCATGTGGCCCCTGCTTATTGTCAAACCAAACTACAAGGCTTATCCTGCAAAGTAGTCAGTGAGCAGAAATGGCTGAATTGATCTGCAACACAAAAAGAGGGCTACAGGGTAGATAGATTTATTTAAGAAGGTGGGATTTGCACCTTTGAGACAATAAAGGGTGGTGGTAGGTATGTCTGTCAATGAGATCAAGCATAGGATGTTTAAAAAAAAAAAAAAAGAGGGATGTGATGTTCTGATCACATTCAGTAGTTACATCCCTCTTCTCTTGCTGTGGGGAGACATGGAGAGATTTGTTCATGCTGCGGATGGTTGTACCTCATGACCTTCATGAAGAGCCGAGCTGTACCTGCTTTGACATTGTGAACGTTTGCACAAATACTATTTATTCCCTCTGTTCATTGACCTAGCGCATATCTGGAATTGCCTAGAACCAATGAAGCCACAATGGACACCTTATTAGTACCATGATGGTGCCTCCACCACCCTGATTGAAGGCCATGCTCATGCCATGTTACTGTGTCTTCTTATGCTCCTCAGGTCAAGGTGACAGACACAGAGGTACAGTTTGATGGCCTGGCACCGAGCACTGACTATTCACTCACTGTGTATGCACTGTATGGAGAAGAAGCCAGTGACCCGGCAACTGCCCAGGAGACCACCTGTGAGTACCCACAACCTGTGCATAATTCTCTAGTGTCATTGCAAGTAGGTGTGCGCACAATTTGTGTAATTTACTTTCACATAATTATGCTAAATTAGGGATAAATTGTGCACAATTATGAGTAAATATGTAATATGCAAATCTGTCATTTTGCGCTATATTTTAGTAAAAGATTCATCCTTATGCCAATTTTGGGCACGAGGGTGCACTCAAACGAGCACCGTGAACAACAGCCTCTCGTGTTGTGTTGTACCTGCGCTTTGACTGCAAGTTTTTACTCTGAATTGTGCCATTCCATGTAAATACTTACTGCAAACATGGCATAATTACGTGAAGTGATCTAATGGCGTAATATTGGGAATTTGGCATAATAAGCAGAATGAGAAATTCCCGAAATTATGTGCATTACGCCGGCATAATTTAAAGTTCCCCCAGGTCTGAAAGTTCCATATTTTATCATGTGCTAGTGCTGTGAAATCCAGCCTTCCATATCCACTGTACAACAGGCACGTGCTCAGCTGCTTCTCTGCTGTGTGTTGCTCCCTTTGACTGCTACATCATGCTGCCTGGGAATTCTAGGTAGTATCTGTGAAACAAGTTGGCACTTTTTGTTGCATTCTCCCTCTGTGCAATGTCCCTTGTGCTCTATTATTTCTGTGCTCACTCTGAGCTGGCAGACTCATCTTTGCTCCATTTGAGTTGTGACAGATATGATTATTTATGATCTTCACATCTGTACGTTGTGCATAATACAGGTCTCTACCTTAGTCCTCTCCGGTACTCCCATTGTGCACTCTTTCTATAGGTCACAAGCTCACCCCTCTATGGTGCATTGCTTTGCACTTTCTTTTGGGGCCTGATCTACTATTCTCATTTTTAAACTGGGAATTCAGTTTGCACACTGACTGGTTTGTGAATGGGAATCGAATTTGCAATATGACCTATTTCATTGCATATTCGCAGGGGGTCATAAAACGACCTGCCCAGTGAATACTAATTAGGCATTTTGCAGTTTGCGATCCCCTGTGATTGTTTGCAAATGCATGGATGGAGGACGGCAAGGGGCAGGTGACCTACATCCAAGCATTCACATCCTCAAAGTGGAAACTTTTTTTTATGCAGTCCATGTCCATTAAGGGTCCGGTGCTACTTTTAAAAAAATACAAAAGTTCCAGTTTGGTAACTGGGGAAGACATTGAGGACAGCAGACAGTGGCCCTGTGGACCACCACCTGCTCCCCATAGACATCTGCCATGATTCCCAAAGGGCAAGTTATCCCACCATGACAGCTTCCACTTTGTGAATCAGATACCAACCTTTTGAGGTGTTGGTATCTGAGTGATAGCTTGATACCGCAATTGTGCTCACAAACCATTGATAAATCCTTCTCTGAATCTCAAAAAGGAGGGGGGGTTGCCCCATTCACGTCTCCTACTATTTGCAATTTGGACATGGTTGCAAAAGCCATTTTACAAGTCTGAAAGACTTTTCTGACTCACAAAAGGACTTTCATATATAGGAAAAAATATATTTTGTGGTCTTAAAAAGCTGGTGATTTTGCGAATCGCAGGCTTTAAAACCATAAAAATCCTTTTACACCAAGCCCTTGGTCACTTGTTCCTCCATTTTCTAAGTAGGCAACTGTTGGACTTGGTCCTCTCTGCAGGGTCACCCACAAATCTTTTGGCTTCTCTCCTCCTCTTGTGCTGATTTTATTTTTACTGGCATTAGGATTCTGGGTACTTTACCACTGCTGACCATTACTAGGGTGCTTGTGATCACTCCATAAAACATGGTAAAATTGGCTTACACCTGATTGGCATATTTAATTTACTTATAAGTCCCTTGTGAAGTGGTATACCATATACCCAGGGCAGGTAAATTAAATGCTACTAGTCGGTCTGCAGCACTGATTGTGTCATCCACTTAAATAGCCCTTTACAACATGTCTCAAGCCTGCCTTTACAGCCTGTGTGCAGTTTTAAACTGCCAATTCTACTTAGCAAAATAAAACTTTTGCCAAGCCTAACAATTCCTTTTTAGGTCTCGCGCCTAGCGTTGCACTGCGCAGCACGAGACATTTAGTAGGTGAAAAAACGGGGATTCAGCACTGACCTAGGAATCGCACACGCTCGTGCGTGTGCGATTCCTTTTGTGCTCCCCCATTGGCCTTTTCGTGCGTCTTTGTATAAAAGACTGCACGCAATTGGCCAAAGGCGGGCGCATTGCTCCGCCCATGGCCTATTGGTGTCTATTACGCGCTTGGTGCGCGTAATAGACACCAATAGGCCATGGGAGGAGCAATGCTCCTCCCATGGCCTTTTGGTGTCTATTACGCGCTTGGTGCGCGTAATAGACACCAATAGGCCATGTGGTTTCAATTATCGTGCCCAGACACGGGCGTGATAATTGAAATCACATGCTTAGCTGTGGTGCGCGTGCGCGCACCACTTGTTCTTAATTCTTTCTCACCAGCCCAATGTGGCAGATCGGACGAGCTAGCGTGCTGCTGAGCTCCTTGACGGTCTGGGCAGCTGGTGCCGCGTTGGCGTGGCCGGGGAGGCGAAGCAGGATGGGCCGTCAGGAGGACAGGGCCCCGCCCTTTGAGCTCGGTGGATCGGGACGCAGCAGGCTGGCAGCTTCATGAACAGAAGAAGCGCCGCCAGCTACGGCCCAAGAGTGTCACTTGGCGGAAGCTGGGACCTTGCAGATGGCCGCTGGTGGGGGGGGAGAGAGAGAGGGCACACGCAGGCACCGTGGCCCCCCTCGTCGCCAATGTAGTGTTGCGTGCAGGCCTCCGCAGCGTGCACCAGAAAGACAACACGGACCAGAAGGCATGGTGGTGGTCTCGCAATTTACCACGCCCTGATGAACCCTGTGCTCTTTAGTCTCTTGCGCAGGCTAACGCCTGCCACTTCCATTCTGTTATGCACATGGGGGATTGTAATTGCCACCCCCTGTGCGGGTCACAACAATGCAATGATCCAATGACCTGCCAACACTACACCACATGCACTCCACTCAGATCGTGGCAGTGATAGCTTATTTGCAGCTTCTTTTCCTCCCAACAAGGTATTTTTTTATTTTATTTTTTTATCTGTTGCAGTCTTGTTTTGATCCAAACAAATTACAGGGGCAGCTCTTGTGTTTGTTGTCTGTGCAACCTGCAGGCACTGTTATGTCTCAGTCGAGGCGAATGCTCTTGCGATTTGTGAACCACATCAAAAAAAATGTGTGCCCGGACTTTGGGGAAGTGGAAGACTGATGGCTGTGAAGTGTGAACTAGCTATAAAACTCGATGAGCTGCACCCCACTGGGCTTCTCCCATCCGCATACTGCAGGCTTCGCTCTGCCTTCTCCCGTCTTCTTACTACAGACTTCCCTCTGCCATCTCCTGCCCGCTTACTATGGGCTTCACTCCGTCACTTTCGCCCGCTTACTACAGGTTCACTCCATCTCTCCATCCACTTACTACAGGCTTCCCACTGCCATCTCCTGGCCGCTTACTATCGGCTTCACTTCGTCTCTCCGTCCGCTTACTACAGACTTCACTCTGCTTATCCATCCACTTACTACAGGCTTCACTATACTTTCTCCGATCTGTTTACTACAGGCTTCGCTCTGCTTTCTCCTGTCCACTTATTACAGGCTTCGCTCTGCCATCTCCTGCCTGCTTAAAACGGGCTTCCCTCTCCCTCCACCCCTCTGATCACTACAAACTTCATGCTGCCTCCACCCTTCCGCTCAATGCAAGCTTCACTCTCCCTCCACTCTTCTGCTCAATGCAAGCTTCACTCTTCCTCCACCCTTCCGCTCACTGCAAGCTTCACTCTGCCTGCACCCTTCTTCTCAATGCAAGCTTCACTCTCCCTCCACCCTTCCGCTCACTGCAAGCTTCACTCTGCCTCCACCCTTCCGCTCACAGCAAGCTTCACTCTGCCTCCACCCTTCCTCTCACTGCAAGCTTCACTCTGCCTCCACCCTTCCTCTCACTGCAAGCTTCACTCTGCCTCCACCCTTCCTCTCACTGCAAGCTTCACTCTGCCTCCACCCTTCCTCTCACTGCAAGCTTCATGCTGCCTCCACCCTTCCTCTCACTGCAAGCTTCACGCTGCCTCCACCCTTCTGCTCACTGCAAGCTTCACTCTCCCTCCACTCTTCCGCTCACTGCAAGCTACACTCTGCCTCCACCCTTCCGTTCGCTGCAAGCTTCACTCTGCCTCCACCCTTCCGCTCACTGCAAGCTTCACTCTGCCTGCACCCTTCCGCTCACTGCAAGCTTCACTCTGCCTGCACCCTTCGCTCACTGTAAGCTTCACTCTGCCTGCACCCTTCCGCTCACTGCAAGCTTCACTCTGCCTCCACCCTTCCGCTCACTGCAAGCTACACTTTACCTCCACCCTTCCGCTCACTGCAAGCTTCCCTCTGCCTTCACCCTTCAGTGGAAGGCGCTTGGCAAAGTTTGACTGGTTATCTTTCAGTTGCTTAATGTTGTATTTGAGTGCAAAACTAGCAGTAAAAAGGTGAAACATTGCCCAGGGAAAGTTAACGTGTGCAAATGCCAAAATAATGAAGTAGTGCTGTCACAGAATGTGTTGTTACGCCACATATTTAGTTTTTTTTGTTGCCGTATAATGTAGTCCATGCTTCCACATAATTTGGTCCCCCTCGTCACATAAATCCAGTGGCCCTGCCTATGCGCAAGTCCACTGTTTTTCGCCTAATTATAGATTTGCTACATAATCCATCATCTGCTGCATAATCTGCAGATTTTAGCCCCAAAAAATTGTTTCTAGCTCAAACGGTTCAATTGTTACAAAAAATGCACCGATACGTGTTGCCGCGCAGTGAAAGGCCCTTTGCAAAGCTGGATTGGTCACCTTTTTCTTGCTTGTTGGTATATTTGGGTATTAAAATGGTACTAACGAAGTGCAACCAATGCCCAGACAGTGTTACCAAGTTTAAAAATGATGAAATAATGAAGCAATACTATTACAAAATGTGCTGCATTATGCTGCATATTTTGCCTTTTCTTGCCTCATAATTTATTCAACCCTGCTGCATAATTTGGCCCCCTCCTGTTGCATAATTCCAGTGGCCCTGCCTATGAGTTACTCGTCATTAAGCAGGTTTTTTTTCTGCATGGGTGTAGCGTCTTCCAACCAAAAACTGTACAAGCGGTCTTACACCGTGGCTGAGTAGAAACAAAACAAGCATTTGCAATGCGATAGGTCTCGCATTTATGCTATTTTGGGCAATTGGCATTGTAAATGACAATGCCTTTTATTTATGTTTTGGTTTTCAAAACATTAATAAAATGCATTGTCATTTACAATGCCAATAGCTTAAACTCGCGTGAATGCGAGACCTATTGCATTGCAAATGCTTGTTTATACATACAAGCCACCTCTAGGTTAGGCCCTAAACAGCCCATTGGGCAGAGTGCATTGTATGTAAAAAATTGGACATGTATTTTTAAGTTTCACATGTCCTCGTAGTGAAAAACTCACACATTTGTTTTTTCTACTGTGAGGCCTATCTATCCCATAGGCTATCATTGGGTTACCTTATTACATTTAAAAAGTCATAACTTTTGTTTGGGAGATGGTGGAAATGTCATGTTTTGTGTCTAAGGAATTTTAATTTAAAACCCTCTTTAATGGCAAAATCAGATTTTAAGTCGAAATTCTGAAAATGCCACTTTTAGAAAGTTGGCATTTTCTTCTCCTAACCATTTAATGCCTGGAGCCTGTTTCCTGGGAGACCTGACTAGATGTAGTTGGCAGTTGACCTTTGTGTATTCCTCCCAGATAGTCACATGGTAGGGGGACTGAATATTGGCAGGATGGAAGGGGTAGAGCTGTGTACAGCCCCGCTTGAACTTCAAAGACATTGCCTTAGCCAGCACACAAAGAACTTCAGAATAGCCTTTTGTGCCTACAGACATTGTAGGACTAGGGCAAGGAGGCAGGAAATTCCAGACACTTCTGGGGGGAACTCCAGATATTTCTTCCATTTCAAAGCTGGCACCAGGTATAAAATTAGGACCCTCAGGCCCACTCTTCAGTTTACTTCTGGACTCTCAGAGAACTTCTCTGCTGCCTAAGGCCTGCTGTGTACTTCTGAGGACTGCGCTGCTGCTCCAAAAGGACTTTCGTGCTGTCTGAAGCCTGCCCGGTGCCCCAAGAGAGCTGTCCTCCTGCTTAAGGCCTGCTTTTCTGCCTGAACCTAGGACTACCAAAGTGACTCCATGGGCTAAATCTTCACCATGATCTCCTTCAGTGGCTCCCTGACAATGATTTATCAAAAGAAAAGAAAATTCCCTTCTGTGTCAAAATTCACTTCAAACAATAATTATAATCTTATTATTAGTTTGCACTGAACCAAAAGATGCACTCAGACATAAGGTATCATCATACGTCTAATTAGATTAAAATTCTTTATTCCACACAATGCAAGCAAAAGAACCTGCTTTGGGTTGCATTTAATTTAAAATACATTTAACAATACATTTAAAAATCACCATGTTGATGGAAATACTTCACAATATCTGTAGCCTCAATTTTTCATAAACACTTTACAAATTTGAAATGAACACATATGTATTATACATTTAAAAATACAATAAAACACAGCAAAAATACAATATAACACTTCATCCAATATTTTTGCTCCAGTAGTGCTGTGCTCCAAGAACCAGTAAACATATCACTCTATTTTTCATATACTCATTTCCTGGTATATATTACTCATATACACGTAATACATGAATAATTCTTTAAAAACAGTACATCATTTCATTAGTCCATATGTCGACGCTGCTTTCGGTGTATCTCTGAATTCCTTAACACCTTCCTCAGGACTCAAATAATAATCAAGGCTTTTTCCATAAGAACAGTCCATATATCTAAAAATAAACAATAATTACAATTAAATTCAATCTTTACTTGTGTGGACATAGACTAACTATTTTGGTTCAGTGCATCCTATATTGCATAATACTTCCCAATTAAATTTAACACCATACTATAATCAGTATGTCCTATTTCAGGGACATATATAATGACTCGGTTAGTAATTACTGTAAAACCTTCGTCATAACGCATTTTACAACACCCTTAGTTACTTTAGTGTATCTCACCTGATATTGTCTTTGCAGGGGAATTTCAATAGTGCAGATGGATTTAAATGAGTTTGCACATGTATGTAGATCTCGCTACTTCTTAAGTTATCACAATGCGCCTCCTATGGATAACATCTCTATTAGTTACGCATCGATCATCTGATTGATTTTTACAAAACCCATTTTCCTTTTACTTACTAGAGTCAAGGTGGGGCAGTTTCACTCAGTCACAACAATTAAAATGTCCTTTTCCAATTCCATGTACCTATAAATGGAATGTTATGTTTTTTAATTATTCTGACATCATATTATCTGTTGCAGAGTTCTCCTATTATAGAGTTATTGAGCCACTTACCCACTGATCTTTTCCTTTTGTGTATCTCCTGTATGTTTTCCAGGGATTTAATGGTTAGGAATATTAAATATTTCTTTTCCTCTATCCCTCTTGGAGGATAAGTCCGACCGTCTTTATCAATTAGATCAAGTCGATAATCCTAAATTTAAGGCACAAAAAAGGGGGGTAGAAGTTCTATGTCACTGCCACTGTTATCTCAATATAACACCTCAATTTTAAATCCCCAGTTATTACTAAGCTTGGAGACCATTCTATAGTTATAATGATTGTCTTGTCATATAGCAATCCTTTCATTTATATACTATTTTCTTGTTACTAATGTTACTCGCGTTACATACATTCCCCCATTGAAAATGATAGTTCATGACCCATTTAGCACATCGCGAGTCTTTTAATGATAAATAGTATACCTCCGCCGTTTCCCGTTAATTTCCTTGCAGCTTATATTGTTAAATTTATTTTTATTTTATCTTTATTGCCAAATCATAAACCTCTGTTATAGTTATATTATTGGCAAGAGCTTTAGGTACAACTCATTACCCCTGGAGTCGCTACTTCAAATGTGTTATAAAGCGGTATGGTTAACCGGACCGAGCTCATTTTCTAAATACAGTGGGTAATTCGTATCACAACTTATTTATACCCGTAACCAGCCCCGCTTAACTCGTAATGCCTTGTACAGCCCTCCTGCTCACCTTGTAACTTGCATCAGCGTTTCCACTTGCCGGGATTCTGGTACTGTTCGTAAAGGACGTTTGTTGGAGCCTTTCTTTTTTTATGCTAGGACGTGGCGTTGCCACGTCTAATTACGTTCATGGCGGCCATCTTAATACTAAGCCTTTCTATTCCTTGTCTATTTATCGTTTTCTGCGGAGCATTTTACCCCATATCTCAAATTCCACTGTATTTAGAAAATGAGCTCGGTCCGGTTAACCATACCGCTTTATAACACATTTGAAGTAGCGACTCCAGGGGTAATGAATTGTACCTAAAGCTCTTGCCAATAATATAACTATAACAGAGGTTTATGATTTGGCAATAAAGATAAAATAAAAATAAATTTAACAATATAAGCTGCAAGGAAATTAACGGGAAACGGCGGCGGTATACTATTTATCATTAAAAGACTTGCGATGTGCTAAACGGGTCATGAACTATCCTTTTCAATGGGGGAATGTATGTAATGCGAGTAACATTAGTAACAAGAAAATAGTATATAAATGAAAGGATTGCTATATGGCAAGACAATCATTATAACTATAGAATGGTCTCCAAACTTAGTAATAACTGGGGATTTAAAATTGAGGTGTTATATTGAGATAACAGTGGCGGTGACATAGAACTTCTACCCCCCCTTTTTTGTGCCTTAAACTTAGGATTATCGACTTGATCTAACTGATAAAGATGGTCGGACTTATCCTCCAAGAGGGATAGAGGAAAAGAAATATTTAATATTCCTAACCATTACATCCCTGGAAAACATACAGGAGATAGACAAAAGGAAAAGATCAGTGGGTAAGTGGCTCAATAAATCTATAAAAGGAGAACTCTGCAACAGATAATATGATGTCAGAATAATTAAAAAACATAACATTCCATTTATAGGTACATGGAATTGGAAAAGGACATTTTAATTGTTGTGACTGAGTAAAACTGCCCCGCCTTGACTCTAGTAAGTAAAAGGAAAATGGGTTTTGTAAAAATCAATCAGATGATCGATGCGTAACTAATAGAGATGTTATCCATAGGAGGTGCATTGTGATAACTTAAGAAGAAGCGAGATCTACATACATGTGCAAACTGATTTAAATCCATCTGCACTATTGAAATTCCCCTGCAAAGACAATATCAGGTGAGATACACTAAAGTAACTAAGGGTGTTGTAAAATGCGAAATGACGAAGGTTTTACAGTAATTACTAACCGAGTCATTATATATGTCCCTGAAATAGGACATACTGATTATAGTATGGTGTTAAATTTAATTGGGAAGTATTATGTAATATAGGATGCACTGAACCAAAATAGTTAGTCTATGTCCACACAAGTAAAGATTGAATTTAATTGTAATTATTGTTTATTTTTAGATATATGGTCTGTTCTTATGGGAAAAGCCTTGATTATTATTTGAGTCCTAAGGAAGGTGTTAAGGAATTCAGAGATACACCGAAACGCGTCGACATATGGACTAATGAAATGATGTTTTGTTTTTAAAGAATTATTCAAGTATTACGTGTATATGAGTAATATACACCAGGAAATGAGTATATGAAAAATAGAGTGATATGTTTACTGCTTCTTGGAGCACAGCACTACTGGAGCAAAAATATTGGATGAAGTGTTATATTGTATTTTTGCTGTGTTTTATTTTATTTTATTTTTAAATGTATAATACATATGTGTTCATTTCAAATTTGTAAAGTGTTTATGAAAAATTGAGGCTACAGATATTGTGAAGTATTTACATCAACATGGTGATTTTTAAATGTATTGTTAAATGTATTTTAAATTAAATGCAACCCAAAGCAGGTTCTTTTGCTTGCATTGTGTGGAATAAAGAATTTTGATCTAATTAGACGTATGATGATACTTTATGTCTGAGTGCATCTTTTGGCTCAGTGCAAACTAATAATAAGATTATAATTATTGTTTGAAGTGAATTTTGACACAGAAGGGAATTTTCTTTTGATAAGTGTAATACTACCCGGTCCCTTTTGGTCCAACTAGGGTAAACTCTCTCATATTTTGGGATCCCTGACAATGATGCCATCTCCTCGGGCACCGGCGGCTGCCTTGCTCTGCCGAATTTTACCTTCTTAGACATTTTTCTTCAGAAATTCCTTCAAGTCCGAATCGCAGACTTTTGACTTTGCCCCAGTCTTGTGTTACCAGATACACACAGTTAGTGCTTTGTTCTTTTTGGTGCTATTTTTCACTTTAAACTTTAAAAATTCATAACTCTGGTTCTACTGATTGGATTTTTTTCATTTTAGGGTCAAATATTTTAATAAATTGCACTCTTTTTTGGGGGATTTTTCTTGTGGTGGGTTTTCACTTTATTACTGTTTAGTGCTGAATAAATATTTTACACGTTGCCTCTAAGCTAAGCGTGACTGTTTTTGTGCCAAGCTACCAGAGGGTTAAGCACAGGTTAATTTATTGACTTTTTGTGGTTGACCCTGACAAGGATTGTGACTGATGCTTGAGAAGGGCTCACACACCCCTGAACCAACAACCCAGTTTCTCACAGTAACATTACTCCTACCAGGTGGCTCAATTGCACCCGCTATCTTAGACTTCCCTATGTAACTACTCTCTGGGTCTTTTATTCCACACTTCTACATGTCTTTGCCTTTTCTCTTATCATGTGATTCCACACTGTTGAGGTATATTACTCATACCTCTTAGGTGCTTTGGTTTACACACTATTGGTCATGAGCGCACAGCTTGTTTAGTTTTATTGCTTTACAGCACTTAATTGCAGCTAATGCAGTAGCCAAGCTATTATATATATTTACAGATTTGCACAGAATTAAAACCAAAATAAGAACATTCAAAATTAAATTATATGTTTACAGAAATCCTTAATTATATAGTTAGCATATTTCACTTACAAATTCAGCATCTGAAATATCAACTGAGTTTCAAATACAATTCCATGTTCTTCAGAGGAAATAGGGATTTATCACTCAGAAGAACAATACAGCCCCAGAAGAACAACTTTCTCAAATTTTCCTATCATGTCATTATCAAAGGTACCTGACTCAACAATCTCCTATACGCTTACTCATCACCAGAATTGGCTGATTCTCCTTAGCCCAAGCTGTAATGTAGTTTCCCTGTTTTCCAGTTAGTGCAATTTCCCCAAAGGCTTCTTGGTAAAGCCTGCATATAAATATTACAGGACAAATAGTGCATACCCTTACACTGCCCGGACAACAAATCTTGAGTATCATTTGAAACAAGGGCTATTCCCACCCCCTTCCAAAAAGTTCCAAGTTCTGAACATTCATAGAAGATATGGATATCATTAGCATTGGGAGTCTTACACCTAGGACATTTTGGGTTGGATAATGGGGCGAACTTGGCTATTTTGGCAGGAGTATAATAAAGTCTATTAATGACGAAAAAATGATTCTTCTTTAAGCTGGCCGGTTTGATAAATTTATAAAGTAGTTTCAAAGAAGGCTCATACAGATCTGCAATGTTAGACTCGAAGGGGGATTGATTCCAGACTGTGTTTTGCGGGGTAAGTTCCAGATCTTCTGCATCCAAGAACTTCCTATACCAGGTAGAGATCTCTTGGAAGGGGGTGGGAGACACCGTTTGTGGCATTTTTAAAGTCAACATCGAGGTTAATGCTTCATTAGTAATCTTTGGAGAGGATGGATTGTCCAGTTTGAATTTATCGCAGATTCATAGAGGGTTGTTGCTATATTTGGTGTTACTCGCCCGGAGAGAGATCTGCATGAAGTGGAAAGATCCACGGCCCCCGAAATGTGAGGACTGGCTTAAAGCCATGTTTGCCATGGCTCGTTTAGATCAGAACGGAACTGGGGAAAGTATGACAAACATCTGGCAGCCTCTAATGAGCTGGGGCCGAGACCTGAGATTAATATAGTTCCAGTTGGCTTCCTCTGGTCCAATGATTACACCAAGCCTTCATCAAATGGGGCTGGTCAGGCTGACCTAAGCAAGTGCAGCAAGCCGTAGGGCGCCCAGTTGGTAATGACGGCTTTTACTAACATCTGCAGAAGCTTATTGGTGAGATGAGGACAACATTTTTTTTTTTTTAAAAAGAAACAAGGGCTATTACCAGGGTGTGATTGTGCCACACCTAAGCGGAGTCATCAAGACATACCCCACATGTCACAAACGCTGCTATACAAGGTCGGTATGTGCATGCATGAACGTGTCTATTCTCACACTTCATCCTACATGGAAAAACACAGCTGCACTCTTGCTGTGATACAGACAGCGTAGTGTCTCCCACAAATGCATAATACTCATAGCCTTCTCATATAGATCACATTTCATACACACACCAGCAACTAGTGCTTGACGTCACTACCTTACTCCTTTTCACTTCAGTTGCATGCACAGACAACACAAAAGTACATTACGTATGCCACTTGTGTCCATACACACAGCATCATAGAGTACCTAAAATTGATAAACACATACCCTTCTACCCCTAAGTACTTCACTTTAGTACAGTGGTTCTTATCCGCCTTTTCCATGGTGTGAAGGTTTATATAAATACAATTATAAAAAAAAATACAACACAAGAGAGAATCATAAGCAATATCACTCAGATGAAAATGGGACACCTTCATCATTGGATTGACCTGTAAGTGTCTAAAGGCCAATGCTTAACTGGAGTGGTGGTTGCCGGTGGGGGTCACCGGCATTCATTTTTGGGGACCGGACCTTATTTTTTCTCAACAAACATTCATCCAGAACAAGTTAAAAAAATACAAGAGGAGGAAAGAAGGAGGGAGAGAATACCAGAAACACAATATCAAAAGGAGAAAACAGGCATGAAAAACAACCTGCAAGAGTGCGATACCAGACAGGGACTGTATAGTGGTGGATAAAAGAGATATGAGTTGTAATCAACTATGCAACCTTGATATTCGGCACCATCACTTCTGAGAGTGTTTGCTGTGGGCTTCTGAGCAAAACGTTAGGCATTGGCACTCATTCTTTTAAAAATTAATCACTATAATAAATAAAGATTGATTTCTGAGGATCTAATGACATTTGCCAATGGAAGCATAAGGTAAAAATATTATGAGGATGAAAGCAGAGACCTACAGAACTGCACAGTTTATGCCAGTGCTCTCCAAGGTGAAGTCACCCATCTTGTTTTGTTGAACATGGATCATTGGTAATGATTTACTCCTATGTGTGAAGGACTGTACTGGTTATTTTGATACGTCTTTGAAATTTATGACTCATTACTCAACAGTCCTTAGTGCCATGTTCTGCTGGTAAGTCCAGCAACACCAGTTCAGAAGCCGTGTGATGTCTTTTTCTTTCAGCGCTAGTAAGTGCTCCTGACTTTTTGCCAGGTTGCACTCTGGTGTATATTGCTAGTTGAAAGGTGGGTTGCCAACCAGCTAAAATAAAACCATGCTGCAGAAAGTGTTGAAACTGATGCTTAAACTCACATGCTTTTTCTACCCTTTTGATTTATTATACATGCTTTCTCCAGAGATCACTCTTTGGCACTACTCAGTCGTTTTCCTATAGGTGACCATCTCTCCCCTCTGAAGTGATAGCTATGGTACTGCCCACTGATGGTTTCCAACATTCTCTCTATAAGACGCTTGCGCTTTTATTGATTTATATAGTCTTTCTTTATGGTGTTAAGTTAGTCCTCATTGTTATTTCTGCTGCAAGTTCTCTAGATGAACCCCGGGAGGGCTCCTCTCTCGTACTTTAGCTTGTATACTATTGGTGGATTCCTAGCGTACTCCACTGTGGTGCTTTGACTGCACACACTATGGGCCTTATTTAAGAGAAAGTAATGCCGCAAGCCATTTGGCTGTGCCGTGCTGCGTATTTTTCAGAGCGCAGGGATGCGTCATATTTACAACAATATGATGGATCCCTGTGCTCTCCCCCTGCGCTGGTGCACAATTGGCTGCCATGTGCCAATGCTGGCACCCTTGCACCATGGTGCAAGCGTGCCTGCGTTGCGAGGAATGATTGTTTTGTGCTGGAAGGGACACCTTGCTATGAGTGTTGCAGAATGCAGCACACATAGAAAGAGGGAAAAACGAGGAGAAATAAAAGAATTTCTCCTTGTTGCGCCTCCTTGCGTCTCCCCTGGGGAGGCGTAGGATTCTGACCCATTCCAAGGTTTACGAAACCTTGTAAATCTGGTAATGCGGCAGAATCCATGGGTGTTGTGTGGGAACACCCACAGCAACACCCATGGAACTCCCTTTTCATCCAAAGTGCTGCGTGAGACAGGGACGTATTTACAAGGACACAAAAAGCCACGCAGGGTGGCTTAACATGTCCTTGTAAATATGGAGCACCAAATTGCGCCGCCGGTGCGTCACAAAAAGTGACGTACTGTTGGCGCAAGGGGCTTGTAAATATGCACCTACGTTTTTTAGCCACTGATCTCTGGTACTTTAATTGCATGTTCTGCAGATAGCTTGCTTTTGTGTATGCTTTGGCGTGGATGCTGTCTTTAAGCTATTAGTCCACACCATCACTAGTGTTTTAATTGCTTGTCCTCTGCAGTCATTAGCTCACCGCTCATTGGTGTTTTGTGCACCCTACTTCTTAAAGTCCCTATCTCAGTCCTTTTCTGGACCTTTTCCATAGGTCACTATATCACTTCTTTCTTTCTGTGCAGGATTCACCCACTTTCTTGCCGAATTACCAGCTGTCTTCTCTCTGTTGATTTCTATGTTCTAAATAGGTCACTAACCTTCTGAATTACTCCCAGTTGCATTGAATCATTTCTGTAGGAAATTATCTCATGCTTCTATGGTTATTTCATTGCAAATTTCGCGGAGGTCACTAACTCACTCTGCCGTGGCCCTTGGATTGAGTGCTCTCTCTGTGTTTTTCTGAATGGTCTCCATAAGTAATTAACTTAGTTCCCTCGGATGATTAGAAAGCTCTCTATAATCCAAGTGTACACTCTACTGTGGGGATGTGATTGCACAATTTCTATGATTCACTAACGCACTCGTCTCTGCTTCTTCCTTGCAGTGACACTGGAGCCCCCAAGGAGCCTGCACTTTTCAGATATTACTCACAGCAAAGCCCAGGTGCACTGGGAGAGCCCCTACCGGGATGGAATAGTGCACCGTGTGACCTATGTCTCGACAGGGGGAAGCGACACTGCCGGAGAGGTAAGAGACACCTACAGTGATTATTGTGCAGGAGGCTGAGGGTGAAGGGATGAGAGACACCACATGAGAGAGCCGTAACTAGAACATACAATGGTGAGACTGAGAGACACCACCAGCGAAGAAGTAAGAGTCACCCATGAAAATAGCAAGTAAAAAACAGAGATAGAAGAGGAGTGAAGAGGAAAGGAACTAGAGAGGTATAGACAAAGAATGAGGCAGTGAGAAAGAGAGAGCGAGAGAGGGAAAGATTGTGCAAGAGAGGGAGACAGAATAGGAGAGAGTGTAGAGAGTTTGAGGAAGACGTCAGAAGAAAATAAAGTTAAATAAAGTGTGTGTGTGTGTGTGTGTGTATGTGTGTGAGAGAGAGTGAGAGAAATAGAGAGAGGTAGACACAGAAAAGAGAGGCAGTGATAGAGAGACAGAGCTAAGCCAGAAGGGAGAGTGGCAGAGAGAGTGAGACAAAGAAAGCGAGAGAGAAAAAAGAGAAAGAGAGAGAGCGAGAAGTAAAAGAGTTGAAGGACTGGGAGACATATATGGAGGTGATAGAGAGTGCTATAGAGGATGCGAGATTCAGCCACACATGGTATTGAAAACACCTGATGAGAGAGAGTGGAATGGGAGACACCCACAGAGGATAGTTTCCGACACACACAGAGATGGGAACAAGACACCCAAAGATGGGTACCTGCAGTGGTGTAACTCAAAATAATTTGCCCCCCCTGCAGAATGGAATAAGGGGCCCCTGGGTATCCTACATCTTACAAATATTTGTTGGGATTTGGCTGAATTGGGGGCCCCTTGGAGGGATGAGGGCCCCTTCCACCAGAGTGGCTGTTGAGGCCTGCGTGCCTGCCTGGGTACCTGCAAAAAGAAGTGAGAGACAACCATATGGAGGGACAGAGAGATAATCATGGATGGAAGTAAAAAGCAACCCACACAGAGGGTCTTCAGAAGCACTCATGGAGAAGGGAGGGAGAGAGACATAAACTGGACGGTCCGAGTACGCCATAGAAAGGTATTTTGGTGAAGCTCACAGAGAAAATTGAGGACATTCATGTGTAGGTGAGAAAGGGCTGCATGTTCAAAAAGAAGATTTTGCAGTTCTTAATTAGCGAATAATACTAATTCACTATTTAGAAATCACAAAATGTTATACACTATGTTATGCTATGTGCATTTGTGTAGTGCACAACTCACCCTAAGGGTATCATAGTGCTGAAGCAGGAGCTCTATGACTGACACAGGGTTGGGATAGGTGAAGAGTCAGGTCTTCAGTTTCTTGCAGAATTAAAGAACTGAAGAGGAAGCTCTGATGTTCAGGGACCGGGCATTCCAGGCTTTAGGCAAGAGGTAGGTGAAGCAACGACTGCCAGATCTGGTTCCCAGTATGTGAGGGGTATATGCGAGTAGGAGTCCATGTGAGCGGAAGTGTTCGGTAGATTTGTGGAAGTTTATGAAGTTGTTGAGATACGTGGGGCCAATGTTGTGTAAGGCATTGTATGTGTACTTAAGGAGTTTGAAGAGTACTCATTTGTTGATTGAAAGCCAGTGGAGCATTTGTGGTGCAGGGTGATGTAATTGCAGGATGTGAGGTTAAGGGGGAACCTGGCCGCTGCGTTTTGCATGGTCGGAAGAATTCTGGCCGGTAGAGCATTGATTCTAGCATAGAGTGCATTGCCATAAACCAGGTTGCGGGGGATGAGGGCTTGGGTGACGATTCTGCATATGTTGGTTGTGAGCCATTTGAAGATCTTCTTGAGCATCTTGAGTGTTTGGAAGCAGGAAGCGGAGGCTGCGTTCACTTGGTCCTGGTGTTGGGCGTCTTGTCGGAGAGGGAGAGTATGAGCTGGGTGTCGTCAGCATGAGATATGATGTTGATTCATCGGTAAAGATGATGCTGGTGAGCTGGTGTAAGGAAATGGATTCTGCCAATCAAATCTGCCTGGATTGTTTTGCTTTTTGACCACCTGGTTTTTGACCTTTTTACTGTGGGTGAGTCTCACAACAGGGGACTGCGCATGTTTACCACCAGTGTCTGCCATTTAGGATAAGGCTGCTGCGACGCAGCTAGGGCAAGGGGCACTTGGCTGGTTACACATGAACACGTATGCACGTGTGTGCACATGTGTGAGCTCTGCGCGTAGGAGACTCCTGTGATGGACAGCCTGGTAGCTGCGCACAGGAAGCCTGGTGCAGAGGGGACTCTGCGAGATTGGCTATTGACTTGAGGTAGACCTCATACTGTTAGTGTACACTCATAGGGAAATTCTATGTGGTTTACTGTCTTGTCTGCAGTGACACTGCATTATACACCTGTGGGGAGGGCTGCCTTAGAGTGCAGCTTCACTGCCCTTTGGCCTACAGAGACCAGTGACATATCGAATTGGGGTGTAGCCCGTGCGGGAAAATCAATTCTACAAGTTCCAAAAAGATATCTGTACAGTTTATGGGGCATCTAGGATTGTCATATTTCTTTGGCTCCGCTCAGGATCAGAGCCCAGGCCTTTTGTCACCTGGCTGTGGCCAGTTAATTACATTTCTCTCCAGCAGCTGGAAGAAAGGCCTCCCCACAAAAAAAGGAGCAATTAACAGTGCTTCACTCAGCTCCTGAAGAGAAAAAGGGTAGGGCGGAATGATCTGCATCAATCAGTCAGCTGTCACACTGTACCAGGGATGGGCCTGCCCAGCCCACTAAACAAAGGAGGGGGATCAGACCTCTGGAGCCAACACAAGAGGGGGGGGGTCTCCCTTTGAAGATTTGTTGGGAAAGGCCTTGGCAGTGATGTCAGTGAGGGGGCTTAGCTGAGGCACCCAGAGCGGATATGACTAGTGACTCCTGGGTGACGCCATTTTGTAATGTCCCAGCAGGCTGTGTAGGCGGCTTTGGAGAGGGCGGTATAGGCCAGAGGTGCCTCATATTTGGAACCTTTCGCCCCCACTTAAAATGTCTTGTGTAAGGGGGAGAGCTTTCTCTTGATTGTGACTTTCTGCTGGACACTGGAGGCCTGATTTACAAAGGTAAACTTAGACCTGAAGTCTAACTTTAGACGTGAAGACTTAAGTTCAGACCTAAAGTCTAATTTTAGACCTGAAGTCTAACTTTAGACCTGAAGTCAAACTTTACATCTAAAGTCTAAGATTAGACCTAAAGTCTACCTTTAGACCTGAAGTCTAAGTTTAGACTTCAGGTCTAAAGTTAGACTTCAGGTCTAAACAGCCAGGCCCTGTGGCAAGCCCCCCACGGACCCTCTCCTGGGCTGCTTTTGGACCTGGGGATCCTGACCTCAGTGGCCCGGTGCATTTTTTAGGGGAAGGGGGGCATAGAGCCTCCATCACCGTGCTACTTATGGCCCCGTGGACCCCATCTCACAGGGCCCAGCAACATATTTTAGGGGAGGGAGGCACGCAGCTCCCTTTCCCAGGCCGATATCGGCCCCAGGGACCCCATCATCCCGGGCCCAGCAGTATTTTAATGGGGAGGGGGCACCCCCCCGGCAGATTTTGGCCCCACAGACCCCATACCCCAGGGCCTGGCACAGTTTGTCGGGAGGCCCGTGTCCCCCTCCCTGGGCCAATTTTGCACCGGGATCCCATGCCTGGGCCAATTTTGGCCCTGGAACCCCATTCCCCAGGTCCATGCCCATTTATTTTAGAGGAGTGGGTTATGCAGCCCCCCTCCACGGGCCAATTCTGACCCCAGGGACCTTATTCCATGGGGGCCAGCCAACAAAGAATGGATGCCCTGGTGCCCACTCATGGCACCCACTACATTATGGTTTGGGGCTGCAGGGGGAGCCCCAAGGCCCCCACTGCTCCAACTGGCTCCCCGCCTCCATCGGGAGCCAGCATTGCTCCCGCCTGCAGGGAGCAGCTAAAAATGCTGCTTCCTGCGGGTGGGAGAGATATACAGATCTGTTCCCTGCCTGCATCCTGCGTCAAGGAAACAGATCTGAAGTAGGCTCCTGGCTGGTGGGAGCATTTTTACAGATCCCGCCTACTGGGAGCGTACTTCATGTTTGCTCTCGCATGGCAGGAGTTTTGAAATTTCTCCCACCAAGCAAAAGCCAACACAGGTTTCCCTGCCCATGCCAGTGTGGATAGGGAATCAGCTATGTTCAGGGGGTGGGCACCTTGGGACATAGCAGGAGCTGGCCCTGGGGAATGGGGTCCCCAGGGCCATTAATGGCTCAGGGAGGAGGGCCACTCAGGCCCCCGTATGCTTTGTTATTGCAGCAGGGCCCTAGGGAATGACCCGCAATTGGCCCGGGGAGGGGGGATGTGTGCCACCTCCCTTTTTTTAACTTTGGCCAGGCCCCGGTGGATGTGGTCCCCCGGGCTGAAATCGGCCATTGGAGGGAGGCTGCGGGCCCCGCCTCCCCCTATTTCACCTTGGCCAGGCCCTGGGCAATGGGGTCTCCGGGCCAAAATCAGCCCGGGAGGGGGGGAGCGCGCCCTTCCCCATATTAATATAAACAATTCCCCCCTGTTGACATCATCCCCCTGGGGGCGGCTAAAAAAACGAGTGAAGGAGACCACGCTTATTTTTTTTTTTTTTATTCTGCCGTAGATCAATGGATCATTTAAAAAAAATTAAAGTACTCAACACTTTACCATGAACTATGGGACTGATTACGATGGCGGGCGGACTTGGTCCGCCCGCCATCGTAGCGGTGTTTGGGTCCGTCCGCCATGCATGCGGCGGTCCCGCATACCCGATTAGGATGGGACCGCCACCGCTGCGGTCAGATTCCGCACCATTAACATTGCGGCGGTGGCTGCTGACAGCAGCACCGCCGCAATGTCGAAAAGAGCATGTTGTGCATTTCACTGCACTATGTGGCAGGCACTACACTGTGCCTGCCACATGGTGCAGTGAAATGCAGGGGGGTACCATGGGTACCCCCTCAGTGCACCCACACCTCCCCCCAAAACAAGGGGGGCCCACAACGGGCCCCCGAAAACATTCCCTGCCAGCCTTTCAATGGCGGTTTAACCGCTACGGAAAGGCTGGATCCGCCAGCATCATAATTCTGCGGACGGAGCCTGCTAGGCTCCCCCACCTTTTTAAGCATGCTGACCGCTCCGCCAGGCAATCGTAACTATTGCCTGTGGCGGTTCCGTGGCGGGCGGGCTTTGCCTCCGCCGCGGTCGCTGTGTGGATCCCACCGCCATCGTAATATGGCAGTCGGAGAATCGCGGTCCGCAGGGCCGGCGGAGCTCACCGCCGGCCCGGCGGTGGCGATCGTTCCGCCATCGTAATCAGCCCCCAGGTTCTGTCACATTATATAATTTCAGATATCATAAGAGTTATTAATGCATGAATTTCACATGCTCTAACTTCTGTAAATGCTAAAGTATAGGTAATCCATGTAGAAGGGCCGACTTATAGTCAATGTAGTGTGGCGAGTGATGTGAGAAGACCGTGTATGGAGGTGCGTGAGTTATATGAATTTTAAGGTGGGGCATTATTATAAATGTGAGTTATAAGTATGACTATATTATTTTGAAACTGGTGCATAACTAATAAATCACAAATATGACTATAAATTTAGAATATCCAATGTTTGTGTAGTTTAAGTTGGGTTTGTATGGCAAACATAAATGAAGTTTTCCTAACTATAACTTACCTTTAACATTTGTTTTTTTTTTTAATTTCAATAATTTTTCTAGTTTTAGTAACAAATTTGGAATATTCGTCCAGTTTAGTTTTGTGGAGTGGAGTGTTATTAAGTAGATTGGCGTACCTTATACTGGAGGAG
The DNA here is from genome assembly GCA_963921515.1 of Calotriton arnoldi. Taxonomy (NCBI): domain Eukaryota; kingdom Metazoa; phylum Chordata; class Amphibia; order Caudata; family Salamandridae; genus Calotriton; species Calotriton arnoldi. The sequence goes on from CAWUFW010002974.1 coordinate 1,199,482, forward strand.
AGTGTTGTAAATTCTACTATGGTACAGTATATTGTGGTATAGTGGAGTGGACTAAAGTAGAATCAGGTATAATGGAGTGGCCTACAATAGAATGGCATGAAGTGTAGTGGCATGGAGTGAATTAGGAAACAGTACAGTGGCATATATTGGAGTAGTATAGAGTGTAGTGGCATACAATACAGTGGTATACAGTGGCATAGCATAGAGTGGAGTGCGATAAAGTAGAGTTACATTTTTGAAGTATTGTAAAGTGCATTTGCGCACATTGTACTGGCGTGCACTGGAGTGGTATAAACTGGAGTGTTGTACAGTGTAGGAACATATACTGGAATATTTTTTTATTGAAATAGCATACAGTTGAGTGGTATACTGTGGACTCTTGTAATGTGGAGTGGCGTAAAGTGGAATAGCGTACACTTAAGTGGAGTACAGTGGAGTGGTGTACAGTTTAATGGTATAGAGTGGGCTTATGTAAAGTTGAGTGTGGTACAGTGTAGTGTTGTAAATTATAATTCTGTAAAGTACAGTGGTGTATATTGGAGTGCTGTACAGTGCAGGGGTGCAGAGCGGCACACTGCAGTGTGGCACAGTGCAATCCGGTACAGTACTGTGGTATTCACTGCAGTATACGCCACTGCATTTCAGTACTGCATTTCAGTACAATGGAGTGCCGTAGAGTGAAGTAGTGTACACTCCAGTACTGTACTATGAAGTGGCGCACAGTCGATTAGCATCAAGTGGAATAGTGTAAACTTGAGTCGCACACAGTGAATAGAGTGGAGTTGTGGGCAGTAGTACAGTGTATAAGTGTCCAGAAACTATCATATACAAAAGTGTAATATAATACAGTGGTTAACAGTTTAATAGCGTAGAGTATAGCAGCTACTGCCCGTGCAGGTAAGAGCAGTGGGGTGGTGGGCCGGTGATGAGGATTTCGACAGACGACCACGAGGGAAAATTATTTATTTAATTTTCCCTCGTCATCGTCCATCAAAATCCCCCCCTGATCGCTCTTACCTGCATGGGCAGCAGCTGGAGTATAGTGTTTTAGAATAGAGTGGCGTACTGTGGAGTTCAGTGGGGTAGTGTGGACTAACGTACAGTAGATTAGCGTACAATATAGTGGTGTATACTGGAGTGTCGTGAAGTGTAGTGGCATACTTTAAATAGCGTACAGTGGAGTGCCATAGTGAATTGTTATACAGTAGAATGGTGTAAAGTGGAGTGTGTAAATTAAAGGAAACATAGCAGTAATGTGTGTGAAAAAATGACAATTTTCTATCTGCAAAAAGTATAATATGTAAGTTTTCTGGTTGTATATGTAAGTAGTGTAAGTAATGTTAAATACATACTTATACATTGTGTTATTTTGTACTGTGCTAAGTTGACGGTATACCACAGTACATGGGCCTCACAACTGGATATGTGATTGGTTCATGGCTGTGTTTACCAAAGGTAAGAAACAGCCATATCGTTTTTATTACAATTTCTATTATTGTGCGATAAGCATTTTGCTGACTTATGGCTTAGGATGTCACATATAATTAATTATTACGTTTTATTGTTATTAACAACCTATTACCACTTTATTTCGATGGTAATAGGTTACCTTTTGTTTATAAATGTGTAGATATTATAGGCCTGTGGATATTTTTATATTTTCTCCCTTAATAATTTTGAGCCCGTTTGCCAAATCTCTCCGAAATTTAGCATACTTGTTCCACCCGTTTCATTATTGAAAAAGTAAAAGTTTTGCGGGGCTTAGTCAAGGGGGCCCAAAGAAATCAGGGGGGTCTGAAAACATGCTTAATTTCAATGTATTTCATATGCAATTTTATATTTTGCTTTGGCAAAAACCGTAAGTCGTACTTCGTTACCATGTGGCAGGATTACACATGATTATTTTGTGTAGTTTAGGTAAGTAGTGTAACTTATTTATACGTTTTAAGGTATGTGATGTGTGTTGTTCCATTATTTTAGTGAAACATGGGAGTATTTGGCAATAGTACCACAGAACATAGTGATTACAAGTCATTAGCTGATTGTGTAATCATTGGCTTTAGAAAAGTGAAACGCAGCTATGTTGTTCCTGTGAGAATTCATTATTTTGTTGCAAAACCGAGATTTTGAGGCAAGTTTTGTAGACACAGCACTTAGAAATTAGAAGACCATATTTTGCATCCAGAATGTAAGTGTGAATGAATGTTTGTTTTAGCGTGAACCACAAGTGAGCCTTTCCGACCTCATCACTGTTTGTTCCCACCCCGTTGACTATGCATGCAATTCCTTGAGGGGTTTGGGTGCTTCTGCGACCTAATGTGGAGAAGCTATTCTTCATCGGTGAGCATTAATGTTCCCCAGGAATTTTATTGGCCAGTCATATTTTTGGAACGGGTTCCCTGTGATCCCCCTCCGACTGAGTTTAGTCATTTTATTGACTTTTATGACAAGCACTGGCAGTGCCGATAGGTCTCATCTTTGATCTTTTGGCTTTGTCAATTCTTGCTGTCAAAGATGAATGACACTGCCAAAAAGAAAATAGAAGTGCATGTTGTCAATGCTGAACAGCATCGAAAAAAACAAAATGGCTGGCTCCAGCACGTTGACATATGTGCATTCATATGTCACAACCTAAGTTTGGCTTTTTTTTTATTTCTGTCTCAAAGCGACAGAAACCCATCTTTGAGTGTCTAATTTAAAAAAAAAAAAAAAATACATAAAAAATATAAAAAGGAAAAAGGTGCACAAATCATGTTGTAGAGAAAGGAGCAAACCTCTGAAAGCGTAAAAACTCAAATTTAAAAAATGGGGAGCAGCAGTGGAGCCATGGTGGAGGAGGGTTTCAGGTGAGTCACCGGGCACCCCCGAGTGGCAGGGAACAGTGGCAATCGGACAGGGGTTGGGGAGCAATGGAGGAACTGGGGTTGGGGTAGACCAACACAGAGAGTGCAAGGGGCAGGAATTTGAGGGAGGAAGCAGCACATGAGGAAGGGATCAAGAAAACACAAGCATTCCCATGGAGTGCTGAAAAAAGTAGTTAGCTGAATGTCAGCCATGGAAGGATACAATTCTTCCAGTCAAAAATACAGTAAAGTTGCTATACCTCCGAGAAGGAGCAAACACAAGAAGAGGAAGGAAGGCCATTAAATAATAAGCGAGCGAACAAAGAAGCCAATTAGTGATAAGCAATGGACTGACCCAAAGACCACTCATAGTATTGGTATTGTACACAATAGACCTTCAACAATAGACAACTAAAAGCTATGAGTAGGCAAGACCTAAAAGGTTGTCCATAGATAAGGGATGCCTGTCTAGTGCAGTATCTCTGTAAGTCCGGCTTTGGTTTTAGTTTCAAAGGTACAAGGCATTGAAGGATCTAGGAGTATTTTTATATTTCTCCTTAGTTTTGTCATTATTTAGTGTTGGTTCTAATAATTTTTTATTTCTAATTAAGCGTTTTTTTTTTTTTTTAATTGATTCTCTACTGTGTTGACTTTTTTCATTTATGTAGTTGTGCCTGCACATCACCTTCATAGAAGAGTAAGGGAATTGTTCCCTCTTTGTACCAGAATCACTCATGCTGATTCATTAGGACGTGTTGCCTAGTGACTAATGAGCTCATTAAAAAAAAAACTCCTCTTGCGCGGCATTGTCCAGGCCATAGAAACACCAACAAAGACACCAGAAGCTGCACCGAAGGAGGTCAGTGAGACACTGCTGAAGGAAGGATTGTCAGGACCCCTGGAGACATCTCTAAAGAGAATAAGAGACAGATACAGAATGGTACCACCACAGAGAGAAAGCGAGTCATGGGCGGGCGGGTATTGTTACGCTAGGGATGAGTGAGAGGCCCCCTTAAATGCAGGTGAGGCTATTTCTGGACCATTCACACATGCCTCTATTCTTTGTTGCAGGTGGAAGTTCCTGGCCCCGCCTCCTCCATCGTGCTGTCTTCTCTCTCTTCGCTCACCGACTACCTCGTGTCTGTGGTCTCTGTTTACAGCGGTGTTCACAACTCTCTTCAAGTGACTGGGAACTTCACCACATGTAAGGGGTGTGGCAAATGCGGGGTCAATGGAACTACGTGTTGTCGAATAGGGGTGGTGAGGGTGGTAAATGTAGGACGCTAAAAATTAAATCATCTTCTGCCCAGCTGCAATTAGATGGTAACGTAATTGTCTACTGGAAATATAGCATCAAATGATAATTTTATCTCAAGAGGCTTCTTGGTGCTAGGGGCACATATTTTTCTATGACCAATTGATCTATATGTAATTGCAGCCATACCCCACCTCCCAAAGCCAGGATCTCCTTTCACCCACCTATCCCCTATCCTGTGACAAAACATGACATCCTTTGGAAGACAGTCTGCACACCGATGCTCCTACTTAGAGACAATGGGGAGATAAAAAAACCCATGCAAAATGTGCCGAACGTGGGTTTCTGCACATTTAACACATTTTTTAAAAATGTTGATAGAAAATGATATTTCTTATTAAAAGTCAGAGGTGGGCAATCATAGCAAGGCTCTAATGTCGGGCGGGCTAATGTAGCTCTTTCTTGGTCCTTGTCCTGTGGGGACTGGAGACCTCAAAAAGGCTGAACCATGCATACCAGGTACTCCCCTTTATCATCCCTAGTGTAGTTTTAAAAGACAAAAAACACCTGACGTGGGATAGGTGAGTGTACATCTAACAATCATTGGAAAAGTCAATACGTCTGGCCTTGGCAACTTGGCACGATGTTTACATTTTTCATTTATTTTTGTTGCAAACATATGCCAGAAGGGAGAAGAAAAGAACAAAACTTGCTGCTGCATTAACATGGCAGCCAAATGCTTGCAATAAAGATTTAAATAACATTTAAATATTGACCATCATATATAATTTTCATTGAACAGTAAGGGTGCCTCCTAGCAGAAAAGTGTGCTTAGAAGAGGCATAGAAACACTTTTTACTTTTAAATTAACATCGCGGAAAAATATGATTGCTCTTTGCTTACTGTAACCTAACTGCATAGTTCAAAAACACACAAGGACGACTAAAAAAATAATAAATGGGAGAGGCAATAAAAAAAAAAAAAAATGTCGAAGTCAAATGTAGGCGCACAAGATACATACACAGAACTGAAGATGAGCCCACAAGTGCTCAAGTAAGTTTACCCATCAAGAATTCAAGTACCTCTGCACTGAAGTTCACATCCTTTTAAGACTGTTGGGGACACGACGTCTGGGAAAGTGCTGTCACCAGTGCTTTAAATGGGAAAAAATAAGTGCAGGTACTCATTTAAATGGAGGTGTGGCAAGTGGGCGGGGCTAAGGGCAAGATATGATCATACATATTTACTTTTGTACCAGTTGCAGCACATATCAAAACACACGAGAAATGCGTTTATGTCAATAAAACAGATTAACTCATTACACATTTTGAAAACCATGATGGCACTTTCACCTGAATGGTCGCTGCGCACATAATTGACAGTGCAGGGTCTGTCTAGAGACCCTATCCTGTTAATCACAGCGTGACACAAGCCCTGGCAGTTTAAGGACATTCAAATGGGCGCTGCTGGAATCTTCACCAGCAACTCTGCAAAAGGCTACTTCACGGCTCGGTTAATTACATGCTCCTCGGAAGCAGAGCGGAATCTGCCCTGCACTGGAGGAGAAACCTAACCTGCGCCGGCCGTGCTGTGGATCAGGGTACCAGTACTCTCCCTGGCTACAGAGAAGTGCCGGTACTGACAGCAAAAAAATTCAGAAGTGCCAGTACTCAGTACCGGTGAGTATCGGCCCATTTAAAGCACTGGCTGTCACTCACAGTGCAAGAGAGCATTGGCTGAGGTGGGCTGACCCCTTGCTCTACTGTATGCTAGATGGAAGCTAAAGGTGAATGACAGTTGAAAGGACCTAAGGATGAGCAGGGCTGACCTAAAGCTCCTCTATGTATGCATAGAGGTATATAATTTATGTTTGATTTTTTAAATACATTAAACTGGCTAAACAACTAAACCTTTCTCTAGGACAGACCTAAAAAGGTGCTTCCCTGCAGTATTTTTAAGCAGTCAAGCTGAGATGCTGTAACCAAAGACCAAACTCTGCAGGATGTCAGAATCCTCTGTGTTTTGCAAATCCTCCGAATTGCTGTCATTAAGGGGCTCACACTTTCGTTCTTTGCTCTTTGTTAAGTTAGAGTAAGGTAGTCTTTATTGCCATAAACAAGCATTGGCAATGTCATTAGGCCTCGCTTACCTTTACACACAAACAAGACAGATTGGCGTTGCCAGAGCTTGTAAAGAAGTCTTCAATGTCTTTCAAGATCATTATTGTAGTTTTCCATTACCCACATTTATGCTGTAGTTTTTCTATTGATCACTAGGCGGCAATGAAAGACAGGAAACTGCTGTTTAAAAGTGGCTCTTTTTACAATGTTGCTTTCAGAGCAGGAGAAATGAGGACTCCACTGATAGCGAAACCAAAAGTTCCTGTGAGCGTGTCATACACAGAAAGGGAGGGAAGCAGCAAATAGGAACAAGGCAACTTAGACACAACACTGGCTCTGTGTAGTATGGAATAAGATGGTGTCTCCCCGACAGATAGGTTAAGCTGATACCGAAAAATAGCTTCCTACCTTCCCTTACACTTAACTTTTCTTAAGAAAGACATTTTGATATTTCATGCATATATTGTATCAGATTAAATTAACATATATTTATTTAACATACTGTACTAAATAAGAGCTTGGTGTTTGCACAATGTGTAACCTGGAAACCTCGCTTCAGATTCTAGCTTCTCAATTTGAACAATATGCATGAATCTATGCAAATCACTTTAATTTACTTTGCCTGGCTTTGAGTGTCAAAACTGCAACCACCTTGTAGGAATTCACTTTAGGATGCACACCAGATGTAAACGTCACTTGCCTATGGTTTAATGGCAATTCTGTTGCTCGATGCACAATTAAAATATTGACCAGAGATACATCGCGCCAAATAACCAGTCCACGCTGTCGGTGAAGCGTAAAAGGCCATTTATTAGGACAGGCTGTAAACATAACTTTAAACCATAACAAATACTAACAATAACCCCAACAATACTTCCCCCCCCACTTCTTCGTCTCACTCGCTCCATTCTTTCCCCTTGCACCCCATCTCTCTTCACGTTCCACAACAACCCATTTCCGTTCTCAATCCACTTCTTCATTTGTCTCCTGACATCCTCTTTTGCATCACCTGCCATCGCACTCCTGCATCCCGCACCCCCATCAATCACTCTTCCCCCCGAGAGGTGGGTGGGCCCGTCCAGGACTCCCCCCACCCCTCCAAAGTTCCGCCTACCTCCCTACAACCTGCCCTAAACTGGCATGCTCCATCCACCCTAGTTAACCCTTCCCTATTTTCTGTAGGGTGGGAGGGTGGTCAAATTTTCCGACCCTCCCGCTGGCGCTAGGAAACAGGAAGAGGAAGTCGCTTCCCCTTCCTGCTCCCTTATAGCCCCTTCTACTCCCTCCCCTTCCCTTCCAGCCTGCTCCTGTCTGGCGCGAATCCCCCGGGGAAAGACTAGACTGAGTCCTGCTTTCCCCGGGGCCCGTCATCGCGCCAAATAACCAGTCCACGCTGTCGGTGAAGCGTAAAAGGCCATTTATTAGGACAGGCTGTAAACATAACTTTAAACCATAACAAATACTAACAATAACCCCAACAATACTTCCCCCCCCACTTCTTCGTCTCACTCGCTCCATTCTTTCCCCTTGCACCCCATCTCTCTTCACGTTCCACAACAACCCATTTCCGTTCTCAATCCACTTCTTCATTTGTCTCCTGACATCCTCTTTTGCATCACCTGCCATCGCACTCCTGCATCCCGCACCCCCATCAATCACTCTTCCCCCCCCGAGAGGTGGGTGGGCCCGTCCAGGACTCCCCCCACCCCTCCAAACTTCCACCAACCAGGGAACCCCCTTTGGGCGGTTACCTGCCCCACCCTGCAGCCGTGCACCTTTCGCCCTCACACCCTTCGACACCAAATGGACTCATTCCAGAGCTTGCTGATCGTTTCCCTCATTTCCATCATGTAATAGGCATTACCCATCCTCGAAAGGTGCACCCCGTCATCCCTGAATAGCAGCGGCTCCTCCAGCCGAAGCCCATTGTGTGCAATCACTTTAATGTCACTTTTTTCGCAAAAAACCCTCATTGCCCTGTTCAACTTTCTCCGGGCTTTTTCCACTGCTGCTGGTTTTACCGCTGATCCAGCGCTAACAATAAAAATTCTTCTCCTATATAACTCGGTCATCCAGGTACAACTATCTCTCCAATACACAGACTATATCCATATTACGGTGGGGCCCATTGACACCGCATATACATTCACTTACTCATTTATTCCCTGGATTACCTCCGTCCTTAACCTAGGAGAAAAAAAACAGTATAACGATTTGCTGGAAGGAGACGGGATACCTCTTTTTAACACAACATAATGTTTCTCATTGCTTTTAAGGTATTCCGCTCATTGGTCGATGGACCAACTAGTAGGAATCAGTTGATGGTGATTAAGACCAGCTCAATCACAATAAACTCTTTAACATTGTACCTTAATTATTGAGCTAAAGAATCACTGAGTCATTTGTTTAAAGATAATAAAGTTTATATAAAGTTTTTAGAAATAATGCATAAGTTTAAGTTTATCACTCAGATTATTACATTTATCATCATTATAAGAATAAATTGAAATTACAATGCATACCTATTGGATGGAAGATAAAGTTTGTCGCAGCAAGAACTTCAAAAAGATCTATCTATCTGTCTTGGAAAATCTAATAGCTCTAAATGAAAAATCTATCAGGAATAAAAAGGTTCTTAAAAAGAAGCATCTTATACCTAAGGAAAATAGCAGCAGCAGCTTCGATCAACAGCAACTCCGCACCCGCATCTCATCTATCAGCAATCTCAGCTCTCTCTTCTCCTAACAGTACGCTCGCTCATCGTCATCAAGAAAAAATAATACTACTAAATCATCCCTCCCACCCGGAGTAGGTCTTCTTATACCCTAATTCTCGCTTACTAAATAAAATGTTGCCTCTTTATGGCGTGATTCTCTCTCATTGGTCCATTCGAGTCCATATACATTTTTATCAAACTTCCTTGTCTTAACTAATTCTTTGTGGAATGTCCATGCTTGCATCGTTTCCCACAGTTCATGACATTACTCATCAGTTTCGATCAGTCCAATTTGTATCATTTTCTGATACTTTTTAGGTTCAACAGTTCCGTTTGTCCATTTATTCATTTTGACTTCTCACGCTTCTTGCTGATCATCTTGGCACACATTTGCTCAGTAAGGTCACAATAGCCTTGACCATACTTCCATCTTAGGCTCTCAGCACGAACACGTGGTCATTCTTTTTCACAGCCTTTCTCCTTTTCCACACGGCTTCTTGCACATGCGTACTCTAGCTCATGGCGGCCATTTTATATCGCTGCTCAACAGGCCTAAGCGCACAAAATATTGTTAAAATAAAGAATATAAACCCTTTCGTTTCCCTCCCGTCTTTCTACGTACCCCAATTAGGTATTACCTAGCAAAAAGCAACATATAAAGCCGTCCCTTACTTACCATCGCTTTATTTTGCCACAACACGTTTTATTTTCAAAAGCACAAATCATGCGTTTATTATTTTATTAGTACGCAAATATTACGTTTATGTTAACCACGTCAACAATTATAAGTAGATTAATTTGCACACAAAATAGCGTGTTACCTTTAACCCTTCACATGTAACATACATTGTTGGTTATTTACTTAAACGAACATGTTTATTAATTATTTTACGAAAATTATTAGGAGGTTAAATTTTTTTCATTTATCCTGTTCCATCAACTCCCCCCTTTGGTGATTTTTAATATCACCACAAAACCCAAGTTATACAATTCTCTCAGACAGCATATTTCTTTTATCCGTTTGCTTTTGTTAGTTTACACAACTGTATCCCTTTCAACTTGTCTCTTGGTCTTCTTGTAAATGTTCTCTTTTATCTCTTCTAGCTCTATTTCACCCATTTCTCTCTCTCTCTCTCTCTCCTTGTTTATCATGTTTTCTTTTTCTATTTTATTCTGTCTTCTTCTTTTCTTTATACATGTAATTACAAGCTTCAGCACTAAAATTATTATGATTATCATGGTTGCTATTATTATAACTTTCCCTATTATTAATCCACTCATTCTTGTTAACCAATTTATTACTGAAGAAAACCCTTTACCAAGTTTTCCAAATGCACTTTCAACCTCCAGTGGAACAAGTTCTTTGTGCAAACTTGTAATATTCTTTATATACTTTTGTATATTTTCACTTTTATCTGGAATGTAAGTGCAACAATGTTGGACTTTCAGCATTCCACAGACTCCACCCTCTTTTGCCAAAAGAATGTCAAGGGCAAGTCGATTTTGCATCACCATAGCTCTCATGGCAACCATCTCGGTATTTACCATCAAGAACCCTCCAGCAGTATCTGTAGATAAACGATCTACCACTGTGGATAATTTCCGAATTTTAAATGCATTCAAAGATATTCCCACTGCTGGTATCAATGCTCCAAAAATATCACCTACTATTTCTGAAAAACTTTCCCTTTTTCTACGTGTAAAGGTATTTATCATTTTGTGTGTTCCTTTTTCTTTTCTATCCATATGAAAAATCTTTGGAAAGACCAGGCCTAAATAACATGACCCATACCAATGGTCCGGCAACCTGTAATAAGCCCTATTACCGCAAACATAATAGATCCCTGGAAATATTGGATCTTTTCCCCCTTTGAATCCCCATCCGCCTAAAATTTGATAATTGTCATGGCAAATACTGGAACCCACAAAATAATTGTCATATCTTGTTTTATTTCTTCTAATGCACAACCTTCCCTGTTGGGGCCAATCCAGAGTCATAGCTGCATTTGTCTTTTTCTTGTCATGATTGTCTTCCTCAAACGCCCAAAGAGGTGTTTTTGTCTCTTCTATCACTTTTCTTTGAAATTTCACTCTTCTTTCTTCAACCATCTCTAAAAATACTTTTTCTTCCTTCTTTAACTCACAGGTAAGGTTGTTTTTAACTATATTATCTAATGTTAAAATCTTATCTTCTATGAAAAATTCACCAAACGTTTTTCCCTCTTTTATTTTGTTTAGTTCGGGAACTACAGAAACTTTCGCAAAAATCTTATCTATGTCAGTGTAATAATATTCTAATCTACCTGTTTTATAAAATAAACTTGCTAAAACACTACATGTTATTCCATACGTCAAAGGAAGGTGATGATAAGTCACACCCTCTGCTACAGACGCAGGCAATTGCATACAAACATAGCAATCTCTTACATCCATTGTTTCTACATACTCATATAATAATTTAGTAAAAACATTCTTTGAAAAATCTGTTATTGATTTGTCCCTATGTAATTCTGCACTACTTTTTAATATAACTGTTTCTTGAGTGTTAGCTCCTTTTTCTTTCTCTGTGTGATTTGACATTTCTACTACAGCTAAACTAATTGGAATAGTGATTGCTAAAACCACCCATACTGTCATTAATAATCCTGTACAAAAGAAGCACATCTTACACCATCTACTTAAAAACTCACATCTACATTTTCTATCTCTAGTATCCTCCATTTTGTTTTATAACCTTATTTATTTATTTTCAAGAAAATTGTGTCACTACACCTCAGAAATGACTTATTAGCCACTCTGCACTCCAATGTTTTTGTCTTTGCTTGGTACTTTCTTTTAATTCTTTTCAGAATTCTTTCTTTGTCAAATCCAGTATTTTGTCAAGTCCGGTAGAAATTCGTCAGATCCAGTATTTTGTCAAGTCCGGTAGAAATTTGTTTAAATTTCTTCAAGTTTGTTGCACTTCACCTTCACCCATTAGGTTTCTTTGTTCTGGGTTCTTGTGAGTGTTCTTTTCTTCTTTGATATCAGTTAAAGCAAGATACAACCATTCAGGCGATCTATACTTCGGATTTACCTTCTCGTTTTCTGCAAGTGTTTTCCACCTTGTTTTTCTTGCTCTTACTGACTTGTTATTTCATTCACTTGTTCAGCACTTTTTCCATCTAACCTTATGATCCTGTATCTTAATTTTCTTACTTCGTTGGGCCAATTGTCTCCTTTTCTTGGCCTTTTTGCCTCACTTCCTTTTTCCTCTCTTTCTGTTTTCCAATTCCTTTTTCTTGACTCTAGTTTTTGGTTTCTTTCCTCTCCACTTTCTTCAGACTCTGTTTCTGTTTTCTCTTTATTGTCTCTTATTTTGAATCTTATAATTTCATTTTCTTCCTCTACTTGTGGTTCTTTTCTTATCTTCCTTCGTTCACCTACTTCTGTCCCTCCTCGAGGTTCTTCCGAATTTGTGTCAATCTCTCTATCTGCTTTTAAATTTCCCTGTTCTTTTGTTTGGCTATCTGTCCCTATTGCTCCTCGGGGATCTTCCGATTTTTCTAACTTTCTGTTTGAAACTCTCCCTTCTTCATCTATTAATATTATCTCCGAAGGATTTTTACCACAACTTGTACTTGGTTGCTCACTGTTACTGTCTTTGTGCTCAGTTTCTTCTCTTATGCTTTCAAATTTCCAATTTCTTTTCAGAATTTCCTCACAATCCGAATGATCTGTATCACATTCTGAACTGGTATCTGATATTTCCAGATGTCGACTCACATGTCGATCTTCAAGTTCTGGAACTTCAGCTATTTCCTCTACTTCTTCTGTCGTTGCACTTGTAGTTGGGTCTTCCAGATGTCGACTTACAGGTCGATCTTCAGATTCTGGCACCCTGTTTGTTTCTTCTTCTGCTTCTGATGCTGAACTGTTATCCAATACTTCTAGATGTCGACTCACATATCGATCTTCAGGTTCTGGAACTCTGATGGTGTGACTGGCATGCACCCAGTGTTTCACTCCTGCACATTTGACTGCAGTGGTTGTCACCAGGATCACCTGTCGTGGTTCGTCCCAGCGAGGAACCAAACAGTTTCTTCTCCTGTGGACTTTTATGCGGACCCAATCTTCTGGATTCAAGTCGTGAGCTGGTTTTCTTTCAAGAGTGGTCGCATCCGGTCCAACCTGATGAAACACAGAACGCACCACATCAGCCAATCCTTTGCAATAATCCAGCACCAGATCATCAGTTATAGTCAGTAGTTTGTTGACAGGTACATGTGCTTGTCTCATTGCTCGTCCCATAATTATCTCATGGGGACTGAGTCCAGTTTTCCTTTCCGGAATACTTCTGATTGTCATTAAAACTAATGGCAAGGCATCTGGCCATTTGAGTCCTGTGGCTTGACACATTTTTCCTAACCTGTTCTTAATTGTTCCATTCACTTGCTCTACTATTCCAGAAGCCTCTGGTCTGTATGCACAATGCAGTTTCTGTTTAATACTAAGTGCTTCACAAATCAGTTTAATTAATTCGTTTTGGAAATGTGTTCCTCTATCTGTTTCAATCGTGACTGGAAAACCATACCTCGGAATGAATTCTCGCAGCATAAGTTTTGCTACCGTGATTCCATCATTCCTTCTGGTCGGGTATGCTTCCACCCAACGGGAAAACAAACAGACGACTACGAGGACATACCTTAGTCTGTTGCTCGGGGGCATTTCTATAAAATCCATTTGCATTCTAGTGAACGGACCTCCTTCTCGTCCTATTGTTCCTAGACTCACTACTGTCTTCCTTCCTGGATTTAATTGGTGACAAATAAGACATCTTTGACAAAGACTCTCAGCTATGGCTCTGAATTTTGGATTATACCATGTTTGTCTAAAAAGTCTAATCATTGAATCTCTCCCAATATGGGCTTGTCCATGGTACATCCGTGCCATGTCAGAAATCATGCTATCAGGCATAACTGGTCTTTCATCTCTGTAAACCCAAACATCATTTTCCTCACGTTTTCTACATCCTGCTTTTATCCATGTATCTTTTTCTTCATCATCTGCTGCTTCCTGTAACTGTCTCACCTCATCCCATGTCTCAACAGGGTTAGTAAAAAGCAAAGGACAAGAAATATGCTCTCTTTCTCGGCTCCTGTTCAAAGAGACCACATTCTTTGCACAGTACTGTGCAATCTCGTCAGCATACTTATTGCCGACAGTTATGTAGTCTTCCCCATTTTTATGTGCATTGCACTTCACAACAGCAATCTGTTTAGGCAGCTGTATCGCCTCTAGCAACTTTTTTCACAAAATCTCCATTTCTAATTGGCGTTCCTGCAGACGTCAAGAAACCTCTTTGTGACCAAATCTGACCAAAATCATGCACCACTCCAAAACCGTATTGGCTATCTGTCACAATCGTAACCCGTACATTTCTTCCCAACTTGCAGGCTTGAATCAGAGCTACTAGTTCTGCGACTTGGGCAGACCGTATCCCTTTCAGACAAGATGCTTCCATTACAGTAGCTACTGTGCAAACTGCATTCGCTGCACTTAGAACTCCATCATTTGTTCTCAAACATGAGCCATCCACGAACAGAATATAATCTGATTCCTTTAAGGGCTCATCTCGTATATCTGGCCTTGGTTTTGTACAATATTCAAGCACATTCAGACAATCGTGATCTACTTCATCCATTTCAATTACACTCTCTTCATCTGGCAATGATGTCGAAGGATTCACATTCATACATCTCAATGGTCACATTATCTGCACTCAAAATTACTTTTTCATACCTAGTCAGCCGACTATGTGTCATGTATTGTGTTTTCGTTCTTGTCAAAAGAATTTCCACAGAATGGGGAACATATACTCTCAGTGGATATCCCATCACTATGTAAAACAAACTGTTGGCAGTGTACCCTGTAGAGACCAAGCACCTGACCCGTTATCCCTAGATGTTATTTCTAAAGATGGAAATCACCCATCACGCATGTGTGCACACCGTTAATGCACCCACTGCCACGATGCAATCCAATACAGGATTATAACAATTTAAACAAAAAACCCAAAGGTGCACCACTTAATGGTAGTAAGAAAAAATATAACAGTCCATATCCATAATGTAATTCTTTTTAGGCTCTTCTTTTATTTGTATTGAACTTGTTTAAAAGACAGCCGACGCGTTTCGTCCAATAAAGGACTTCTTCAGGGCTGTAACAAACATATATACAAACCATAAATACATACAAAATATACACATAAGCAATACATTATATTTACAAATTACAAACATATATAACATTTACGACAGAAATTACTAAATACATGACTTATATCACAATAACTGACCACATACTCACTACATCAATAATGCATAACACTTAAACACTTAAAATACCACCCTATTTTGCAAATACATTTTGCTCCACATCTATATTAAAAAACACACCCTTCAGGGAGTATATCATTTCATATATATAAAAATACATGTAATCATTCAAGAAGAGAGAAGCGAATGAAAGAAGAAAGGATAGAAGCTGAAAGATAGAAGCTATGAAAGCACGTAACTCATAGCAGTTCATGAGAGGACATAAAGCAAAATCCCATAATTATATCTCCAAAAAATTCAAAGTTCTATCAGATGCAAATACATCTGGTGTAATGCGCCACCCTGGCATTCATTCACCAAGTTAATACAAGAAAGATTTATGCCATATCAGCACATGGGAGAGAGGCTAGGTTAAGCAACCATCTGTCATAAAGGATACCCACCATAAGAATAAAAAACCGGACACTCCAAGCTGGAATCAACATTGGGGTGTCCACAATAAGTAGATTTGTTGGTCCGGATTACACGCACTTCTTTCAAAAAACTGTTACAAGAAAAGAAAAAAAAGAAAAAAGCACACAGCTATGACCATATACCCTCACAGAAGATGACCCTTTGACTATGCTCCAAACAGATAAAAATTGACTTACTAGATATCACAACGAAAAGTACTTCTCTATCACCTTTGTCGAAAATCTAAGGTCTGATAGCACCTTATGAGACCTTATCAGTGGCCACGCCTCAATCTGGTGGGCTTTAAATCACAGGACAAATACCTGATCAACCTGTTAAATAAATAAAAATCGTATTTTATGAAGACTTAAACAGTCTTAGTGACCATGTTCCCATCCAATATCCTATGCGAGCTTAGCTCATATACAAAGCTACAAGGGTTTTATCCCTAACGCTGCCCTATATTACCTAATTAATGAATTGGGGAGTACTCCCATCAAGAGTACCCAATTTAAGATTTATGTTTGATACAGGAGAGGCGGGAGGGGGCGCAAGGTAGACGGAAATCCAAAGTGAAAATGTAATACTCCCACACTCCATAAAGTACACAGAAATGGCATACATAAAACTCCATAAATTCATGCCATACCCAACAACAAAATATACCTCGTTTCTAATTTGTGCTAGAGATAAGAGAAGAGGTAGGGGAAGGGGCGCAAAGGGGGCAGAAATCCAAAATAAAGATGTTAGACCTCTACCCTCCTTAACGCACATAAGAGTGGCATACATACACTTCCATAAGATATATGGAGATCTACGGATCATAGACCTAACTGCCCACCATGCTAAAGTAAAGTCACTCGAGCAAAAGTCCCTCCTTACCTGAGTATGGCTACGAACAAAATCCAAGAAACTCTTCCTGTAGAACGAGGACGGTCACGAAAAATACCCATGCACCATCTCGTTTAAATAGCCCGCTACAGACCCCCAATGCGATACAGCTGAGACCAATATATGCTCAACTCACAAGGCAGCGTTGGATGGCGTCTATTGCAGCGGCCATCTTAGGATGGTAATCAAAGACAAATGGAAAACGAAGGTCCACTTAAAATCAAAGTTCTCTGGCCAATATGCAAGGAATAATAAATGGTATCACTCCGAGCCTCTAAATCATTACGGGGCTAAAGTATAATAAAATTATTCACGTAGTCCGCTAAAAAAGCCCAGTGCCGTACCGCTGAGCCCAACATATGCTTAACTCAAAACGTGGCATCAGAAGATATCTGATGCGGCGGCCATCTTAGAGTGGTAATCAAAAGGTAAACGAACACCGGAGGTTCTTCTTGGAATAATAAGCTCTAACAATTATACGAGCAATAATATATGGCGTCGCTCCAAACTATTAAGATATCACGAGACCACACTATAACACGAAAAATTGACAAAAAAGTTAATAACATATGATTCCATTTGAGTGTCCAGTGGAACATCATATGTTTACAACTCATATGTACAGAATTTGTTAGCAATAGTAAGAGTCAAGTCTATGTTGGTCTAAGACCAACCCATCACTTAATCCAATCTAATGTTCTCAGCATAACAATGGTAATGATCGCCATATCAAAAAATGGGACAGATACGCCCATTTAGACTCACATATTCAAATCAAAGATAGAACCAAGAATCCCCTCTATTAACAACTAATTGTGTAAGTCATTCGGTGCGTTGAAAACAGCACACTTATATATCTCACTTAATATATAACCAAAAACCAGGTAAGCTAAGAGAGATCAAATAAATCATTATATACTTCCACAATATTCACGATAGGGATATGATATATCAAATCCATCCCAGTTGCACTAAACCAAACAAGAAGAGAAAATAGGAAGATGAGAATGGGAGGGGACGTAACAAAGATAGACAGTTATATATCCAAAGAACTCTTTATCATTTTATTTAAAGCAGATATCCATCACGCATCAGGTGGACCCCTAGTCCAGTATGTAGGAGATTTGATTGGCAAAAGACCAATGTTACATACCCATCATATTCATAGAAGGGAGAAAAAATAGAAAGGGCACAAAATCCCATTATACATTTACAGATATATTCGACACTCTTTTCTGTTTATATTGACAGTTGTCAATTTAACAAACATCTATGCCCCCAGTTGAACCCCAAGGTGTCACATTGATGAATACGTCATTGTATATATGATTATAAATCCCCACATATGTGTGGTTTGCAATCCAAGTCTCATCATCATAACGAGTTGGAAATTCTCCCTCTTCAGAGGAAGTAATGCATTTCATCATCACTATTATGCCCAAATTCAATACTACGGAGTTTGCATATCCAGCCAGCTTCGTTTTTCCTTAGGGATAGTTCCCTATCCCCCCCTCTCGGGTTGGCCGGTATATGATCAATACCTATAAACCATACATTATTATCTGTAGAATGGTTTTCTTGCATATGGAAAGTCATAGGATATTTATGATCATTGTTACGTATCGCACGGAGGTGTTCCTGAATTCTCATTTTTAATGGTCTTATGGTACTGCCCACGTAGATTTTATTACATGGGCAGCCCAGGACATATGTTACATACTTCGTATTGCAATTAATTAGATGATTAATATGGAAGACTCGGTTGTTATTAAAGTCAAATGTTTTTGTTTTATCCTTCCCAAATGCACAGATGTTACAATTTTTGCAAGTGTGAAAGCCTTTAACTGTATGTGGTAACCAAGTAACCATCTTTGGCGTAGTAATGTAACTAGGGCACAATAGATCTCTCAAATTTTTCCCCCTCCTAAATGTCATTTTGGGTCTGGGGACTAACATATCTTTAAGGCTGGGTACATTGGTGAGTAGATGCCAATGTTTACATAATACATTGTAGACCCTGTCACTTTGATTGTTAAATTGAGTACTAAAAGAAACTGGGACCTTTTTGATTTTGACTGGATCCTTTGGTTTCAAAGTACTGTCTCTAGATACTCTGGAGATTTTGTTCTCTGCCTCCTCTAATTTACCAAGGGGGTAGCCACGTGCCAAAAACCGCTTTTTAGTCTGTTTGATATTTTCAACAAAGGTCTCCTCCGTACTACAATTCCTCCTCATACGTATCATTTCTCCGTATGGAATATTATTTATTATATGTCGGGGGTGTGCACTACCTGATTGTAGGATGCTATTGCATGCTGTACTTTTTCGATGCAAAGAACTTTGGATACAGTTGTCTCGAACAAAGAAAGTAATATCCAAAAACTCAATTCGTTCTCTACTGAAGGCAATGGTAAGTTGTACATTAAAGGGGTTTTCATTAAGAAAAGAATGGTACTCCAGCAAATCTGTGACAGGTCCATCCCAGAGCATAATCACATCGTCAATGTACCTGCCCCAAAATATGATATGGTCAATCCACTTAGTAGCACGGCGTCCCCAGGCATGCTCCCGCTCATACCAGCCCATAAAGAGTCCGGCATAAGCGGGAGCAAACCTGGAACCCATCGCCGTGCCCTGTATTTGGTGGTACCATTGAGCATCATGTAGAAAGAAATTCTTGGACAGGATGATATCTGTAATTTCTAACAGCACTTCATTATGCTTATAGTGGTCTGCAGTTCTTGATCCTAGGAAGAATTCCAGGGCTTTCACCCCAAATTCTTTCCTAATGCATGTATATAAACTGGCCACATCCATTGTGACAAAGAGCAGATTTTCAGACCATACAAATCCATCAAATTTATTTAAGATATCTTTACTGTCTTTAATGTACGCCGGTAAATTGCGTACTAGAGGTTGTAAGTATTGATCTACATATTCAGACAGTTTCTCTGTAGGGGAATTAACTCCCGAAATGATGGGGCGACCAGGTGGAAATTGGCCCCCCTTATGTATTTTGGGGAGCACATATATACAAGGAAATGTGGGTTCGCCAACCATCATGTATCTGTACTCCTCATCACTTAGTAGGCCAATCTCCCGCCATTCCACTAATCTCATGTTAATATAGGTGCTCAATGTTTTAATGGGGTTCCCTGGTATCTTTCTATAACATGTGGTATCTGCCAGCTGGCGATTGATTTCCCTCATGTAACTCTCCTTATCCATTATCACAACGTTCCCCCCCTTGTCAGCTTCTCGGATGACAATAGAGGGGTCAGTTCTTAAGTCCTTCAGTGCTTGATTTTCCTCTACTGATAAGTTGTATTTAACTCTATTCCGAGGAGTAGGATTTTCTAAGATTTTATGAAAGCCTTCACTTACTCTCTCCCTAAAGAGATCTATATTGGAGTGTGTCCCTACTGGGATAAATTTAGATCGAACTTTAAGGCCACTGTCAGTTTGCATATTTTCTACGATGTTCAATTCAGATCTCAGCATATCCATCTCAATCGGTATTTCATCCTGCAATGACATCATTAACTGTAAAGTATGCAAGTCTGAAACAGTATGGGTAGGTGGTAAATATTCCCCCATATTTTCGGTACATACAACAGGATTCCGAATGAAATGAGCTTTCCAGACTCACACAAGTAGCAGCAACTGCTTTCAAACATCCAGGCAACGCTTTTGCTACAGGGTCTAAAACAGCTGAAAAATATGCAATGGGTCTTTTCATGGTTCCATGTCTCTGTACCAAGACTGAAAACGCACATCCATCTCTTTCACTGCAATACAACTCAAAGTCTTTCTCATAGTCAGGCATTCCTAATGCTGGAGCTTCACACAATTTCTTTTTCAGCTCTCTGAATGCTTTCATTTCCTCATCATTCATTTCAAAAGGATCTTTAACATCCTTCTTTGTCAGTTTTTGCAACGGTTTGGCGATCAACAAAAATCCGCTTATCCATTGTCGACAATATCCAACCATTCCCAAAAACATTCTTACCTCTCTTTGCGTCATTGGAGCTCTCATTCCTTGAATCATCTTTATTCTTTCAGTCGTTACCTTTCGTACTCCTTTCTCAATTTTATGCCCTAAATATTGGACTTCTTGTTGACAAAACTGCAATTTTGATGGGGACACTTTATGTCCTCTTTTGGCTAAATGATTCAGCAAAGCAATTGTATCATTGACACATGCTTCCTTCGTTTTTGATGCCACCAGTAGGTCATCAATATACTGAACCATCACTGATTTTTCTGGCATTTTTAAATCTTCCAAGGATTTCTTTAGAATCTGATTAAAGATCGAAGGGCTTTCTGTGTACCCTTGAGGAATTCGGCACCATGCCAAAATACGCTCTCCAAACCTGAACGCAAATAATGGCTGGCTATCTGGATGCAATGGAATAGACAAAAATGCATGACATAAATCAATTACTGTGTACCATTCTGCTTCACGTGGAATCTGGTATAGAATCACAGCAGGGTTCGGTACTATTGGGCAACAAGGCACAACAATTTTGTTTACCTTCCTCAAATCCTGTACAATTCTATATGTTCCGTTTGGCTTTTTCAGTCCCATTATTGGCGAATTACATGGACTGCTCATGATTTCTTTTAGAATCCCTTGTTCAACCATTTTATTTATTACTGGCGTTATTCCTTCAATTATTTCTGGTGTCAATTTATACTGGGGCGTATTTGGGTAACTCGCTCCCTCTTTACGGAGATTTTAACGGGATCTACTTCTTTCATTAATCCTATATCTTCTCCTGTAAAGTCCCACACTTCCTCTTTCACTGTCTTTTTCAGTTCAATTGGGATTTTCTCTGCATCAAATACAGGAAACAAATCATTTACTTCTGGTTCTAAATTCACCAGTGTCATTTTATACAATACAGCTTCATCTGGGGTCTGAAATGCAATTCCATCGGGAGTACAATAGATAGTGCAATTCATTTTGCACAATAGATCGCGTCCTAATAGGTTCACAGGACTACAATCGCATACCACAAATCGGTGCATTTCACTAAATGGACCAATCTTTACCTCCACTAATTTAGTAAGAGGCATCTTAATTTGCTGATTCGATACTCCGACTACTTGGATATGTTCACCTGAGAGAGGAAGGTTTGGAATTTCCACTGACCTAACAGTAGAACGGGTAGCTCCAGTGTCCACAAGGAATGTTACATTTGCACCATTCACTTCTCCATCCACAAATGGACCAGACTGATCTACCTCTAGAGTTGCGCCAAGCACGCACTCTTCCCCTCTCCTAGGCACCGTCAGAAGCTTTCATCCGTTTCATCCTCATCCTGTCGTAACCAATATTGAGAAATGGCAGCTGCACGCGGCAACTGTGTTACCTGCTCTCCTCCGTAGAATCCTGTTTCTCCACTGAATTTCTGTTGGTTAACACTCTTGGGAAGTGGTGGTTGTGGCACCTGACTCTGTTGAGTAACTACCTCACTCTGCACCTGTGAATTTAATGATTGATTTTCCACATTAAGTTTTGGAGGAAATTTACACTCGTTTCTCCAATGCCCTAGCTTTCCGCAGTTGTGGCATGGCCACTTTTTCTTTGCCTCATCTATGCTCATTTGTCCTTTTCCTTTACCTATATTTGGTCGAAATCTAGCCTGTCCTGCTTCATTACCTGTATTACTCAATTGAGCTTCTTGTTTCTCTGCAACTTTCACCTGTGCCCACTTGGCTTTTTCTTTCAATTTACGCTGTCTACTCTCAATATCATCACTGCAATACTTAGCATATCTCAAAACTTCATTGACTGTGCTATTCTGCCAACAAATCATGTGCTGTTTAATTATCTCACTTATCTCTGGTTTCAACCCATATACAAATCTATATACAAAATGACTCATATCCTTCTCATTTAGTGTCTCATAACCACTATACTGTTTGAAAACTAACAACAGTCTTTCATAGTAAGCATGCACTGATTCTTTACTTTCCTGCGTGGTTCTGTCTATTTTTACCCAATCTGTTTCTTTAGGTGGAATCTTATTCTTCAAAAAGGTAATTACTTGATCGTACTTTCTCATCACTTCTGGTCCTGGCGCTCCTGTTTTAGCATCTCTTGGATATTCTACAGTTGGCCAATCAATAGTAATCTTACATTCTGTCCACAAATCAGCTGGCACTACTATATCAAACAATCCATCCAAGTCTATCCACAACACCTTTGAAACTTTAACAAATCTCTCCACTTGTCTGTACCATTCTACTGGCTTCTCTCTCAACTTTGGGAAATCATTTGTAAATGACAGTATATCCTGTCTAGACCATGGAACATGCACATAACTACCTCCTGGAGTTTCTCTCATCGGGTACTCCCTTACAACTGGTTCCTTATCTGTCACTGCAAAAGCCAAAGATGCTTTATTTGTTACTTTCTCATTCTTTTTATCCATCCACTTCTCCATCTATCCACATCACCCCATTTTCTCAGTAAAACAATTAATTCTTTTATTTGGGTCAATCTTCCTGATGTGTTCAGATTCTCTATATCTTTCTCACAAAAATCTACTCTATATGGTTTCTGCAACGTTCTCACTTTTGCAAAATCTACTCCCAGTTCACTTGCTGTCTCTTCTAATTTGTCATGTAAATTTCTAGCTCTCCATGTAAGACTTTTGCACAAAAACATAATCTCATCATCCTGATAATTTTTTAATTTTTGTGTACCAATCGTTCCTAAAATCAATTCTTCCATGTCTATTTTCAAGCTAATTACATCTAATGGTTTTACTTCTGTCTCTTTCGTTTTTAGCGTTTTCATCCATTCATTTAACTCATCTGGAGTCGGACCTACAGGCGTACTATTTAATTCTATCCAATTGTTACTTCTTTCTGGTGTCCCTGATGCAGACTCCGTTACCATAGGTATTCTCCTGAACTCATTCTCATTTATCGTCAAATTAGTAGGTGGGCTTGGTCTATAGGTACTAACCAAATGGTGTGCACCTTCATTATCTAGTTCCATCCCTTCTCTTTTTCTTTGCAAATGTGAATTCATGGGAATCACTAAAGAACGTTCATCAATTTTCTGATTCTCAAAAATTGGCATTACTGGACCTATCGTTACTGGTACAGTTACAGCTTCCATATTCTTTGTCAATTCTCTTATTTTCTCAGTCAATTCTCTTGTGGTTTTTGCTAATTCAGTTGTATTGTCACTTTCTATCTCTTCATTTTGTGAAGTTTTTAATTGATCTTGTGACCTATTTATCTCATCTCTTCGTTCGGGAATTTTATTCCTCCCAGTTTCCATTGGCAGTGCATTAGGTGTCACCACCGCAGAAGTCTGTTGGTATGGAGGTGGGTTTCTGTTTAAAATATCTTCCAGCAATTCATCTTCCGTTTCACTACCACCATACCCATACTTTTCCATAACCACGTTTCTTTTTCTCTGTACACTTTTTCTTTGCTTCTTCCTCAACTGTAAAAGCTGGAAACAAACCTCCTGTCATATTAGCACATCTCCAACGCTTTATTCTGTCCTCATGATTTACTCCCCATTACCTTCCAGGCACAAACACATGATTCTTTAATCCTCTGAATCTCTCTCGTTCATACATCTCATCTTCCCATTCAGTTAAAGCTTCAAACTGTGTCGGTCTAGGTCTAGGTTCTAACATTGCCATCTTCTCTCTCAAATTCCGTAGTACAGCTACATTAAATGAACCATTCTCAGGGAAAGCCAATGCTCCATCATTCTTGGTATATTTTGTCCAATTTTCTAACCATATGCATGTATGATATCCATATTTCAGCATCATGTGCGAAGCTGGTGATTTCGGCGGAGGAATTACTTGTCCCTCTCTAGTCACTACCGTTTTGTCTTTCTTAAAGAAGTTCTTAACTTTCGACATCCATGACGTTTCTCTCTACCATATTCATAATAAGACATGATTCACAATCGCTTTCTCTCCTCAAACGATCCGCAATTCAACACTGTTCTCTATGCGTTATTCCAACCAATACTAGCGCGACTCACACCAACACTCCAATCATAAACTTCCACGTCACTATTCTATCCGTCCAATCTTAGCGCGACTCACACCAACACTCCAATCAGAGCGGTTTCTGTCTACACCGCACTGTCCAATCCCAGCGCGGCTTTTGTCTACGTCAGTTCTGCTCTAGACCCCTCCTTTACAAAATTTATCGGCAATTTCTTTTTCAACAATTCTTCGTTAGTTACAACATTTAAAACACATTTCCATTGTCTGATTCGCTAAACCAAAGAGATAGCTTTGTCCATTTACACAAGAATTCTGTATTTTCCAGTAGGCAGCGCTTACCTCTACCCTACCACAGAATTTTCCCGTTTCGCCGATAAAGTAGCACTTTCCTCTACCTTACCCTTCTTTCAAGCAAGCGGTAAACCCGTTTCTCTGGGGATAAGACACATGTGGAGACTATACTGCTCCTGAGAATTAAGGCCAGAGTTTCACAAGAAAACCGGTCACTATTTCACTTACACACCTTTTATGCGGAAAATGTCCCTATCATAACACAACCTGTGTTATCACCAATATGAACTCAGACAATGCACTATTCCATGTGACTTCTCTTGCCACACGTGTTCCACTTCCTACTTCCCGGAAGCGTGAAAACTTACATATAAGATAACGCGACTCAACATAAAGTGTTAGACATGAACTTATCAATAATCAATAATCAATAATCACCAAACTAATCTATAGTAACCATAACTCTGCTACCAAGAAATCTGATCCAGCGCTAACAATAAAAATTCTTCTCCTATATAACTCGGTCATCCAGGTACAACTATCTCTCCAATACACAGACTATATCCATATGACGGTGGGGCCCATTGACACCGCATATACATTCACTTACTCATTTATTCCCTGGATTACCTCCGTCCTTAACCTAGGAGAAAAAAAACAGTATAACGATTTGCTGGAAGGAGACGGGATACCTCTTTTTAACACGACATAATGTTTCTCATTGCTTTTAAGGTATTCCGCTCATTGGTCGATGGACCAACTAGTAGGAATCAGTTGATGGTGATTAAGACCAGCTCAATCACAATAAACTCTTTAACATTCTACCTTAATTATTGAGCTAAAGAATCACTGAGTCATTTGTTTAAAGATAATAAAGTTTATATAAAGTTTTTAGAAATAATGCATAAGTTTAAGTTTATCACTCAGATTATTACATTTATCATCATTATAAGAATAAATTGAAATTACAATGCATACCTATTGGATGGAAGATAAAGTTTGTCGCAGCAAGAACTTCAAAAAGATCTATCTATCTGTCTTGGAAAATTTAACAGCTCTAAATGAAAAATCTATCAGGAATAAAAAGGTTCTTAAAAAGCAGCATCTTATACCTAAGGAAAATAGCAGCAGCAGCTTCGATCATCCGCAACAGCAACTCCGCACCCGCAACTCATCTATCAGCAATCTCAGCTCTCTCTTCTCCTAACAGTACGCTCGCTCATCATCATCAAGAAAAAATAATACTACTAAATCATCCCTCCCACCCGGAGTAGGTCTTCTTATACCCTAATTCTCGCTTACTAAATAAAATGTTGCCTCTTTATGGCGTGATTCTCTCTCATTGGTCCATTCGAGTCCGTATACATTTTTATCAAACTTCCTTGTCTTAACCAGTTCTTTGTGGAATGTCCATGCTTGCATCGTTTCCCACAGTTCATGACATTACTCATCAGTTTCGATCAGTCCAATTTGTATAATTTTCTGATACTTTTTAGGTTCAACAGTTCCGTTTGTCCATTTATTCATTTTGACTTCTCACGCTTCTTGCTGATCATCTTGGCACACATTTGCTCAGTAAGGTCACAATAGCCTTGACCATACTTCCATCTTAGGCTCTCAGCACGAACACGTGGTCATTCTTTTTCACAGCCTTTCTCCTTTTCCACACGGCTTCTTGCACATGCGTACTCTAGCTCATGGCGGCCATTTTATATCGCTGCTCAACAGGCCTAAGCGCACTATTTTCAAAGATAAACAAAATATTGTTAAAATAAAGAATGTAAACCCTTTCGTTTCCCTCCCGTCTTTCTACGTACTCCCAATTAGGTATTACCTAGCAAAAAGCAACATATAAAGCCGTCCCTTACTTACCATCGCTTTATTTTGCCACCACACGTTTTATTTTCAAAGCACAAATCATGCGTTTATTATTTTATTAGTACGCAAATATTACGTTTATGTTAACCACGTCAACAATTATAAGTAGATTAATTTGCACACAAAATAGCGTGTTACCTTTAACCCTTCACATGTAACATACATTGTTGGTTATTTACTTAAACGAACATGTTTATTAATTATTTTACGAAAATTATTAGGAGGTTAAAATTTTTTCATTTATCCTGCTCCATCACCGCTCCCCTCCACACTTTACGTAGCACAAATTCTGTCCACACCAAGCAGGTGCCTGCCATCCGTTGTTTCATAACGTCCAAGTCCCTTTGCATCTGTTGCATGATTGCCAGGCCTGACAACCGCACCATATCATTTTCCCCCAAGTGTAAAACCAGCAGGTCAGGACATCCTTTTTGTGACACCATCTTCGTTAACCAGGGCAAGAAAGCCCCCCAGCGCATTCCTCGTTTTCCCCACCATTGTACCTCATGATGGCTGCTCCGCAGTCCCAGGTTACGGCCGTAAACCTGACGATCTGCATACTGCGCCGCCCAATGCATGAAAGAGTGCCCGGCTATCCAGGTGACCGTCTTGGTTCCCAGGCCCCTCACACAACCTATGGCAAGAAAAAGGTGTTAAACTCCATCCTGGCCCCACCAAAACCTCCTTACCCCCCCCTTTGCAGAGACCCCATGACGCCCACCCATCGTCACTTCCGCACGTAGCGTTCGCAGCACCGGGACCGCCATCTCCCAATCTGTCGAATCCGATCCCAGGACCACCCCAAACGCGCCGCAGCCGTGGCTGCCCCAATCCAAAAAGAGTGCGTCCCAAATCCCTTCGGGTCCCGTCCCATCCGCTTCAATGCCATACGCATAACTGCCAGCAACTGCGCCGCCGTCAGCCTATCGCCGGATGCATGCTGGAATATTTCCCCTTTCCTGCTGACCCCATCCTGCGAAAAAACCTCCCACTCCCTTACCGGGCACACCCCCTGGCACCCACTCCCATTCAACCATATCCACTTCCCCCTCCCTGCCTGATCCGTCTTAGAGTGGCCCAACCAGATCCCCAGTCGACCCCCATCCAATCTCACATCCTCATACTTTCTCCCTTCCCTACCTTTCGTCCCCAACAACTCCGACACTCTGAACGCTCCCAAAAACATCCACACCATGCTCAACCGAAACAAAGCCACCTCCGTGGCATCGTAGTAACAAACGGGCAACATGCCCAATAAACCTTGTAGCACCTCAAATGTTATAGCTTCCCGGGGCCCCCCAGTAGCCCCCTCCCGTCTCTCCCTAGCCCACCCCCTCAGCATTCTGCTGATAATCTCATCTTTCGCCAGATCAAAACCCCAAAACAACTTACAATAAAAGGAGATTCCCGCCAATTTCCCTGCGATCTTCGTATGTGACAACACCCTCTCAGTACAGTGCAAAACAAAACGGATCACTCCCTGTTCCATCTCTTGAACGGACATGTGCCCACTCTCAGTGGTCCAGCCCATAAAGACCCCGAACTCAGTCCAAGCCAACCTGTAAGTGCGCCGTGTCGTCTCTGCTATCGACTTTTCCACTAGGCTGCAGACTCTCATTCCCCCCATGCCCAGATGCCGTCCGGCAGCTGCGTCTTGAGGACCTCCGCTCCAGGTGCCATGCGGCGAAACCTGCTCCACTGCGAACGAGACAAAGCATCCGCAATGTCATTACTCGCTCCCGGCACATGCTTCGCCCGAAAAACCACATTCAACTGCAGACACTTTAGCATAAAATACCACAGCAACCTCAACACCCTCAAGTCCCTTGCCCTCTGCCTGTTGACCAGCTCGACCACTGTCATGTTGTCCACGTGGAACAACACGGAACGGTTCCTGAATTCAGCGCCCCACACCGCTAGCGCCACCAACAATGGAAAGAACTCAAGAAACGCAATGCTCCTCCCTTGCTTTAGCCAGTGAGCCGGCCAGCGTTCCGCGCACCATCTCCTGTCCCAGAAAACACCAAAACCTGCCGCCCCCGCTGCATCTGAAAAAATCTGCACTTGCCACACTGTTCTGTCCTCTACGAAATCCAGTGAAACCCCATTGAACTCCGTCAGGAAAGTCTGCCATATTCTCAGGTCTGCTCGCACTCCCAATGAAATCCGCACCCTGTGGTGCGGTAGCACTGCCCCGGACATGGCCATGCCCAGGCACCTGCAAAAGGTCCTCCCCGCTCTCACCACCCTGCAAGCAAAATTTAACAGCCCCAAAAGTCTCTGGGCCGTCCTCAGGTCAATCTTTTTCTCGCCCATCACCCCCAACAAACAGGCTTGTATGTCCCCCACTTTTTCAGCTGGCAACCGGGCTATCCACTGGACTGAGTCCAACTCAACGCCCAAGAATGTCAGTTGACAGCTGGGCCCAGCTGTTTTCTCCGGCGCCAATGGGACCCCAAGGTGCCGGGCCATCTCCTGAAACTGTGCCAAAGCTCGCCCGCAGGCGCCCGACCTTTGCTGTCCAATGAAAAGGAAGTCGTCCAGGTAATGTGACACCCCCTTATGCCCACTGATCCTTTGAAATGCCCATTGCAAGAAGGTGCTGAACAATTCAAATAGAGCGCATGAAATCGCACAGCCCATGGGTAGTGTCACGATTTGCTCCCTGTGCTCTCGTACCCACCACCAGGGGGCCGCATAGTGGGACTTTCCAGTCTTCTAATAAGCTTCCAGACCCTCCCCTGCATGCATATCCTGACTTCCAGCCATTTGGACACTTATTGGGAATTGACATCCATTCCCAATCCATGCCGGGTTTTGTGAAAGCCAGCCTGCTTATATTTGAAGCCAGCCTACTCATGCCTGAAACTCCATTACTCAGAATTCCCTGCTCACTGCTTTGTCTCCACCCCTGCAGGCCAAGGATGGGTGGAGGAATTCAGCTCACCTGTGGCTGGCTGCTGCTAGCCTGCTCACACCTGATGCATGTGATTACTGAGAGCTCTTTTAAGCCCCAGCTCCCTTCAGCCCAGTGTTGGTCATTGTAGCTGTTTACCGGTGAGACCGATCCTTGTTTCCAGTGCTCCCTGAGCTTTTGCTATTGTTTCCAGTGTTTCCTGAGCTTTAGTTATGCCTTGTTCCTGACCTGCTGCTGTTTTCCTTGTTCCTGAATTAGCACTGCCTGCAGTGCTACCCTGACCCCTGAGCCTTAGTATTCCTTGTTCCTGAACTGCAGCAGTTTCCCTTCTCCTGAATTAGCACTGCTTGCAGTGCTACCTTGTTTCCTGAGTTCCTGAGCTATAGCTATTCCTTGTACCTGAATTAGCACTGCTTGCAGTGCTACCTTGTTTCCTGAGTTCCTGAGCTATAGCTATTCCTTGTACCTGAATTAGCACTGCCTGCAGTGCTCTTGTTTCCTGAGTTCCTGAGCTATAGCTATTCCTTGTACCTGAATTAGCACTGCCTGCAGTGCTCTTGTTTCCTGAGTTCCTGAGCTGGTTATTCTTTGCTCCTGGTCCTGGGCTTCAGCTATTTGTTGTTCCTGATTTGCATTGCTTGCAGTGCTCTCTTGACTCCTTGTTTCCTGAGCTGTAGCTAATTCCCTGCTCCTGAACCAGCACTGCCTGCAGGGCTACCTAGACTCCTGAGCTTTAGCTCAGTTCTTGTTCCTGCCCCAGCTCTGCCTTTCTATGCTACTTTGTTTTCTTGATTTCTTAACCTGCACTATTCTAGTATACCCTTGTAGCTTCCCCTTCTGTATATCCCTTTCCAGTCCCTGCCTTTCTTCCCAATTCATTGGTTCCAGTTCCTAGTTTGCTGTCTTTCTATTTCTGCTGTCTTGCTTCTGTTACCTTGTATGTTTGTTACCTGCTTTCTGCCAAGCGTGCCCAGTGATTTCCTTCCTTTCCTGTTAAGCACTCCTCCTTGCTAGCTCCTTGTCTATTGTGCTTGTGTTTAGTTCTACCCCCTTGCTGTTACTGCCTTGCGTGTTCCTGTTTGATCGCCAGGATCTGTGGGCACAGCTGACTACCTAGGTGGTGTTTCTTGTTCACTGTGAGTATTGTCTTTGAGTTACATTTATAACATCACCATAGGTATAAGCTCCACAGACCCTGCCTTTGCATGCATATCCTACATGTGGGTATTTGCAGTCAGTATCTGTAACAGTAATTGTGGGTAAGAAACTTACTGAGCTTCAATCTTACCGTGTGGAGCTCCTGAGTGCTTTACCCCACACTCCCCTTTATTGTTAATGTTGTTTCATATATATGTCTTGCACATTCGTCCTGGGTGTAGTTTTTCTGAAAGCTAAATTGCCTCATGCGTGCCCTTCCTTTCTGAGTCTTACCCATCTTGTTCACTTCTACAGGCTTCCCCTTTGGATCCCTTTTTTTCCTCTGACTCCCTGTATGATCCTGGGCAGCGCTGTACTCCTCTATGTATACGTTTTCTACCCAGTTCCCAGTCCTTGCCCAAGTCCCTGACTGTGTTCCCCATATAGTCCCGGACAGTCCCTGACAGGTAGGACTTTGTCCACAAAGATGGCCCCCTCAAACTGCATACCTAGCAACGAGAAATCCGCCGGGTGTATGGGCAGCAAACGGAAAGCCGACTTCACGTCACATTTCGCCAGCTCCGCTCCCTGCCCACACCTCTGTACAAGGCGGATCGCGTCGTCCACTGAAGCATACAGTACCCGCAAGTCTTCTTCCGCAATGAAGTCGTTCACGGACCTCCCTTCTGGCCAGGACAGGTGGTGTATCATCCTGTACTCGCCCGGCTCCTTCTTGGGAACCACTCCCAGCGGAGAAATAATCAATTCTGTTAAAGGCCAGTCGACAAACGGGCCCGCTATCCTACCTTCTTCAACGTCCGTTCTTAGTTTCGCTGACACCACCTCCGGCAACTCCTTGGCCGATTTCAAATTGTCCGCCCATCTCCTTTCCCTTGGACCCTGATACCCCACCCGGAAGCCCTCTGTAAATCCCCAGTGCAGCTTCAACGCTGCCTGTCTGGATATACCGAGAGCCACGGGCCCATGGCCTCAATTCGGACCGGAGTAGGCGCCCTTTGGTCCAGGCTGCCCCCGTCCCTTCGTGGCCCGCCACTGTTCTGATGGTGTAACCAATGTAAAACATTGGGTGAGGGCGTGTTTCCCACCACATTTGGAGCACTCATGCTTGAACCTACACGGATACCGCGAGCAGTATCCTTTGTTGTAGTTCCAACACGCTCCCGTGTTGCTCCCGCCTGGCTTCTGTTGTCCGCCCCCTGCATTACCTGCACTGGTCAGTCCACTACCCGCCCCAGACTGAGCGGGACGCGTCGGAAATGTCCGATACGTCACTGGCAGCCCACTCGCCGTGTGCGTTGCTGCTGACGACTGTGTGGACGACATCCACTGCATCCACAGTTCCTGGTCCACCTCCCCCCAGGGTTTGTCAGGGTTCGCGCCAATTCTGGCCCGAAACTCCTCGTCATAGCTGAGCCACGCGAACCCCCCAAAATGCATCTGCGCCTTCCTAATGATGTCCATGTATTGTAACATCGCTATAGCCCTGTCTTGATGCTTTTCGCAATATATGCTAGCATAAATCAAAAAGGCCGATGTCCAATTCTCCATGGTCACCGGCACCCGGGGTCTACGAGTCAGTTCCCATTCCTCCTCCTTGGAACCCTCCTTTGCCTGTATCTCCCTATGGAGCAGCTTAAAAACGTCCACGTATTCGTGTCGCCATATTCTGGCCCTTATTTTCTCCGACAGATGCGACCCCAACGGCATTGCCAACCCCATGTACGGCAGTTTCTTGTGCTGCCGTTCCTCCCCTTTGTCCTCTTTCCCGTCCTCTTTGTCCGTCTGGACACTGGCCACCACCTTCTTACCTCCCCCCTTGCCCGACTCTGCTGACGGCCCCCCCGTCCCGGGTGCCGCACCCTTCCGTTCCCTCACTGACCCCTCCCCACGCCCACCGACCGGCAGGACTTCTTCCTACCCCGTCGCAGCCCATCGTCCCAAGCATCCCACCACTTG
This sequence comes from Calotriton arnoldi, assembly GCA_963921515.1. NCBI lineage: Eukaryota > Metazoa > Chordata > Amphibia > Caudata > Salamandridae > Calotriton > Calotriton arnoldi. The sequence goes on from CAWUFW010002974.1 coordinate 1,232,271, forward strand.
CCCTCACCTGACAAGGTGGTCTGTGCTTCTTCTTCCGTCCTGCTGTTGCCGCTCCTCCTCGCAGTGGCCGTCTTGGCCTGTGTTCTGGCCGCCGCCGGTGCCTGGAAAATACTAACACATTTTGTCGTTGACGCCCCCCCCACAGGCATCCTGGCCGGCATTTTGTCCTCCTCACGCAACTCGCCTTCCTCAAGCTCATCACTGTCCTCCCCGTAATCAAGCATCAACTCCGCTTCCGTGTCCTCAGGCACCCATGCCAACTCTTGCACCGCCCTTTTCACACCTTTTCCAGTCTTGGCACTCACCACACCCCGTTCCCCTGCCCCCGTCGCTGCTGCCCGCTCCTTCGGTGGAGGGAAGGCCGCCGCGGACCCCCCTGCTGCTTCTGCCCGGCGTCTCGGGGCCGTTTTGCGCCCCGCCGGCCCACCCCGTCTGCTGGCCGCCGCCAGTTGGTCCCCCCCCCTCCCAGGCTGCTCCAACCTGAGAGGGTCCCAGCGCCAGCGGGTCTCAAGGCCGTCCTGGCCGTCCCTGCCCCCGTCTGGGGGAAGCTATCCTCGTCCTCCCACACCCACTTGCCCCCTTTCGGGGCCTCTTGCCCCAGTTTTTCTGCCCAGGCCTCCTCTGATGTTGGAGTGGGGGGCCCCTCCGCCCCCTCCAACTCCCCCTTGACCTCCCGGGCCGCGCACAACTCCGCCCACTTAGCCTCCGTGTCTCGAATAACGCGCCTCTGATCCCGGATTTTTTCTTCCAGGGTCATGAACTCCCACCTCCGCCCCCAGGCTGATGAGGGCTGCCCCCCGACCTCCCATCTTGCCCCTGTTTTCGGCGCCTGCGCGGCCAGGCCCACACCCCCCCTGCCCTCAGGGGCCCCCCAGATGGGCACCCCCTCCCCCTGCAGTCCCTCCCCTGAGAAAGGTCCAGAGGGGAATCCCCCCCAGGAGCCCCCCCCTCGGGGTGCGAGCCCCCCAGTCCCAACCAGAACAGGTCCTGAGATCCCACTCCCCCCCCCCACCTGCCCCCGGTGTTCCCCCACTTAAATCCCGGGCCAACCCCCCCTCCCTCCCTGCTGCCTCGAATTGGCCCACCTGGGCCTCGCCGAGACCTGCTGCTCCACTTGGTAAAGCTTGCTGCAGTCCCCCGGGCCGTCCCTCCAGCTCTCCCAAGCCCCCCCCTCCCGACAGCAACCACAGCACGCACAGCAGGCAGGCTCTTCCTCCCGCCCCCGCGCTTCCCGCCGACTTTACCCGGACCCCCCCCTTTCCGGCCACGTGGGGTGTCCGCGTTGGAGACTCCCTGCATGCTGCCACTGCTGCCGCCACTCCGGCCGACGCGGACCGGGGGGTCCGCGTCATCCCCACCCACGCCTCGTCTAAAACTCCCGGGCGTAAGAGGTCCGCCCGCCCCGCCCTGCCGAGGACTCGCAGGGCCTCCTTCACGGCCTCCGCATCTGCTCCTGCCATCCCCTAACCTCAAAAAACTGCCCCGGGCGCCGACCGGCACCAGTGTGGTATTTCTCCCGTTCCCCTACCTAACTCCCCTCACCTCAAATTTTCCGACCCTCCCGCTGGTGCTAGGAAACAGGAAGAGGAAGTCGCTTCCCCTTCCTGCTCCCTTATAGCCCCTTCTACTCCCTCCCCTTCCCTTCCAGCCTGCTCCTGTCTGGCGCAAATCCCCCGGGGAAAGGCTAGACTGCGTCCTGCTTTCCCCGGGGGCCGTCAGTGCACATGACAAACTGACATCTCTTGGTTCACTCATCGCAGTGTTGTTTATGCATTTGAGGTGTGGGAAGGATTAGGTTTCAAAACGTTTATCTTTTACAGACGATACTGCGGTGGCGTAAACTAATGTACTGAAGTGAAACCCACGGTTTCAAGAAACATTTTCTTTACCTCAAAGACCCTTTATAATATTTTTCCATAGCGTTTGCTGATTCATTTACATGCCAACTCTTTTCACGGCTCGGCTCGTGTTTTGGCTGTTAAAGGCAAGTCAGCCTTGCCGCTTGACTCTGGCTCGGGTTGCCCTGTGAATTTGCTGCCTTGCTAACCTCAATTAGTAATGTACTAAGTAGGCGCTGCCGGTACAGGTAAGAACGTCGGGGCGGGGCAGGGGTGAGGCGGAGGGGGAGTCGACATATACGACAGGATTGGAGAAATCAAATAAATAAATAAATAAAACCATTTACTTGCGCTCACCGTATCGCAAGGTAAGTGGTTTTATTTATTTATTTATTTTCCCTATCCCGTCGTATGTCGACTTCCCCCCTGCTCGCCCTCGCCCCGACCTACCGCTCTTACCTGTACCGGCCGCACCTGGTACTAAGACCACTTCTGTGCTAGGGAAATTTCTGATCATTTTCACCAGAAGAAATCTGGCATTGATTTTGAACTTCAAATGCCGAAAAACAAAAAGAAGCATTGATTGAGCATATTAATCCCCAATTAACCCTAAATTTTTGGTAAGATCCAGCCACGTCCCATGCAGGTTAGAGCGGTGGGGCGACGGGGCCGGGTGGGGGGTTGGATCTCGACAGACGACGACGAAAAATGTATTAATTATTTAATTTTCCCTTGTCGTCTGTCGAAATCCCCCCTCACCCGGCCCCACCATCCCACCGCTCTTACCTGCATGGACCGTGGCTGGTAAGATCACAATTATTAATTGTGTAACTAAATGCCAGGATTGTGGTATTACTTTAAGCGTCCAAAATACTTCAGCTGAGGGCCTGGGTCTCTAAACAATGATTAGTGAATACTGTGCTTAACATAACATCACATGTGCCATTCTGTGCTATTTCAGTGAAGGTGCCGCCTCCCCTCAATGTGAAGGTCAGCCAGCTTTCCAAGGACAGCGCCAGAGCCACTTGGCAACCTGCGGCGGATGATGCCACGTCCTATCACATTAAGTGGATCCCACTGAGTGAAGGCGCGCTCAGTGAGGTAAGGAACATGTAAGCATTGCCCATTCACAGGTTTTACTCCTGCCCATCTGTTTGCCAGGAGCCTATTCGAGCTCTGTTGATTTGTCTTGCCTATGGTTCAGTGCTCAGAATGACAACATCTGATAACGTTTATCAAATCAAGTTAAATACAGTGGAACATGTGTAAATAGAACATCAGCATGTTTCAACCCAGCTGGACATTTCTGATTCAAGGGAATTTGTTTGGAGGTAAGACGAATACAGTTCCCCTATCCATTACAATTGTATGCCTCCGGTTTGTCAAATTGTTTAAATTCACTGATTTAGGACTCTGGCAAAACTTTAACAGCTGCAAAAGATGACGTCACCTCACAGTGCCATTTTCCATTTGAAGTGCATGATTGATACCTGCAATTCAGGGTGGTACCAGCATATAATGAATAAAATATAGTCTGACATAAATTCCATGCCCTACATATGGACTACAAAATATTGCCTTATTGGTGTGAATAATAGAAAATCTACATACAATGGGGCCATGCCTTTCATACAATATCTAGGACACAATATTTTTGTCAGACAACATTTTTTGCGAGCAATATTCTGAATTACAACCCTTTAAGCAAGTACTATTGTCAGGTTTGAATGATCTGATGAATTAAGACCTGAAGGAGACTGTATCAAGCAACAATGTTTCCTCCTCTCAACTTGTATATAAACTTTAAAAGCAACAAATGCTGAAGCCATAGGCCACGCATACACACTATAGTACAGGACTTTGCGCTTCTATGGTCTAAAAAAGATTCAGAAATAAGTGCATAAATGGTGCTGTGCTTAGTGCAGTGAAATAGTGCTGTTAAAGAAATAAAAATAACAATCGCTGAACCAACTGTTTTGTTGGGCCATACTCTAGTCGGAAAGTCAGAGTTGTCCATCAGCGCCATGAGACCTTTGGGTGATATGTGCGCTCAATAAATATCCCTGATTTGATTTGATTTGATTACAAGAATAATAAGTGGCAGAGAGATTATACTGGCTGACGACTCTAAACTATGTATGGATTGTAAGTCCAATTATTAGTTCATTACCACATATTGAATGTTGATGTTTTGACCTGTATATATTAATTAAAGGGTCTTCATCAGGACCAGGAACAGCCTTAGAAGTATTTGAAGCAGATAGCGCCTAAAAGGACAAAATGATCTGTATAGAGAAAAAGACAGAAGAAAAATGTAATGAGAGGAGAATCAGGTATGATCAACTCCTATTAGTTGTGGTTTACTAAATGTCAGCAGCTATACCTAAAGGAATAAATCGCCACACTTATGACACTTGGCACTTGAATTGAAAACAGCCACTTCCATGCATAGTGTCTCAGAAAATAAAAGCAAGATTACGGAATATCAGAAAAACTGAAAGACCATGCTGCCCACCCAAGGGATGAGGTCCTTGGCGTCTACAAACAGACCTCCCATACATATATTCGAACAGCACAGAAGTGGCTAAAACTCGCTCCTCACCATAATCACTGTACTAGGAGACCTGGCTAGGGGACTTGGTGAGACATATATATATATATATATATATATATATATATATATATATATATATATATATATATATATATATATCATTAGGGAGAGAATCATGACATTCTGTATGCAAGGTACACTTTAAGTTTACTTGAACTGTGCTGAAGTGAAAAAGACCAAGCTTACACTGCAAATGCATATTTCACTGGCATCAGTCACACTACATACCTTTTTCACAGAATTATAAGAGGTAAAAATTATGCTTCTTGGGTACTGACTGTTCGTCCACAGCACTGCGCTAAATTGTCAAAGTGGAGGGATGCAGGAAGACCAATCGTTTGAGATGCACTTGATGTGCTGCTAATCAGGCAGAGGGGAAAAGGTCTGCATGCAAGGATAAACACAGGGGCTGCCCTCAGTAGTTTTCAGGAGAGATGATTTCACTGTGTCTCTTCAAACACACTGGCAAAATCATTAGGTGGTGGCCTGGAAGGGACAGCAGGCCTCCATACAAAATGGACAACTTTGGCTCAGAAACTGATTACCACCACTTTATATGTGAGCATCAGGTTTGGAGGGTTTTGTGTTCTTGTAGTCTGCAGACAGACTACATTGGAGTAGAAGTGCAAAAAAAGAAAAAGAAAAATATTCATATGCATAGGCAGACATGTGTACCCCACTCCAGTACTTCCTAAGAACTCAAATTGTCTTTGCCTTAATGACTCTCTGTGGCTTCTTCGTCTCTCCTCCACCTCCTTCTTCTTCTTCTCCTTTTTCTCCTTCTTCTTCTTCTCCTTTTTCTCCTTCTCCTTTTTGTCCTCTTCCTCCTTCTCCTCCTCCTCCTTTTCCTCCTCCTTCTTCTTCTCCTTCTTCTTCTCCTCCTTCTCTCCTCCTTCTCCTTCTTCTCCTTCTTCTACTTCTCCTCATCCTCCTCGTCCTTCTCCTCATCCTCCTCGTCCTTCTCCTCCTTCTTTTTCTTCTTCTCCTTCTTTTTATTTTCCTTTTTCTTCTCCTTCTCCTTCTTCTCCTTCTCCTTCTCCTTCTCCTTCTTCTTCTTCTTCTTCTTCTTATTGTTATCCTTATCCTTCTTATACTTATCCTTCTTATTCTTATCCTTATCTTCCTTATCGTCCTTATCCTTCTTATCATTATCCTTATTCTTATTATTCCAACAATACAGGTCTCCATTGCTGGAAGTCTTCACAGTGTTGTTTTGCCTCCTCCTTCTTCTTCTTCTTCTCCTTTTTCTCCTTGTCATTCTCCTTCTCCTCCTCTTCCTCCTTCTCCTCCTCCTTTTCCTCCTCCTCCTCCTCCTTCTTCTCATCCTTCTTCTCCTTCTTCTACTTCTCCTCATCCTCCTCGTCCTTCTCATCATCCTCGTCCTTCTCCTTCTTCTCCTCCTTCTTCTTCTTCTTCTCCTCCTTCTTTTTCTTCTTTTTCTCCATCTTCTCCTTCTTCTTCTTCTCCTCCTTCTTTTTCTTCTTTTTCTCCATCTTCTCCTCCTTCTCCTTCTCCTTCTCCTTCTTCTTCTCCTTCTCCTTATTCTTATTCTTCTTATCCTTATTCTTCTTATCCTTCTTATACTTATCCTTCTTATTTTTATCCTTATTCTTCTTATCCTTATTCTTCTTATCCTTCTTATACTTATCCTTCATATTTTTATCCTTATCGTCCTTATCCGTCTTATCCTTATTATTCCAACAATACAGGTCTCCATTGCTGGAAGTCTTGACAGTGTTGTTTTGCCTGGGCTGAGAATGGGCACCCAGTACCAAATATCTATTTCTGCACGTTACCAAGATGGGGCACAGAGTGATGCAGTGTCAGTCCGCTACAGCACAGGTGAGTCTCAGCGTACCATTGTCAGCCCACATGCTTTATTGCTTTAGATTACCTTACGTTGGCTATTCCTTCCTTTTGAATCCTAAGGCCACTGGCATTGGGGGATCTTGTGTCGAGGTAGAATATTAGCTCAGAATAATGTCTGCAAGAGGAAGTGACATCATAGAACGGGCTTGGTTGACCGGTGTCCATCCACTCCTTTGTACGCCATCAGAGATTGTGGTTTGGCCCACATATACTCAGACCCACTGTGTCTTTTGATTATCCAATATATTTATAAAACACTTCTGATGATCATTTACAATCAAGAAGTAAACTGTCCTAGGTCTTCTTGAGCCTGACCAACCCAAACAGTCTGTTAGGCCTGCAGTTCAACACTAAAGTCTCTCACTTGGGGCTTATCAGGCTGGCTGCTAGAGAGTGGGACAATGGCGGGAAAGCCCTCGCCAGCCAGCTGTAGTCTCCCAGTGGTAAGGGCGACTTTCTTGACTGGAAATTTTTTAGAAAATGTTTCTGCCAACATGGCAGAAGAACTTTTTGCAAAAATGTGGTGGAATGATGGACCGGTGTGTTGTCCAGACCCAAACCCCACAGACCAGGAAACTGCATTTAGAACATGTAAAAGCAAGGTTCCTAATGCCCTGCGATTTTTCTCCGAGTGAGTGAGGACATACTTTCCCACTTCTGGTTTAGGATCAACATATGTAAAACTGCTAAAAGAATCAAGGTTTCCACACTCCTGAATGAGGCAAAGAATTTGGCTAGCAGAGCACCTGCCTGTGCTTTGCTGATGCCCAATTACCAGCCAACTGCAAGGGGTTAATAAACTGGCTGATGTCCTGCTCTACCAAACCCGAGGCTCCAGCCTCATAAAGTTGGGGTACCCACCTATGCGAAGCCTCATCTGGTAGGGCTGCTTTCACCTGAATGTCGATAGTCCTGTCCTCTTTAGGGGCAAGAGTTCCTGTGTTAACTGTCAATGCCTGCTCTCATAAGTGTCCTCCGGGTGCTGTAAGGTAACTCTCTACATGTCTATGACATTTGGTTTACAAAACCTGCCATGTTGGCTGCTATGGCATGACAGCAATGTTCTGGGCATTACGTTTTTGCCAACGGTGATCCAGCTATTTTGTTGAAAATTTCCAAGCATGCTGGGGGTCTTTAAATTTACTTTCAAACTTTAAATGACTCTCTCAGGGCTTGTTTAGAGTCTGTGGAAAGTGAAAATCGTCCAATTTCTGAAGGAAACTCCAAATACAAGTAGGCTCCGCAGGCTGAATTTCCTCCATAAACCCATCCTTAGGGTGCATTAATAAAATTAAGAGTCCCCGACCTGAGTGCCATGAAATTTTCACTAAAAGTGATTTCCTCAACATGGAAGGAGCTGTTTTAGGGAAAATGTATACCTGGTTGGGTCGCCATGTCATGGCGACCTGCGCAATCCACCCAAGCAGGATTCGTTTATGAGAAACAAAAGAGAAAAAAAACAAATTTCCTTGAGGCACAGGGAGTTTTCTTCCTGCACATGAGGGGACATGTTACATTTTTGGGGCAGGAAAGATCAACATTTGAAATTATGAGTAGTGCAAAAAGTACAGCACTCCCCCATTTAACCCTAGTACATTTCAGAAGGTCATATCTGCCAAAATGTGCCAGTAGAAAAATGCTGGTAAATAATGGGACATGCAGGTTTTGGTGTGGTGAGCACCAAATCCACGTTACGCCCCATTTAGAGGGCAATAATTGTAATGGGTACTATTTATCGCACCTGATACATTCTGATCCCTACGGCTTCAGAAAATATTGGGTATGGTAAATACCACAGCCTTTTCCAGGCCGATCATAACAGGGAAGGGTCTAGTTACTAAAAAGTTTCTAGAGGGGATTATTTTAGGGTAGTCTGCGTACATGGTCTTTTTCCTGTAGTACGTATCTGAATAACAACTGAAAAGTTTGTTATGCTAGTGCTAAGCAGATTTCGAGAACAGAAAATGGCAGAAAATGCGCGAAGATACAAACCTTGGTGCACGCCATGTTTTAAATTATAGTGCTCTGCCCGTTCCCCATTTTCCCCATACCTGACCAAGGCAGACAAGTTTGGGTGCCAATCACGCAGTAAGTAGACTTTGTGGCACTCAGTTCCCATGTACAGCATTATGCCCCAGAGTTTGTCCCTGTTTACCCAATCAAACGCTGACGTCAAGACCATAAAGACCATCTGTGTAACACGTATCAAAGAAGTCGGGTGGTAACAACCAGTGCCAGATTTGCTCATTTTCTTAAATGCTGGCACAATTACCGATTAAGACCAGGGAGGTGGTAGTGACCGCCTAATTGCAGTATTAATATTAAGAGTGATCAGCGGGGCCCAGAGTGGTACATTGGATTTGAAGGTGCCCAGTGGCACCACATCAGTACCTGGATCTTTGTTATTAGGCAACTCAATAATGGCATCTCTAACCTCTTCCCACTGAAAAGAAATAGATGAGGAGCCTACAGGAGAGGGCAGTCACAGGGCTCAGGTACTAAATTGGGTGCATTGTAAATTGCTTCAAAATGCCTGACCCATAAATCGGGCTGGAGATTTGAAAATAAGGAGGGCCTTGGTTGCTGTTTAAAGAATAGGCGGTTAATAATCTTCCAACATGGAGCTGTCATTGGTGTTACTGACACCGAATGAGTTGGTCCCATGCCTCAAGTTGTAGAAAAGTTTTGCATTTTTAAAAGTTTATTTATATGCAGCACGACAAGCATGATCACCTTTAATCTTTCCCTCCTCTTCTCCTTTAAGGCATCGATAAGTTTATGATGAGCCCTAGAACACAAATTATTAAACCATTAAAAGAGTGTGCTACTCAACGGTGACTTAAATTTGTTGCAGATAGACAAAGAAGAGTTACCAATTAATTCACCAGGGGAGGTGGCGTCCAAACAGGTTTGAAAGAACAAGAAGTTCTAAGTTCAAGATGGAAAATATCCGACAAGACCTTAGCCCATTTGAGTCAAAGACCTTGGGCTTGGGTTTTCATTATGTAACTAATAGAACAAAAGGAAAGGTTTCTTTTTGGTCCCCAAGCAAAGGACATAGATAATGGGTTGTGGTCACTCTGGGTGTCCCATGATATCTCAAATTTCTTTTAGTGAATGAGTCAAGGTAGATCACGAGACAAAAATAAAGTTGATGACCGTGGACCAGCCTCTGCTGGTAACAGTTGGGATGTCCGTGGTGGACATGACCGCAAGACATAAATTGTTTATGCAGGAAAGATTAAACTCATAAATAAAGGAATCTATTAATTCACCCTGCAGCGTATGAATAATGTGCAATTCGTTCAATAAAAGTGTGCTATGTTCTGGGTAGCGACACCTGGTACTAAGGAGCATGATAAAACCTTCCACTAATAACTGGAGGGCTCACAGCATCAGACACTAGGAATCTCTGCAGGAGGTCTCTAAGAGAATGTAAATGAGCTAAGCGGCGCTGACGACAGCATTGTAAAGGTTAACAATTAGCAAACTAAGTGAATTGGTAAATATTGATAGGGCTGCAGCCAGGTTCAGTGAGCCAGTGATTTTGACTTTGCAATCTAAATTCAAAGCACTCAAAATGAGGCCACCTCTGGCCCTCCGGAATTTGGAGGGAGTGGCGGGGACTGGGAAAGAACTATGACCATCCAAAAAAAGTTATTCCAAACATCCCAGGTTTAAAAAAAAAACTAATTATATACATTTCTTTAAAAATAGACTAAAACTTTCAACAGCTATTTTGCCTGCCAGACCTGCTACATTCTAACTCAATAAATGTAATTAGCAGTAACTATGTTTGGTGTGATGACATCCCGGCTAGATCCCAGATTCTGGTTATGGTTAGAGGGCAGTCAGTCATTACTGGCCAGGACACTTAAGGCTGTGAATCTGTTGGAAATGGGCTCTTCATAGGCTGGCCCTTGGTTTCACTACTGGAAGCAGAGACTGCATGCACAGCGCGCCATTCCCAGCCAAATATATGGGGTTTATAAATATAACCTAAAGGGAGGACCTAAATGCCAGAAAGAAAACTCAGCATGGGGGACAGTTCAGTTAACAAATGACCGGCCGTGATAGCATTGTTAAAGTTCACTACAATACAGTTGCCTTCTAGGTTTTTGGGATGACAACCAACCCATGGTACTCTCCGAACCATATTAATTTGGCTAAATAACTGAGTGTTGCGCCCCAAGTGCTGTCAAAACAATGGACTACCTTGTTTCTAAGCTGTGTGAAATGTTCGGTGGAATTTTCTTTCAAGGGCGGGACTTTGGCCAGAACAAGAACATAAGGAGTAGCTGCAGGGGGTCAATTAAAACAATAAGGTACAGGCAATAATTTCATAGTACTAACTGGCTCCCTGCTTTTAGGGCCAGCAGCAATGTTAATGATGGGCAAGTGGCCCGCCTTGAACCCGGATGGGACTGTTGCAGGGTAGCATACTAGGAGGGGCAACTGCAGAACTCCTCTTCTTCTGGGCAGTAATTGAATCAGATCCTCCATTATAAGCCTCTTTGAGAACCATCAGCATGGGCCAGATGGTTGAGGGGTTGAGGAGCATCATAAGACGACAGCTGAGTGCCAGGCAAAATAAGATTGAATCTCCAAGGAAAATGAAGAGCGGGTCGGGAATGCAAAGCCGGACCATAAAAGGACTGTGGCTAAGCGCCCTGAAGGGCGTCAGGAACACACGGGCTGATGCAGAGCCACAGTCCACAAAGATCCACTCATGCCATTGGTCCGAGTGATTTGAAGTGACCAGTGCTGAAGAGAAGGCATGTCCTCCTACAAGGCCATAATTGGAGGCCAGTGGGGGCAATGGTCATCTTTTGACCGTGAGAGTTAATGCTCTGACAGCCTGGCAATGGCATTTTCAACCCTAGTGAGTCGTTGATTACACAATGCAAAAGAGTTAGCCACCAGAGATTCTAGTTTCACAGCCAGGTTATTTAACAGTAAATCCTAACACTTGTCCTAGACCGCAGGAGTCCCCACACCACCTTTTGATGATGCTGCGTACACCTTATTTGAAAGTTGCCTTTTCTCTTCCTCTTTACAACGGGCGGTAAAACAACTAGATCATCGCAGCACAGCTGGTGCTCAACAGCCAGAATCATGAGAGTTTTCATATTGTCCACCAGCGAGCTACTGAACAGGGACTGTCTAGAGTGTTATCGGAGGGACAGTTGTGAAATTATCTGGAACCACCGTGTTATCCACATTGCGCCCACCTGGACTTTGGTCTTGCAGTCCTGGCCCAAGCTCCACCTCTACTGTGCTAATTTCTTCTGAGATAACCCTAGCAGCTGAAGTAAGATAAACCATAATACTTGAACGATTGTAGGGGTGCCTCACATCACCATGAGTGAAAGTGGGCTTGTCCCTACCCATATCTAGAACGCACATTTAGAGAAAGGGCCCAGTCCATTCTTAGTATGGCGCAGACAGGCCCATTCTTGGCCAGTTGTTGGCCCGGCATGCTTCCCATACTGCGGGCTTGAGAGGTGCTGTTTTATACCTCCTATCCCCGCCTCCAAGCCCAGTAGGATTATGGGCTTTGTGGTCCAGCTCCAGCAAACAAGTGGCAGCTGGCAAAGGAGAACATTTCCCTTGCTGCGGACTCGAGGCGCTCTTTTATACCTGCTCACCCCATCTCCAAGGCCAAAAGTTGAGTGGGTACAAGTGTATACATGCCAACATTTTAAAACTGTAAAGTGGGAGATTTTGAAAGAAAATGCATTTTCCCCATTGACTTATATTTAGGCCGTGGCAATTTTAGATAGGAGACAGCTAAAGGAAGGCATGTTTGGCTTAAAAAATCGCGAGTTTCCCACTGGATTCAGGTTCATTGGCGTGTATGAGGTGAAAGAGAATTCAACCATCAAGCGTTTTTCCTCATTCTTTTGTTCAGCAAGCATTCTGGTGCTCATTAGAGTTTTCACAAATGGGCCCCAAAACTGCTTGGGTGGACGCTGCACCTCTACTCAGGTGGCAGTTCACCCACCAAATCAACATTTCCCATCTCTTTGGTGGAGGATTTTTACAGGAGGTGTTCATGCCGGGTGTGGGGGCCACTTTCAGTAAAACGTCAACACCAGGAAAGCTGCCATGTCATGGGGTACATATTTATTTTTTCATGGTTACAGTGAAAAACCTTGCATGGTGGTCAACAGCATGAATAATCAGTCTTGGAAAGCCTTCCCTAACTATTCACTATTCCAGTCCCTTGCTTACCAGCTCATTAGCTAAGCACTGCCGCTAGCTCATTCATCCTATTTAATACACTTATAACTCACCGACACATTTATAACTCACTGATTTTCTCAATCATTCACTCAACCACTCGTTCACTCACTAGTTTATGCTTAACTCACTTATACACTCATTCTATAACTCACTCTTGCTTGTTGCCTTTCTCACTCTGTGTCATCGCTTTTATTGGCTGCTCACACTTTCACTCATTCATCCACCCTGCTAGCTTAGCGCAGGCAGAAAAGCCTTCCTCTGAGAAAATGCTACTACATAAAGGCAACTAGTCAAACAGCAATATACAGGTAAGAAATAGCTAAGTTCCAAGTTAGTTATGGTGAAGAACATTTGATAAAAAAAATCGCAAAGTGACAAAAATTGAATGTAGATGTCGAAGGTTATTAGGAATAAGAGAATACAAAGTATTCATTGCTATCATATAGACAACGCATAAGAATGTGAAAAAGGTTAAAGTATTCTCCATATGGTTGGTTAGAACCAAGGCACCAGGTGCCACAGACAGACACCAGTTGGTGGCTAACCCCTTTGAAATTTATGACATTGGGACTTAGGAACATTTCTACAGGAAAAATATCTTCAAAGGAGAAAGCCTGAAGGCTATAGCCAGGGTGGGAACCATGCAATCATCTGACATCCTGCAATAGCTTTAGATTTCCCGCCATATTGCTCAGAGCCAGAAAAATTGCAATTTTAACCCCTCTGAGGATTCATCTTTTTGCGGAAATGTTTGCAGGCTGTCCGCCTATCATCAAGTGGATTTTTCAAGTCCAAAGGATTCCAAAAGTTCTGGTAGCACATCTTGCTTAAAGAAAAGTGTTCAAATATTTAGTCAGTCGTTGGTGGTAAAATCTAGCCAATACTAATACAACTCCCAGGTTTCTCATTTCTACTTCTTCAGCAAAGTGATGTCTACATGCTCTGTGGTTTGAAAACTATCCCACGGGGACTGTGATTGGGGAGTAAATCGCAGTTTTATTTGTGCACAGCTCTTCAGTGCTTCCAAAAGGATTTTTTATGTGTCTCATGATGCACGCCCTGGAGAGAATCAAGTTGCAATCATTAAGCACCACCTGTCGCACCACAACCTGTCTAGGAGCCAGACTAATAATAACAGGGAAGGTGGTCAGAAGCCAGGTGACCCTAAAAATTGTGAAGCTACAATACCCCAAAGACATTTGCCGAGGAAGATTACTGACTGATCAATGTGAAAGAAAACAGACACTTGGGAGGGCTCATGAAAGTCTAATGTGTATTAAATGCAGAAATAGCAAGCAAGTGCTAAAATATTCTAAGTGCAATTTGTCATTTCAATGGACCAGAACTTCATTGTCTGATCAGTTGGAACACTTAATGCTAAATTCTATACATTTCTGCCCTACCTTTATACAGTTTTTCTCAATGAAACAAAGGAAAGACAGGACTCATCATCAAAAAGAAGCTTCAAAGAGATAATGAGCAAGTGCCAGGCTTTTCTTGTGGGAAGAATGTGAGGAGGCGTTGCACAAAGATTCAAAAAGCTACAGTAAAGTGGCTGACTTCACTATATCAGCAGTTTCTTGTTAAGTAAGGCAACTTCAGAACAAGCCTACACTTACTTGAACAGTCCGGCTAAATATGCAGTGTACAACATGGGATAGCAAGATGGCAGTTCTCTTAAAGTGTGTGAAAATGTGCAATAATGCTATGGCTCTTGTGGAGCTTTAAGCAGGCATAAAAATTAATTCACAAATGTTTTTACAAAGAGCCAGGGCTACATTAAAAGGCGTTCTCACCAGCCAGGAATTAGCAATGTCATTAGGATCCACAGAATCCTCTATGTATTATGGAAAATATTAGCTTGTCAGAAAAATATCTGGAACCCAGGTTCCCAGAGAGAGAGGTTCATTTAACATGGAATCCAGACACAAACAGCATTTTGAGAAGCTTTTTTAAAATTAAATGTGAGAGAATTTGATCTTTACCAGAAGAGGTAGCTTTTAAAAAAATCTGAAATTGTGATTGGACCGAACGTGTTCCATAATGAAGCCAACAAACCTACCGGTGTTCCAGATGAATTTTTAATAAAATTGTGGCGCAACGCAGGTGTTACAAATATTGTCAATTTTTCTAAGGATAAATTAATTTTTCTTACCATTTATCTGTGTAAATGAGCTTAACGGTAAAAGTTCGATAACATCTCAAATTATAGAGCTCTAGATGACTGTGTAAAGCAGAAACAATCTTTATCTGTACATGGAGTCTTTGAGATACTATGTATAGTTTTGTAAGGGGGTAATGATCTGTTGATGAATATTGTAAATGAGGGTCTTACACCAACCATCTCTTTCAAAACTGAGCATTTTGCCTTCTCTGTTTATAGAGAATTGATCTACCAAGTTACAGAGAGCTTTACAGCTTTTATTGGATTGCCTTCATGAGCGGTTGATGATACTGTTTATTGATATATGTGAATCAGTTTGTTGTGATTGATTGAGAGCAGTCACCAACATCAGACTAAAAAAAGCGACTTAAAATAAAATTTTCAAAGATGAGATCATCCTGCCCTAATAAAGAGTAGGGAATTATGAAAGGAGAAAGGTGACTTCTAGAGTCCAAGAGCATTCCATAATTTTTATGTTAGAAATGGAAGGAAGTGATGTAAATCTAGAGCGAATACATATTTATAGCTATGTCGAATAGCCCAGCCCCAATGTTCCAATGAAAATTCACCCAAGAGTATATTGCAATAATCTAAAATAGAATAGTAATGTAATCCTGTACATTAACAGTTCAAAAAGTGTAGGATGTAAGTATAGTGATAAGGAACAGTGAACTCACTCTGCCAGAGGTTCAAACTTAGATGTACATGTAGATTAGAATATTTATCAAGAACTCAGATATTTAAGTTGCAGATGTTTCTTTTAACCAAGGCGCGGTTCTGATTAAAACTTCGAAAAATGTTTTTTTAAATCATGATCATGGAAGTAATAATATATGCGATAAAGTACCCTCAACCATGTCTTTTAAGGGTATTCCAAGCCATCATGGAGTTTTGGGATAATATGAATTCATAAGGTTGAGTGATGTTAAAAGGTCATGGAATTAATTCAGGGGTGACTTGCAGTATACTTTTTATGTAGCTTGGAGGAAATATTCTTTATAGTATATTTTTGTATTTCATCCACTCCTTCTGTTGCTTGTCAAGTTGCCCTGTATCATGTATCGATTTCTGCCATTCATGACTTTTTAGTCACAAGTAGGGGCTGGTGTCCATGCTTAATTCAGTGTAATGTAATCATGCGGAATTACCTAAAAATTCAGCGAGATCACGCTTGAATTATGTGAGAAGAGTAATTCTGCATTTAGCTCTATTTCTTTGTCAGAAGTGCCCCCTCATTTCCAAAATGCATGTGAGGCTGCTTTGTGCACAAAGAAATAGCCCTAATGCAAAAGAACATGAATAGTGAGTAACCTCTTGCAATCGCTAAATGTGCGCTGGGGTAGGATTCTCCCCAATTTATTACCGATATTTAGAGCTATTTTTTAGCACAAAATGCAGCAAAACACAAATAGCAATTGCGAGCAGCCACTCGCTAAATGTGCTCTCACATTATGATTATTTCCCCCAATTACTCTTAATTACACGAGGAGGAGTAATTGAGTATTGATTGGTAATTCTGCATCAAAGAGTAATACAGAATTATCAAAATTACTTCAATTACTCCGGCATAATTGATATTATGGCCAGGCCTAATCAGATGCAGATTGCATATTGAGATTTATGAGCCCAAATATGTATTGTTAAAATGGAGATTACAAATACTATAACGCAACAGACTGTATATTAAATAACACAAATGGCTTAAGGTATCATATGTAGTTTGGTGTCACTTGCCAGAGGAAAAGCATACTAATGCTTGGTAAGAGTAATTTCCAGGCTTACATACACTACTTTTAAATGTTTTGATCAACTCATCACCCCCAGAAAGACAATTTAGTTTTTTCAAACTCTATGTCCCAATCACAGAGCGTGTTTGGTATCCGTACACCTTCATTAACAGTTTAAAGGAAGATGGCCACTTGCTCTCTCTGACATCTTATGGACAGGGACATTGTTATGTCAATACTCACTTTGAATTTCATGAAATATCACAGTTTTAGTGCCCGCTTATCCTTGTGTAAGTTTGGTCCACCAGAGACTGTGTTGAGCAGAAATTGTCTTCTGACTGTGGGCAGGAGACATAATGTCCTCAAGCCTGTTTCCTGATGGTAATTCACATGACGTTTGAGTGTGAGGGTGGGCCATTGCGTTTCGGTATAAAGTAAGATGCCTGCAAGTGAGTTTTGTGAAATTTTCATAAATACACAAATGTCTTTTGAAATTTTAAGACATTTCACAATTTTTATTCAAAATTTCAGCCATCTTTAGTTCAGGTGTCAGAATTTGCTTCTAATAAGAAAACAAATAACAGTTTACACATGCTCAAATATTATTAAGAGGTTACTTAGAGTTATTATAAATAGTATTTTCCTGCTTATGCTCATTGAGCTGAGGTGGAATACTAATAGATGTTAAGTAAAGCTCAGCAACCATAATACTTTATGAGGGCACTTGTTTTTCATTGATATTATCTTTCATACCCTCTGCCAATGCCTCCCAGGTATGCCACCTTCCCCTGAGGTCCTTACTAGGGCTCCACCCACAAACCTTGTCATTGACTCTGAGACGCCCAGCAGCTTGAGGGCCCACTGGAAAGCCCCGAAAGGCCAGGTTCTGCACTACAAAGTGACGTGCTCCCAGACAACAAGCAGCCTTCCTGTCCAAACGGTAAGTGTAACCATGTCTAAGAAGTAATGTGTAAGATATGGCGCTCTTTGTCCATGGGATATTGTAAGCTTGACCCTTATTTTTGTCTTTTGCCCCTTAGTATCTTTCAATTTGCTACTATAGGGCTAGTTAAAAGACAAGGAGTAAAAACTACATAAAGGAATTTAGCGTCTTTAAATCCTATTTACTTTCTTTTCTTCTCGATACCTTCATGACGATTGAGACCAGAGGTAGAAAGGGCTGTTTCAGAGCACCAAATAGAAAGTCCGCTATAGCAGCTGCTATCCAACATGCAAGCCTCGGAGTGATCCCCTGTGTAAGCCTCTGAGACATCCCATTTATAGGCCTCAGAGCTATACAACAGATAGGCATTAGACCCGTGGCTTAGGTAATTGTAAACTGATTTATTTCTGCACTGCACAGGTGACTGTCTCTGGCAGGAGCAGCAGTGTCATTTTTCAACCTCTGGCCCCAGATACGGTATACCAGGTGACAGTGTCTGCAATTTACAGCGCCGGACAAAGTGAAGCTGTATCTGCCTCTGGGCGAACAGGTAAGAATTTGTACAAACGTAGTAATCTTTATGGATGCCAATCTGACCCTCACTGACACCTAATTACTGCTCATTCTCTCTGTGAAGAGGAAAGTGAGTGCCAAATGAAATCAGGTACAGAAGTCGTGTAATGAAGGCATACTCAGAAACCATACCATCGCCATTTATTTTAAGAGCTTTGAAATTGGAATTCTGATTGGTCTGTTAAATTCCAAATACTCTTTCAGAATTCGGAACACCGGTTGCTTTGTGTTGCATTTTCACGTGAATAAGCATTTATTTGGGCAGGCCCCATCTCCGTGCACTAACTAACATGTTGGATTTCCTTGCTGCTTACCCATGGGCATATGTGACACAGGACCCACTCCACCACCATCTGTGTGCTTTCCTTTACTGCTGTAAAACATTTCTGAAGTCTAGAACCTGAGTACAAACTATTTTGGAGAGTTCATTGGTTTTACTGCTTGCAGCTAATTCAGATTTTGCCTGTTTGCATTCAGACTAGCAATTAATTAGTCCCAGGTATGAAAGATTTATTTGGCCATCTTCTATTTGTCTTACTATTGGTAGTGATGCAGCGCGTACAATAAAAACTATTCTCCTCCTAGGTCACTTATAGGTCATCCAGGGGCAAACTATATTTTCTCACATCCACATGACGATGGGGCCCATAAACATCGCCTAACACACACGCACACACCTGGATTTTCCTTTACACCTTTATGAAATTCTGTACTCCTAGGAGAAGCATGAGAACTAAATGGAAAACACCATTTATGTACCGCTGGAAGGAGCCGGGATATCTTATTACCTTAACCTATCACTTTCTTCTTGTTATTTTCTTTAAGATATTCCTGCTCATTGTTTTGTCGATGAATCATTCATGTAAAAAATTAGTTCATAGTGATTAAGACCAGCTGAATCACAATAACCAATTACTGATGTCACAATTACTTAGGAAAATAACCACTGAGTCATTTGATTTAAAGAATCTTAATTTTTATATAATTTTAAAAGCATGAGAAAGAATTTAAACTTTTATTCAATTATTCATTCATTATTAATTCAAATATTTATTAAACATAATCAATTTATTGCAGAAAGGAAATTTTTGTCATGAAGCAAATCCCTAATTACCTGCCTACCTTCCTAATTTAGCCTAATGATTTCTAACCTAAGTTTAAGAATTGGAAATAACCTGATTCTCATACTCAACTGGAAAATTAAGACAGCAACAGAAACTTCCCGTCTCATCTAATAGTCTTTCAGCATCTCCCGCTCAGTAATGGATCGATCAGGACCACCCAGCACTGGAAGCCACCAACACCAACACGACCTCCAACTCCGCTCCTGACTGTGACTGCGACTGCGACTGCGTCTGCGACTCCGACTGACCCCTCCCACTAAGAGTAGGCCCTCTTATACCCTAATTCTAACTTTGCTAACTAATTGTTGCAACATTAATAACACGCTTTTCTTTCATTGGTCCATGCATGTCATCTTATTCATTCTTTTAATCAAGTTCTCTTGGATCCAATGGTCCTTGGATCATTTCCTTTCTCACAGTTCAAGACATGTTTCCATCCGCTTCGATCAGTACATTTGTAACTTCTTTCGATACATTCGAGAACTCTGCAGGCATTGTCCTTTTCTCTTAAACTGGCTTCCCACGGGTCTTTGCTGATCACCACGGCACACTATCAGTTCAATTAGGTCACATCAGCCTTGACCATTTCTCGCATCCTAGCCTCTCAGCAACATCACGAGGTTAGCTTTTCTCCGACTTCTTTCCCGTGTCACATGTTTCCCTTGCGCTTGCGCACATCACCCACTGGCAGCCATTTTATATCGCCACTCGGTTATACTTTAGAAGCACTAATTTGAAATAAACAAAACATAATTAAAATAGAGAAAAATAGCCTTTTCGTTTCCCTCCCGTCATCTACGTACCCCAATTAGTTATTACCTAGCAGAAAGCAACATTTAAGCTGTTCCTTCCTTACCATCACTATTGTTTTTGCAACGACACGTTTATTTCTATGAAGCACAAAATCATGCATTTATTTTAAATTAGTACGCATTTATTTTTATGTTATAATTAGACACATGGACATCCATTAATATATTATTCAGCACATACATTTGCGTATTACCCTTCCCACACGTACAGTGTTGATTAATACATTTAAACGAACATTTTATTAATTATTTATAACATTTGTTAGGGGTTAAAACATTTTTTATTTTCTCTGCTCCATCAGTAGCCTACCTGCCCAGTTTGGACTGTTTTCTGAACATTGTTTTAAGTTACAGTTTTAAGGGTTAGAGTGCTTTGAATGTGGATTATACATTTTCAGTATCTGTAAATGAGTGATATAACTAGCCCATGTTATCTTCAAGGGCATTATTTCTTCTGAGGTTTTCAAAAACCTATTTTTTGTTTGATTACAGCTATGTATATGGTTTACTGTTCCTGTTGCATGTTCCTCATTCAAATTTATTTTTGTATTTCTCTCCTCATTAACATATTATCAATGGACATTTTAGATGTCTTATTTACTGAACGTAAATGCTCTTTAATCCGTTGGCTTTGGTACCACCTCTAGTGCTGTAATGATATATTCTTTTGGAGTCGAAGTACATTCTGATGGAGAGAGGACAGTCTCTCCCATAATTTAGGGGTTGTCCTTATTAGCAGTGGGGGTACTTGCACAATCACCCCGTCATAATGTCTATTTTTCAGGAGAGCTGTGCTTTTGCATCCAATTTGTGGTGATGCCACTTCATTGTTTATCATTTTCTTCCTTGTCCTTTATAATATTATTTCCTTCCCAAACAAGGTAAATACTTTAAGTACCTGAGTAATGTCTGGTGTGATTTTTGAGTGATGTAACAAATGTTTATATTATTTATAGTTCAATATATATGTATCATTCTATACATAACATGTTTATAGGTCACTGCATAGTTTTCGTATGTTATTTGATTAGATGCTTATGGGTCTCTGTTTTATTCATCTATCAAAATTTGTAAATATTATAAGTATTTTATCTACAAGAGCTTCACTGTTGAAATATTGAGGAAAAGATAAAATTAAAAAATTAAAAAGTTATTAAAAAAAAGCCAAATAAATTAGCTTCAAATACAGCAACATTTGAAAGTCTGAGTTTGTACAGTACAACTTTAAATCTTGATATATTCTCTTTCTTATATATGTATACCCTTTCTATGTAGTTATGTATCTATCTTTTTATTATTTTACTCCTACTGTAGAAGAAAAACAAACACCTTTGACTCTCTCCAATGCATTACTCTGTTTCACCCTATTCCTCTCTCAATATATCCTCTACAGCCACTCTCAGACTCATTCCAAACCTCATTCTACTACTATGATCTCCAAAATAAACCTTTCTTGACTCTTCCCTCCTTTATCCCTCCTTGGTTCATCAAAACCTAATTTTACTTCTCTGATCTCCCAACCAACCATTTCTAAATCCTTCCCTCGTGTTTCCCTCCTTTGACTCATCCCAAACCTCAATTTATTACTGTGATTTCCCTAATCCTTTTCTAGAGACTCTTCCCTCTTCCATCTCTCCTTTTACTCATCGCAAGCCTCATCTTACTACTATGCTCCCCCAAATAACACTTTCTAGACTCTTCCCTTTTCTATCCCTCTATTATTCTATCCAATCCAACTAACAGACTTGCATGTCCACCGCTCAAATTAACTCATATTTCCCTATACTAATCCCCCACCAATCTTTTTTGTGATTCTGGAGTAGCTTGCTACTTGCCCAAAAGCGATTTGACGCCTCGTCAGGGGTAGTAAGCGCTATATAAATACAATTACTCATTGACATAAGAGATTTGGCATTTAGCATTTGTACTGGTTTTATGCACCCAATAGGTAAGGTAATTTAAGAACTCGTACCGTGTTTCAATTATACCAAGTTTCAATATGTGAAGTAATATACTTATTTGGTAGTAGTAATTGCAAATAAACCCAGCTGGACTTTTCAGATCAGAAGAAACTAGCACAAACCACGATCAATATCACAGATACTTTTCTGAATAAGGTCAATAAGTAACAACTCTGCTGTGCCAGTCTAAAAGTTTAAAACAGAAAATGCCTCAGTCCTATTATGTGTGTCCTCAATCTATTGTGGTAGAAACATGGTCAGTCTCGGACTATTGGAGGTCCAATGACAGAGGCAAGAACTGGGATTGAGTTGAAGGACCCCAGCAGGATTCCTCCAGGCCAGCCCCACAATATTTAAGTGACATTGTATTTTCCGGTTGAATTCCATCGGGATACAAAAATCTCAAGGTAATTAAACTGAAACAACTAAAAATATGTGAGTGTAATTAAAGAAGGAAAAAGTCGTAGATAGCATAACCAAGCCTTGTACAGGTGAAAACGTAATTAGCACTGGTTGAAGAATAGGTAATTCTTCTGCTGTCATTTCAGAAACAAATAGAAAACAACAATAGGTCTTGCTTGCCTTTTTAGTCCTGAGTGAAGCATTTAAAAAAGTCTGCTGCAGTGAAAAAACAAAAACAAAAATCACCACTTTCGGTATACAATGCTTCTATGGGATAAATAATTTAATGTGCGATGATTCAGAGTTCTTTTGGGATGTAAAACAGCCTCTAATGGACTGCCATAAAATCTCTCCAATGGAGAAGGAATGATAACTAACCAGCCAATAGCATGAGGTGATAGGGAACTACGTCTCTTGAAGGAACCAAAGCCCAATCAATGTATTTTAAAACATTTTTAAGAGTAGATCCGCAGATAGTGGCACCGTGATGCCAGATCTAAAAAACTTGATACTTATTAAGTGAGGAGGAGGAACTACTTCTGATAAGTAATCAGTCACAGATTGCACCATCCAAGCAGAAGAATCTAGCCTTGGAGCTATTGTATATGTGAAATGCTGCTACATTCTGAAACACATCAGTGGATCATGCATTAATTTGGGTATTTCCTTCTTAGATCCTTGCTCCTCTATATAGTCTTTGACAGGTTACTTCTCTCCATTAATGACCATAGACTTCTTCATCTGGTCCCATTGTACTAATTCAAAATGCAAATTCTCCCGAGCTTTCTAAGACACTACCAGATGAGCATCAGGTTGGCAGTTTCAAAAGAGCTTCGAAGCCTTGCTGAGTTTCCTTGACCTTTCTTGCCCATCAGTTTGAGGGAGTCATGGAGTGGCCATGAGCTTAAAAAGAACTTTTATGGCAACTATGGCAGTGTACAGCTTGCTTTGGCTCAGTTAGATTAGGCATCTTCCTCGGATCTCTAGTGGTTGGTGTGTTTTGACTGGCATCAATCTTTTGAATTCAGCTGCATTGATTGAGGGATGCTTTGTACCCTACTTTTGTGAGACCGTTCCTTCTTCCCTGTATGTAATTATAATTTTTTATGTATATTTAAATATATATATACACACACACACATATATATAGAGATAGATATATAGATATATATGTGTGTGTGTGTGTACATATATACATACATTTTTAGCATTAAAATACAAATATATAATCTAAATATTGAAATAATTTAATTACTTTAATAATAAATGCTATTTTCTTTTCCTTTTTCCATTGTTTTCTATGGTAATATGTTGCAGTACCTGTGAGTGATTGTTTATAGTGCTTGATGTACTCCAATGCTGGGCTGGGCTACGTTTACATCTGTTTTGAGATTATTAGGGCTTTAGTAACTTTAGAAGTGTATTTTGTGAATTTAATCGCTTTACTCTTTGTGGGTGTGTGTTTATATTAGAATGACCGTCCCTAAATGCCTACTTATGTTTCCTCAAACCCCTCCCATTTAGTAGTAAGTACTCCCCATTTACAGCCACTCCCCCTTGTTCTTCCCACATTTACTATTGAAACTGTACCTGCGTGTGTGGAGATCTCCGCCACTGTGTCAGAGATGTCCACCAAAAAATGATAGGAGAGAGGGAGGCAGAGGTCTATACCCCTTGGTTTGTGAATAGCATTGAGCAGTACTACTGTAGGACTACTTTACGTGATTGCACTCTGCAAAAACGTTAGGCAGAGGCTTTTGGAATTTCTTAGTAAGATGATGCAGGGCAAGAAAAGGTATTGGATGCAGTATAGAAGGTAAGACAAAGCAACCCATGGAAAATATACATAAAGATTGGAAAATATTCTATAAACTAAACTGTCAGGTTCCTGTGTATTTCATCAAATATAATTGAATATTGCTTCCAGACAGATCCAATGTTGCCTCACAAACTGCTGCTTTCTTGTACAGTTAAATATTTGCATATTATGCAGTAGCTGAATATCTTTTGTTATACGACACGTAATGTAGATCTTAAGCCTGACCTACAATTATTTCTGTCCTTTTTTGTCTGTCTTTGATTTTTGTTCTTTATTCTTTTCACTCAGTTTGTTTTATACTTTTATTTGTTAAAGCATTTCCTCCCAAGAACAACTGGGATTTAAAAATGGAGCCAGCTTTATTCAGAATTTGGAAATCTGATTGTTCAGTCAGTATTCTAAACTTTTTGATTCCAAAGCATTCAGATTACCTATTAGGGATTCTGGAGTAAAATTTCAAATGAACGTATTTATGAATATTCCAGCACCCAGCAATCCCTCCGAGGGAATTTAAAGATCACTTGGTAGGTCATTCACTATGGAAGGCCAGAAGAGACTGAACAGATACTATCACATCTAACTGAATTTTCAGGATGCCATCCTGAACTTCCACTAGCATTAGTTTGTCAGGAGAACACTCCATTTTCTTTTAAATCTCTCTTCTTTTTGAGCACTCTGGCTGCATGTGTGATCAAATCCGGTGGGCTAAAATGACACTGATGTGGCATCTGATGCTCATCCATGAATCCATGCTATTATTTTTTCAGCCACCTTACAAGTTCTGGATCTAAGCGTGTCCGAGGCCCAGCCATCTGTCCTGTGTGTGAAATGGAAGCCAAACCGGAGGATAACAGGCTATCGCATAGTTGCTCAAGCTCTGAAAGGTATCATTAATTCAGATTTCTTAACAGAACTACTCTTTTCATGGGGCTAACTTGCAATATGGGAGTATCAGCTCATAAGGAAAATTATAGAAAGTGTCTGCCATCTGTATAATTGACTGGGAGATTGTCACTGTAGAACAATCAGAGATTAGGTCAATAAGACACTGTTCCAAAGCTGGTCACTGCCACTAGAACACGTTTAATAGGCCGCTCTTTGTCTTCTTAATTTACACCCAGCTCTTCAGTGATTGTTTGATCATTTATTTTACACCCATCTCCAGAGCCCTCCCTTATTTGATCCTTTTATTTATAATCAGCTTCTCAACCTTTCTTTGTTACTTCAGTTCACACTAAGCTGATCAAATCCTCATTTCACATCTCACTTAAAATTAAATTCCTTAGTCCTAATTTTATCTTTCAATTTTCACTCAGCTCCGTGGCCCTTATCTGATTCCCCAGTTCACATCCAGCCATTATTTGAGGTTTTACTTTACACCCAACTCCCAGGCCCTTATATTTTTCTTACTTTACACAAACCTCCCAAGCCCAGCAAATAAGTGTGCCCTAAGTTTGCATATTACTAGGACTTCAGCCGTTGTTTGACTCTCCAGTTTACTCCCAGCTCCTCATCTGTCCTCAGTAGTAATTATCTCATCCCTCGGGTGCCACAATTCGTCCACTTTACTTTGATGTCCAGTGCTTGGATCTTGTTCGTTACCACATTTGAGACATATCTCCTCATATCTATTGTATTCTGTCCTTTCACATGTTCTGTCATTGGTGGTTCCCATATTTTGCCTTTGAATGTAGATCTATTTCTTTAGTCCTTGGGTTACTCATCTCCTCTTCATATCTGATGTTCATTGACCCTTCTCCACAGTCTGAAGAGATTCCACATTCTAAATCCTTCAAAATGGGCCTTGTGGCACAAAAAAGCAAAACATACGTAGACTCTGGGTGGTGATACCATCCTACATTCATTGACAGACCTATGTTTGACAGTCAAAGCAATGAATTGTGTTAATTTTCTTTACTACAGTTGAAAGTAAGCCATCAGCACAACCTGTGCCCAGGTGCCACCTAATCACGTTACGCAATAAGAAACCTCTTGAAATGCATCTCATATATTCTATCACTAGCCCTTATTTTGACTAACAGGGTTTGATTGAGTTTATTGTGGTTAGATAATCTCTGGTATTTGTGAAAGCCACTGTTTTTGGGGCCAGGATATGTGGGGTATATGTAAAGATGTAATCGATGCTTTCTTCAAGGTCATGATCCTTTACTGCATTCTTTACTACTATCTGTACTTTTTATTGCATCATTCTGTCACTGTCAAATTGAACTAACGTGTTGTTGTTATTTAGATGGTATTACCAAGGAGGAGAGACTGGGTTCTACCACTGACAGTCACTGCTTCCGGAATCTGGAGCCACAGAGTGCCTACCGGATTAGTGTGTATGCCAAGCTACTGACGGTGGAAGGGCCAGCCAGCAACATAGTGCATTCAACTGGTAACTCCCTCCTTCATTCAACCTGTCTGTGGTAAAATGGGTACACTTGAGGACATCGGTAGTGATGCTGTCTCCTCTCCGCAAGCATACTACCCACTGTGTAACTTCTGCTCACTCCTTTCTTCTGCTTAATCAGTTCTGAGACCATGCCGGATTTGCATTCTGTTGACAGTGTTTATTATAGACTTCAATTTCCCTTGTTTAATTGTAAAAATGGTAAAAACAGAGGTGCTTTCAGTCCAATGTACTTTAAGATTGATTTGACTGATTGCATGCTGCTTTTTTACATTTAAAAAATATTAGTAGGTTAGAAGAAAATGCTGATTCCTGTGTTTCCATTTTTTTTATGTTATGCATGTTTTCAAATTAAAAATGCATTGGCCATTTGCCTTCGTCCCCTCTTGATGTTTAGTGGGTTTTTGGCTCCAGACCTTTTGTATCTATCATAGGGTTAATTGTTGTGCTGGGTGAAGGTCTCTATGCCAGCTTCATGTAACAGAGGGTCAGTAAATTGGTCTCCACTTGATGTTTTAGAGGCTCTTTGATCTCCATGCCTGCATGATGCATCAGATGGTCATTGGTCCCTGTAAGGCCCCTGGTTTGCCAGCCTACTTGATGTATTGAGCCATTGGCTCCAGGCATGCTTCATGGATCACATTCTTCTTAAATCTTGTGCATGCCCTCATCTTATCAGACAGTTGCTGGTCTTTGCATGCCATTTATCTGAGGGTTAATTTCCATGCTTGGCCGATGAAGCAGTGGATACTTGGTCTCTATGCCTCCTTGATTTGTCAGAAGGTCATTTGTCTCCTGGACTTTCAGCAAGCTTTCAGATTTTGTTCATGCCAGTTCACTTCTCTTAAGGTACATCAATTTTCAAAGGAACTGTTCTGGTATTGGTACAAGAATAAAATGCTGTTCCATACTTCTCAAGCAAATAGTTTATTTTACAAACCCCTCCTTTCATGAGCAAGATGCTTGAGGATAAAGGGCATTTCTACAGTCAGACATGATACAGTATTTACACCACTTACAGCAGGTGTTTAGATGTCTCCTGCTAGCATGAAGTATTTACATAGCTCCACTGGAGGTTACTTGATATAGCCGGGTAACAGTTTGTGTATCTCTCTCCACAGCTGCTGCCACGATGAAGGTGCAACCTGCTCGTGGATTCGTTCCAGGCAGAATGTCAGGTAAATCGTCCAGAAGCCACTGATGCCGCTGCACAAGGAATCCTGATATTTCTTGTGTTCCGGAGATACTGTGCATTGATGTATATGAGATCACAGAGGCTAGTAATGAGTGAAGTCAACTGAAGCACATGAGATCATGGAGGCTGGTAATGAGTGAGAATCCGCTGGAGAGCCTGTAATGTAGGATAGTGATGGGTGGCAGTGTATGGAAGTGTGTGAGACTGCTACAAGTGGCAGTGATACAACATTGGCTAGAGTGCCAGACATCTGGCGCCCTGGTTTGCAATGATCAGAGGTCCTCGGTGACCACTGATCCAGCCTTTTCATTGTTTCCAATGGCTGTTGTGGCCGGCCCACATCTCAGTATAGCTCTTTAGTGCTTGGTCTCTAGGTGCACTGCATGTAGCTGGAACCAGTTCACGGACTCACACTTTAACAATATTTCTTTACAAATAGGGATATGTTCACTAGTTCTCAGAACTAAACATTCTACTTTTATCTTCCAGCAACGTGTCCCGTTATCAGTCAGTCATCAGAGGGAGAATCTGCTCTGAGAGGTATTGTGCATGGACTGCCCTACATGAACAGTTGTGCATATGCTAATTTGTTGAGTGTGTTTATGTGTGTGTGCTTGTCAGACATGCCTCTGGGCATTGGTGTGTGTGTGATGTAGGTTTGTGGGCTTGTGTCCATTGGCATGTGTGTCTGTTGATGTGTGTGTTTTATGTTCTTCATACTGTGTGTGTGTGTGTGAGAGAGAGAGATGTTTCACCATTGACAGGTACTCTAATAATGCATTAGGATAGTAGTTTTCATGTAATTGAAAGATTTACAATGATGTACTGCCCCAAACATTTTCATTGTAGGTACTCACTATATACTGTGGCATACTGTGGCCTCCATTAACACAACATTTTTCACTGTATAATGGAGCGTTATGGGGATAAATAATACTGATTTCTTTCACCGTCATTAGTAGCCACGTACGGGTGCATCGTTGTGATAGTTTCACCATAGACACATTAAAAGATTATGCATCTGTTCTGTTTGCTGATAAGAATCTACAGTATTCTGGTTTTTATAAGCGTATACATTAAGTTACAGGTATATATTAGGAGGGATGTTTGTCATTGCATTGGCAAAAAGTTCTCTGCAAAGGCTACCATTTCTCCATTATGTATGCTTCAGCTGCCATGATGTGTCAGTAGCCGCTGATTGTTTTTTAAGGAGTGGCCCTCTTCCTCTTGCCACTCTTCTGGGCTGCCCTGCACTCTCTGAGTATGATTTATGTACTCTGCCTTTGGGTCATCGATGTGTCTACCTCATTGCTGACTTCTAGGTTCTGATCTAGGCTGGTGTCTTCCAGACTTTTGGGCTCCTGAGTATTTCTAGTTCCATCTAGATGTAGGACCATGAAGAAATGGTGATTCTTCCCTGTCTGTATTAGCCTATGTTCTCTTTTCATTCTTCTAGTCTGTGTGTAGCTCACTGTCTCTTTCCATTTTTCCACCCCCGTCTTAGCTCACTTTTTCTTTTCATTCTTCCACCCTGTGTTAGTTCACTGTCTCTTTTCAGACTTCCTGCTCTTTGTTAGCCCACTGTCTCTTTTCATTCTTCCACCCCTTTGTTAGCCCACTGTCTCTTTTCCTTCTTCAACCCTTTTGTTAGCCCACTGTCTCCTTTCATTCTTAAACCCCTGCGTTATCCCACTGCCTCTTTTCATTCTTCTACTTCTGTGTTAGCCCACTGTCTCTTTTCATTCTTGTACCCTATGTTAGCCCACTGTCTTTTTCCACTCTTCTCCTCTATGTTAGCCCACTGTCTCTTTTCATACTTCTAGTCTATGTTAGCTCACTGACACTTTTCGTTCTTCCACTCCCGTGTTATCCCACTGTCTGTTTTCATTCTTCCACCACTGTGTTAGTCCACTGTATCTTTTCATTCTTCCATCCCCGTATTAGCTCACTGTCTCTTTTCATTCTTGCCCCACTGTGCTAGCTCACTGTCTCTTTTCATTCTTCTACCCCATGTAAGCTCACTGTTTCTTTTAATTTTTACACACAGTATTACCCTGCTGTCTCTTTTCACTGTTACACCCCTCTGTTAGCCCTCTGTCTGTTTTCCTATCTTAGACTTGTGTGTTAGCCCACTGTCCCTATTCATTCTTTTGGCCCTATGTTAGACCACTGTTTTTTTCATTCTTAAACCCCTGTGGTAGCCCAATTACTATTTTCCTTGTAACTCTCGTGTTAGCTCAGTTTCTTTTCATTCTAGCTCTTGTGATAGCTCAGTGCCTCTTTTAATTCTTGCACCCCCGTGTTAGCCCACTGTTTCTTCTCATTCTCTCATCTGTGTACCCCATTGGCAAAAGTTAACAGATGTAAGATATGAGGGGTTAAGTCCAAAATCCCTGGTGGATAACAATGCACACTCTGCCTGATTCGCAAAGGTAAACTTATTCAGTATTAGGGTATTTTTTCATAGATTCACATGCTTGAATCATTCCCCGTCGTCAAGATGAGAGTCCCCGGTACATTTATAATGGTAATATTACATTAGGCATAGAAGGTAACAGGCCTAAGGCCTTGTATTTAGTAACATATCTGAATCCTTTTTTAAACAAGTATTGGCATAGCCAATAGGTCTCACGTTTAGGTCCTCATAAGTGTTTAGCCAGAGCTATTGGCTCTGCCAATGTTTTTAAGATTTGTTGTAGAGCAGTGTGGCTGCTGTGCAGCATGTTAAAAAGTTGCAATAAAAAGTGTTATAAGTATTTTTGTTACTGTAGATATAACACAGAAGACATTATGTACAACTAAATAACCCAATTAAAAAAGAATGAACATTAAAAATGTAATCTATTTTTTTTTTTCCAATGCTTGCAACGTCTTCTTGCCTTTTCTAATGCTTGTTATAACTAATTTTTTGTTATGTGGGGGCGGGGGAAATATCAACATTGGGAGGGTGGAGGTTGGGAAATAGTACCTGAATTACAACACGAGCAGCGGATGGACACTAGGGGAGAATCAATAGATGCCAGATTCCGAGGGCAGGCTGAGGTGGTGCGGAGTGATGCTGAAGTAGTGATGTGCTGGTCCAGAGGTGATGCTGAATGATACTGAGGTGGTGCTGTGTTGGTGCGGAGATGATGCCAAGTGATAATGTGGTGGTGCTCGGGTGGTGCTGTGCTGGTGCTCAGGTAGTGTTGAGTGGTGCTCAGTGATGCTGAGTTGGTGCTGCGTTAGTGCAAAGTTGATGCACTGGTGCAGAGGTGATGCTGCAGACATGGCATTGCGCTAATGCTGATTTGGTGGTGCACTGATGAGGAGGTGGTGCTGTGTTGATGCTGAGATGGTGCTGTGCTTATATTGGGAGGGACTGGACCAGCACAGACAATGTTGGCGGTAGGATAGCATCGTAGGATGAATAAATTACTAAACCTGTAGCCATGGGAAATCAGTTTTAGATTATGTGCACCTTACATTAGAAATATATGAAATTCCACAATCTAAAATAAAAGATGACCAAATCCCACACTTTGATTTTCAATGCACTTTCAACCCAGCAATTCAGATGCTTGTTACTTTCGCTTGGTTCTAATTAGATGTGTGACCTCTTTTAAGATGCTTCACAGAAAGAATCCTTCCTCACCTCCCCTGCCCCCCCCCCTCCGTGCCCTTCCTTGTGTCTTAAAATTAGCGACAGAAAACAAATTTTACTCAGCCTTCGAAATTACTAAACAAAACTCTGATGTATAGCATCCCGGGCTAAATTGGCTAGTACAAAGTTAGCACAGAGTATGTTATTACATCCGAAGGCATGTGTCCAACATTTTGATTCAGTCGAAAGGCAAACTGTTCATGGGGACATTCAGAGCCTATATAAACATCCCTGCTCTAAAACCACAGGAAGAAAATGGCTAGCATTCTTTAAAAAAAAAATGAAGGTGTTTCTTGAGACAAAAACAAAAGAAAGAAAAGCACAGAAATAGCTTTTCCTGTAACCGTCTTCAAGTAGCAGCGAAAACCAACGTAGAGGAGAAATAAGCAGCTAACCACACAGAGTAAAGCTGAGAGATACACGTGATGCAGATGCAGGTGTGACTCCGTGGAGGATCATTTTAACCTACACTAATATACATGTATGCAGTCGATGACACTCTGAGCGTTATGACGCTGCCTGCTCACACCTTATGCAGTCTGGGGTGCCGCACCTCTTAGAGACCCATGATGTAATTTGCCGAAATGTGGCTATTTTTCACTAGTTGACAAATTGTAAGTGTTGTTCGCCTGCATCCCTCAGCTACACGCCAAGCACGTACGTATGTGCACAGTCAGCAGGGTGTTTATAATATAAACAAAGGTCTGTGTATGCTTACGTACTCTGAAAAATTCATGGCCTCGATTTTTTTAAATTAAAGAGAGACGAGGGAGAAAGAAAGGGTCCAGGCAGACAGATGTACAAAGCATTTGACTTATAGCCAGATGTAGAGTTGAAGGGAAAAGAGAACAGGGGAAGAGAGGAGAAAGAAAGGCAGGATTCTGAGGAAAGAATGCTGAAAACGGGTAGAGAGTGAACACAAGAGAACAGGAGGGAGAGCTCAGCAACACTGGGGGGGGGGGGGGGGGTGGAGTGGATAATGACACAACGATGTGAAAGAGAACAAGCCCGGCAGTGGTGCATGCGCGCAAGACCTAAAAAGAGGCGGGGCTTTAAGCCACAGTGTACATTATTACAGGCAGCATGCCTCGCAAAGCAGAGCATGCACTGCCCAGGTTCGACCTAAAAAACTGGTCTCTACGTCTCACACCTCAGGTACACAGTGTGCAGGGTCGGAAGAGCAGCATCTCAAGACTTCCCAGTCAGTTTCCTTGACTTCTTTCTCTTTTTCTTGTTCCCCATTTCTCTTCATATTACTGTCTCCACTCACCCACATGTGACTATCTCACAAGCGAGGAACGCCAGCTCATGGAGTCTGGAAAGAGCCGCCAAACACTCAAACCAGCTCGTAGTAAACTACAACTCCCATGAGGAAATGCGTTGAAACTACACGTCACGTATAACGTCACGTTATAGTTACAGCTGAAGCTGAAATATTATTCAGCGGCCTTAGAGATAGACAAAGGACTATACACTAAAGGAGCATTAGATATGAACCGGGATCGTATGGACTTGAAGCAGCCATCTCTTTTTGCCAGAAGTGGTGAATGGCATTGATCATAAAAAGTAAATATGAAAGCTTATTAACAACTTTGGTCCTACAAGATGAATTGCTATGAAAATGTAAACAATTATAAAAAAATAAACACAAAAAACGTTTTAATTTTCTCCAAATGGGTTATCTAATGGTTGCAACAAGTATGCCTTTGTAGTTGCTATTCTTGTTTTGTGTGTTTTAAAAAAGTGGCACAGTAGGTAAGCTTGTCCAAAGGGCTCAGAATTTCTCGGAATTTACGGCTGCGGAAGTGACGTTAGTGGTTAGCAACCGTCGCTTGGAAAGATGAGAAACGCCGAGCGTGGTTAGGGTCAGGGTTACAGTGGGTGAGTGTTGGGCTTTCTTGTGGGAAAACATTGCTAATGTGGGAGTCAAAGATTAAGCTCCCTTCGTTTGAAGTGGCACGTGCGGTGTGTGAGTTTTCACTTCCCTGGAACACGAGAGAACAGGAGCGAGAGCTCAGCAACACGGGGGGGGGGAGTGGATAATGACACAACGATGTCCGCAATTAAGCATGGATTATTGAGTGGGCTGCATATAAGAAAAGCTTTCTACATATGAAATTGGTTCTGATACAGCCTCAAATAGGCAAACTCATTAGCGGTGGGGCAGCAAGCAATGAGCTGCGTAACCTACTACATGTACTTTATGATAGTAAACAGTAACCAGTTTTAAATGCTTCTGGGGCTGATACACGGCAATTCTACTGCACCTGGGGGTGCTTTTTAGGCCTCCCTCTGAGAGAAGGGACTGGTGGGTGAGCGCAGTAGCAGCTTGTTTAGTGACGGGTGCGGCTTGCGCCCCCTACAGGTATCCTCATAGCGCGGCAACAAGGAAGCAATGAAGAGGCTGTCAAGGGATAGGTCAGCCAAGAGTCGTGAAGTCACTAATTTAACCTGCAGCGCAAAACATCGCAAACGCATATCCTCTGTAAAGGGAGCCGGGCCTAATTTAATCAGATGAGATTCTAGGAGTTGCTCCCCTGATGATACGGTCGGGTAGGAGCCCTATCCTGAATTCCACATACTAACAAGCAATAGCCGCGCGGCCGTCAAAATGACACGGCCGCGCTAAAGTGAAAGGAAAAACAAGGTTAAACACACCAGAGCAAAGCCACAGACGTGAGGTGAGAGGAACCTGCAGAGATGGAAGCCCTCGCGTGAGGTAGGGAGAGGCGGTGAGATGTGGTGGAAAAGGTGCTCGTGAAAAACAAAGGAGGTCATTGTAGAAGCCGCAACAGATGCTTGGCCGCGCGTGAAAGTGAAAGCAGCGCGGCGGGGGAGGGGCGTGAAAGTGATCGGACGCGCTCTGTGGTAGTCACGCGAGTGGTGCGCGCGCAGCAGTGATCGCGCTGGAAGGGAGGCAGATGGCGGCTGCGCGCGTGAACGCAAGCGCTAGGCCGGCTGTGGCAGCACTTTGAAATCCCGTATACTAAATTTTTCTCCGAGCAGCGCATGCGCTGGCTCAGGCGAGACCTAACAAGCATTGGCCGTGCGAGATGCGCTCTGTGGTGGGGGAGGGAGGAGGAGCGGGAGAGCAAGTGACGCGCGGCCGTGAAAGTGACACGGCCGCGCGGCCCCGAGAAGCGCTCTGTGGTGGGGGAGGGGGAGGAGCAAGTGAGAGGAAAGACATATGGCGCCTGGAGCATGCGAGGAATGTGCGTTACTGTGCGCGTACCCGCATGCTCTAGGCAAGCCCAAAAAAAAGTGGTCGCATTTCTAAAAGCCCACTTACAAAATGTCTCGCCCAGACCAGCGCAAGCGCTGGCTTCAGGGCGAGACCTAAAAAGGACCAAACTTAAGAGAACAACCAATCAGCTGACATCACCC
This sequence comes from Calotriton arnoldi, assembly GCA_963921515.1. Taxonomy (NCBI): domain Eukaryota; kingdom Metazoa; phylum Chordata; class Amphibia; order Caudata; family Salamandridae; genus Calotriton; species Calotriton arnoldi. Next base: position 1,266,998 of record CAWUFW010002974.1, read on the forward strand.
GCTAGAATCTTCCTGGAAGGAGCTCCATTCCCTCAGATTTTCTATCGCACGTCGTGCTAAGGGAGTCTCCACTGAGCTCTGCTCAGTTTTCTCATTTTTCCCTTGTCTACAGATCTCTCTTGGATTCAAGGTATTTCATATATATAATTACCTTTGTCTGAGTGGAGTTATCTATATCTTCATGTCAGACACACCTAAAAAAGGCCTTTTTAGGCCCTGTCATACCTGCAGAAAGAAGAGGCTACACATTGATGACCCTCATGAAAACTGCCTTTATCCTGATCACAAGCCAAAGGACTGCAAGGTATGCCACACTTTCTCTTCAAAAACTTTGAAAGACCGTGAGGGGAGACTGTTAATTTGGCTGCAGAGGCTTAAAAACAGGGAGGACCCTGTATCTTCTGAGGAGAGTTATGGTTCCTCAAGATCCTTCTAAAAGACACCTCAGAAAAGACCTCGGGACACTTCGCCAGGTCATTCCTCGCAGCAACCTCAAAAGAAGACACACAAAAAGTCTTCAGAGGCACTAAGAAGCATGATCTGCCTTCCAGGGCATCTCCTTCTCTTCAGGATTTGACTTCTGCCAGAAAATCCCTTCAGAAATCTGCTTCAGACCCCTCTACTCCTCCAGTGAAGGTGAAGCATACTTTTAAAAAGCCTTCTTCAGCCCCGTCGACGGACAGTTCATCGACGGTGGTACCGACGACGAAGATAAGACCTCCTCTTACTGTCGACGGAGTGACTTCATCGACGACGAGCGTCACCACAGTTTCGGTCTCGTCGGTGTCTATTTCATCGTTGACGACGTCTTCGTCGACAAGCCAAGCACCTTTGTTGTCGACAATAAAAATAATAAGGAAGTCTTCGTCGTCGACGAAGATTGCGACTACGACCAGCCCGTCGACGAAGATTACGACGACGACCAGTCCGTCGACGAAGATGATGACGAGTACTTTGTCAACGGTGTTGCCAACGTCGACGAAGAGTCTACCGTCGACGGCCCTCTCGTCGATGATTTCTCCTATTGTATCGTTGACGGCCTCGACGACAACAATTCCATCGTCGACGGCGGTGTTGCCATCTATGCCAGTTACTGGGACTTTGACAATGCCCGTCGACGGTTCATCGACGACGGTGTGTGTTCCGACGACGACCTCGTCGACGACACCAAAATTTTAACCATCAAAACTGTTTTTACATCGAAAAATTCAAAAAGAGAGGTTGACACCTTCTTTAACATTTCCCAGTAGGGTCCAAGCCTTATTGCCAACTCATCTTTTAGATGATGAAGATGATTCAGACGTAGACAGCATGTTTGGGGCTGCTCACAGCCCATCAGATCTAAACGTCAAATATCAAAAAGACTCTGATGACGAACAGTTTTCTGATGACCAAATGTATTATCCTCAACATCATCAACGGCAGACAGAGATGGTTTGTCTTCCTTCTGCGCTGATAACGGACCTACGATTTATGCTGTCGGATTACAGGAAGAGGTTCCCTACGTCCGCACCGTCTCCTGCACCAGTGTTTTCTCCGCCTCCTGTGGTAGAAGCTCAGCCTCCACCCCTTCCTATACCTCGAGAGCCAGTCAGCTCCTACCATCTTCGGACGAGGATGAGGGTGATCAACAAGAGGAAGGGGAAATCCAGGACACACCATCGTGTCCGGACGAATGGGACGATTATATTATCCCTCCACAAGCGTCACCATCTCCACCTCAAGTGGATTCTCCTCGAGAGGATATTGGAGGATTTCATAGTCTCTTGGAGAGAGCAGCCAGGCGTTTCGAGCTTCCAATGCCTTCTCACCAACAAGACTGTTTCCTTTACGATTTTAAGGAACCTTTTAAAAAAATCTGTCACGTCTATGCCAATTATTGACTATATTTGGGATCAGGGCCCTAAAATAATGAAACACCCTGCCACAGTTCCTCCAGTCTTACCTAGACTCGACAAGAAGTACAAAGCCCCTGATGACGCTCCAGCCTGTCTCACAGGTCACCCCAGTCCTGATTCCATGATTGCCCAGGCGGCTCAACGCAGGTCAAAGAACCCTTCGGCTCCACTTTCAGCACCCTCAGATAAGGAGGGTAGGAGATTGGATAATATCGGCAAACGATTTTCCACCATGTTGGCTTTGACAGTCAGAGCGTCCAATTCCTTAGCGCTACTGGGGCGCTACAACAGGCAGATGTGGTCAGACATCGCCCCTTACCTTAACGATCTTCCTCAAGACATCAAAGAGGAGGCAAGGAAAGTTTTGTTGGAGGGTGAACGCTTCGCTTCGGAGATTATTGACTGTGCGATGGATATCGCTTCCACTGGCTTTCGTCAACTAGCTGGGACTGCGGTTCGAAGGCGCCAAGGATGGCTAAAGGCTACAACATTCAGGCCTGAGGTCCAGACAAAGATATTAGATATGCCCTACGATGGACAAGAGCTATTCGTGAAGCATATTGATGAAGCCCTTCAAGGGATTCAAAAAGACACTGACACAGCCAAAGCTTTGGGCACCTTGCAGTATAGAAGAACCCCTTTTCGTGGTGCACGGGGCAAAAGTCAACCATCATACAGAGGAGGTTACCAGCAGTATAGATACCCTGCCTATACTTCCTCTTCCCAGCAGTACAGGAAGCAGTTCGCCCAGAGACAACAGCCTGCGACTGCCTACAATAAGTTGTCCTTTCGAGGGAAAGCTGGAAGACAAAAAGATTCCGCAAGACGTCAATGACCTGTTACTTCTGCCGGTTGCAACTTCTTCACTTCCTCCCAAGGTGGGAGGCAAGATTTCCCACTATTTAGAAAATTTAAAACAAATTACAACAGACCGCTGGGTCCTTCAACTAATTCAATTCAGCCATTCTCTAGAATTTGTACAGCCTCCTCCACCAATGCCTCCTCAACTTCTGGTTCACAAGCATTTGCGCCTATTACAGTTGGAAATAATATCAATGATCCAAAAAGGAGCAATAGAGCGTGTCCCTTTCCATCAGAGAGGGAAAGGCTTCTATTCCTGCTTCTTTTTAATGCGCAAAAAGAAGAACAAGTGGAGGCCAATTTTAGATTTACGAAATTTAAACAAATTCCTCAAGAAACAGTCATTCCGCATGGTCACCATTCAAGAAGTCTTGCAGCTACTCAATGGAGGCAACTACATGTTATCCTTGGACCTCCAAGATACCTATTTCCATATACCAATTCACAAGAAACACAAAATAATTCTAAGGTTCGCTGTAGCCGGCAGGCATAATCAGTTTCGAGTTTTACCCTTCGGGCTCAAGTCAGCCCCACGTATTTTCACAAAGTGCCTAGCTCCAGTAACTGCATATCTCAGACTACATCACCACCAAGTTTTCCCATATCTCGACGACTGGCTCGTCAAAGCTCCTTCTCTCAACGCCGCGAAAAAGTCTTCCAAAGCCTGTTTGCGACTTTTCAGCAAGTTGGGTCTCACACTAAACCCAGAAAAATCAGTCCTACAGCCTTCTTGACGCCTAACGTTCCTGGGAGCTATCCTAGATACGGTTCTGAAGAGGGCCTATCCAACGGAGGAAAGACAACGAAAACTCCTGCCCATGGCAAACCGCATACAAAGAAGAAAGTCTCTTTCAGTGCGCCTGTACAAATCCCTGTTAGGCATTATGTCCTCCTGCATTCTTCTGGTTCCACATTGCCGTCTGCACATGCATCCTCTTCAGGAAGCCTTGACCACGCAGTGGGTTCAGGTAAATGGAACTTTCGACGACATTACACAAGTGACTCCACAAATGGTCGCCTGTCTAACTTGGTGGACTCATCCTCACCATCTGTCTCAGGGCTTACCTTATCTTCCTCAAGCCTCTCCTCTGGTGATAACGACAGACGCTTCCCTGGAAGGTTGGGGAGCCTTCCTACAGGAACTTCAAATCAGTGGCAAGTGGCCACCTTCTCATCGGGATCTACACATAAATCTCCTAGAGTTAAGAGCAATCTTTCTAGCTCTGCAGGCATTCTTACCCAGGATGCGAAACTCGCTAGTGCTTGTCAGGACAGACAATACTACGACAATGCACTATCTAAACAAACAGGGAGGAACTCGATCTCTCTCCCTCTTGCAAGAATCTCAATGGATTTGGAACTGGGCAATTCAACACGGAATCTTGTTGAGAGCAGAGTACGTTCCAGGAAAAGAAAATGTAATAGCGGATTCTCTAAGCAGATTAAGGACAAACTGCCATGAGTGGGAATTGAACCAAAATACCCTGAAATACCCTGAAATACCTGTTTCCCACAAGCAGCAACGCCAAATGCCAACGCTTCGCAAGCTGGCATCCCCAACAGGGATCTCTGGGGAATGCATTTTCAATAGCTTGGTCCGGCGTATTTGCCTACGCCTTTCCACCAATTCCTCTCCTTCCCAGGCTTCTAAAGAAAATGAAAGCAGAGTCCTGCAAGCTAATTCTAATAGGTCCAGCGTGGCCTCGCCAACACTGGTTCATGGAGCTCCATCTCCTGTCCTTGCAGCCGCCGATTCCCCTGAGGCCATTTCCCTCTCTCCTAACGATGAACCAGGGACAAGTTCAGCACCCGGATCCAGTCTCTCTCAATTTATCGGCTTGGCTCCTGAGTTCCAGGAATTTCGAGACCTGAGCATTCCTCAAGACTGCAGGGAAATTTTGTCTTGTGCAAGAGCAGACAGTACCAACAGAACTTATTCTTTAAAATGAAAAAGGTTTTGCATCTGGTGTGGATCTGCTAAGGTACATCCCCTCAAATCATCTCCGGAGGAAGTCTTGCCATATCTCCTCCACCTGGCAAGTTCAGCTCTGGCTCATGCCCCGATTAAAGTCACTTAGCTGCAATCTCCCATTTCCGAAGATCTTCCAAAGGGTCTTCTTTGCTGTCAAACAGACTGATAAAACAGTTCCTTAAGGGTCTTTTCAGAGCTTTTCCTCCTGTAAAATCTCCACCTCCTACGTGGCAACTCAACATGGCACTTGCTCAGCTTATGAAACACCCGTTTGAGCCAATACATAGAGCTGACTTAAAATTTCTTTCTTGGAAAACTGCTCTTCTTTTGGCTCTTGCATCTGCAAGAAGAGTTAGCGAACTTCAAGCTTTCACAATACAGGAACCATTCATTCAATTTAAGAATGATAGAGTGATCCTTCGTACCAACCCAAAATTTATACCTAAAGTCCCTTTGGACTTTCATCTTAATGAACCAGTTGTTTTGAAAGCCTTCTTTCCAAATCCGCAAACGGCAGCTGAACGAGCTTTACATTCTTTGGACTTGAAGCGTTGCCTTAAGTTTTATCTAGACAAAACAAAGTCTTTCCGCAAACATAATCAGCTTTTTGTAGCATACAGCTTACCCAGGAAAGGTTTTCCTTTGACAAAACAAAGCATATCTAGATGGATCTCTAGTGCTATTCTCTTCTGTCACCAGCAGGCTGGTCAACCTCTACATTCAACTAGGGCAATATCTACATCCATAGTGTTGTTTGCTGGCGTGTCCCTAGCAGACATTTGTAGAGCAGCAACCTGGAAAATGCTGCATACATTCACCAAGCATTATTGCTTGGATTCCGAATTGATGAAGGATGCTGCGGTGGGACAGGCGGTACACAGACATCTATTTCAATAAGGTGAGCCTTCCTTCCATTCCACCAACCTTTCTAACGCACATGTCTGTTATTTTCTATTGATTTTGCCAATTTGTAATCTATGTTTTGGGATATTTTTGCAATTATATGCATATTTCGATTATTTGCATGCATGTTTTTGTTCTATTTCATCATCAAGAAATAGTTGTTAGCTATTCAGTTATATATGGCTCATGTGTATGACGAAATGTGCTATTTATTCTGATTCAAGCATGTGAATCTATGAAAGATACCCTAGTACTGGATAAGAAATTAGTTACTTACCTGTAAGTACAGTCATCCAGTATTGGTATTTTTCATAGATTCACATGCGACCCGCCCACCTCCCTTGGAAGCAGGGCCGGACTGGGAACTGAAAGCAGCCCTGGTAAATTTCCCCAGACCAGCCCCCGTCTGGCGCGTCGCGAGCCCGACCACTACTATGGGGGGTTTGGGGGGGTTCTCCCCCCAAGAAAATTTTCGAAATAGACAGACCAAAATGGTGCATTTTAAAGCACATTTTTCATTACATATTTAATTATATCAACTTTCAAAGCACAGTAAATAGTAGATGATGACCTTAAAGAGCACCAGGTTACCCACCCAGTCATATGTGTACCCATAGACATTCTTACAGAGAGCACCAAAAATAGACTGAAACATACAAACCTCTATTAGTAAAGGGGCAGTCCTTTTTGATCTGTTTTAATTGTTTTTGAACATTGTAAGAAATTGGGGTTGTTGGCCGACTGTGGGTATGACGGAGGGCGGCTTCTCCATTTGAGTGGAGGAGCGTCGCCCCACAAAGAAGAGCCCCAGTCCAGAGCTGAAAAATAACAAGCATTTGCAATGCAATAGGTCTCGCAAATTTTGAAAATTAGAGCTCTTGGTGTTAGAAATGACAATGGTTTTTAATTTTGTTTTCTGTATATAGTGGAGTGATGATATTTGCATAGTCCTATTTCTATTCATATGACCTTGCGGCGCTGGAGAACCAGAAAATGGGAAATAGGTTATAAGGGGGGGGGGGGAGAAGAGTAATATGCTGGCTGTGGAAAAAAAAGTAACTATGGAATTATATGCTCTTGAAGCCTCAAGATTTTAAACTGGACTATGTATTTCACAAACATGACACATAATCCACAACCTTCTGCATAATCTTAGATTACAACACATTGTAGCTCAAACAAAAAAAAAAGCATGACACATGGTGATGGGCACTGGCATGTTCTCTCTAAAGTTTAATTTGGCACGGTAGAGTTGCTGATTGTTGAATTTAAGTGCTAAACTGGTACTAATGTGGTTAATCTTTTCCCATCCAGTAGTTATTGTTACAGATATTGTTTTTAGTAAAGCCTTTTATGTGCAATAAAAAAACCCTTTCAAAATAAACCTAGATGCACAGATAGACACACACAAACGTGCAAGCACGGATAGAAAGAAACACGTATACACAAACGCATGCATAGAAATGCACACATTTGGAAATAGCCAGCTGCAGCCGCATACACAGATAGATGCATACACACACACTTACGCACAAACACACACATACAGGCACAAGCACATAGAAGCACAGACACACGCTCACATAGACAAGCACATAAGCAAGCATGCACATACATATACAGCATTAACAAGAGGAGATACATTTACAAACACACATGCATGCAGATATATACAAGCACCCATACACAGGCACTTATATATACCTACGCATATGTGCACTCAGATACACATGCATGCAGGCATGCACGCACACATTTACACGCACACACTCTTGTGTTTCTTGTCTCACCCCTGTGAGGTGTCTTGAATGAAATATTTATTTCACATTTTTTGCAAATGTAAGCATTTGAAGTGCTTTGACGGGGGCAGCTGATAGATGGAGATAACAATAGAGAGAGATGAGTGTGTGAGATGGAGGAGAGCGATATGTAAAACACAGACGGGAGAAATAGAGATACAGGTTTAAAGAAACAAAAGATGTTAAGGACAGAGAGCGAGATGGGGCAACATGGGTGGATGGGTACATAGAGAGCAAGAGAGAAAGGGGAGACAGATGAAGACAGGTGAGAGAAAAGGTAGAGGTGAATGTGTAAGGTGAGAGAGAGGTGGAGGGAGAGAGATATGGGTCGACGGGTAAAGAAGTAAGACGGAGCAAGAGAGAGAGTGGGATGAAAAGACAAGAGGATGTGTAAGGTGAGAAAGACAAAGAGGTGAGAGAGAGATGAGACAAGGGATAGGGACATGTGAGATAGAAGGAGAGAGAGAGGAGAGAGAGAGGGAGAGATTGGGAGACGTGTGGGCTGGCAAATTGGGAAAGAGGGAGGATGGACGAGCGAGATTTGGAGAGAGAGAGAGACACTTAGAAAGAGAGCACGAGAAAGTGAATGAGAGATAGGGAATCAGGGTGTATGATAGAGACACAGATCAGCCAGAATAAAATGTTTGCACAGAGCATGGAAGGTAGAGTGAGGAGCTGGGACGGGGTGTAACAAGTGAGAGTTAAAGGCGCAGAGCCACTGCACTTTTCTCCCAAATACTGCACCGAGGCAGGATCTGAATCTACGGTCGAGTTTTTATTTCTCTTTGAGGTTTTTAGCAGGCACGTACAGCCAACAAGCTTGCGTACAGCTGTTGTTACAAATTTCAGGTAGAAGAACTGGAAAAATACAGTTTTGCCTAGGCCTTCAGTAAGTATATCCACCGTCTTGGTGAATGTAATCTTCTTTGCAATTGTAGATTTCTTTGGATTTTTTTTGGGGGGGGGAGCGAGGAAGGGGGAATTTTATTTAATGCCAATTGGTTGAAACAAAAATACCTAATAAAATAATTTAAGTGTTGGAAAAGTTCCGGTTAAAGACAAGCAAAGACACTAAAACGCACATATAAAGGCTTTCAGAACAACAATGAAGCAAGTGGCTTGCTGGAGGCCTTCGTTAATGAGCACATCTGGATTCCCACTACTCCAGAGGTGTCCCTAGGCAGGTCGAACAAGCGGAACACTCAGGTGGTACTGCATTGCAGGTAGCACACCACAGGGTATGTGAGAAACCTATTTTGTGACAAAACGGGGGATTTGAAGAGTAAAAAGCTGTTAAACTGACCAACAATGACATCTTAAATGTCGCTGGGAGTATGATAAAAATACTTGGATGAAGAAAAAAGGAGATGTACTGATAACATGAGGATGGTCCCAGAGGGAAATGTATGTCCATAACGCAAGGAAACTGAATGGAAAAAATAACAGGACTAACATTTTAAACAACGCAATGGAGTTTTTTTGTGGTTCGAGAATAAGTCTGCATTGTTTGGTCAATAGTTTGGTCTATGGGAAGGGTAGCTGGTACAGCAGTGTTTGATGTCTGTGAGGAAGCAAAATAAAGAGCGAAAGAAGGCAGACGAGAAGACAGGCCAGTGAAAGGGAGCACAAATAATTTAAAAATAAACCCTAATTCAGAAATATGAAAAAGAATAAGAATCTAATAAATCAGTAAACGATAGCTATCAGCGTAGCCACCACAGAGCAGTATTAAACATTGCAGGGTCAGCAATTGGGGGACTGACTACGTACGGTTGCCAGCAGCAAAATAATTAAAACACTGAGCAAAGAATTGCAGCTTTTTATTAGCACACAAATGCAAGGTTATCGCCAGGGCTTTAAGTGGGCCCGCAGTTCTAAAAAGCAGCTGCTGAGACGGGTCCCATTCGGGCTCTCCATTTTTGCCCTCGCTGTGAGGGTGAAAAAAATCTTAACTCAGCAGTAGTACCACCTTTCACTGCCTTTAATGTAACTCACAAGAGACTCGTTATAGTTCTTTCACTGTCTCATCATGTCAGAACTGAAGCATTTTCAATAATATATACAACGAAGCCATAGTTGGTTTTTCTTCGTATACAACTAACAACTATTGACAAAGCCAATAGTCCTCGCTTGCTGTCAGTATAATGTTATTTTTTGCATTATATATGTGGGTACAATGACAAAAACAACAAAATACCTGTCGGATGGCACACCATGCTAAGCACAGAGTTTTAGGTTTCGTGCTTTTAAGCTACACCCTTAATAACACCAGCCATGCCCCTTTGAGAGATCCGCATGTTTTTTCATCCCACTTAAAGCCCTGGTTATGGCCAAAAACTTAAAGCAGACATGCCAATACAAACAGAATGTGGTGCCTCACAATGCTCAGCAAATGAAAGCATACACAACCTGCTGCTAGCCTGCTACAAAAAATACGAGAAGTTGGCAAATATTTAAACACGCTTGTCCATGTAAAGGGTTCTTACAAATCAGCATGAAATATCGGACGTAAGGAAATGTTTAACCCCCCTCCCCTCCAAATCAGGCCACCTCGCTCCTCTCACTCACAAACAATCAATCAGGCCTGCCTGCTCACAATCACAAACTGGCCTGCAGGCTGGCAATCACCCTCCCGGTCGTCTCTTCACTGCTGCGCAGCGCAGAACCGGGCCGGGGCCTGGTACTGTATCAGTGGTCGAAGTGGGGAAAAAAAAGTAGGGGAACTGTGGGCGGAGAATCAGAGGGCGGGAATAACCCGTGGATTGGGTCAGTGGGCGGAGTCAGAGGTGTGGCAGAAAGAGCAAAATATCCCAATTTTTAGTATTTGTTTCCTATTTTGCTAACCGGTTACAGCTTATTACCTTATTTAATTTAACCAATGGATACACATGTTTATTTAAGGTTTAAAATGAGTTATTGACATTAAAAAACATTCACAAAGTGGGATACGTTTCCAATCACAGAATGTCCCAAATATCCTTAAAAGTGGAATCGCAAGCCATGTGTCTCCCAGCCATGCAGTTTCTGTCATCAGCACTTCTCCCTTTTTCCACAAGAGCAGTTCAAACATGAATGGCAAAATATCCTGTGACCTCAGTGACAGAGTCACTGTCACTCTATGGTGTGCTGCTTCATAGGCCTGCCTGCAAGACTGGAGGTGAACTTCAGAATGAATCGTAGCGGACAGGCCTTCAAGGTTAACCCACACTTGCCACTGCTAGGGTCCACCTGCTGGTGCTAAGACACCAGGGCTTTTAAGATCTTGCGGGGCCTTCTAAGGTCTAGTATGGGAATGTGCTCCCTCGGGGAGAGTGGTCTGGGGGACTGGTCATGAAGGCTGAACCTGGTTCACCAGTTCCAAATTCAGCAGCTATGAGCAAAGTGCCACATCCTGTCCCCCACTGAACACCATACTGCCCCACTGAGAGAAACTTGCACTGCACTGACCCGCTATAAACACCCAGATGTGAGACAATTCAAATTACGCACTAGACAAGAGCAATATGCTGCCTTAAAAAAAATTAACATCTTAGAAAAAAAAAAAACACTCATAGGGAATGCAAGATTAAGTAAAGCATGTGAAATGTAAGCAGGAACAACATGGTTACCTTTTTCTTTTTACACTCATTATTCAGAACTTAGTGAGTGCTTTTGCCTGAAAAGTTAAGGCCATGACTACAGGGCCCAGAAGGGACCCGCTTCAATGCACATTGCTTATTTCCTTACAAAAGGAAAGCAGTATGGTTTAAAAAGACTACGTTTGTAAATACAGAGCCGCCGTATGCATTTTGTTTTCCAATACACCCAACAAGCAGCTATTTCAGTACCTTCAGGAATATTACACTTTCCCACCCAGGGAAAACATCGTTGTTCAAAGAGCGAGGAGACAACAAAAGTAGCGCTTCACTGGCAAACACTGTAAAGTGGCGCTAATGTGTTTAGGTGTGAATAAATCAATCTGGCCACCTTGCAACCACTCTGTCTTGCTTTAGTTAGTTAGTTATTTTTCATATTTTGAATGTTTTATTTCTCTCCACCCTGAGGCTGCACTTAGAAATTGAAAAATGTCAGAAAAAGACGACGTTTCCAGCAAGTGTTTTTCTTTTTTGGATCCATTTCACAGGGAGCAAATAAACGAAAGGTGGAAAGAAAGGTAATACCTGTTTCTTGAAGTCTAGGTTTTTACTACATGAGGAGGAGGGAGACAGAGAGAGAAGTGGGGGACAAAGAGGGGGGCAGCTGCCAACGGCAGGAGAACTGGACACTGTCCTTGTCTTCTTTGGGCACGAAGGAAAAGACAGAGTCCTTTTCCTTCTCTGCCCGTTCCGCCCGTCCCCAAAGGCTGAACCTTAACCATCGGCCTTGGCGAAATTCTGCCGTCGGGGAGGCATGTTGTTTAAATAAGAAAGTAGGGGAACGGACTTTAAGAAAATAAAGAAGTAGGGGCACGCCGTGCCCTGCCGATCCCGCCCACTTCGACCACTGTACTGTATTAATTAAATTACCTTCTAGGCTTCTACTCGGCCCGGATGCGGGGCCAGCCCCGTGCAGTTGCTGCGCTGCTGCTCGCACCCAGCGCGAGCCTCGCCCTCAAGGCCTTAATGCGCATGACAAATTTGCAGCCCCACGCCCCCACCCTAAGGGTGAAGACTATGAGCGCGGCGCACACACACAGAGACAGCGCAGATGTCTCTGTGTCTGCGCGCTGCGCACCGGTACCATCACCTGCCTGCCTCTGCCAGCAGTGCAGTTGTGCTTTTTCCCCCGCAGTCTGACTCTGACTCACGGAGTCAGTCACGGCCCGAAAATCGGCCGCACTCAGAGGGGGCCGGTTTTGCTGGGGCTGCCCCAGCAAAACCGGCCCCCTCTGAAAAACCGGCCTCCACACCATCCGGCCTACCGGGAGATTGCCCGGTGCCCGGAATCGCCAGTCCGGCCCTGCTTGGAAGGGCTCACTTAAGGCTTTCAGTTGTACCTCTGGTTACGCATGGTGCTTATGGAAATCTGAGGGACTGGAGCTCCTTCCAGGAAGGTTCTAGAGGGTGGTGTCAGCTGATTGGTTGTTCTCTTAAGTCTGGTCCTTTTTTAAAAAAGGACTCAGATATGCTACTAAATACAAGGCCTTAGGCCTGTTACCTTCTATGCCTAATGTGATATTACCATTATAAATGTACCAGGGACTCCCATCTCGACGAGGGGGAATGATTCAAGCATGGAAATCTATGAAAGATACCAATACTGGATAACTGTAGTTACAGGTAAGTAACTCATTTCTTTCACTTTTGGCGTAAGTTTACTATTTTTTTGCTATTCACATACTACGAGTGTATTTTTACTTGTAGTATCTTTATGACTGCAGAGAACTCTGCACATAAAAAGATAGGACAGTCTCTGCATTCGTAAAGATACTACACGTAAAACTACACTCGGAGTTTGTGAATTGCACAAAAATAGTAAACTTAGAACAAAAGTGTACGTTTACCTATGCGAACTAAGCCCTGAGAGTGCTACTTGCTCTAAGTAACATGACATCTCCTACCTAGCCCGAACTGAGAAGCCAAATAGGCCAGTTGTTCTCCTTATTGTTTAAAGGGCTTCTCTATGTACAGGAGTCTGGGCCTGCTCGGAGGCAGCAGGCCAGAGGTAGAGGAGCTGCCTCTCCTCTCCCTCCAAAGCATGCAGCCTCCTCGAGCTCCACCTATCTATCCTGTCTTTTGTCTGTCCTAGAGTCACAGTGCTCAACACGCAATCGGTGTCAGTAAGCTGGGAAGGTTATGGAAGGTTCACTCCAGCATTGAATACTTCACACTTAGGCCAGAACATCTGACCCTGCCCAGGCCTAGGGCCAATGCTTAATTTGCAAAAAATAAGTGCTGGGGCCCTCGTCAGGACGCCACTGCAGTTTGCACCACACATTGCCCCTCCCAGCAGGGCCAATGGCAGTACTAACACAATTACTAATCATCACACTCCTAAAATTGTGACGATTCAGTCTATTCCAGGCCCCCCAAAGCTATAAGAATGGCTCGGTGGCAGTCAATAGTCATTTTTAAAGTATATTGAATTAATAAACAACTGTTGTTGTGCTCATCTTTAAATTAGACAGACAGCGCCACCATGTGTGCAGACTGTTCCAAGCCCCAGTGTTGACAAATAAGTGCCGTTGCCGAGCAACGGAAACCACTGACTCAAATTAAGCACTGCCTAGGGCTGATCTCTGTGCTGACGAATGCTTCTTTAAGAAGACTCCATCCATGATGGACCATTACAGTGGGACATATTCCAAATCTGTGAAACCCAATAGTAAATAAAGCTTTCGCAGCCTAGTGATAGTACACACTCAGGGGCCGATTCCGATTCTGGCCGGAAATCTCTCCGACCGAGCCGGACCCGGAGAGAATTCCGACCGAATCGGACCCCAGCAGTCCGACCGGACGAGTACGATGCATTCGCATGCTATCGGACTCGATTCGGTCGGACTCCCATTGAAGTCAATGGGAGCCGGTCGTACGACGCGTACGCGGGCTCCCATTGACTCAATGGGTGCGAGGCGAACAAGGGCGCCCCCCTACAGTGGGTACGCATCCATGCGCAACGCGGCGTACATGCACAGTTAGGGGGGACCCATGGGTCCCCCCTGTGTGCGACTCGCGCGCCAACGCGTTCAGGGGGGTCCGACGCGGACCCCCAAAGTCCGGCTCCGACAGCTCTTTCGAGCCGGACGGCGCGTGTCGGTCGGACTGCTTGCGGCGCGCATCGTACCTACCCGGCCGGGAAACGTCTCCATAGTGCGGTGCGAGTCGTGTCCGTGCGAGTCGGTCGGAGCGTGTTGAAGCCGCGTACGAGTCGGTCGGCGATTTCGCGGGAGCATGCATCGTACTCGCTCGGCCGGACCCGCGTACGATTCGGTCGGGAAACAGGGCTCCGAATCGGATCCGGTAAATCTGAATCCGATTCGGAGCACTACCGGCCGAGATCGGAATCGGCCCCTCAGTGTGGTAATACATTCAGTGTAACACAAGCAGCCCCTTCCTCCACTTTGCAACAGGGATGGTTCACCCCACCTGCCTCTCACCTACAACCCTGGGCCCTGACACAGAATGGAAGCCTGGTGAAGAGGGCTAAACGCACACTCTAGCATTTCACTCATAACCATTACTATTGTCTTAAAACTGTGTAAAAAAAAAAAATTTAAGTAAGTCCGTTTTTATATAGCGCAGCTACTCACCCTTACGGGTCTCAAGGCGCTGGGGGCCAGAGTGGAAATTAAGTGAGCTATTGCCCAGAGTCACATGGTGCTGAGCTGCCGCCGGAGCCGGGGATCGAACCGTGAACCCTGTGCTCCGGAGTCAGCTGCCCTGGCCGCTGCACCACACCTCTCCACTGAGGCCAATGTGTGGCCTAGTTATTAAAATAATACAGAGAAACATACACTGGACTAAATCAAAAGTTCATCTTTCAAAGAAAATGTAAACTTGCCTACCCTCCTTGGAGAAGGTGTTACTCACTGCTTACTGCCAGGTGTGTCTTTGTACTTTGCACCCCCTTCAGAGAACTGCGTAGAATTTTCACGTTATATGTATGCCAGCGGGGCCCACTCAGCCTTCCATCCTTCCAGGCTTCTAAAAACGAATCCCATTGTGCTAGATGACAATGTTATTATCGTAGTGTCAAAGGGCATTTTAGTTTTGAGGGGCAAATGATAAATGGGAAATATTGTTATAGTCCATATCTTCACCCCCAGGGATGCGTTGAGAGATAAGGGGCCACAGGGAGCCTTAATGAAGCAGCTGAAAGGAACAGATGCAGGGACTAGGCAGGAGATAGCGTGCCAGGGCTATTATGTGAAATCTTTGTACGTCACACTGCCTCAGTGACCCCTGCCTCGCGCCTGTGGAATAATGGAAGCTTGGGGCAGAGAGAAAAGGCGAGCCCAATTTAGTTCTTTTATTGCAGCTGTTAAAAGCTTTTTTCATCATCAAAGAGCCCTCCTTGCAAGCGAGAGAGGACTCATTTGCGAACAAAACCAATAAAAGTCGTTTCTAGTCAAGTAGCAGTAATTTGGTGCCTGGTCTTCGCTCTCTGATGATAAGGTGTTAAAAAGAGACCTCATTCTCAGCCGTCAGCTCAAGGCGCGTTAAGTGCCTCGCTCACAACTTTTGCAGGCCTTTCACAAAGTTAGATTGGCTTGGAGGGGAGATATTTTAGGGCATACCCAGACAGGCTTCTGAGACTGACTGACACACACACACACACACACACACACACACACACACACGCACGCGCACACACACACTTCTCTTTTAGATATGTATTCCAAAAAGATTTTTTTTGTTTTTATTCATTTTTACACCCTTTGAGGAATCTGCATGCAGCTTTCCAATAAAAAAGTTATTTCGATTTGTGTGTGGCATGGCAGGTTTCATTCATTTCCATCATGCAAGGGCTAAAAAGGAGGCATGGGAAGGAAGAGTGATATATCCCTTCTTAACACCCTTAGGATTCTTTGCTTTATGATGCAGGAAAACAAAAGAGGGGAATTACAACCAGTTTGGCACAGAACTAGACCTTTACTCAAAGAACTGCCTTCACTTGGTTAGGTGTAAATCCTTATGATAGGTCGAGAAATTAGGGCCAGATTTATGAAGGGGATTGTGTCGCTTTTGCACCACACAATGTGGTGCATGCGCGACTCACCCCCAAATGCGATCTATCGAGCCACGCAAGGCCACTTTGCGTGGCCCCGCGTGGCTTGATAATTCAGGAGGTATGCAGTGCAAATCTCTGCATTGCGTTACTCTGCCTTGGGAAGGCATTCCATCGGCATGTCGTGGGTGTTTCCACGCAACTCCAATGCATTTTAACGCATTTCCAGATTTACCATTGCTGGAAGATCTGGGAATGCCCCAAAATGCTATGCCTTCCCAGGTTAGGCATAACAAGGCGAAATAGCTTCATTTCTCCTTGTTACTTCCTCTTTCTATGTGTGCTGCATTCTGCTGCACACATAGAGGAATATGCCTCAGGGGAATGTTTTTGTGCAGGAAGGTTCCCCTTACTGCACAAAAACAATCCTGCATGCAACCATGGTGGAGCAACCCATTGTGCGCCAGCGCTGAAAAGGACAGGAATGCACCGTATTTTAATAAATACGGCACATTCCTGCCCTTTCCCTGTAATGCCATGCAGCATAGCAAGGTGACTTGCTGTGCCGCATTGCTTTACTTTTCATAAATATGGCCCCTACTGTTTAACATTTTTGGGTTGGGCTTGAAAGGGTTAAAAGATGAAGGTATCTGAACCATTATGTTGCGGATCCTTTGTGGATTCCTGAATCCTGTTAAAAAATGATAAAGGGACAGCAATGGACGAGGAAGCTTTTTCTCCCATCCTCAAGGTGAAGATATATGAAGAAATATAGATTTACTAGTCTTACACCGCCTCAAGTTCTACTATATTGTTACGGTAAGGATATATATGGAAATATAGATTTATTATTCGAACTCCACATCTTTGTACCTTGACAATATAGTGTTAGTCGAAATCGTGGAGTCAAAATATGTTACGGTTTATATTAAGAACTCATTATTGTGACTCACCAGCTCAAAATTGATATTAATTTTAACCACATCGGAAGGATAAAATACTGAGTTGACCTTGCTGCCATTCATTCCAGTGACTGCAACTCACACACAGATCTACGCCCCTAGTATTCTCCTCACTGATCTATCTTACAGCTAATATCAATTGGCAGGATGAAGTTTCTGAACTTAAGAAAATGTTATCTTGCATTCTCATTACGGCATATGTGTAGAACAATCTTCTACCAAACTATCACTAAATGTGTACACCTTCACAGCGCCGGATCCGTAATGCCAGATTGGCGCAAGGAACCCATGCTGCGAGGACTGGGCCTGATTTGCATGGTGATGCTCCATACAATCTGATAGGCCAGGGTTGCCACTGGTGGTACTTGTTGGAAGCAGAAGCTGCCCTATGTCATTGCTCTGGCTTCATTAATGGGAAAGGTTTCTGGCAGCAGGTGCCATGCCGTTATATGGTATAGCCCGAAGTGATGTGCAAGATTCAATTGTGTTTTTAATCTTTCACTATGGTTATAAATTATGTATTTTCTAAAAATATTAATATAAAACTAAGGAGTTGTGAAGGTTTTTGTTTCACAACTATTGGTCCCATACCCGCTACCACTATTAAGAATCTCTGGAGCATATTTACAAGCCCCTATCGCCACCGGAGTGTTACTTTTTCTGACGCTCTGGTGCCGTTGCTCTCAACCCAATATTTGCACAGTGGCATAAAGTCACTTAACGTGACTTAACACCACCTTGTAAATATGCCCCTTACTGCAGCAGTCTGCTGCAGCAAAGGGGCGGGTAATGGGTGTTGCTGTGGGCATTTCTTTTTGATGCTGCCCCAGATTTACAAGGTATTGGGCAGCGCTAAAAATAAGACGAGGAAATACCTGGTTTTAAACAGACGATAGTAGAAGAAATGTTTTATTTCTCCTCATATTTTGCTCTTTCTGCAGCACACATAGAAACAGCAAATTGCGTGTAAAGATTGTTTAAGTGCAGGAAGTTGTCCCTTCCTGCACATCAACAATTACCCCTGCAGCGCAGGCACCATTGCAACATGGCGCCAGGGTGCCTGCGCTGGCGCTAGGCAGCTTTTTTACCGCCAGTGCCAGGGGAAACGCAGGGATGCACTGTATTTTTGTAAATACAGCACATCCCTGCGTTTAAAAAACGTCAGAGTGCGGCGTTAGCAATTTTGGAGTAACACCGTGCTCCAACATTTTTTTGTAAATATCCCCGCCCAGTTTTTGGTTTGACTGAAAGTTGACTTTTTCCTCTCCAAATAAATCTGGTTGCTTCTGCTTTCTACTACTCAGGACAATTAGGAAAGTTATACTTTTTTGCCAACATCTGCATGTAAAATGATGGCCCAATCTTTGATCACTTCCCAACTTGATTACATGAACTCCGTCTTTCTGGCATCCCATGCTACCTTCTGCACCATCTCCAGCTGCTCCACAGTGCTGCTGCCCTTTTAATTTTGGGCCTCCCTGGTAGCCTTTCTGCATCTTCACACCTCAAATATCTCCACTGGCTCCCTATCGGCAGATGCTCCATCTTTAATGAACTTTGCCTTATCCACCGAGCCCTTTTCAAAGCAAGGACCCTCTATCTCAAATTAAAAATCATGCCTCATCAATCTATTCTGTCCTTACCAACTACTAGTACCAGTAGTTCTCAGTTTTAAACAATGCTGCTTTGCTGTTTGTGCCTTTTTTCATTAGGCAGCAAGATTTTGGCTTCAGAGAATTGGATAGGAGCAGCGCCTGAAATGCAGATACATTAGTGCAGGCACTCAGAAACCTAGAACACCTTTTTTGCCACTGAGAAATGCCAATACTCTCTCCACTAAAAATACGACCCCCGGCTGAGAAGTGCTAGCACTCTCCCATTACAAATATTGCACCACTGCTGAGAAGTGCAAGCACTCTCCAATTACAAATATTGCACCACTGCTGAGAAGTGCTAGCACTCTCCCATTCCAAATATTGCACCACTGCTGAGAAGCGCTAGCACTGTCCCATTACAAATATTGCACCACTGCTGAGAAGTGCTAGCACTCTCCTATTACAAATATTGCACCACTGCTGAGAAGTGCTAGCACTCTCCAATTACAAATATTGCACCACTGCTGAGAAGTGCTAGCACTCTCCAATTACAAATATTGCACCACTGCTGAGAAGTGCTAGCACTCTCCCATTACAAATATTGCACCACTGCTGAGAAGTGCTAGCACTCTCCCATTCCAAACATTGCACCACTGCTGAGAAGTGCTAGCACTCTCCCATTACAAATATTGCACCACTGCTGAGAAGTGCTAGCACTGTCCCATTCCAAATATTGCACCACTGCTGAGAAGCGCTAGCACTGTTCCATTCCAAATATTGCACCACTGCTGAGAAGTGCTAGCACTGTCCCATTCCAAATATTGCACCACTGCTGAGAAGTGCAAGCACTCTCCAATTACAAATATTGCACCACTGCTGAGAAGTGCTAGCACTCTCCCATTCCAAATATTGCACCACTGCTGAGAAGTGCTAGCACTCTCCCATTCCAAATATTGCACCACTGCTGAGAAGCGCTAGCACTGTCCCATTCCAAATATTGCACCACTGCTGAGAAGTGCTAGCACTGTCCCATTCCAAATATTGCACCACTGCTGAGAAGTGCTAGCACTCTCCCATTCCAAATATTGCACCACTGCTGAGAAGTGCTAGCACTGTCCCATTCCAAATATTGCACCACTGCTGAGAAGTGCTGGTACTCCCCCTTTCAAATTTAAGATCTACGGTTACTTGCTACATCAGAGTACCTGTCCATTTAAAGCAGTGGATAGAAGTTCATTGAATCTTTGCCTCGTCAAAGTCAAAAGATTTACCTTCTTTGTAAAGGGAAACGTTTTCTGACTTTGCTCGGATATGCAGGTATGGATGAAAATTAACAGACATCTATAAACCACAATTTGGGAGGCTTGATCCACGGAATCTGGTGTTATTTGTAGAGTTATTGATGCTATCTGATTGTTTCCCTCTCTGTTCCCTCTGCCTCCTTCTCCCAGGATATGACATGATGGAGGCATTTGGGCTGGCAGAAAAGACATACTCCTCTATCGATGGAGTTGCGATGGACCCCTATATCTTCAATGGGAAGCGGACCTACACCCTCTTTCAAGATTCGCAGGTCACCCGCCCAACCAGGTAAGTGGTGCCCACAACACCGAGAACAGCCTAAGGGGTTGGTAGGTACATGTAGCGCACGCCTGCCCTCAGCCTCGCTCAACTTTCTTTTCTGCTTGATTTCTGTCCGCCCATCCCCTTAGAGTAACCTCAAAATGTGTTCAAAAACATTTGGAATTGTCCGAAATTCAAATAGGTCTGAAGTGAAAAATATATTGCTAAACCTACATTGCTGTTATAGTGATCTCTTTTCCCTCTCCCCCTCCTTCTCTTCCTTAGTTCTTAACTTCTTTTCTCATCCCATTGTCTGTCATTCCTTCTTTTCTGCTGTCCTTCATTCCCTCTCTCCCTCTCCTCATTTCCTTACTCCTCAGCCTCCCTCCTTTCTCTCTCGCTCTCCCACCCTCTGTTATTCTTTCCTCCCTTCCCACTCTCTCTGCCTCCCTCCTTCCTCAAACCCAGCAGCCTCCTCTTCCTTGCATCCCTTCTTCCTTCCCTTCTCCATTCCTTCCTGCCTCCTCCTCTTTCTTGCTCTCTCCTTCTCACAACAAAAGTTAGTCACATCTTCAACTTCCCCTTCAAGGTTGCAGCAGGGAGCTAAAGACCGGGGGGCACTAATTGATGAAATCCATTTAGTAAGCAATTAATACAGCTAGCACTGCAGGCGTCGCCTCTTAAACAAACTTCAAACGCCTCTGTTGCAGACAGGGACTTGTATCTGGATAGACAGGCGTGTGTCACAAGGTGGGCAGATTAACAGTGCATTCTCGCAGTGAGCCTACAATGGAGTGTGGCAGCTCGCGCCTAATTAACCCCTAGACACAAGGCAGAGGCTGATTATGAAACAGGGAGGCTTTTACTAGATATCAAACGCCAAGGTTTGCTGCCTTCAGCAGAGCAGCCCCCTCTCCTACTAGGGAAGTGCTGCTGGGAAAGCCTGCTTTTCAGTGCGGGGGATCCGAACAGCCGAATCAGGTGGAAGGAAGGGGTGGAAAAGAGCCTCCGCCCAACTATATTTTAAAAGATGGATGAGTTTCTTGTTGCCATATCCTTAAAAACCCAAGAAGACGCTCATGGGAGGGGCTCTTCTAGAGTGACATCCTTCCTCCAGGTCATTACTTTAAACCTGCAAATGTCTGGTGTCAGGTGTCCTTGTCTAAGTAGTTCAATGGAAGCATAACAAGACTACAAATCCCAGACTGCATTAGGTTGTTACAGAAAAATCCAGGCCCGGAAGAGGCGCCTGTACTGGCCTGGATTGAGCCAAACCATGGCAGGGACATGTTCTCAGCCCCTTAGTATCGGTAATCCTGATTATGAGCTTTGACCAAAATCTATGCAAAAAGAAGTTTCTGACAGGACTGGGATTTTGATCTGTGAGATACATATTGCATCTCTGCTGTTTTCCCGCGACAGTTTTTTGCAGGTTAAACTTGTGGAAATGTATTCGGCGGAAAAAGGCCTTTGAAAAAGAGAAAACTTGTTAAATTGGGTGAGTTAAATACTGATTCTGCACGTTATGCCTCATTTGCAAGTGAAAAGCTTTGAGTGTGCTCTATTTGCCACAACCAGTAAACACCTCACTTGGGGTAAGTGTGACTACTGGATGCAGTAAATACAGCATTCTAATCTGCCGTTGCTCGGGATCATGGACTAAGTAGAACTAGAAGTAGAAAAATCTGCAGCAGGAAACCGGCATAGACAAACTATCTCAGTGCACACCTCATCAACTCAAGATTGAATTTCTGTGCCAGCCGCCGGGCCTCACCAGGCGTCCTGTGCAAGTAACTTTCTTCCTCAGCTGAACTTCTTTCAAAAGAGAATCAACTCTACGTCTCTCTCCTTCTCTTACTCGCTACTCTTTCTCCCCCTTGGTTTGTTCAATCTTCTTTCCTGTTAGTGTCTGCTCTCTTTGATACTCTCTACTTCCCTTGCTCTCATTTTCTCCCTCCCTCCTTGCCCTTTTAGCTATCATTTTCTCCCCCCCACCTTCTGTTTCATTGCTTTCTGCGCATCTTACTCTATATACTCTTTCTCGTATTGTTCTTTCCCTATCGCCCCCACATTCCATTTTCCCCTGCTGTTTCTTTTATTTCTATCCTCGCCCTTTATTCCCTCGTTTTTACCAATCTCCCTTTTCCTTAATCTCCGTTCTTATTTCCCTTTCTTTCTTTCTTCTGCTCGCCTTTCCCACATCCCATTTTCCTTTCTACTTCCTTTGTTTTTCTTTCGCTGTATTTCTCTTTTTGTCTACCCTCTTTCTGCCTACCCTCCTTTTTTCTTCCCCTCTTTCTCTCCATCGCCTTGTCTTCTTTTCTCCTTCCGTCGCGTTTCTTTGTATTCCCTCTTTTAATATACTCCTTCCTCCCTCCCTCCCTTCCCCTATCCACATATACTCTCCGGTAACGTGGCTGTATTTGTCCGACAGGGAGATGCACCCGGACGGGCTTCCGCAGGACCACACCATAAGCGTTCTTCTGCGTCTCCTTCCGGACACCGGTGCGGAGCCCTTTGCCGTTTGGCAGGTTGTGGACGAGGACTTCCAGCCACTTGTCGGACTGGTCTTTGACCGTAAGTGTTCACTACCTTTTTGCTGAATCGTTTTTCACTTAAGGACGTCATGCCAGCGTTTCTTGCGGTCCAGATGTCGGTAACGAGCCGGGTGAGACAATTCAGGGGGGAGGATGTGGCGTAACGGCTACATCTGCCCACTTGAGAATTAGGGAACCAGGTTTGAGCCCCGGCGTTGGCTCAACTTCCTGTGATTCTGGGCAAATCATTTAATTTTCCCCTGCCTAAGAACACAAAATGCGTTGTGGAATGTAACTGGTGCTCATGTAAAGTACTCCAATACCTTCGGGTCGAGTTCGCGCTGCAATAAAACTGCAAAAAAATATTCACGCGCGTTATTCATTGCTCAATCCCCTGTTGCAATGGTGGGCCTCCTGAGCCCCAAGAACGCTAAATGCTAATGCAGCGAGCGTAGGGGAGCAAAGACAGTAGAATGTCTTGAAACAGCAAAGTATTCTGAGATAAATACTGGTGCTATGGCGAGTGCAGCTTACGATGCAATAATTAATGATATACCAAATGTTGCTTCCATTATTTTTATTTTGCCCCCCAGTAGATGGCAGCATCGTGTCACTTCTCGTTGCTTTTGGACGGAAAGGCTGTCGAAACATATTTTTGGGAAATGCAATTGTTTTAAATTATTTTTTTTGTATCTTGAAAGATTCTTTCACATAAGAAGTTGTATATTTCTTTCTGCACCTAAGAATATGTACCATGCTCTCCTCGACTTCAGCTGGGCAGATGTAGTATTCCAGGGCAATCCTAGACAGAAGTCCCTTGCGGATGAAATGGTAAGATACAACCAGTGGTCAGGTCGATGCATTGGAAAGAACTAGTTAAGGTAAGGTTAAAGCAATTGTCCGGTCGAAACTTTGTCAATGACCTGTTAAAGTAAGTTTAAAGCAATGGTCAGGTCGAAGTAGTTGTCCAGTCATAAGATTAAATCATTGGTCAGGTTGAAATAACGGTCACGTCAAAGCAATGGTCAGTGTAGTGACCTGCTAGTCACTGTTCTAGTGTTGCTAATTGTCCCTGAGGACTGGCTTACACCATCACCCCACACCCATCCATCACAGGTGTCACAGGACATGTGACCCTGCTAATAAAAGGGGCCGGGCACACGTGTCCTGGGACAGTTCCAGATACTAACCCCCTGTGTCTGTGTGATTATTATATGGGCATGGGGGCCTATGACCTGACCCTTTTCATTGGCGACGAGCGGGTGGACCTGCGTGTGCAGCCGCCTTGAAGTGGGGAAAGGGGGAGAGTGTAGCCCGTGGTGAGGGCGCTCCCTGTCAGCGGGCAAAAGCAGCACCTGATTGCCTGCAGGCCATGCCCATGAGGTGAACCCCCGGGGTGAAGGAGGTGCGGAGCTGTGGTGGGCCGCTGGCGAAAGAAGGGGTGGAGTGCCAGGTCTGGTGCAAGAGCTGATCGGAAGCCCACCCTGCATCCAAAGTGCCAGCTGCGGGTGAGGTGCCCACGAGAGTGAGGAGCGGCGTGAGGAGGCACTCGACAGCGAAGAAAGAGTGGCTCCAAGGTAGCAGTGCAAGCCACAAGTATCTGCCATGAGTAGCAAGCGCCCTGGGGGGGTGGACTCGAGGCACACATGGAGCGGCATGCGGTCCAGGTAAAGACTGTGCCAGCAAAAGACGAAAAGACCTGCAGCATGAGGAAAGCCGCAGAGGCCCGAGTCAATGAGGCAAGCATGACCGGAGAAGTGCCTTGTAATAGTTGGGGGTATTCCCTGGGAGTGCGGTCGGGGCGTCAACCGTCTTCTTGGGATGGGGCAAATGGGGAGGCCTAATTGCCTAGGGCGGAGCACACAATAAGAGCCGGGCACTCAGGGTCTTGCTTCACGCCGTCAGCCACGTGCGCTGACGTCGTCTTTTATTTATACCCCCTTGGACCGAGCCCGGCCCAGGGAGTTGCATTTGCAACAAACTAATGCAGTGGCCGGGTGGCTCACTACATCCCAACCAACCTACGGAATTTGAACAACTAACAACCACAACAATTCACACATAACATAGGACCATCATTTGAAAGTTCAATGAGTGTTCTCCGAAGAGCGACCCCTCTTTGCAGCTTCCTAACACAAAAAGTCTCGCAGCCTTGAACTCGGCTCGGGATTACCACGTAGTCGATAATGTTGATTTCCTCTGCTAGGGCCCTCGCCCCGTCACGGGGCTCCACTGGTCTCGCACTTATCTCGCCTTGCCCCTCTGAATTCACCTCCGGCCCGCTCTCGGGAGTTTCCTCGTCTGGGGATCTTCTCCCCGGATGCTTCGCTCTGCTTCGCCCCCTTCCGGGACCTCGGCGTCCATTCTTCTCTCCACCTGATTCGGGGCCTTCCGGAACCACGACACATTCCGGGCTAACACCTGTCTGCCCCTTCTGGCTGTGATCATTGTCCCTTTTACCTGCACCACCTGCCACAGTTCTCTCTCAAACGGTGTCCGAAACTTTGACCCCGGATGTCGGTCCTTCACCACCACGTAGTCTCCCAAGTTCAGACCTCCTCGGTAGTTCCCCTTCCTCCGGCTAGCCACCTCGTTGTTATGCTGACGACGAGCCTGAGACTGCCCGACATCTATCACATCCGGAATCCACTGGTCGCTGGTAGGGATACTGTCCCTCACCGCTCGTCGCATCGGTAGATCACTGGGCGCACACCTCGTGGTGCAATGGGGTGTGTGTCGATAAGCTCGGAGGAACTGGTGCAAACAGTTTTCCAAATGGCCCCCTTGATCCACCGCGATTCTCAGTGTTTTATTCAGAGTCCTCATAAATCTTTCTACATCCCCATTGGCCTGGGGCCACTGGGGGGTGATCCTCCGGTGCTTGATCCCATGTTGGCTCAGATAGTCCTTGAAGTCTTGGCCCTGAAATGGTGGCCCGTTATCTGTTCTTATTTCCTCCGGCATCCCCAGGAGTGCAAACACCTTTTCCAACACCGGACCAATGTGATCAAATGCTGTGGATGCAACTATCTCCACCACCGGAAATTTTGAGTGACTATCCACTAACACGACCGTGTGTCGTCCGTCAGGAAAACTGCCAAAGTCCAGACTCACGTGAGCCCACGGTGTCCGGCTCGGCCCTTCTGTAATTATCGGTGCCGCCGGCGGGTCAGCCCTCGTTATCAGACAGGCATGGCATCCACGCACCTTCTGCTCCACCAACCGGTCCAGTCCAGGAAACCACACCTTTGCCCTCAACCGCGCTTTCGTTTTCTCCACTCCTTGGTGACCTTGGTGGGCCAGATCTATGGTTCTCTTCTGCAGGGCTGCTGGTATCACAATCCGGGTGCCTCTGATGATTATGCCGTTGTCCGCCTCACTTAGTTCCTCGCGGCACCTCCACACGCTTTCCCAATATTCCTTCTCCTCATCGGTCCGCTGGCCCCTGCCTTGCAGAAACCACTTCCACTGATTTCCACGGAGTGTCCGCTGCACGGCTTGTAAACACGCATCCTGCCGTGTAGCCTCCTGAATCTCCTCCAACAGCAACGCTTGGGGGCACGCCTCCTCTACCACCTGCCGCACAAAAGATTTGGTGCCATCATCCACCTCCTCCGCATCTCCCGCTCGCCGGGCCATGGGATGCCTTGACAGGTAGTCCGCCGGATTAGATGCCCCCGGACGATACACCACTGCAAACTTGTAGTTTTGTATCTGTACCGCCCAGCGTTCAATCCTCGGGGGACCATTCCGGGCCGTACCACGGAAGAGAGGCACCAACGGCTTGTGGTCGGTGACCACTGTGAACGTATGCCCGCACAGATAAATGTCAAAGTGCTGACACGCCCATCGAATCGCCAATGCCTCCCGCTCGATCTGGGCGTATCGTGTCTCGACTGCGGTGAGCGCTCGGCTAGCATATGCGATGGGTACCCACTCTTCCTGCCTGAACTTCTGGAGCAGCACCGCACCTAGCCCCACAGGACTTGCATCCACAATAAGCTCCGTAGCCACCCCCGGCCGAAAATACGCCACCGTGGCGCCTTTCAGCAACGCGTTCTTGATACTGTTGAACGCCTGTGCTTCCACGTCGGTCCACTGCCACTGCACCTCCTTATTCGTCAGGTTCCTGAGTGGTTCGGACAGCGTCGCCAAATGGGGTATAAAACGTCCGCAATAGTTTGCCATGCCCAGAAAACTCCTCACTGCTGCTTGCGTCTGGGGAATGGCCGCCGCTCTGATAGCCTCCACCTTGGCAGGGTCGACTTGTAGGCCGTTCTCCGAGAACCGGTACCCAAAGAATTCCACCTCCTTGGCATAGAAATCGCATTTGGCTCGATGTAGTGTCAAACCCTGTTCAGCTAGTCTCTGGAGGGTCGCTCTCAGCCTTGCATGGTGTTCTTCCAGGGATTTCGAGAAGATTAGGATGTCATCACTCACGTTGATCACCCCCACCAGTCCCGACAGTGCCTCCCGCACCGCGTCCTGGAACACCTCTGCCGCCGACGATATGCCGAAACTCAACCTCTTGAACCGGCGTAGTCCGACATGCGTCGAGAAGGTAGTAATGAACCGACTCTTCTCGGCCAGCACGAGCTGATGGTACCCTGAGTTGAGGTCCACTTTGGAGAACCATTGCGCCCCATTAATGTCTGCCACAATCTCATCGATTGTGAGGGTGATGTGTCTCTCCCGTCGTATTGCTTTATTGGGCAGCCGCATGATCCACACATAGCCTGATAGCCCCGGTTGCTTAGGTTTCGGCGCTATCACCAATGGAGACACCCACGGCGTTGGTCCAGTCACTTTCTCAATGACCCCCTCCTTCTCTAACCGCTCCAGTTCAGCCTCCACCAGCGGCCTGAGGTGGAAAGGCACCCTCCGATGTCTGAGAGCAATTGGCTGGACAGTCTCATCGATGTGGAGTTGAACTTCGACACACCTCAGGCACCCTAGACCCTTAAACAGCTCCGGAAACTCCGTCAACACCTTGTCTGCCTGCGACCGGTGCACCTGTCTGGCAAACATGACCAACCCCAGGTCTTCCGCCGTGTGGCAACTTAACAGTGACCCCGCCCGGTCACAGGTGACATAGAACCTGGTAGGTGTGACTCTATCTTTGTGCCTGACTTCCACGTCCACCGCTCCATGGAGTCGAAGCGGCGTGTGCCCGCTATAGGTGAGAATCTTGGCTGACGTGGGCATCAGTCTTGGTCGCGGCCGAAGGACATTGTACTGTGCCGCATCCAATAAGTTTACCGACGCCCCCGTGTCCATGAGCGTCTGAACACAATTATCCCCAATCCACACTTGGCAAATTGGGGGAGGTCTCTTGGTGGAGTTGTCCCCTCTGACATTCGAGACCACGAACACGTTGTCCTCTTCCTCATCCTCCTCCACCTCTAGCTTCTGGCACCGCCTTTCCAGCTCTTCTACCTCCCGTACCGCTTTGGCAGACCTCTGGAACCTGTCGCTTTTCGGCCTGGACGGGCCGGCTTTGTCCGCGCTCTGGCATACCTTCGCGAAATGACCATATTTGTTACATTTCAGGCACTGCTTTCCTTGTGCCGGGCAACCTCTCTGGGAATGGGTAGCCAACCCACAGTTCCTGCACCCTTGCTTCGTCCGCCGCTCCTCCGGAGTGGCGTAATTAGTTGTCCCCCGGCTGTATGTCTTCCGGATAGCATCCACCCTCTCCTCTTTGATGGGCACGGGATAAACCGGCTGTGTGTTCACCTGTCTCCGGGCCAACGCTACCTCCATCTCTCCAGCCCGGACGTCCGCCAGCTCGTGCGATCTCCCCAGGACCAGTATGTCGTCCAACGATATTCCCGGTTGCCTCAGGATCAGCTTGCGCAGTTCCAACGACTTGCACCCCACTATTAGCTGTGCCCTCGTCTCAAACTGCCGATCCACCCCCACGCACGTGCTCACTAACTTCCGCAGGCGCGCAAAAAACATGTCTATGGATTCGTCCTCTTTCTGCTTGGCCTGTCTGAGCTTGAAGTGCTCGAAATCCGGGTTGACCTGTGGGTCAAAATGGCGGTTCAGAGCTCTCACTGCCTTATCGTAGTCATTGGCGTCTCCCGTGTCCGGTAGATCCTGGAATAGATCATACAACTCATCACCACCCATTAAGAGCATGGTGGAGCGTTTCCACGGCGTTGTCCGTTTCCCTGGTGGCCACAAAGTAATTGTCCAATTGGCCCAGCCATTTCCGCCAACGCGGTGCCGCCGTCGCCGGGTCCGCCAGCTGGCTGAACTCTGGGAGGGCCTTCACCGCCATGCGCCCGGTCTCACCACCGCAGCTCCTGCTGCCACCGGCTCCACGGCCGCCTGCTGCTGTAGCGACATGTGGAATCTTCCTCCCACCTGCCCAGGGCTTGCGGGACACACGGGCGCACGCCTGTCGTCCGCTCCCCTGTCTCCACCACCGCCTTCACAGGTACCTGGGTATGGGCACTGCCGGCCCTATCGTCACCACCCAGCCCCCAGCAATGCCAGCTCTGCAGGCAATTCCTCTGTACGACCTCAGCACTACTGCCTGGCCAAAAGGTATCTCACGGAAGCTCCGCGCTCTGCCAGCGCCAACGTGCTCCTTCATACACCGTGCCTCCTGCAGGTGTCCCGCACACAGCAACCACCCGATATCGGGCCTCAGCACTCCGATCGGGCGGCCACGCCCTCAGCGTGCGTCACTGTCCAGCCTCCTCGCAGCCGCACACGAGCGTAGACGCTCAAATTGCCACCGCGGCCAGTGCTACCAACGCGGCTGCGGGAGACTCCCGCTGCCGTCAGGGATGCCTCACTCCCTCGCAGCCCCCTCGCGCCGGCACCTTACCGCTTTCACCGCTGCTAACGGGCGTCTGCTCCGTCCGCGTCACCGAGAGTGCAGCGGCAGCCACAGCCTACAACCGCGTGTCAAGGCGGCCGCTCTCAGTGCTGCCGCTCGTCCCCCTCGCTTGACGCTGGTGCACACTCGGGTCCGGACCCTCGTCGCCAGTGTAATAGTTGGGGGTATTCCCTGGGAGTGCGGTCGGGGCGTCAACCGTCTTCTTGGGATGGGGCAAATGGGGAGGCCTAATTGCCTAGGGCGGAGCACACAATAAGAGCCGGGCACTCAGGGTCTTGCTTCACGCCGTCAGCCACGTGCGCTGACGTCGTCTTTTATTTATACCCCCTTGGACCGAGCCCGGCCCAGGGAGTTGCATTTGCAACAAACTAATGCAGTGGCCGGGTGGCTCACTACATGCCTGTCAACTAGCACACACCACGGAGAAAAGAAGCAACGGCTGAATGGAGTGAGAAAAGCAGCGCGTGCAAATGAGTGCGAGGTGACCAGTATAACCTGGAGGCTGCTATAGAGAGGCCCGGCACCCGACCGTTGACGGTAACACCGCCGGCGAAGCAAAGGCATGGCTGGTCCAGCGCCAGTGAGCGGCGAGGCCCCACAGCATGAGGGAAGCTGCCGAGGCCAATCCTGGCACTACACATGAGATGCCAGCCCAGGCAGCCTTCAACGAAAAGTGCTAAGGAGTAAGAACGCTGCCGGGCGTATAAGAAAATATAGAGGAGTGCTGCGCTGTGGCCTTACCTGGCTGCCGACGTGCCTGGAGTGAGCAGGTGGGGCCTCTGTAGAGGACAATGCAGCATATGAGTGGGGCAGCATCTGGGGTCTCTAACCCCACGAGACCGGCAGTGCGAGAAGGTAGTGCTGCGGGCAGCATGAGGAAATCCCGTGAAGTATGGCCTGCAGGCCGCATGGCAGAAGCGGTGGTAGCATCACCTAGTGGTCGTGTGAGGTACTGCGGCCGCCGGAAGAAAAAAAAAATAGTAATAGTGCACTGAGAAAGAGACTGCAGCACAGGAAAGATGGCCCGGTGCCCACAGTTGGCGAGTGGGGTGTCCCTCTGCATAAAGTGAAGGGGCAGCCCAGTTGAGACCATGTCACCAGGCCATGTTTGTAGGGAGGGCGACCCCCCACCCTTCAGTGAATAACCTGCATGGACCTCAGAGGACAGAGAAGCTGGGGCATACGAAAAAGATGCATTGATGCCTAGTGGCGATGGGTGGTCACTGCATTCAGTAAAGTATCCCTGTGAAAGAGTGAGGCCGCAGTGTTTGGAGGGCTGCCTGGCACAGAGATGAAGCTGGTGGCAGCACTAAGAAGCAGGAACTTTTGAAGGAACAAGGAATTATGTGCCACCACTGAAGAGGAGCCTAAGTAGTTTGAGGCTGCCCTGGCCAGGAACAAGAAGCACCTCAGGGGTACAGGTGGTAGTCGTGAGCAGAGAAGAGATGGTGCAGTGAACCATGGCACCACAGCAGTGTTTAGCCAAGAGGATGGCCAGGCAGTTTGACAAGGGAAGGGATGTGAATCCAAGCAGGAACAGAAACAGACTGGTTGCCCCAGAGAAGGCTGAAAGAGTGTTGGCTGGAGCAAAGACGCCTCAGACCAGTGAAATGCATTCAGGAGAAGAAGGTGGGCAATGAGCGCCCGCTGCGGTCATGTACTGCCACCGTGTTTAGGAGGAAAGTGCTGAAGGACGTCACCGCATGGGGAGGAACCGGGTGAGGAAGGTGCCAGCAGAAGGAGCATCCTCAAGTGAAGGACAGAAGGTGCAAAAATTCAGCAGTGCGCCGAAGAACGTGTCAGAGGAACTGACGGTACGGGCATGAGCCCAGGAGTGAGAGCTCTGCGAGGAAGAGGGCCAGTGCTGTCACAGGGTGTGACAAACCCTGCAAAGCCTGCGTGAGCGGAGGCAGAAGAGAGTGCCACATCGACGTAGCCTTGAGGAGCAAGGAGTGCATCTTCAAGTGAAGCAGAAGACCTGTGAGAGGTCGAAGGAAGAAGACCTGTGAGAGGTCAAAAGAAGAAGACCTGTGAGAGGTCGCAGAAAGAAGGTCAGGACAAGAGGTCTGGTCAACGGTCGAGGAAAAGGCTGAGTCCTAGGGGTATGACATGGCCAGGGAGACCCATTTGAAGTGCGCGTCACATGGAGAGGCCTAGTCAAAAGAAAGAAGAGTAAGACAAGATGGCACCGGACCGCGTCGTGAAGAGGATGAAGATGAAAGTGGAGAAGTGGCTTGATGCCACAAGTCTAAATCAAGAGGAAGAAGTAAATAAGAAGAGAAGGGTGTGTAATAGATATCTGGCACACCTCAAAGTACAGAATATGACTGTGAGGGTCATCGCAATCAAGTGCAGCTCCAAGAACATCTCAGGAGTTTTGGATATCTACAGTGAAGCACTGTACCTATGAAACACCCGGAGGTCAATGAGATGACTTTGACACCATGAGAGGCTGGCTGCCTAGAAACCCTTGGCGAGACCAAGCAAACTGGAAGCCTGCGGAAGAGAGCAAGCTGGGCAATTTGTAACATCCACCTTTGTGGTTGCATGTGAGACTGGGTTATGGCCTGTTCGGACGTCCTGAGTGACCTCTGTCATGGGGCCTAAAGAGGATCTGAGCAGTTCACACCGGCCTGTGGCAATCAAGGTGCAAGGGCCTCAGGGATTACCAGTGAGAGAGGAATCCCGACACAAGAGATGCGTCTGCAGCAGCTCCCCCGCAGGTACCAGGAAGCACGAAGATCTCTTGTCAGAATCTGGTTACTCCAAAGACTGTCCTGTCAATGCCGGTGCCCCAGAGTCTGGATGGCAGGAGTAACCCGATCTGGAAACAAATACCATTGAGGCGGAGCAAGTGACTTGAAGGTGGGACTCGTAGCGATTCCTCCATGGGCCTATAGTACGGCGTTGGAGCGACACGGCGTAGTCCACACAGCCCCGTGGAAGATTGGTGAAGAGGACCTCAGGGGACACCCAAGAGAGGGGAATCCTGGTGAGAAAAGGATGTGGGAAATTGCTCCACCGTCAGGCAGTTGGAAGCGCTGCTGCATCTGAGGAAGACTCGTCAACAGTAACCAGGATATCATCCATCTTAGGAGGCTTGCCGTTCATGGAGCCAGGACATCGTTTGAAAATGTATCATCCGCAGACTTCACTATTGCTCCACATGCACCCTTACAGCAAACAGTGTATACAGACATTGTATATAGACTCCAACGCATTGAGTCCAGGTGGGACAGGATCCACAGTGCCCAGGTGAACTGTGACCATTCAAACTGGTGAGCGAGAAATCCAGAGTTCATCTGCTCTGCCATTCATGCCCAGAGCAGTCTGGTTAAAACGGCGGAGGTGTGCCGTGATGCCTGGTGCACCCAGCTGCACCTGTCCACTCATCCTGTCTGGAAAACAGCCTAATGGACTCTGTGAAGTTTTGTTTTTTTGTTTGGTCTCTCCTACAGGTTAGACTTGTTGTTCCATTTTCAATAAAGTTTGGGAGGGATGTAATGACCGGCTGGTCACTGTTCTAGTGTTGCTAATTGTATGCTTGTACCAGCCACTCCCTGAGGGCTGACTTACACCATCACCCCACACCCATCCATCCCAGGTGTCAATGGACATGTGACCCGGTCAATAAAAGGGGCCGGGCACACGTGTCCTGGGCCAGTTCCAGTTATTAACCCCCTGTGTCTGTGTGATTATTATATGTGCATGGGGGCCTAGGGCCCCGACCCTTTACAGTCAGGTTGAAGCATTGCAATGACTAGTTAAGGTAAGATCGAAACAATGGCCAGGTAAAAATACTGGTCAGGTCGAAGCAATTGTAAGATTAAAGTATAGGTGAAGCCTGTGTAATGGTGAGATTGAAGTAATGGTCAGGTAGAGGTAATGATATGGTAAAAGCAATGGTCAGATTGAAACATTGGGTAGGTTATAGTAATGATCAAGCGTGGGTAATGGTCAGATAGAGGTAACAGTACTGTTGAAGTAACGTCTGTATTACAATAATCTTCATTACTTTGAATCCATTCCCCTCTTCCAAGTATTTTCTCACTGACTTGATCCTGACTCACCAGGCAGGCACTTTATTACCCACTCCCTACAGAGAAATAACAAATTACCCTTGTGCAGCCACCCCTCCAAGCCCCTTCCATGCTCATGGGTGGACCATGATTGAGGGGTAAGCACCTCCCACTTTCTCTACTGTCTGTAATTCTACAGATCTAGTGTCGGGCTAAGTAGAATTAAGCATCCTCTGCTGGGCAGCTACGTTAGGGTCTAGTTGTGGGACTGATCACATTTTCAAGTGCTGGAGGGTAGTCTGTTTTCTTGTAGGAGCTGCGAGTCGCACTTTCGCATTGTTCCCAGCCAGAGACCCCACAGCTTTGTGCATAAGTGGCTGTGCTTCTGGTAGGCTGAAGTGATGGAGATACAGTGTGGGACTGTCAGCCCCCCCGTCAGCCAGATGGATGTTTAAGGAAGCCCTGAATGTCTTTCCATGACAGTGGCTCTTTACTTCACCTATGCAGGGGCCTTGCCGCAGGGCAGCATAAATTGTAGCATTGCAGCGGCCGGCCCATGGAGGAAAAGTGTCAGACAAACAAGTGCAGTGGGTCAATTGAACAGGTTTTCTGCACATGGTCAGGTGGTGCAGTGCAGGCAGATTTTACACACCCCACAGGTGGTCTTTATCCTGAGGCCTCCAGGCCAAGGCCCCTGTAGCCCTGAAGAAGTTGGGGGTTACACTTTAGAGGCGTGTGATTTCTAAGTACCAGGGATTTGCAAACAGGGAAAACACTTCCAAAAAACACCAAACAATCTTCCTTCTCCCTCCCATGGTTACTCGGGAATGGAAGAAGGGAGAGTAAGAGTGTCAGGCATGCTACAAAGAAATATCCCTTGGATGCACCTGTTATGTTGGACCAACAGCTTCTTTCCCTGTTCCAGTCACCTACAGATTCCTTAGATAGACATTATGTGCGGATTGTGACTTTAGTGGCTTTGAAACCACCTGTCATTATGAGACAAAACTCAAATGCTTTTCAGAGATTATATTTTATAGTTTTAATAAATATTAAAACATATTTATCAAATCAGAGCAGTTTACTAATCAGATGATGTCTTATTTCTTGATCACACTGCTGTGGGTCTTTGATATGGTCTAGACGTGCGACCTGTCTACTTGAGAAATATACATTTGATTTTTATTTATTTTTGCAGTTTTGTACGGCGCCAACTCGGCCCAAGGACATTGGAGCACTTTACATGAGCACCAGTTACAATACACAAGGTCAGACTCCTTTTTTTAGGCACAGGGATTTCTGGTGATTTGCTCAGAATCTCATGATGTTGAGGCAACGCCAGTGCGCAAACATGGTTTCCCAATTCAAAAGTCGGCAGCTCTGGCCTTAATGCCACATCCTCTTCCCTCTAAATATGAACATTGCACAATATATAAGTGTGAAAGTCATTTTTTCACACTTGTGGTTTTCCAACAACATACACCTAATAAAAGATTTATCTTATTGCTCTCAGGATAGGAACCAATGACAAGGGTACATGTAAGCCAGTGTATGCCTGCAGAACGAAACCTTTGAGCACTGTTTCAGATGCAAAATTGAGATTGCACCTGGTTTACAATTGGTACTAATAATACTACTAAAGCCTACTTACCTAAACCTATTCCAGTATCGACCTATGGCTGTCCTGTCTGGCTTGGAGTTTCAAGGCCCTACGCTATGAAGACTCTTGTCCCTTGGGCAGTCTTCCCAATTTGAGCAAATCAGGCAAGAGCTTGGCCTGATATGGCCTTGGACTATTGCCATAAAACCAATTCTCAGCTGGTACTTTTCAACCACTCACATCTTGCCCTTCACAGTATCTCACTAGGTTGCTTCTGAGTTAGTGAACCCCAAGGGTGGTGACTGCTCATCATTAGTGCTCTTCTGTTCATCTGGTAAAGACAGTTTGATTAATCCCTTCTCAGATCCATCAATTACATCTCAAGTAGTCCTGGGCGGAGTTTGTGGTGTTCCGACCCAGAAGCTCCACCACGCTATGCGGGGTTCCACAAGTGGCAGAGTGCCTAAGGTCACGCCGTTCGTGCTGATTTTTCGCGCCGGGTGTTTGTCCCGCGCTGTAAAATCAGCGTGACAACCCCAGCGACCCCAACTCCACTATCCTTCGTGACAACCTCACCAGCATCGGACTTAAACAACTCGTCAACACACCGACCCACAGAGCAGGACACACCCTCGACCCCATCTTCGCGGCAGGAAACAGCGTCCATTTCAGCCACACAACGCAGCCGCCATGGACCGACCACCACTGCGTACACTTCACCATCTACAAACCCAAGGCACCCAAACCAGCCCCACGCCCACCACGAAGGAACTGGAGCAAGGTTACTGACGAGCAACTTAACTCCACCCTCAACCGAGACAACCACACCTGGGAACCCGACGCAAACAGCGCAAACGACGCAGCCAGAGAACTCCACACCTGGATCTCCAACTGCGCAGATGAGCTCGCCCCGATACGCAACCCCGACAGACAACGCCCAGGAAAGCCGCCTGGTTCACAACCGCTCTCCAAGAAGCCAGACGCACCTGCAGACGCCTGGAGAAGAACTGGAGAAACACCAAGACAACCGAAAACCACACCACCTACAAGGACGCCATGACGGACTACCACAACCAGATCAGAGCCACCAAAAGGAACTTCATCCACAACAAAATCCTGGCCAACTCCACCAACTCCAAGGAACTTTTCAGTGTCATTCAAGAATTCACCAACCCACGCAGCGAAGCCACAGACATCACCCCATCCCAAGACCTCTGCGACAAGCTTGGAACCTATTTCCACCTCAAGATCAAAAACCTCTACGACAACTTCATCGACCATCCACCAGGCACCACAGATGGCCCCCCGCCCCCCAGAAACACCAGCCAGCCCACCATCTCCAACTGGACACCGATCTTGGCCGATGTCACCGCCTCGACCATGAAAAGCATCCACTAGGGGGCCCCCAACGACCCCTGCCCCCCTCACATCTACCACAGAGCCGTGGCCACCATCGCACCCAAACTACAATGCACCATCAACACCACCTTCAAAACAGGCACCTTCCCAGACGACTGGAAGCACGCAGAAGTCAGACCCCTGCTCAAGAAGCCCACAGCTGACCCTGCCGACCTCAAGAACTATCGGCCCATCTCGCTCCTCCCCTTCGCAGCCAAAGTTGCAGAGAAAACAGTCAACAGGAAACTGACACGATTCATTGAAGAGAACGCCGTCCTCGACCCGTCCCAATCCGGATTCCGAAGCAACCACAGCACAGAGACCGCCCTACTCGCCGCCACAGACGACATTCGCACCCTCCTGGACCAAGGCCACTCCGCAGCCCTCATCCTACTCGACCTATCAGCGGCCTTCGACACCGTCTCCCATCGCACACTAGTCGTCAGACTACACGACGCAGGCATACAAGGAACAGCCCTGGACTGGATCCGATCATTCCTCACCGGAAGAAGCCAAAGGATCAGACTCCCACCCTTCCTCTCCGATCCCACGAAAATCACCTGCGGAGTCCCACAGGGTTCATCACTGAGCCCCACCCTCTTCAACATTTACATGGCCCCCTCGCAGCCATCGTCCGACAACACGGCCTCAACATTGTATCCTACGCCGACGACACCCAGCTCATCCTCTCCCTCACCAAAGACCCCACCACTGCCAAACTCAACTTCCAGAAAGGAATGCAAGACGTCGCAGTCTGGATGACCAACAGCTGCCTGAAGCTGAACGCCGAGAAGACAGAAGTCCTCGTCCTCGGTACCACCCCTTCTGCATGGGACAGCACCTGGTGGCCGACCACCCTCGGAAGCCCACCTACCCCTCAGACCACGCCAAGAACCTCGGCATCGTACTCGACTCATCACTCTCCATGAACCGACAGGTCAACGCCATCACCTCCAGCTGCTTCCAACACCCTCCGCATCCTCCGCAAGACCTTCAAGTGGATCCCCCCTGAGTCAAGGAAGACAGTCACCCACGCACTCATCACCAGCAGACTGGACTATGGAAACGCCGGCATCAACAAGTCCCTACTCCGCAAACTCCAGACAGTACAGAACACCGCCGCCAGACTCGTCCTCGGCATCCCCCGACACGAACACATCAGCCAACACCTACGAAGTCTTCACTGGCTCCCCGTGGAGAAAAGAGTCACTTTCAAAATCCTCACTCACGCCTACAAATGCCTACACAACAACGGACCCAAATACCTCAACGACAGAATCAACTTCCACGTACCCAAAAGAAACCTCCGATCTTCCAACCTCGCACTGGCCGAAACCCCGCGCATCCACAGAGCCAGAGCAGGCGGAAGATCCTTCTCTCACATTGCAGCCAAGACCTGGAACGAGCTACCGGCAGACATCAGACGCGCCCCCTCCCTGAACACCTTCAGGAAGACCCTCAAGACCTGGCTCTTCGGCTAAACAGATCTGCGGACCCGCCCCTCAGCGCCTTGAGACCCTCACGGGTGAGTAGCGCACTTACAATTCCCTGATTGATTGATTGATTGAACGGCACCATGCACAGCGCAAGAGGGTGCTGCTTCTTTCTGCCGCTCGAGTAGATTTTCTACTCAAGTGGTAACTTCTGCAATGCGAACGGATGGTTTCTCAACGTGAGCGGTCGCGACCATCTGTGACTGACCGCATTGAGAGATCTCGCTGGGAGGTGGTCTCGTGTTGGATTTTCCTCGCTCATGCTTGCCAACTTAACATTGGAGAGGAGTGGAGTTTTTCGGAACTCTGCGTGCTCCGCAGAGTGCAGAAAACTCTGCAAACTCTGCGAACGGAGTGGAGTTCACCACCCAGGCCTAATCTCAAGCCTCCAAGCAGAGGTTGAGCAGCTTTCTTAATCAGGTTTCCAAGTCTGCTGATTGTGTCCGCCCAAATGAGCTTCTCATTGCTTACCTTCTGATATGTACAACTGACCACCAATGGCAAACTAATGACTTGTTGATTATTGATTGATCACGACACCAATGTGAATTTGATTTAAACTTTTGAGACAAGATCAGCAAATATGATTTGTCGTTTTTGTGTCAATAACACTAAAATGATACCACATGTCTTTATTATAATGTGCTGTTCTTTTTACTTAATACATATTTGTTCGACTTGTTAAAATTATGCAAGCCTCTCAGAGGCGTTAAAGTGCTTTAGGAGATCACAGGAAGTGCAAAGGCATTGATGGCTTCTCAGGAAAGTTTGAGGCATAATGTTAGATTCTGGAGAGCCTTTAAAGTGATTATGTTCAGCTACAGTTCCTCTGAGAAATCTTCTATTAGTGTAAAAAGACAGGACTCACAGTCACAGTAGGGGAGGTTCATCATTTCTAAATATTACTTGTTTCATGTTCAGTGACAATCTCTGAAGTGTCATAGATCCTTCCTCTTTATTCGATGTTATCTTTCAGAGATACTCAAAGGGATTTAAATTAATGTGAGTGACCTATGATTTTATTTCAAATGTTATCTATTGCAGCTTCAAAATAAATTTAGAGCACAAGCACATCACATCACACTTACAATGATTCCCCCCTAGTGTCATTAGTTTTCGGTTTATTGAATGAGCATAAAACTGTCAAGATCTTGTGGATAATTTTTTGTCAGTTTCTTCACTTTAATTGAGACTTCTGTTTTTTTTAGTAGTATTGATAAAAAGTGTCTGGTAGTTTGAAGTATTATGATGTCTTCTATGTTGTCTCTTTACCATATCTGTTGAGTTTTGCTTTTAAGGTTATCAAGGCAGGCGTGAGTTACGGTCGAGCAATGGTCCAGCCCTCTTTTCCCTTGTTCACCAATGGCAGTCATGGTGACTTCCCCCTCCTGATCATCTACAGCAGGAGAATGCTTGGGGATGGGTGAAAATGTGAAGAGAGGACCATTGGTTTCTTGCTTCTGGAAAAAAGCACATCCCAAACCAAGGCTTTTTTTTTCTTTCAGTAGACATGGCTACAAAGAAAATTCCTCACCTTATGCACGTTTTGAGGAAGATCTTCTTTGATAAGTGAGATACCAGTGAGGAGGGATCTGCTTTATCCAGTTTCTGAATGGGCAAAAAGAGGCTTATAGCTCTTGGTCCATATTCTAAACATAAGGGGGCTGTCAGAAGGTTCATCTCGGGGTATGGGAAGCCCCAAATAAATACCAACACGATGCAGTTCAATACAATCCCTACAGAACGATACAGGCTTTTTTCTGTAGTTTTGTCCATTCTGATCAGGACCACAAACCCATCCAATTAATGGGCAAACAGATATAGAACTTGCTGGATCATGTCCAGCTCTAATTGGAAGACCAGCGCTGCTCTCAAAGAGACCACTGACCATGAGCTGAAGTGGGCTCCAAAGCTGTGCTTCATCCTACCCCAAAGGCATCTGTTTTAACCATACACTGGCTTGACTACTGTAATTTTCACTTCCCATTCCTGCTACCAGAGGTACCACTGGGCCTTGGTGTACTTTTGACCATTGCCCTAGGGTGATGATTGCAGACAACGCAGCACTGAATCCTCAGCCCTCCCTTTGACATTATATTTATCTTCTTGTGCAGCTGTTGGATTAAGGATCTTAAAGTTGTAGCCATTTTCACAGGAAGGAAGATCAAGCTAAGGCCCATTGGAAACTGTGTTCAAATATTAGTTCTGCACTCTTAACAGGTAGTATTACTCCCACTTGAAAATAAACCTGTGTTGCTCAATTAAAACATACACTATTATCATGTTTTCTGTAACTGACCAGTGATGTGGGAATGAAGCAACCAATCACCAAGGTATGGTTCACCATCCATTCCTTCCTCTGTAGAATTCCTCTTTGTGGAAGCAGCACCTTCATAATCACCCTCTGCAATGCATTTGGGCCAAAGTGCAGAACTGTGGATTGTACAGTTAATTAAGAGCCACAAACTTGAGGCAACATTGGTCTGCCTTACAAACAAGGATGTGATGATACACACCTTGTTCAGTGACGCCCAGAATGCCACTGATTAGAGGAGTTGAAGGATCTTCGGTAGTGTCTGCTATTTTTAAGTGCATGATGGGAATAAGATGTTTGACACCTGTCAAGCCTGGTACCAACTTGCAGCCCCATGAAGATTTCTTCACTGGAATTAAGATCCACAATACACAACTGTTGTGCCCCCACCAAGGTTCTGGCAAACCGCATACCTCCCAAATACATTTCTGGATTTTTTTCATCATTTCTTGATGCGTGATTGCCGTCATTGGCACTTGTGCTTTCGTAACCCCTGAATATGAGATGAGGATTCCTGTTTTGGATTTCGATCTGGAAAGTGGACGAGGAGAGAAGTAAAGGCTGCTTTCTTTGGGTATACCATTGGGCAATGTTGTGCCATCCCGGTTTGAATTTTTCCCTGGCAGTCCATCAGAAGAAGGCTACATCTTGTGCTGATCTTTCCTTGGCTCATCATAGAGCATTATCAGCTATGTAGTGTATAGAAATGCCTGTCATGATGTGCGAATCTTACGAGGGTTCCATAAATTGTTTTTAAAGTCTAGTGGAGAGACTTTATTCTTGGGATTCTAGATGTGGCATCAGAAAATGTGATGATTTTGAATCTTCAACTTCAACATTTGAATACACTCTAAAAGAAAGACAGTGAATTGTATATAGAGTCTTGCCCCTTAGTCCTCAGTTAAGACTTCACACTCCGTAGGAGAGTCCAACAATCAACTGCATCAAATTCATCAGAGGGGTTAAGAGGCTTGATTGTTCAAGCATCACCTTTATCTAAGATGTGGCAGGCGTCATCAGCAACCTTCAGGATGGGGTCTTTGGAAATGTAGGCTGGATTGAAACCCTCTTGAAACCTGTTACTCCAGCAATGCTTTGCTTTCTGTCACAAGCATATTAAGGTAAGTACTATCTCAGATTTCAAAGGTGTTTGTGTGAATCTTAGTCTCATAATGTAGCAGTAATCCTTTACAATTAGTGAGTCAGTGTGAATTCATCTGTCTAGTTCCCAGTCTGTTGGGCACTTGCTCTTGCTCCAAAAGTAGTCAATGGGTCTTATTTAGAGTTTGCTGGATTAGGCTAGATAAAAAACTTGTACCACTGCGGACAGGACATCTGCCTCTTTTGTGGCGAATGATTGTTAAACGCTAAATAAGGGGCACTATGGGGCATATTTATGAGTTTGTGACACAGCGCACTGCGTCACAGGGAAAGGGCAGGAATGCACTGTATTTAATGGAATACGGTGCATTGCTGTCCTTGTCCCTGCGCTAGCGACGTTTTGGCTGCCTGGCGCCAACGCAGGCACCCTTGCCCCATGGCACAAGGGTGCCTGTGTTGCATGCAGGATTGTTTTTGTGCAGGAAGGGGCACCTTCCTGTAGAAAAACAATCCTGAGATGCAGAATGCAGCACACATAGAAAGAGGAAGTAACAAGGAGAAATAAAGATATTTCTCCTCGTTATGACTCCCCTGGGAAGGCGTAGCATTTTGGTGCATTCCCAGGTTTACCAGTTCTGGTAAATCCGGGAATGCATTAAAAGTCATGGGAGTTGCATGGGAACACTCACACAATGCCCGTGGAATGCCTTTCCAGGGCAGAGTAAAGCAACGCAGTGAGTTGCGCTGCTTTGCGTTACTCCAGACTTATGAAGCCAGTCAGGGCCACGCAAAGTGGCCCTGTGTGGCTTCATAAATCTAGGCCTGGGAGGAGTTTGTGAAGTTCTGCATTGACAAAAAACTCTGCTGCGCTATGCGGAGTTCCGCAAGCGGCGGACTGCTTTAGGTCACGCCGTTCTTGCTGATTTTTAGCTAAGGGTGTTTGTCCCGCGCTGGAAAATCAGTACGAACTGCACCATGCGCAGCGCAAGAGGGCACTTCTTCTTTCTGCGTCTCGAAAGGATGTTCCACTCGAGGGGCAGCTTCCTCATTGCGGACGGAAGGTTTCTCAACGCGAGTGGTAGCGGCCATCCGCGATTGCCCGTGTTGAGAAATCTCGCCGGAAGGTGGTCTGGAATAACATTTTCCTTGCTCGCGCTTGCCAACTTAACTTTGGTGAGCAAGGAAAAAACTCTGCTCCACTTCGCAGAGCGGAGTTTTTCAGACCTTCGCATGCTACGTGGAGTGCGGAGTGGAAAAACTACGTAAACTCCGTGAGCGGAGTGGAATTTCACTCCCAGGCCTACATAAATCCCATTTTTGAGTTGCAAGAGAGACGCAACTAGGCTCATAAATATGCCGCAATGATTTTACACTCCAGGCACCCAATCTTTAAGAGGCAGCCTGTCTACATCACTTGATATGGCATCTGTGGTGTCACTTGAGAGACTGAGAGAGGAGCAGGTTTTTAGTGGTTTTCATGAGTGAGGTAGTAAATTCTTTCTAACTGAGCCTAGATTTAGGATTTGAAGAGTTGATTATTCTTGTATCAAAAGGCGAACAGGTACTCAAGAAAGGCTTTTTGCAATGATTGTGCTTGGAACTATCTGCTGGTTGCTTTTGTTTTTTAAAACTTGTATGTGAAGTAAAAATATGATTTTTATGGAACCCTGTGTGATATGTGAAGCTCCTATGCTGTACGTAAAGCTACTTTGCAGTAGAAATGGCGATCTGTGCAGCTTGAGCGTTTCAAGTCAAAAGACTTGTTGACATTTTGGATTTATGTTCTATGAGTTGTTATCGACACTCGCTGCTCAGCACCAGTACTACGGAAAAACAAGAATCTCCATTTTTCTAAAGATTTGGGAGGCAATGAGTGAGACTGTTTTATGGAGAAGTGGTTTTATCTTGTGCATGGCATAGGCGAGGCTCTCTGCATAATGGTGTATGTCTTTTTAGCAAATACCACGCATTATTATCCAGTGGAATTGATGACTAGTGCAAGGGTGTATAAACATCGAGTTTAACACGTCTTATGACATCAGAGACTTTCCTTAGACGATTGAGTGGACGTCAATCTGTATTTTAAGAAATAAGATTTTAGCCTTGGTGATGCGTGGGGTTTTGTGACTTCTTTTTGAGTGGCCTGCAGAACATTTCTCACTGATTAAGTTCAGCTGTATGCCTGTGACCACACTGTTTAGACTTTTTCATTTTCAGGCATAGTGGTGCCAGCCCATTAATAGGGTTGGATGTGGTGTTGTAATAATGAAAGTTGATGGACTGACATAACATACAGCACTATCGTCTTTGTCATAAGATAAATATGAATAAATTAGGCTACTAGATTTCTAGAAGGATCTTCTAGTCCAGATGTTTGATGTGTTCGCCTTCTGATTTTATTGACATCTGTCTTACCATCTGGAAGCCTGCTTTGATAGTCATCTCAATGGGGAAGTCTATCTCTGGTATTATGGTTTCAGCCAAAAAAGCGTTCTATGCTGAGGGTATTTGTTCAAAGCTGGGGCTCTTTCAAGGTCATTGGTCCTGACATAGTGTTGTCTGGTAATGCAAAATCCTCAAATTTGTACTTCAGGTTCTAAATCCTATAGAGAATGTACAGGCAGAACCAGTATGATGGAGGAAATTTCGCAGGCTAATTCTCCACCACATTTACTACATCCTTTACGACTGACCTCTAGATTATGCCATAATACCATCCACTTGAAAAATTTCATCTGTAAATATGTCTCACTAACTTCAGTGGGGCATTTAAAACTTACCTGAAAGATCTACC
This sequence comes from Calotriton arnoldi, assembly GCA_963921515.1. Classification (NCBI taxonomy): domain Eukaryota; kingdom Metazoa; phylum Chordata; class Amphibia; order Caudata; family Salamandridae; genus Calotriton; species Calotriton arnoldi. Next base: position 1,311,306 of record CAWUFW010002974.1, read on the forward strand.
TGTTCCTTAGTAGACACACTGCATGCTCAGACCTCTATCCCTTTGTGAAGAAGGACTCTGATCGCCATGGCAAGTGAACCATTGAGAAAAGAAAATGAACATAAATGTACAGGTCAGCACACATCACTCATTTCACTGTTTGTTTACATTGCTGCGTAAAGTGACATTTTGTCCCATTTGTGTTTTAGCCACAAAGAAATCCCTGACGTACTTCAGTCATACTTACAAAGCAGATTTACAGGAAGTCACCTTTGACCAGCAGGAAGTAGAACGCATTTTCTATGGGAGCTTCCACAAGGTTAGTAATGGGGAGAGCACTATTTTCTATGCTGTAGTTTACGTGGTTTGATGGGTGCTTCGTTTCATGGACCAAGGGACAAGATCTTTCCTCACGATACCCAATCAGATCAGTTTTCTCACTGAAGCGAATAAATGTTCCGCGTTCTGTCTGCAGAAAGTGTGTGTGTAGCCAGTTTTGGCCCAACATATAAATTGTGCATTTCAGAAATAGTCCAACTTATATAGTAATGGAAAGCAGTGTTGTAAAACAGGCACCAACTTCCTTTACCAGTAAAGAGGCATACTTGAGTGACTGTACGCATGGCAGAATTCATTGCTGAACGAGTGATCGGGCTAATCCAATGGGTGTCTGAAATTGAAATTGCATATAAAGATGAATATACGAGTGCAAGCACGAGAATGAATAGATATCAGCATTTTAAGAGATTCGTTATTATCTCTTTCATGAATGTCTGAGGGATGGTGCTTATGAATCATTTGAATATTATATAAGAAGAGTGGTCATGAATGGACAGGATAAGGAATGATGGATAAATGAATGAGTGGTTTATTGAGTCTTCAAATAAGAGAGATGATGGATCAATGTGTTTGTGGGTGTGCCAATGAGTGAGCGAATCAGAACGGAGGACATGGATGAGGAAGTCCATGAGTGTGTGCACCTGAGCAATCGTGTTGACTATAGCTTCCAGAGAGATGATAAGCTTTCTTATGACATGTGTATAATAACAACAACAGCATTAATAATAGCAATAACAAGAATATTTAACCATTTTTGTCAGTGGTAATGTGTACACCGAAAAGAGACCAAGCAGTGCCCTTGGTAAGGGTCAGAACGGAGGTCAATCATCAGCCTCTAAATTGTGCCCAAATAGATCAGAAAACCAATTCTAATGCAACCACCTTGTAAAATCCACCAGACAGTAACACCTGCAAGAGATTCCTGAGTCTTTATTATGCCCCACACTCTGCTGCTGTGCAACCCTAAATGGGCGCGTCAAGCATTCTGCCTCTTCTACCATACTCGCTGTGCACAGTGCAGGCGCGAGTGTGTGTCTGGACTGTGAACAGCAAATGGCTGAATAGTGGACCGGCTGTTAGAAGCTGCTGGTCTGGCTTTCACTGTGGGTGGAGGCCTGATGCCAATGTCAAAGTGTACCAGGGATCCCCACTGTAGTGAGTGAGTACACCTGCCTGAAGAGTAGGGCACAAGTCGGGGGTACACGCTAGTGGAAGGCATCCACCCACCATTTTCACAGGGTGGAAGTTGTCCCTCCTGCCAGGAAATTGGGCCTCATTGAAACGTGCCGAATGTGTCCTGGTGTAATTTGCCGATATAGGAGTTGGAGGAGCACTCCTGTTTTTCCTATAATTTGAACTGCTTAACACTTTCTCTAAAAGGTGCTGCAGCGCTGCACTTGCTGCCAAAACAGGTGCTGAATTCTAAATCAACTATTACAAGTACAATGACTTGAGTGCGCTGCGCACTGTTCACTTGCTAGTTGCAGCTACATTTAACACACTATGATATGTTTCACTTTTTGTTCAAACAATAAACAATTCTTGTCTTTGGGTCAGAAAATTCTTATTCATGTGATAATGCTGCACCATTACATTCATTGCCAAATCATAAATCTAACGAGTTACAATGCATTATTTTTTAACACGTTAACATTTCAACATTTGCCGACACATTAAGCAACGTCTGCATGTTGTCCGCTTCAGTTCAAAGCTGCAAAGTGCAGGCGGCGAGGGGGCTTTCTTATCTGAGACTCCAACTGGGCCCATAACAAAGGCCCAGTTTAAAGGGCCATCATCCCTCCTTTTGTTCCAGTAGGAACCTGGCTGGGGGATATCTGGGGCAACACCCAGATGCCTATGCAATTGAGGGGAAAGAAAGGCACACAACTTATCCCTTTACAAATGCTTAAGAGAAACTACATCTGGAGGCATGTTTTTTTATTTTGTATTCCGCCCCTGTATACAATTGATATGCATGGCATGTGAGAATGTCAGCTGTATCAGTCTGTATGAGGATTCACACGAATAACACTTTTAATACCACTATTTTTATAATTTTATTCTTTTATAGCGCTGCACATCCCATTTTAGGGTGTCAGAACTCTTTGCATCAAGCACACATTATGCATTGACGAAAAATCATATGTCTGCAAATCAATATACAGGATGCGCTGCATAAGACAATGAACGTCAAAGAATTAAGTTTAAGATCTGCTGCATTGTATATAAAGCTCTAAACGACAAAGAACCAAGCTATTTAACAGAAAAACTCCTCCCTTATCAACCGTGCAGATCCTTACGCTCAGGAGACAAATCCCTCCTCATCACCCCCCGTTTTAGGAAGTCTCGTACCGGAGGCAAGACTTTTTCTTATTTGGCTCCTCTATATTGGAACTCCTTACCTCCCTATCTCTGCAAGAGTACCGATCTCCTTACTTTTAGAAAATTTCTGAAAACTGAACTGTTCCGCAACTGATAGACTGGACCAATGCTACATAGTGCGGAGATACCTCTGCAGGGGTGATTCAGGCGCTTTACAAACTTTTTCATTCATTCATTCAAGGTTACAAGGTGTAGGAGTTACATACCACCCTTACCAGTAGGCACTACGTGTCAAGAGTGCATGGCCAGGAGAAAAAAAGTCAGGATTTCAAATTAAATGCAGTGCTTGGGGTGGTCTGTGCTAATAAGACTTTATTACTACCCAAAGAACCCCTTTTTAGCAGTCTTATAATAACAACAGATTGAGAAAAAATAATAACGTTTAACCACGGCCACTGGAATTATGCGGCAGCCGAAGTCCAAGTTTTGCAGCAGGGTTGACTAAATTGTGCAGCAACAAAATGCAAATTATGCAGAGTAATGCAGCACATTTTGTGATAGCATTAGCATTACTTCATTAGTTTTTAATTTATACACTGCTAACATTGTCTGGGAAAATATTTCACCCAATTAGTACCAGTTTAATACCCAAATACAGCAATAAACAACTGAATGATGACCAGTCAACCATTGCAACGGGCCTTCAACGTCGCAAGGATACATGGCGCCACGTTTGTAGTAACTTTTGATCCGTTCCAAGTAGAAACAGGTTTTTTGTTCAAATCTGCAGATTATGCAGCAGATGATTGATTATGTGGAAAGTGTGGCAAATCCATAATTATGTGGAAAACGCTGCAGTTGGGGAATCACACAAATCCAGTGGCCCTGGCTAAACCCATCCTTTGCAGTTTGCATGCAGGTCCTTGATGCCAGTTCATAGTTCATTGTGCTATATTTGAACTGCAGTTTATGAACTGAAAGTAACAAAAAAGATCACAGTGTTCAAAGCACTTACCTATCGACATTAAATAAAAATCTCTCATCTGCATGTTACAGGATGTGCTTTTCAGAATACACATTAACTTTCTGTGCAACTTTATGAGTCCTGACATCTTTTTATTTCTCCTGTTTTACATTAACAGTTAATTCTTTGTCTTTAATTCTTGGCACATGAGGGTGGAGCATGGGTGGCAGGTGGAAACCACATGCCAGGCAATTGCTATTTGCACTCTGTATTTGGGTTAGATTGATGGAAAAGTATAGCTGGTGGAATGGGCTAGAATACCAAATGCACTGTTCGACTTGCATTTTTGGAAATTTAGGAAATGGGCTCCCCACCCGCCCCTGCAGGCTGTGCAAAAAATTTGGGAGTAAAATGGCAGGCTGACTTATCTTTCTCGGCCCAAATTCAGCAGGTGTCAGCTGCCTGTTTTGGCAGTCTGAGAAACTTGCGAAAATGTATACATCTTTTGCCAGAGAACTGCCGTCGGGTCGTCGTCCACGCCACAGTAACCTCTCGCTTGGACTACGCGAACGGCCTCTATCTGGGCCTACCGGCTTACCTGGTTAAGAAACTTCAAATGGTTCAAAATGCGGCTGCGAGGTTGATCAGACGTGTTCCATTTAGACAGCATATCTCTCCGCATCTCAAAGAACTACATTGGTTGCCGGTCGCTAACAGAATGAAATTCAAGGCCTTAACCCTAGCTTTTCGGGCAATCTATGGAACCTGCCCCAGTTATCTGAATCAGAGGCTAGGTGCGTACAAGCAGACTCGGATACTTAGGTCTAGCTCTCAGAACCTGCTCTGCACCCCGCGAGTTAGGAAAGCACGGATGGGCGGCAGATCCTTCATGCTCAGGGCGTCCATGGTCTGGAACGCCTTGCATAACACCCTGCGCCAGATTACCTCTGAAACGCAATGTAGGAAAGCAGCTAAAACTTGGCTTTTTAATCAAGATTAATCTCCTGGACTCTCTGGTCGCCGCGCGTCCTTCGCGTGCCACCTGTTGCTATAGCGCCGGGACACCTCTTCAGAGGTAGCTGTTCGCCCTCTACAAATGGCAGTATTATTATTATTATTATTATTATTATTATGATAGTGGTCAAAGTAGGCTAAAATTGTCAGTGTATACAATGGTGATATGCTAGGTAGGTTAATAAATTGTCAAGTTTGATATGCGCAATTATAGTTTATAGCATTATTTTTCCTCAAATTTCTTTTTATTGAGCATTTTTAGAAACAACATACAGTTTAGTACGTCAGATATTTCCCATTAGCCATGGTAAAGCAATAGAAGAAGTGCAGTTGCATTTCTGACAGGGAAACAGTCAAACATAATGTACGAACATTCCAAGTGCTCAACTCTCTAGAAAGAGCTGGAAAGTCCAGAATAACCCCTCTCCTCCTACTCACGCTAACCCATTCACCCCCAGTAAACAGTGACTAGGTGGCGTGGAAAATAAAAAAAGAAGAAGGAGAAAATAAAGAGCGGAAGGAAAGGAATCCAGGTAAGAAGGCGCATTGGCCAAGAGGAAGGGAAGGGATTTCTCGGAGGGCTTTTCACCGTGTGGTACGATTGTGTGTCCGGTGGTGGGGTGCTTGAACGGGTGTGTGCTGACTACCTTCAGAAGAATCCTAAGTGTGCCCATCCAGCCTCAGAACTGGAAGAGGTGAAGGGCTCTAACTGCAGGGGGACATGTTGTCAAAAGAATGCCCCAGGATAGGTATGACACCAGAGGGCTCCAGCATCCCTCAAAATTTTAAAGTTATCCCGAAAGATGTCTGCCATTCTTTCCATTATAAGTGCCCTCCATAATCGTGCATGCCATTGAGTCAGGGCTGGGGTATCTCTTTTCTTCCATGCTGCTGCTATTGCTAAAATAGCAGCCCCCAAACAAGCCCACATCACCGCCTGGTCCCCTTTTGTCTGGTACTCTAAACTCTTGTCTTTCACTCCCAGCAAAGCAAAACCACTGGAGTGGTTGGGATTGGGTATCCCAGAATTTCTTTAATCTGGGCCAGAATCTCAGTCCAAAAGGGTCGGATTGTGGGATAGTCCCAACATATATGCCTGAAATCTCCTAATAGGCTGCAGCCTATCCAGCACAGATCAGAAGATTCTGGGAGTATTTTATTAAGTCTTACGGGATGGAGGTACCAGTCATAAAGTATCTTATTGTGTGCTTCTCTCATGCCTATGGAGTGATTGTTTTTTGCTATATCTCTCCATAGTGTCTTCCATTGGTTCGCTGAAATTTTAATCCCAAGCGTGTTTTCCCAAAAAGTGACCAGCCTCGTTCGTGGGGAGTGCCGTGTAGAAAGTAGGAGAGCGTACAGAAAGAAGATAACCCCCTTTGAGGATCCAGCCCTCTTTACAAAGCTCTCTATTGGGGTAAGCTCCCGGGTAGCCGCCTCTCTCACCTCTGGTTGTAGGACCCAATGCTTAAGTTGAAGATAGTGAAAATACTCGGATGAGGGGAGGTTAAAGTCGCATCAGCAATTCTCAAAAGACAATATATCATAATTGTGAAATAGCTCAGACAGGTTTAGGCACCCGCCCTTTCGCCATTCTTCAAATGGGCCCGGTTGGGATGCTGGTGGGAACTCCGGATTAAAGTGGATCGGCGTGTGGGGCAAGAGAAAGGACGTCCACTCCACCGATCCCACCACTGCATTCCATATTTTGAGGGTAGTTTTGGTGGGTGTACTACCGTATGCATTATGTGGGCGATCTTTCCTGGGCTTCCAAAGTGAATCCCAAATGGTCCTTCCCACTATGGCCCTATCCATATGCAGCCAGTGTTTGTCTGATTCTCCTAAAGACCACTCTGTTATCACCCATAATTGAGCTGCTTTGCAATATAACTCAAAGTCTGGTAGTGCTACTCCTCCTGTGCTCTTGGGTCGCCTGAGTAGAGCGAAAGACAGCCTGGCCCTGCCATTCTGCCAAATATAGCGTGTAATTAGTGTGCGTAATTTGGGGAGGAAATTGCTCTCCAAACTGATGGGGAAAAGGTATAGCAATTTCGGAAGCACCATCATCTTGATCGCATGGATACGACCCAACCAGGACAGGTATAGAGGCTTCCATCGTCTAAGTTCTTGCTGTACTTGGTGAAGTATGGTCGGGTAGTTTGCTCTAAACAGACCTTCCAGCCTTGCCGTTATTTTTATACTCAAATATTTTATGGTGTGTTTAGCCCACTGGAATGGGAAGTCAGTAAATAGGGACTCCAACTCTTTGTCTGGAAGTGTTAGATTTAATTGGTTGCATTGACACGGAAGCCCGCTACTTCCTCAAAAGCCTGCAACTCCTTCTGAAGGGCTGTCAAGGAAGCCCGAGGCGTGGACAGCATCAGCAGGACATCGTCTGCAAATAGCGAGATCTTGTGCTCTACCAACCCAAACCTGAGGCTCCTGTGAGGCTCTGATCCGTGAAGCTAGTGGCTCTATGCTGAGGACAAATAGTAGCAGGGAGAGTAGGCACCCCTGCTTGTCCCTCTGCTTAGGGGAAATAAATTGGATCCCAACCCATTGAGCACTACTCTTGATTTTGGCTGGGCATAGTTTGCCTTCACCATTCTAATGGCTGTTTCGCCAAATACGAATCTCCACAGTGCCTGGAAGAAGAAGGACCATTCTACCCTATCGAACGCCTTCTCCGCATCCAGACCCAGCAAGACAGCCAGAATTCGGAACTTTTATGTCTTTTC